>CM062813.1:385173251-385808251 GCA_031772625.1 Pinus tabuliformis
CTTCTACCCTATATATAGAGCTCTTCTGTGAGGTCTAGGGAGGCTGGAATTTTGTGCAAAGCAAGGAAGTGCTGTTGGTTTACAGTTAGAGCTATTGGTGATTGCTTTTAATAGAGGAGAAGAGAGATTTCTTGCTGCTGGGGAGGTGCTGCTGGATTGGACCATTTATGGTTGTAACCTTCTCAGAACCTTTTTCTTCTATCAATAAAGCTTTTTGATGTTCTCATATATACTTGTATTGGCAATGATGTATTGTTTTCATCTGTATATTTGATTCATCCTAATCCATGCATCAGTTATGATACATGTTTCTTGTAGTTTCCTTCTCTCGTTTTTGCAGGATCTGTGTGTAGCTGGGCCTTCAAGAGAGCAAGGAGCTGGGAGCAGAGGCAAAGAAGAGAAACGGGATCGACAAAAGCGAAAGACATCGTTGGTCCAATCTTTTCTCCTTCTCTGTATTTTCATAAAGGAAAACTAACAAAGCTACTACTTTCAGTTGTTGCTAAGGAACTATCACCCTTAGAGTCAAGGGATAGGGTCATTCCGAGTCGATACTTTTCCCCCACAATAGTATGGCTATGGGTGTGGTATAGTCAATGGGCCCAACCGCTTCACGACCTCTGCTGAAATGAGGTTCTTCTGGCCCCCACTGTCAACAATGAATTGCAACGGTGAACCCTTCACCCACATCTGTGAGTGGAAAAGACGCTCCCCCTCCTCTGGATCTTCGGGCTCATTGTTCTGGATCTTGGTGGTGGAAACAGTGGTGCTGGGCTCCGCATCAATGATCTGCTTCCCTTTGACATTCCCCTTGTCGGTTCTAACTCGGGGTCGGAACATGCATCTGATTATGAAGCCTTCAACTCTACCACTAGTGACTGCTTGGTCCGACACTCACTTGTGTTGTGAGTGGGGCTCTTATGGAACTCAGACCACTTTCCTGTGTCCTTCTTCAACTTCGTGGTTTTGTTCTTTTCTTGTGGCTTCGATATGTTGTCTTGGGTCACCCTGCCTTGGATTTGTCCTTTGATATTCGGATTCGCAGATCCAAAGTCTCTCTTCTTCTGTTTTAACTTTTGCTCGATTTTGACAGCATATCGGTACATTGTGCCAAGTGAGAAGATGTTCAGGAATTCCATCTCTTCCTGGATGTATCTGTGTAGGCAGCCGCAGTATTTGAGTACTAGATGCAACTCAGAATATTTGATACCCAACTGTGTGCGAAGGGTATGAAAAATGTTTGTGAACTACGACACATCTTGGTCCCGTCCCTGCCGCAGTGTGGTCCACTTTACGTATTTGTCCTCATAGCTTTTGACAGGGTAGTACTACTCCTTGATGGTATCCTGGAAGGAATTCCAACTGGGTGCGGCTGAGAATAGTGAGTCCATACTTTCATCCTTCTGCTCGCAGTAGGTTTCCCACCAGTCCTTGACGTGGGGGGCTGCTTTGAGAAGAGCAAAACAATCTTTTCCCAACTCGAAAATTCATGAACAGAAAAATAACCCTCTAGCAGATTTAACCATTTATCTATGGCATCTGCGTCTATTTGACCCTCGAATATGGGGATTTCAAAATTAACTTGTACATTAAATGGTGTTGCATTTCCAGAGTAGCTGTTGGAAGTTGATGCGTTGCCTCTGGGTAGCTGCTAAAGGATCTGGGAAAAGCTGTCCATCATCGCATTCCTTTGCCGCTCGAGGGCTTCTTTGAGTAAGATTTTAATAGGATCTCCTGCTCCCTCGTCTTTCTTTTCATCCGCCATAGGAGGCTGTCGGGATTTGCGAGGCTGGTCTTGCAAAGGTTCAACCAGTTCAAGCCCTAACTCCTTATATCTCGACCTCGTTGGGGACATGCAAAGAAAAACAGAGAAAAAGCAGACCGCTCTGATACCACTGATCCATATTTAAACAAGAACGCAAAAAATTACAGAAATAACCATAAACACATAGATGCAGCGAAAATAATACTTCATTTCATTAATGTAAAATACTGAAATATGCTTACAAACAACAATGGAAATAAACCAGCTACAACAATGATAGCTTATATCTGAGAAGAGATGTGGTGGCTACATGCCTCTGAACTGTGTTACAATGAGGCTCGAAGGCCTATCTATTGTTGAGAAACAATGGAAAACCCTTAACATCCCAAAACCTAACCCTAGAAGATGAAACGCCAAATTGTGGGCCCCGTTTTGGGTAAGTTGGTACATCAACTTCCCATGGGTCGTAACTTTGGCACCCGATCTTTGTTTGACGCGTACAATAGCTCGTTATAAAGATCTGTCCGAGCAATACAACTTTGGGAAGAGCAACATTGGTCCAAGGACCCATGTTGCTCCCAAATTTCCCAAAAAACGTCATTTAGGGCCTCAAAACGGCTTTGGAAGTTCAGGACCCAAAAAACTGCTACAAATAGTAAATTGTGCTACAATTACAAAAACTGAAAAACTAAAAGAGACAGTCATGGGGGTCCAAGTGGGATAGGTGGGTGGCCACCAACATACACCTGGATCACACCACCTACTACTTATCCATTGGGATGACAACCTTCAAAGCGTTGTATGGGTATGATGCATGGTCCTTCATCGACAGAACTTTTGGAGACAACAAGGCACCTATTTCCAGAGATAGGATACATGAGAGTTAGAACATTGTTAAGGTACTCAAGGAAAAAATACATGTTTCTCAAACTCGACAAAAATTGTATGCATATCAGCATGAACATAGTGTAATTTTGAGATAGGAGATCTTATTTTCTTACAATTGTAGTCCTATAGACATTCTACAGTCAAGAAGAGCCTAGTAGAACAATTGAAGCCAAGGTTTTATGGGCCTTACAAAGTTATCCATAGAGTTTTCATGGTGGCATATGAATTGGAGAAACCAAGTGATAACAAAACCCACAATGTATTTCATGTCATTCCTCAAGAAGGTTGTGGTTCAACATACCACCGCCTCTATCGAATCACCACCATTAGATGAAGAGGGACAATTGGAACTAATTATGGAAATGATCATGGTTGTGTGAGAAAAGAAGTTAAGGAAAAGAGTAATTCCAAAATAACTCATTAGATGGAAGAATTTACCAGAGGAGGGTGCGATGTGGGAAGGAAAGTCGATTTTGTAGCACCCGAACTTGCAATTGCTTGAGGGCAAAAAATTTCGGATAGGGGGATTGTAATGTTCTCAATTAATTGAGCACAAATATGAGTCATTAGCATATCCATCCCCATAGGCTATAGTCCACCTAAAAAGGGGAAAACCCCAAAAATACACATTGCTGGGTAAGTTTCCAGGTAGCTAGGAAAAAAAATCTAGAATTGGGGTTTTGAGTAAGATTTACTTAACCATTTAAGGAAGCATATAAATAGAGGATGATTGGATTCATTTTGAGCATCAAGGTGGATCAACTCAATTTTTCTTGAACATTATCTTGGACGATTATAACACCCCTTTACTTCTAGTCAATTTCGGTGGTGGGAGATTCCACCCTAGTTCGCACCTTTATTCTTCTCACTATTTTGGCACATGTTTTATCTGGGAAACGAGTTTTTTGGGTATTGGTATTTTGTATGGTACATGAATAATAGTGAGGCTTCGATTGATTTTAGTGACAGTGAAATTTTCTGTGTTCGGATGGGATAATTGTTCTCAGGTTTTCATCAATAATTAGTAGGGTATTTTCAACTTAAAATCATATTAAGGATCATTGTTTTGAGTTTTTCATCAATAATTAGTGGAGTTATGGTGTGTACTTCTGATATTTATGTCTTTGGATCATAAAATTTGGTATTAGAGCTTAGGATCATAGGGATTTGCTACTTTAACCAAGTCATCTTGCCATTTTTACTCTTAACAATTTTTCTAGGTTATTTTTAAATGGTAAAATTTGGACTATATTGAGGAGAAATCTCGGGGAACATCCGATTAAAATTTAAAATCATGGTTTTCTATATTTTTAGATATATCCTATGAGGAAGTTAAGGTTCTTAAATTCTCTTGAAATCATTTTAAATATGTCGTGTTGGTATTTTTTCTATATCTTTATTTTTTAGACATCTTATAGAGTGAGATTTGGATGATGTCGAGGTTAGATATTAGGGAACATTTGGTTAAATTTTCAAATATTTCTTCCCTATAATTTCAGAGATATGCTCTGAGTAAATTACGATTCATGAATCCTCTTATAATGACTTTTGTTTGCTTGACTTTTTCACTATAAAAATTTTTCTGGAACATTTCATATATAGAGAAATTTCAATCACATTAAGTCAAGATCTTGGAGAACATCTACTTAAATTTTAGAGTTTGTTTCATTATACTTTCTCTGATATACTCTATGGAATTTAGAGTTTGTGAAGGATTTTGAAATCAATTTCAAACAAGTGAGCTTGACACTTTTTCTATAACATTTTTTCCGTGATACATGAAGCTATGAAAATTTTGGAGATATGAAAACACATAACGAGGTACTCTAGGAAAAAATTTAAAAATTATATTTGAAGAATTAAACATGTGGCAAGCTATACAAGTTTTCTCTTACGAAGAGGCAAAATATCAACAAGTTTTTAGGAAGTTACCATAACTTTCATTGGGAACAACATTTTTTTTGTCAGACTAGTGTAACTGTATAGAAGACATATTAGAGTATTATAGGTTGAAATTTTAGACTCATAAGGGTAAAAATTGTAGAGATACACTAGAATTAAGGTCAGATAAAAGGACATAATCCAAAATAGTTTTTAAAATTAAAGATATGTTAACTTAAAACTACCATAACTTTTGGGATGTAAGATTTAGGAAGATAGGAAGATATATATCATCATTGTCAGAGAAGAAGATGGAATACTCATCAATATTGGTGAAACAGGGTATCACCAAATCATTATTCAACAAAACGTTATCAAAGACCAACAAGTACTACAAATTTGAGAAGTCACAACAACATGACATGGAATCAAATGAAAGGAAATTATGGAACAAGCAACCATAAGGATTATGACTAAAAATAATTGAATTTGGATTGATGGATCATCATTAATGACAACAAGAATGTAGAAATAGAAGGAAACCCTATCATTTGGTTTCATCACATGTAAATTGCTTTGAGGAAAAATCTTTGAGATGAAGGGTACTATGTTATGACCCCAACAGGGGCTGATATTGAGTTAAATGTATATGGTATGATACAAGGGGAGATATATGTGAGGTAAATCTACATGTAATATGTAAATATATATGCAATAAGGTCATCCTAATAATGAATGGACCACATGTTCAAGGTGTGGATAGGTATATACAGAGATCATGTATTCATTATGGAGGACATAGACATATGGTTTGAGATATGAATGTATTTGGATATATGGAGGAGTTTCTCCTATCATTGTTTGCATTGGCGTTGCACTCCATTCCCCCATTGTTGATATTTATGTATCAGATTTGTGCTCATCACTCTTCACTCTTCTTTGTTACATTATTGATATTATTATTATGGTGAGGATTCCACATAGTATTGGAAAGAATCCTTTAAGATTTATACTCCAAGATTGGTGGTGAGGATTTCCTATAATTTTGGAAAGCAATTAAGAATCCTCCAAGATGTATAGTCTAAGATGGGTATATTGTAATATTGACAAATGAAATCCATGATAATTAACTCCAAAAATATCACATATGATACTTTCATATATGAAAACAACATCTTAAAGGAAGTGCCTTCATACCAATATCACAAGCTCAACCGAAATTATAGCATTGAGAAAATGATAGATGGAGCGTGGAGAGCATATTATGGGCTTGAAGAAAATTGCAAATTAGTGGGTCTTTTGATATGGGATTAAAAAATTAAAAACAAAAAAAAACTCATTTTTGAGACTTTAGTTAGCCATGTTATCTAGAGAGTCATGGAAAATGATATAGAAAATGCATAAACATTTTATAACTTATAATCTCAAAATTAAAGGGAATACACCATACCTTTTCCTCCACATTGAAGTGATCCATTTCCCCATTGGGAGCATCACTATGACTGGGAACCTAATTTATAAGAACAAGTTAAACAACATGAAATACAAGAGGCTTCTTATAATTACTTTAAAGTTTTACCAAAACCCCCTTTGGATCAAGTGGGGATGACAATCTTTGCTAAACCATTGGGGAATAAAGGAATAGATGCTATTGCAAAATAATGATAATATTAGAAATATTATTAAATCAAAATTTAAAAAGAAATTGTCGTGAGAAAAAGAGTTAGAGAGAAAGGGAAATTAAGATGTTATGAGGATATGATCGACCCTAATTTTAAAAATTAAAAAAAAAAAAATCTTTATCTTGAATAGTGTATTTTTTTTTTTACCAAAACAAGAACAAATTCTCATGAGCTTCATAATGGAATAGAGCATTAGTCAAGTCCAATATCATAGTGGATGAAAGCGTTTACTACTTTTGTAACATTAATAAGATTGAAGATGAAAAATACTTTCTCCTAAATTGTTAAACATATAACTACATTAAATATTAATTTTAAAATATTTATCACAATATCAACTTTAAAAACATTCTAATTCAATAAAATTATGGTAATTTTGTAATATTTTTGCAATTAATATCATATTTATTATGATGTAATAAACCAAAGTTAAACTCAATAACCATAATTATCACTCACTCATATATAAATTTGATCATCAGGCCAAGAGAAACGAGAAATGTAGGCGGGCATAGAAGTATTGTGAGGATTGGATTGACATCTAGAAAGAGATTCAACGAATGAACACAAATGACATATGAAAGTAAGAAACTCAACATTTGCTTTTGGTTGATTTAAATATAGAGTTGAATTGTTTAATGTATTATCTATTTTAAATTTTATTTGATGCTTTCTAATTCTATCTGATTGCTGGCACCAAATGCATTGATTTTAGTGTAGATGTTGATTTCTAATTCTATTTGATTGCTTGCACTAGATGCATTGATTTCAATGTAGATGTTGATTTCCAATTATATTTGATTGCTTGCACTAGATGCATTGATTTTAGTGTAGATGTTAATTTCTAATCCTTTTTTATTGCTTGAATTAGATGCTTTGATTTCAATGTAGATGTTTCTTTCTAATCCTGTTTGATTGCTTGCATTAGATGCATTAATTTCAGTGTAGATGTTTTTTTTCTAATCCTATTTGATTGTTTGCATTAGATGCATTGATTTCATTGTAGATGTTGATTTTTTATTTGATGTAACTGAATGTATGATGGTACATTGATTTTAAAATGATTGGATTAACAATGTGCATTGATTTCAATTTTAGCAAATTTTTTTATTGAAAATGTGCATTGATTTTTCTGTTATAGTAATTTTAGCCTATTAATATTGGAGAGCAAGAGAGATTAAAGATTTGAATCGTTAATGATTTCAAATTCCCTTTTTCATATAATCGATATGAAAAGTTGGAAAATCTAACAGGGGTGACAATAAGAATAGTAGAAGAAATTTGTTTGAGATTGATCACAATGAAGACAATTTGTAATTGACTACATTCTTATTATTCACATTTTCTGTCATTCAACACTATTACATTGTCACTTTGCACTCAAAATTATTATTTCATCATTTTTCATCATTATAGTTATTAACAATATCTATCATCTCAACAAACTTAGGTAAATGAGAAAATTTAAAATTAAAACTCTGTTCAAGATATATTTAGTAATACGTGGAGGGACAATATTAAGAATTAATTAGTTGTCAACAATTGTGATACCTAAAATTAAATGAAATAATTGTTTAGTATCAATCCTCTTACAAAATATTGATAAGATTATCTCCCTTCTTACTCACCAACTATTTACTAATAAATTACATACACATATAGAAATATAACACAACAACTATAACATTCTCAAACATTACCATCCAAATCCAAACACATAAACATACAAACCACTCAAAGCATTCAAACACAAATGTACAAACAATACAAGGCAAACAACATAGACTAAATTAAAGAAGAGAATGATATGGTCATGTCAAACAAAAAAAACATAATGTAAATTTCAAAATATGAAGTTTATCTCAAACATATACATAATAATGCTAATATAAAAATGTGGCATTGCCGCCCTAAGCTAGAACCAACCTAGATCCATCTAATTCTGGATCTATCATGCACCGAGAGGGATAAAATTTCTTGAGGTGCAAATCTTTCTGCAAATTCTACACTCCAAAAAAAAGTTTGCACCTCAAGGGATTTGATCCCTCTCAATACATGATTCTTACACATAACTTTTAGTCTATTTTCTAATAAAACCACAATAGGTGAATATCTTATTAGGCAATTGAATGTTTTGAATGGAAAAAGTTTAAAATTTATCTTTCAATTACTAAAGTAAAACTATTATCTATATAATTTGATATTTATTAGGAAGTTGAATTGAGATCACGAGGATGTAAACTTTATCTTTTTACCCATTTAAAATGTTATCATTTGACTTATTATATATGAATTGTTGATTTTGATCAATGTGCAGAGATTTATTAAAATTCAAATTCAAAATTATACACATGTAACAATATTCAATAAAAATTTCATTCTCATAAGAATCTTGTAAAATAAGAAATTAAGTTTTAGTTGGTTTGGTGCGTTTTTTGAACATTTGATATCTTGAGTAAATGCAGAGGCCATCAAAATTCCTTGAGATGGAAAACTATTATCCAATGAAACTATGATTGACACCCAAATTCATTTAACTACATTCATGATGTTGATCCCATGACATTATGACGGGGAGTAATTTTTGTAAAACTATGACGAGCATTGAATTGTGTTAGACTTTAAAAAAATGTTGTTCTTGATGATCTTTATAAAAATAATAGTGCTAAAATGGCGAACTTTGGTTATTGATGATATTGAATGATATAATCAATTAAAATTTTTGAGGCAAAATTTCCCTATGTTTTATATTTCAAGTAAATGTTTGCAATTCAAGAGAGATTTGATTTCCATGGTTGTTATTAGATTTATGTGTAAGATAAATTTATATATATATATATATATATAGGTTTAATTATTTATAAAAATAATGGTGCTAAAATTGTGAATTCTGGTTATTGATGACATTGAATGATATAATCAATTAAAAATTTTGAGGCGCAATTTTTTTTTATATTTTAAACTCCAAACAAAGGTTTACAATTCAAGAAAGTTGATTTCCATGGTTCTTGCTATATATATATATATATATATATAAATATATATATATATATATATATATATATGTTTAATTAATTTTTTTTGTGTTTGTTTTTTTAATAATTATCCTCTCATAAATGAGGATGGATTTTTTGATAGGAAGTTTTGATTTAGTTGAATTCTTTGAGCTACAATTATTTTTTCCTATTACATAAAGAGGTGAAGAGGGTGCCATTCTATGTTGTGGTTGGAACAATGGAACAATAGCTAACAAGGCGGTGGTGTGAAAAGTTAGGCTCATAGAGAAATTAGAATTTTAAATATTCACACATATATAGGTACTTTTTTTTGGCTACTCAATGTTACCATAATTTTTATTGTTTATATTACTAAGTCATCTTATTCTATATAGAGAAAAAAGTGATTTTAGTGTTTGACAATGTCTTAGTAATCCTATTTATATTATTATTGTTAAGAAGGCCAAAGTTTAAGAGGTGGATGGTGTATTTGGTGAATATGTATTTGTTGCAATCTTACGTGTTGTGAATGGCACTATCGATATATAAACATTCAATCTTGATAATAAAACGATATTTAAAACATCTCAAAAAATAGTAGGCTGACTGATGAATGCAACACAATTGAAGGTGTTATTCAAAATTGGCAATCTTCAAATATATTACCTCTCAGCTATCCAATTCTAACTTGATGGTTGATAAAATTGAATCGATTGTAAAAAAATGTTATTCAAATTTGGCAATCTTCAAATATACTACCTCTCAGCTATCCCAGTATAACTTGATGGTTGATAAAATTGAATCGACGGTAAAAAAAAAATGTTATTATTGTTGCAAAAACGAAATATATAAATTTATGCAAGAAATAATATACAATTAGTTTTATATTTTCTCTTTTTATAAAGTGCCATCTGTGACATTTGAATTTGAATTTGAAAAAAAATAAAATAAATAAATAAATCTAGAAAGAGGGAGTGGAACCCTCATGGATATGCTAGGAAAGAGTTGGTCCCTATAATGTTAGGGAATCTTGTAAAAAAGGGAAAATAGATCCCTTAAGGCTGGAGAAAAAGCCAACTTTGATACCAAATGACACCAAATAAAACAAAAGGATATTATTCGAGATTATTAATAATTTATTTTTGTGTATAATGTTTTTAGTTTTTATTATGTTTTTCCTCGTAGAGATAAAGTAATGGAAAATGAGTTCGAACATCAATTATTTTTTTTTTTTGGATTAAAAATTAAATTACATTCTATAAAATTAATATTAGAAAAATAAATTAATTTATTTCTAAAAATATTTTAGTTTATTTTTCATGCATTTAGTTGGGTTTAGTCTTATTATATAATAATTTGATTAAGTAAATGTAATGTACTTAGAATTCATCCTTTAATGTACTACCTGAAGTCTATCCTTTATAGATTATTGAATGTGTATCATTTTATGTGCGAAAGAAACAATTATACTAATAATTTCAAATATGTGGTCGTAAGAATTGCAAAATTTAGGCAAATTTATTCTCTTACGTCTTTAAATGGACCTTTGTAACTCAGTCACAAACCAAGCGATGAAATTAATGAAGACTTCATACCGTTTCGAATTTGCGAACATTGTAAATAAGATTATCTCAGATGACACAACGAAATTAAAGGAATTTGTCACAACGTACCATTGATTTGATAATAAATGTAGTGTTTTATAGTAAGGAACCCCGAGGCACTAAATTTCATTAAACGTGGTCGAAGTGAGGGTAAAGGATGAAAAGGAAAGACAATTGATTAGCAGAACAAACTGTATACTCCAGTCCATTAACAACAATATGACAAATTGCGCTAAATATTCGTCTTATCTTCCCTTAAGTTTAGAATATAAGACGATAAAAAAGTTGCAAATGACACTAGGCAACTCGCTTTCGTAGTACTCAACTCATGTACAAGCCTACTCCTTAGTTCAGCTCGGTGCAAACAATATCTGTTTAAAACCTCAAGTCAAACCATACATCCTCATTTATCATGTCCTACAAGCAAAAGCAACACTTAGTGCAGTGCAAGCCAGATCAAAATTTCTTGCGAGGTTTCTTTAACGAAAAATACATGTATTGACATATCATTCAATAACTTGCCAGTTTTGTAGCAAATCCGAGACCAAAAGCTTGGAGATGGAATTTCATCAATATTTTGAGTTAATCGTATATGAACTATTTTTTTCAAATTATACAAACATCATGATCTAGTTTTGTGCGATAACATATTTTTTTTTAAAGAAAAGATACATACAATCATGTTTGTGCTCAATGTGTGTTCTTTGTCGAGTGCCACTAGTAAAGGACTTAGTTGTCAATTATAAGTTTGTGATTGAGTAGCACAACTTTTAGGAGCCCCTTAACTACTTTTGTAGTCTACGCTTTTAGAACTCCTAATTACACTCACATTGTCAAAAACAAATTAGATATTCCCAAAGCTTATGGAACACTTATGAATTTAAACATTTTTTATTTCTAATTCAAATAACTCATTCATATTTGAATCTGAAACGAATGATATCCAATTTGAAAATGGTTAGATATCATTGACACTAGAATCTGAGATATTTAAATATAAAAAACTACAATTACATGTACATTACTTTCCAATGGTGGTGAGAGTAGTTTGTGGTTTATGGTTAATTTTTACTTTTGAGAATCCATGTTGATGCTTGATAAACTATTCTTGCAAAATAACATAGATGGTATGCATAGTATATTATTATTATCTTTTTGGGAGTTAAAGATAACATAATTGAAATTGATTTTTTTGGGAGTTAAAGATAACATAATTGAAATTGATTTTGACTTTGAAAGTATATTATTTTTCTGTTTAACTGAAAATTAAATTACATTTTTAAAGTTAACATTAGAAAATTAAATCAATTTATTTTTTAATTTTATTTTTGATACACCGAAGGTGTTTTCTTTGTAGGGTTTGACGGGGCAAACACAGTTAGTGCAGCCAATCTCTCAGCACCATTTTCGTCGTTCTGTCCAATGAAAAATGGACACGTGAAAAGATTTTGCGTACACTTTCACATTTACTCTCGTACATTAATGCTCCTACTGCCGTTCACGATTTTGTCGTCGTTCATCAATGGAGTCGTTTACTCTCGTACATTAATGCTCCCGCTGCCATTCACGATTTTGTCGTCGTTAATGCTCCTGCTGCAGTTCACAATTTGGAAGATGAAGATACAGAGGAATTGTTATCCGGGTTAACGAGGAGGGAGCTTATTACTTCCCTCTTAAAACCCCTCCTTGTTTCCTGCAAATCGGTTGCAGAACTGGGCATGAAGATGTTGAAATCACGGCAGATGGAGTCCGCACCTTGAATAGTGCTGATTCTTAAAGCCATGAAGTGCACTGTGTTTTCTCATTTTTGTGCTGGAGGGAGCGTGGAGCGTGGCAGAGGCCTCAGATAATGTGGCGTTGGGTTTGTGGGTGTTGGGTTTGAAGGTCATTCTTGATTACAGCTTAGAAGATGCCACTCCCAGACTTTGCGTGTGCAATCCTCTCCCTTTTGACCGCCTCGTCAACAAACCCGCATTTGACAAGGGCACTAGGTCGCCGGACGCCGTTATCGTACCTCGCAATGGCAGCCTAAGCGTAATTCCGGCATTCAATAAGCCGCTCATGGCTTCCAGAATCCCCCAGCAGATCCTCGAGTAGCCTTGCAGCAACGTATTCGCCCCCACCAACATCGTCGCCCTCCTCGTATCGTGAGGTAGCGAGAACGAACCACCGCAGGCCCCGAATATCCCAGCATTGGGGAACCGAATCAACTCTTTCTGTAGCGCTTCACCCTGCCGCATACGCCTATGCGACATCGTGCCAAACCCCGTTGTAACGCCATAGCTATCTGTCCCATTCTCCATATTGTCCATCACCCAATTACTGCTCTCATCCATGTGCGCCTCCGCACTGGGTCAAGAGTTCGACTCTCACGGACCCCATTCTCTTAGCCACGGCTGCCACCTGGACAATCGTGAGACCAGATCCCTCGAGTCTCACGACCGGGGCATGAAACTCCTCCACCATTCGTTTCACTTCATTGAACCGAGATCCTTTCATCGAGCATTGACCAGGTATTAGTTGCCGTTGACCACCCTGTTCACCGAAATTTAAGCTAAGATTTGGGCATTTCAATTTCGCGTAATTACATTTTAACCAAACTTTTCACTTGCACCTCTTATTGGAAACCTCACTTGTTTCGAGGCACATTACGATGGACATTGTTATTTTATCCAAAGTCCGGTTGCAGAAATTTTGGGACACTACTTTCATCCAAAGTTTGTTTTTTGTGACCAAATGTTGGGACAAATGATTTTATCCCAAGTTTTTTTCCACCTAAAAAAACTATGCATGTAGATTGCCACGGTTGTCGACCAAGAAGCCTGAAGCCCACCACTTGCAGTGCATGTACATTGCCACCACTTGTAGTGCATGTACATTGCCACCGTTATTTGGACTACATTTCCATCGTTATTTGGGTTCACCCATATTCTTCTGGTAACTCATGATGCCTTAGGGAAGCACATCGATATTGTGAGGATGTGCAAGCAGCCTGCCAGGTCTGAGCATGAGCAACCTAAATAGATTAATATTTTCTTCCAATAGATTATTATTGTCTTCCAAATAGATTAGCAGAGCAGGGTTGGAAGTTCTGTACTTACCTCTTGGTTGAGCGCTCTAACTCGGCTTAGTTGCAAACTTGCAGGCTTTTGTTGCAAAGAAATATCCAGCTCAACTTTCACTTACCACCTTAATCTGCATTTTGGGAACCTTGCAGTTTGCTACTTACTCTTTCTCGACAGCCCCAACGCAACAGCCTGAGAATCGGCAAGAAATTGAAACTGCCTGATGCACATGCGGAACAAGATGCTAGAAATTGTGAACCACACACTAGAAAACACACGCACAGTCAGGGCAGGTATGTTGTGCAGGCAAGCCATTATGTTGTTCTTGTAGCACAAGAATTCTATTTGAAAGGAAATTATGAATGCTATTTGAAAGGGAATTATGCTCTCTCTTATTGCCTCATGCCTTGCTTGGGTAGGATTTTTCATTCTCCAGGTGGTTACCATGTTCATGCACAGTTACAAATGTCTTCATGGTTCTATTCAGATTTCGGGCATGTTGCATCTAAAACC
Organism: Pinus tabuliformis; assembly: GCA_031772625.1. Taxonomy (NCBI): domain Eukaryota; kingdom Viridiplantae; phylum Streptophyta; class Pinopsida; order Pinales; family Pinaceae; genus Pinus; species Pinus tabuliformis. The sequence continues at coordinate 385,187,646 of CM062813.1, forward strand.
CTTCTAATCCGTTGTTGCATATACTACAGTTTGGAGACTCTAGGCCTAGCTTTGCATTCTTCACCTTTTCAGGAAATTTCTCTTTCTTCTGTACTACATGAAAGTTTTATTTTAACGAAACCTTGAACCCTGATAAGACTACATTAGCTACCAGCTTTCAAGGAACTATATTGACTACCAGTTTTCATCAACCACACAAGCCACAATTTGACACATATCGGTCCTATACTATAGCCAAATGAATTCTATACTGTAGCCACATCGCTACAACCATTTCACTAATCAAAGATTAATATAGGAAAAGAGAACCAGGTTACCTAACCACGCAAAAACTGCAAAATTTGGACTTTTAGGACAATCTGTAACACAACAATTAACTTGCATTGGAAAAAAAATAAAAAATTTAAAGCCAAATGTAAAAGAGTGGGTCTCCCAACTTACATCTATGTGCATTGAAAAACATCAGAGCCTTGTGAAGTGCCTTGGTATAACTATCAGGAGGCGGAGCAGAATGTTTATGTCTAGGCACCAATTTGACAATAAGAGTCACCAGTCCGGCTATTGAACCCGACAATAAAATTGATATAACAATCCACTTGAAAATAGTCCTGCTGCAGACAATGCATCCCAGATCCACATACTTCTTCTTCTTCTTCTCTCCAGGCCCCAACAGCCAGCTCTGTTGAGTCTCATCTAGCTGCCTGGAAAGAGCGGATCTGTCAAAGTCCTGCAAGTTCCTACTCCTGTCATCGTCCGTGGCTGAATCGGCATTGATCTCCAGGGCTCCTCCCCACGGATCTCGCCCATACATCGACATGGTGGAACAGAGTCCCACAAACCCAAAGTCCCAAAGATCTCAGCACAGCCACTAAAACCACCCGGTTTGTCTCAGGTGGGTACTTGAGATTTTTCACAACAAACAACCACTAAAACCAAGATTTTCTCAGGTGGGTGGCTCAGATTTTTCAAAGAGGAATTGGAACAAGGCTATGCCCACTTACTCTAAGCCTTCCCATGCCTCTGGTGGGTTTTGCCAAGTTCTTGCATCATTCTGGTATGTTCCCTGTTCATGCTCCTCCTATTCATGCTCCTACTCAAAATGGGTCTAGGCCCTCCTATTCATGCTCCTGCTCAAAACGGGTCTCGACTGAGAAGTTGAAAATTGAAATAGGAAATACCCATGCTAATCCCATTCTAATTGTGGTAGAGCGTAGATAGTGAATATCCAATTCTTAGCGCAGTTCCTCTGAATTTGGTCGAAAATCAAATTGTTGTTCCCATGGCAGCCACTACAGCATTTTCATATATCTACATTCTGACCTACTCCTGTAGTAAGATCTTGCTATCGCCTTATGATGCCGCCGTAGAATCGTCTCCTGTTGCTTGTCAAAAATAAGGGATGGGAATTACCAGTTTACTGGCGTCAACTAGACCACACACTATAGGTATAAGATAGACCAAGAATTCATCGTTTACCAGGTTTAAGCAATTTTAGGTGAATCCGCTCCCACCTCTATATCTGTCCCTGTCTCTGCGGTGGTGGGTTAACCGTCGCACCCCTCCTTATGCCTTCTTCCTTCACTCGGTAAACTGGATATGCAACCTCTCTAACTTCGGCCTCTGTAGCCACCATAAGCTAACCTTGGGAAGGTGAGGGGCGTTGATGGAGTCCATTTACAGACAGATAACAATAAAGCAGGGATGAAGTGCAACAAACGACAGTGCTTATGCATAAGGAGAGAGATTTATGAACCAGTCTCGAATAAAAGTGAACAACATGCTCTTTTACGTCGAACTGCATGAAAAATATATGAAATGTGGCAGAGTCCTTTTGACAGATATAAGAAATGTGGCATTGTCTTTTTGAAGCGTGATATTATCATCTTCACATTTGTTCGTATTTACTTGCTTCGATTACAAAACTTTAAGGAATTTTATTTTATTTTTTTATTTCATAGATTTAAAAATAATGACTTAATTCAGAATTAACATAGCTTTTATTGTGAATTTGCCTGCCACTGGATTTTCTTGCTACTGGGATCAGCCAGTGGATTTTCCTGCTACTGGGATCAGCAAGTTTGAGATCTCCTAATCGCGTTGTTGGGCTACCGGACGCCATAAAGAAAAGTGGTCGCACTAAGACGTGCGGGTTATCAGAGGCATTGACTTTAGCAAATGTGTCTGGGGTTTTGTCATCTCGAAACTCATCCCGAAACTGGCTACCTACCTTACTGACTTACTAAATACTTGTTCACATCCTTCTATGTGTTAAACTAGCATTTGAAGTAACTATGTTATATACAAGCATGTGGTTTGATGTTTTTTGCGTGCACTATCGGAAGTTCATTTGTCATTCACCTCTTATTTTCTCTCTTCACACTATGGGCAGGTAATCTTATGATGTTCTCACAATTCAGATTTATCATATAGGGTTTGAATGCTCGACCAAGACAGCCTTGAGCCAAAATAGTAAAAAAAAGGGTGCACAATGGTAACGGATCTAAGCATCATTAACGTTGCTGACAAGTGACTATCACTCAAATGCAGAGCCTTTTATTAAAAAAGAGACATCTTTTTGTGAGAAATCTTAGTATTTGCTCGAGTAAAAACGATTGATCCTGCACCGCAAAGTACTAGTGCTACCACATCTCTTTTCATCAATTCCAAAGCTATAATTAGTTTATTATCTGATTTCAGGCCCGGCAGGGACTATCGCCGCTTGCGGATCTTGTTTTTAATGAAGTATGATGTTTTTTTAATATTTTGATCCTTCGCTTATTACACATGAATATTGGGTCATGACTTTAATAGATCTGGTTTGAACAACATTTTTTGATCATTGTACAATATCAGTAAGGGATTTGATCTGTCAATCTGGTAAGATTCTTGAGATACAACTAAAGTTGTAATATGTGTATTATATTTAGGATTCCCAGATGCTATGTGAGGGTTTGTGTGTGAGAAAAATCCAAGACCTTGCCTTTGTGAGTGTGCTTGCAAATGAGTCTAAACTTTTTTAATGATTTCTATTTTTTCTTTGTTGTCAATAGGGCTGTAGCAGGCACTTTTTCCTATTGGTGCCTCTCCCATTGGTGTCAGTGTTTCAAATATTACCTACCTTCGTAGATGAGTGCGTACTTGTTTTCTTTTAATTCATATTATTTTGGTAACAAACATATACAGAGGACAATCAATTGCAGTATGGTGAAAGTTTTCTGGCATAAGGGTTACTGCTTTGGGAAACTTCAGAAATTTACAAGTGGAAGAAGTTTTGATGCCCTACACAAATATTAGGAACAACAGATCGACAATTGCATTCTTGTAAGAATTTTTGTTTGCTTACACTTCTCAAATTAATTATTTTCATAGTTTCATTAAGATAAATCAAATATTGAAGCAGAATAACATATAACTAGGTATTAAAATGTTAAAATGAAAATATAAAAAGAAAAAGGAAAAACCTTCAAATTAAAAATATTAAAACACATAACAAAAGGGTTTTATAGGCTAGAAAAAAGGATGTATGTGGTTTATTCTTAAAAATATAACTAGCAATTTCCCCTAAAGGTGCAAAGATACACAGAAGTAATAGAAGGTTTGGGAAGATGGGGAAGATGGGGAATGGGTGAGTTTAATCAAGTCAATACAACTCAAATTGCTCCTTCAAAGAGGTAGACAAAAGATTTACTAGGCAGAGATCTCCCAGGGGAAGTTGGAGCCTCTCTTGAGTTCCCAAACGATGATCAGAGATCTCATCGACTTGCCCATGTCCAACTCTTCTCTTCTCGATGAAAGGACTGTTACAACATAAGCCATGTTGATTTAGGTAGGTGCGCTTGATATGAAGGTACTAAAAATTATTTTGACGGATTTTGATTACAATAATTACAAAGATGCCTACAGGGTTTCCATATTTTTATTCCTTTGACCTGTCTTTGCACCTTTAAAACAATTGTTAAATTTATTTTATTAGAAATAAGAGTTTTTATATTTAGTGAATTAATTTATTAAAATGATCTTCCTAATTTTTTATTCTTTTGATGTATCTCTGCACCTTTAAGTACAATTACTAATTTTATTATACAATGATTTAGTTTAATTAATATAATATATGATTAAATTAATATAAACTATTAATCAAATCTTTATATATATATATATATATATATATATATATATATATATATATATATATATATATATATATTTATTTATTTATATTTAATGGTCCTACCTACTATGTGATTTTGTGAGTAACATTGAAGTTTTTGGGTATGAAAATCGTTTTACCAAGTGATTTTGTCAATAACATTGAATTTTTGGGGTATGGAATTTGTTTTCTTCTGCGGACAACAGTACCGATCTGGACAGGTCTAGAAGTGATTGAAATTTTTGGTTATGGAATTTGTTTTCTTCTGCTGACAATAGTACCGATCTGGACATGTCTAGGAGTGATAGATGGACATGTGCAGAGTCTTAAAGCGTGGTCATCTTTTCACATGGACACACTTGCAATTTCAAATTTATTAGGTTGTTTAATACTTTTTATTTTAATTCTAATTATTATTTTAGAATTTCAGCATATTTTCATAATTGTGGGTTGTTTTTGAAGGGCTTGCATTTTAAAATGAAGTGTTTTTTGTTTTCACATTTTAATTTTAGTTATTATTTCAAAATTTGGGCATATTTTCATAATTGTTCTGATTGTTTTTGAAGAGTTTGCATTTTAAAATGAAATGCTTTTCTGTTTCCATTTTTCAGGAAGAAAAAAAATACATACTCTTTCTTCTCACATTTTTTTAACCTTTTCTAACACCCTGTTTCACAACTAATTAATAAAAATTAAACAAAAAAATTTAACTCTCCCAATATTTTTTCTTTTTCTCTATTTCCCTAATTCCTTATCCTAAAACTTATCCATAACAAAAACCTATATCTCTATGGCATCATAGAATTCATTTTTCTCGGTCCGAACTGACCACCCTTCGGGTTTTTGTATGGGAGGACCATGAAATCCTTGAGGGGGATTCTCCCTTTTTCTCCCTAGCAATCCCAGGTAGAAAAGACCTTTGGAGGACTGGTCGAGTTTCTGGCATTTCTTTCGACACCGTTTGGTCTTCTGGTTTTTCCGGGCCGGATCCTTCTTCTGGGTACCTGAAAATCGTTTGGGGTACCGGATTTTCCTCCCGATCACATCCCTGCTTCTCAGGATAGTCTCGGGCAGAGTTTCTTTAGATTCAAACCTTATGATATTAAGGGACAATTAATATTACAAGGGACGAGATTAGATACCCGGGAACAAGAGAAGCCGCCGTTTTTCAAAAATTCCTCCCTATCTGCCATATCTTACCTCGTGGTAGCGTCACTCTCATTCATATTCGAAGGACAACTGGCCTTTTCATTACTACTCTCCTTTTGGAAAGGGTGCCCCTTTATTCTCGAGACTTCCTCTTGTCAGTCCTTTTGTCAGAAAAGCCTCGATTTTGCTCCGTTGATCCTATCTTCTCTGGGTATTATATTCAGAGAGCGACAGTCCACTCATTTTGCAGTTTAAATGCCTAATCCGACATATCTTCTTTTCTATTTATTAGTACTCTTCAGTTAAGTCAGTAGGTGGACTTTTTAAGAATGGACTTCACGTCTGACACATCAACCATGGAGGCCATGGTCCATGCTGCCATTCAGGCAGAATCCTACCGGGGTGCTGCCAAGTTGTCAAATGAATGGCAATCCACGCTGGATGATATGCTTATCCATCCCTCAGACCCCTATGATGACATGGATGGAAATGGTCGGGCAAAGCCAAGACCTATCTGAGATGGCAGACAATCCAATGTCTATCAAAAGGAAAAGGCTTATGGCGAGTCTAAGACCTATTCTAAAAAGAATCTGAAGCTTGTCAAAACTATCCCCCTGCCCGCGGCAATCAAGCTTGAAAGTGTTTGCTTGTCGGACTGCATAGAAAGCCTTCAGGATAATGCTCTGGTTGGCCGATGGTACTTTCCAGAGATGGATGATTCCATGATGAGAAACTGGCTCGAACTGCAATGGAAACCTCTGATAGGCTATATTCCTATTGTGGCCAGACTGTTGAAGGAATGGTATTGCTTTCATTTCCTGAGCACTAGCGACCTGGAAACCATTCAGAATCAGCCATGGGTTTATGGAAGGAGTTTCCTGGCGTTACATAAGTGGTATATGGGTTATAACCCGTTGAAGAATACTCCTACCAATAACTTGATATGGGTAAAGCTACCAGGGCTGCCCCTGGAGTTATGGTCAAAGGAAACCTTAACAGAGATAGGAAATTCCATAGGAAGATGTGTATATGTTGATCTTAGATGCCTGGGAGAAAAAGATAAACGTGTGGCCTGGATTCTCATAGAAAAAGCCTACAAAGGAGGGTTCCCTGACCACATTGATATATTCTAGAGGGAGCTGAAAATAAATCAGAGGTTGGACTTTTGGGGAGTCCCCTTCAGATGCTCAGCATGCCACTGGACGGGACACTTAATCAAGAATTGCTCTCGCCGTCCTGTCTTAAAAAGCCGAAAGCATCATGGCTTCTCCCAGTTTGCAGCAAGGACTTATAGGACAAAGTCCCCATCCCCGGGAATAGAGAAGTTAACAACTTCAGAAAGCCTATCTCCATCAGAGTTCGATGATCAGCGAAGGGGTAGTAATCTTGAAGTCTCACAACAAACTCCACCTCCTCTCAAGATCCCAAATCCTTTGGATATTATCTCTCCTTCAATGCCTCCTCTGGAACCAGCCTCTGATCATGAGATCCCTCTCCCTCCCCCAGTCCCTCAGTCCTTTAAAGATCCCAACAGGGAGGTCCATATTACCCTCATCCCATCCTCCTCTCTGTCTCCAAAAAAGAAAAAGACTCCATCTGGAAAAGGAAAAGAACTTTTGATTACGGCTACCCCTTTAAACTCCCCAATCTCCTCTCCCACAAACTCAATTGGCAGCGACTTGGACTACCTTCTAAACAAAAAAATTGCTGGAACTTAGACCCCTCACTATTCACAAGCTGGGAAGACAATCTTCTCTTCAAATAAGCCCAAATTCTGCAAAGAACATTACGGTGAGAAGAAAAAACAACAGGGGAAGTAGACACTTCAGGGGGAGGGTCAATGGAGCAGGCAGAGGGGTTCGTAATCTCTCTTATAGACGTCCCTATCATTGATATGACTGAAGAAAGGCCTCTTAGAGCAAGCATGGCCGAAAAGAATCCCCAATGACATTCATCATATCCATGAATGTAAGAGGTCTGGGGGCAGACCATAAATTTTTGGCCCTAAAGAATCTTTTCCTTTCAGCAAGACCTAAAATCATATTAATTCAAGAGATCATGCATAACACTTCTGTATCAATTTCCTATTTCAGGAAAATGTTTCCCTCCTGGCATATAACCGCTTCGGAAGCTAATGGACTTTCTGGAGGCCTAGCGGTTTTATGGGATCCTGATTGGATCAAAGCAAAGGCATATAGATGTTTGGCAGGCATTCTCATCTCCACTCAAATCAGGGGGAATTCCTGTCCGATCAACATTCTGAATATATACGCTCCTTACAAAAGCAGATTGTCATTCTGGGAGAAATTATTTGCTTCAGAAATTTTTGACATTGAATCTTTGATGATTGCAGGAGACCTAAATGTCACTTTAAACTTGGATGAAATATGGGGCATTAGCAGGAAAAAGGATCCTCATGCAGATCGCATAAAATATGAGCTACTAAGCAGGAATCTTGTTGATATAAACCCTCTCAAAATGCTTCCGACTTGGGAAAATGGAAGGATCGAAGAGGCTTATATAGCAAAAAGACTCGATAGATTTATCCTTCATGCTAGTATAATTGATAGAATGGGCATGCCGTTCTCAACAATTGAGAATGTTTTCATATCAGATCATAGACCGATACTTCTAGGATGGAGAGAAAAGGGTTTTAGAAAAGGCTATTCATTCAAATTTAACAGGACATGTTTGGAAGAATCTGAGTTTAATGATATTATAATAAGAACCTGGAGAGAGTTGTCATCAACAGAGAATATACCTCCTTTCTTGACCTTCAGGGACAAAATGGACTCCATTAGAAAGGTGGTTAAGGAATGGCAATTCAAGAAAAGGCAAATGAATAGAACAACCCTTCGGGAAATTCAAAGGGAATTGGACAGCGTCTCGAGAACCCTGGCTTCTAATCTACTCACTTTCAAAATGAGATGCCGTATAAAGGAACTTCAAAAGAAAAAATTAAAAATCTTAGAACAGGAGGAAGCTTTTTGGAGATTAAAGAGTAGGGCGATCTGGCTTAAAGAGGGGGACAAGAACACAAAATTTTTTCACAAGTTTGCGAGCTCCAGATGTGAAAAAAATTCTATATGGAAAATAAGTGATGGAAGAGGAGGTTTCCTATACTCTCAACAGGGCATTTCAAACGAGGCCGTAAGATATTTTGAAAATCAGTATAAGAGAGCTGAGGACTGGAGGATTCAGGACATTTTATGGGGCATTGATTTATTTCCACAGATGTTCGATGATGAACTAAATGATCGACTTTTCCAGCCGGTAACTAAGGAGGAGCTGTTAGAAACAATGAAATCTTTTAAAAGGGATAAGTGTCCAAGTCCAGATGGCTGGACGATAGAATTCTTGATCCACTTTTTTGATCTTATCAAAACTGATCTGTTAAGAATGGTAGAAGGATCTAGGATATCAGGTAGTATCAATCAGATAATTTCCTCCACTCATATAGCTCTCATTCCAAAAAAAGGAGAAGTAGAATCCTTCCAAGACTTTAGACCGATATCCCTTTGTAACATTTCTTTCAAAATCATTTCGAAAATTATTGCAGAAAGAATCAAAGAAACTCTTTCAAGGTTCTTAACAAAGGATTAGCACGGTTTTTTAAAGGGGAGAAATATACTGGACGCAGTTGCAAACACACAAGAAAGTCTGTTTGCCATGCACACTAAAAAAAGTGATGCTATCATTTTCAAGATCGACCTCCGCAAGGCATACAAGTGCCTTGATTGGGGTTTCATCAAGTGTTTACTTGCAAAGATTGGATTAAGGGCCAGCATGATAAACTGGATCATGGCATGTGTTGAGAAGGTGAACTATGCTATCATTGTTAACGTGATTCCATCTTCTTATTTTATAGCTGCCAAAGGGCTTCGCCAAGGCTGCCCCCTGTTGCCCCTTTTATTCATCTTGGCAATGAATTCACTAAGCCTCCACATCAATAAGGTAGTCAAGGAAAATAGGTGTCACCCATTGAAATTCTGCAGGAACAATTTCATCTCGCATAACTTATTTGTAGATGATATTCTTATGTTTGGAATGCTGTGCAGACTCACCTGGTTATGTTTTTATGACATCCTTAAAAATTTTCAAAAAGCTACAAGATTGCAAATAAACAAATCAAAGTCAGTAATCTACCATAATGATGTCAATCAGGAAGCAGTAGAATGGTTATCCTCACTTTTTGGAATAGAGGCACAACCCATTAAGCATGGAATAAAATACTTGGGTTTCCAGCTAAAAGCAAATGGATATTCAAAGATGGACTGGCAATGGATTTTAGATAGATACTACAAAAAGATATCAGTTTGGGAATACAGATGCCTATCATTGGCAGGAAGAGTGACCTTGGCTCAATCAGTTTTAACTCAACTCGCAGTATACTGGGCTCATTTATTTCTTCTACCTGCAAGTATCATACAAAAAATGAATAAGCTAACTGTGAATTTTATAAGGGGCGGCCAATCGGAAAAAAGAAAATTTCACCTCTCCAAATTATCTGATATCTCTTTTCCGAAAAGCATGGGAGGATGGGGCCTGCTGGACTTGCGGACTTGCGGAAAGGCACTTTTATGTAAGTCATTGTGGAGAGGGATTTATGCAGAGGGCCCATGGAGTAACACAATTCAGAAGAAATACATGGGCAGTAAGGATATCTCACATTGGTTCAGGGTGGGAAGGATTGGTTCCTCATATGGGTCAACAATATGGTTGAGTTTCTGCAAGATAGAAAGTTATTTCCTGAAGAATTTAACATGGCGCTTTCAATTTGGCAGCAAGATCCTTATTGGAATAGACCATTTTCTGAGCCGTGTCGAGGAGATCATTATGCCTGAAACACTAATAAATTTTTTCCATAGAAAATGTTTTTTCTATTGGGACAAATTGATTTCTGATTGGCAGGGATCGATCCCTCTATGGAAAGAGGCAGAAAACATGGAGATGCTAGTTTCTATAGCTTGACAATGGGAGAACATCAGGACATGTCTGAGAAACTGCGGCATATACCGCTCATTGGAATCTGATTGTCTTATTTGGAAGAATTCAAAAGGTATTAACCTGGTTCGTGTTAAGGATATTTATCAGAATATGATTGGCCTAAAGGATGCTCCTCCCGATCCTATATTCCCAATTGTCTTTTGGAAATCCAGAGTTCCTTCCAAAATGATTTATTTTTCATGGCTGGCCTTCCACAACAAAAATTTATCTTTGGAAAACTTGAAAAAGAGGGGATGGCAAGGACCAAGTATCTGTTTAATTTGCAAATCAGCTGAGGAGAACCACTGTCACATGTTTTTAAATTGCAAAAGAACTCAGCAGTTGTGGCACTCTCTGGAAAATATTTATGGAATCCCACACATTTCACATGCCTCCATAAAAGAAGCGTGGGCAGAAGGAATCCTGGAGGCCGATAATTATTATCACACTCTGGTGCATTTGGAAATGGAGAAACAATGTTATTTTCAATGACAGAAAAGTGCCATTCTTGGAAATTTTGCCTAATATTGTATCACTCTATGACTCTTTACCGGAAATGCCTCACAAGCAAAGAAAGGAGGTCTGCAAAGAACATGCACAGGCTCTCACAATGTTGCCAAGAGCATTTTTTAATGGTTGTGGAGTGCACATTATAATGAATGAAAATGTTCAATATCTCATCCACTGGAATGGGGGAATGGGATCCAACAGCAAAGCTGAGGCGATGGCTCTTGCTGGCCTTTTAAATTTTTGCTTATTTCTAAACATTCAGGCAGTCTCAATTTTTGGAGATTCCAAAGTAATGGTGGATTATGTATCAGGGAAAAATAACATTTACAAGCCTCACCTTCTAGGATGGATGGATAGGATCAGGTTTTTCTGGAGAAGGATGGAAGGATGTACTATTCACCATATCAACAGGACTCAGAACCAGCAAGCAGACTTGTTGTCAAAGGAAGGTCTTCAATCGGTTCCAGGCTCTTGGTTTATGAAGGTAACGTCTGAAGGGGAAATTTTCTATATCCAAGAATTTTCCCTTCCAGGTTTCTAATTTCATATTAGCTGAATCTCGGGTATGCACTGTCTTTTGTTCCTCTTTTTGTCCTATGGTCCTTCCAAATTTTGTTCATGAAGGGATGAAGTATAATGTAAATTTCCTATTTAGTGCGTCCCATCTTCTGAAAACTTTTTTTCTATGTCCTCTCTATGAGATATGTAAATATTTGCATTTGGCTGACAACTCTTGGTCTGTCGTTTATCCTTGAGATTTTTGTCTTTCTGCTGGGATTATGCTTCCCATCTCATTTAGTTCTTCAAATGGTTCAGACCTATAAATTGGCCATATACAGAATATGCAATGTACTAATCTGTCTCTTTATATATCTTATATAATACAATTATGCTTTTTTCGCCCTGAAAAAAAATAAAAAATAAATAAATAAAATAAAATAAAATAAAAATCGTGGTCAAGCTTTCACATGGACGAATCAACTCAAAAATATCCGAAATTTTGTCTACAAAATAGCTTGAGCTTTGTTACACCCCATATTGCTCCCACTGGACAATAGGTAGACAATAAGATGTTTGATTATAATCATTAAATCTGACTCTCGGGGGCAGGGATGTCTGCCATGCACAAATTGCACAGATACCTAGGAGAAATATCAAGCACTGAGTTACTAATTGATTTAGTGTTTTTTCATTTCGCTGGTTGGATAAGAAAAAAGCAATATCCAATATTGAAAATGAAAAAGTCAATGCATAGTATTTAATATTGGCCAGCATTTACAAGTTTTGCTATGGAATGTAAAATTGTTTATAATTGGTGCAACCTGTAAGATGTGTTAGAAAGGTGGAGGAAATAAAGCATAAATAATTCACACATAAAACACGATACTTACAATGAACCAAGTGAAAGGTGGAGGAAATAAAGCATAAATAATTCACACATAAAACACGATACTTACAATGAACCAAGTGAAAAGTATTTATCCTTTTCCAACTAGAGACTCGCCTAAAATATTTTGACATGCACCCACATGCAACCATACACTCAAAGTATCTGCAACCACACACTCTAAGTATCTATCACTTAACTCAACTTGAATCAACATTCAAGTTAACTGACTCTATATTTATCCAACTCCACGTGTAAAAGTAATTACTATTTCTCACCGACGTTCGATTCACACAAACTTGTGCATGGCTAATATTCCTTGCCAGAGGACAATGTATGGAATGTTGACCGTGTACTTACGTGCAACATGCCTATGGAAAAGCGGGTCGCCATATTTTTCCATCCACATGTAATCGTCATACAGAGAATGATAGGCAGGAAAGTCTATCATCGATACATCGTAGAAATATGTACAGTACAGTAACTTGTTGATCTCTCTATTTGCATTTAATTTCAATTTCATGTATTCTGTGACTGTGATTTCGTTACCTTTTCCAAAGCTGAAGTCAGTGCCTGGAATTCCGGCATGCTGTGCAAAAGGGGCAAAATCGGATCCCTTTCCACCTAACCTGTTAATCTGAGATGGAAATTTAATAAGCTCTTTACAGCAATCCCCAATTTCCTTTTGGCGAATATTAAACACCATATGGTAATTTCATCCGATGAGAATAACGTGATATTGAATTTGACTAGATAAAAAAATTAATAAGCCGATCGTTAGCTTATTATGTGGTAGTTAATATTTGCAATATTTCCTTCTGATTGGAATCAGATTAATCATATTAATTTAAAACCAGTGAGATGTAATCTTACTTACCCTCATCATTAATTGAAACAAAACATGAACACTTACAGAAGGACGGGAATCGTGGCTGGAAGAAGCCCATGATTCATAGATTGTCTTTCTAGGATTGTCTGGATCTTCCACCTTGGAAATCAAAGTATAATAATCAATTCAAAGTACAACAATCAGTTTTTTACTGGCAGTGGAAAGTAGAATAGACCCACTTGAATAAAATATCCAACTGACCTCTTTAGCTATATCTTGAATAAAATCGTTAAGTTGGGGTGTTGATTGAAGCGAAAACCCTGGGCCCCTGACAGCCACATCAACATTGAGATATGCCACCGCGGATGAGAACAGTAAATCATAGTTCTGCTCCACCCATTCTGTCGGTCCAATCTGCGATTTTTATAGGTTGATAAATAGGATATATCTCCTTAATGATTCTAAGTTTTGTGTTAATCACATTTATTAAACATGAAAAGAGATAAGTAATAATTTTTTCAAAACCTTTTTGGATTAAGCTGGATATTTATATTTTTTTTCAAAGTGAACTTTGTGGGAAATTTAAAAGAGTAAAGGGAACAGGATACCTACTGCCAATACATATTAAACAAATATTTAGTAAGAGTAATATTACTAATACGAGAGACTGGTTAAACTTACCCATTGATGTAGACTTTTCTCTTGGTACAATGAGACTTGAGTAACTATAATTATATTTTTGGACTCCTGAATGTATATCCTTGACACAGAACTAGAAATGTAGCATGACGCTGCTGAAAGAAATGGGAGAAAAACTTGCTGTGCAGAGCAGGTGACATTAGGATAAGTTTCAATGGTGCCTGCTACTCAAATATGAGATATGAACAACTTTCCTTCGCATAGAGCCTTGACAAGCACACCGGATTGAAATGGTTCCGCTTTTGAAGAATCCCAATTTGTTGAGATACATCACCCTAAATCAGCTGGAAGGGAAAAGTGTTGTCATGAGGCCTCAACCTTGTACTGTCCGACACATTGTGGCCACAAAGTAGCAACAGGTACATCTACTAACTGTGCGCATAAGCTTCGAAGATGGGAGGAGCTCCCGTGGAAGAACGAGTCTTGCGGCTGTCTGGATCTCCCGGGAAGTAACAGTTGGCTTCTTGCTGTAGCGAGAGAGTCCATCCCTCCTTTCCAAGAGAACGAATCCCGATCTTTCAATAGAACCTATCTCTCTTCTTCCTTTGCTAGGAGCTCTTCCCCGTTCGGAGAGGCAAGAAAGGTAGGAATACCCTCGGGAGCTAGGTCACAGAAAAAGTAAACCCTAGATGCCTCGGTCGCCAATTTCTGAAAAGAATCATTGATAAAACTGTTCATGATTCCCATGGCATTGCTGGAAATACCCATTGCTTCAGAACCTTGAAGAGGTAGATCTTGTAGGTTTCTGGAGTCCATTCTTGGTTCTGCTGCAGAGAAAAAAAAAGAGTAGGTTGGAAGGTCTGGGCTTACAGTGTCCTCTATGGGGATTGACATTGAACATTTGCCTTATTTTACCGGCTCCACACCGTATGTCTTCCCGCAGATGGTGTTTTCTTTGCATTTGTTCTATCTCAGGCTATTATATACTAATTTGTGAACGCTCCCTACTGGTTTGTCTCGGTTCAGAAGCGTTGTTTTGATCACATTGCTGTTTTAAAATCGACCCAGAATTCCTACCGGTCACAATCTGCCGGTATGCCTATTTCTCACTGGTTTTTTTATCGGTTGTGGAGATTTTGAATGTCACTGGTACCTGGAAGATTATTTGTGTTTTTGACTAGTTAGCTTTGTCTTGGCGACTGATTAACAACTATACTCCCTTTTACGCCTTGTTATGGGAATGTTCCTTAATTTTTGTGCGTGGTTTTTGTGGTCCGAGCTTGTTCATATTCTGGTGCTTATTGTTATATCCATTTATATCTTAATCCGTACATTTACCATCCATTTCTGGACCTCCCACCGGCGCTTACATGCATTCGGAGATTGAGACTTCTTTTCGCCATAGTTTTCTTTTCTCACTTGATAGCTGTTCTGATTTAGTGTCTGGAGGGAATTTGAATTGTCTTCATTTCATTAATCCTTTCTATATCTCACAGCCGTGTAAGCAGTTTAGTTTTCGTCTGGGGATATATGGTGGACTTGCAAGGGCTGCTTTTGCCTTTGTTGTTGTGATGGTGTGTAGGTTTTTCCATGTTTTTGTTCTATCTGCACTTGATACTCTGGTAATTCACTCCAATTCACTCCACTGCTAGGCAGTTGCACTCGGCCTGCTTGCCTAGTGTTTTCTGGCAAACTATTCTGGCACTCTCCCAGTATCACACTGTTCCATGGCAGTAGGTGGCTATTTACTATCACATTCAATTAACACATGTCCTATAGATCTTTCCTCTTCTCGGATCTGCGTTACATCGAACTGTAGTCTGTCTTGGATTCAATACCTCCCCGATCTGGAGTTATTAGTTCTAACATTCTACTATTAGTTTATTCTCAAGTGTGATTTGCTGGCGTCAGTACTGCCTTATATGATCTCTGGGTATTACTTATTCCTCGATAATACATTTCCTTTTCTGGATTTATTACCATCTTACATTCCCCTTTATTGAATTACTTGGGAGTTGTCATCCACCGACGTTTCCAATTGGGGTGGGTTTCAAATACTGCGTCTATCTCTTGAAGTCTGAGTTCACTGTCAGAAGGTACTAGGCTGTGACATATGGTTTAATTCCTAGTGCATGATGTTTTTTCTCTCCATTGTCACTATCTGTCGCATATCTTGTTTTGGGTATGCGGCTATCTGACGGGACCCCAAATTGGGTGGGGTCTTTTTTTGTGGGGTCTTCGTATCAGGTCTTATGGATATATTAGACTCTGACACATCGGCCAAGGAGGCGTTCATTCAAGACACCCTGGCGGCTGAGTCAAATAGGTTTAATAGTTTGGGAGGTGACTGTTGTAATAGCACGGAATCTCTAGATGGTTGGCACATCATTCTAGGGGATGGCTATGCGCCAAGTGGTGGACATGCCTCCTCTAATATGCTGGGTGGTATCCATTCTCGTCATGATCGATGTACTAGTGATAAGGCCCAATCTATAAAAACAACATCTCCCCCTCTTGCATTGGTTTTTGACCTTGATCGACTTAGTGACCGTATCACCAGCCTGTAAAAATAGGTGCTTGAGAGGCGTTGGCTTTCTCTAATAAATCTGACTCTGATATGCAGTCCTGGATTGAACAAAAGTAGAAGACTATGCTTGGCTATATGCCAACAGTTGTGAGGTTGTTGTGGGGATGGTACAACTTCCATTTTCTGAGTCAGGAAGACCTACAAAAGACCAAGGCCATCCCATAGATTGATGGACGTAGTTTCCTGGAACTACATTCCTGGTTTATTGGGTTCAATTCCCTGAATAATACCCCGCAGAATAAACTAATTTGGGTGAATCTGCCAAGTTTGCCGATCGAATTTTGGACGAAGCAGGCCTTGGAGGACATTGGGAATGCAATAGGGAAGTTTAAATATGTTGATCCTCGGTGTTTGGGGGCACCTGATAAGCGGGTCGCATGGATTTTAATCAAAAAAGAATATTAGGGTGGCTTCCTAGACCATATTGGCCTCCACTAGGGGGAGACACACCTTACCCAGATGCTGGATTATTGGAGCATCTCGTTCTGCTATTCCTTCTATCACCATACGGGGCACATGGTGGCTAATTGTCCTCGATGCAGGGGTGGGCGATATCATGGACATAGTCATTTTGGAGCACCGAACAAGTTTCATCCGACTGCTGCATATTCTCGGGGTCATGATACTCACAGTCAATCAAGTATTTTTCATAGATCTCACTCTCAAAAATACTCTACTCATGGATCTTCATGTGATGGTTTTTCTCCTCGTGACGGTATTTCCCTAGTTTATATTCCATCAACTTCCCATTCTTATGAGAAATCGGAACCCATCACCATTCACTGTCCGGCTCCGCCTTCTTGCACAACCTTCCCGGATTTTTCTCCCCCTGGCAATATTAATCCCAAGTTATATCAGGCACATGACGTCCCGTCCAACTCATATGTAACCCATATTCCATCTCTCCCTCGTGTGCCTAAAACTTAGAGTCCTCGCATCAGCAGCAACCCTCCGGGTACTCCTCGGCACCCACCTCCCAAC
Source organism: Pinus tabuliformis (assembly GCA_031772625.1). NCBI lineage: Eukaryota > Viridiplantae > Streptophyta > Pinopsida > Pinales > Pinaceae > Pinus > Pinus tabuliformis. Next base: position 385,204,864 of record CM062813.1, read on the forward strand.
TGTCGGTAGTGACTTGGAATCGCTACTAAACCCGAAAACCTTTAATCTCCGGTCACTTACTATCCATAAGCTGGACAATCTTTCTTCCCCATAAATCAGTCCTACCTCAGCGGGGAACATCACTGTTCGGCGAAAAAGTAACCGTGGTAGCCGTCATTTTAGGGGTCATGCCAGAAAGATAATTTCACACTCCCCTATTGAAAACTTCCTTGTTGATGTACCGATTGTTGACATTCCATCTACTCAAGCCCTTGGAGCACTTATGCCTGCAAGGGATGTGCCATCACTGCTATATTATTTCTCAACATCCGAGGTTTGGGAACATCCTCAAAGTTCCTAGCTCTTAGGCAATTATTTCACTTTGTTCATCCTTGTATTATTTTATTACAAGAAACCATGCATTCAGATTCTAATATTGTTGTTTATTTCCGGAAAATGTTCCCGCATTGGTATATTTCTGCCACAGCTGTTGTTGGTCTATCAGGTCGGCTTGTGGTCATATGCGATTCACTCTGGGTGCGGGTAAAAAATTTCTCATGCTCAGGTGACATTCTGATTGAGGCTTTCTTTCGTGGGCAACAAGAACGTATACATATTCTAAACCTATATGGTCCATATAGGAACAAGACATCCTTTTGGAAGGAATTGTTCGACTCTGGTATTATAAACTTGGCTTCACTGATTGTCGCGTGGCACTTTAATTGTACAATCGGTATGGATGAAGTGTGGGGGAGGACTGCCAAAGAAGATCCTATTGCGGGAATGATTCGCGAGGCTATCATAGAACATAATTTCATTGATATATGTCCACAATCGATCCTCCCTACATGGGATAATGGCAGGAAAGGGGAGGCATATATTGCGAAAAGGCTGGATCGATTCATCCTACATGAGACCTTGATGGATCGCCTGGGTAATGTAAATTCAGAGGTCATTAGTAATTTTCTTTCAGACCATCGGCCTATTGTATTGCATTGGCGGGCGGGGATCCACAGGTATGGTATGCCATTCAAATTCAATCATACTTGGCTCAAAGACCTTGAGTTTAATGATTTTGTAAGCAAGATATGGACCTGGCCTATTCAATGGGTGGCTTCCCCAATGGAACACATATTGGCTAAGTTGGATATTCTCAGGCGGAATGTAAAGAAATGGCAAAGACAAAAAACACTGGCTCAGTAGAAGGACCTTAAGGAGATCGAACTGGAACTGGAATCTCTCCTTCCTTGGATGTCCTCGCACTCACTGCATGAGGATATCAGGACTCGTATTCATGCTCTTGAAAGCAAGAAAAAGAGTATCTTGTCTACTATTGAAGCTACTAGGCGTTTGAAGAGTCGGGCTATTTGGATTAAGGAAGGTGACAACAATTCAAAAAAATTTCATAGATATGCGAATCATCAACGCAATATAAATTCTATTTGTGAAATACATGATGCAGAGCGCAGAGTTTTCCAGTCACAGGAAGCCATTAGTGGAGCTACTGTTGAATATTTTCAAAAGGCTTATGACCGCAAAGGTGTGGCTGATGGGGAAGCAATGGTATGGGCATTGGAGCTATTTCCTACCATGTTTAACGCGAAGGACAATGAAAATTTTATTAAAGAAATCACTGTTGAAGAAATTCTGGCAGTGCTTAAATCTTTTAAGCAAGATAAAAATCCTAGCCCGGATGGGTGGTCGCCTGAGATCTTCATACACTTCTATGAAATATTTAAAACTGATCTCTTGGAGATGGTGGAGGAGTTAAGAACCATATGTAATATTCATTCGCAAATCAATTCAACTTATATAGCACTTATTCCAAAGAAATCTCCACCCCTAACATTTTATGATTATAGACCTATATCGCTCTATAATATTATTTATAAGATTATATCCCAAATTATTGTTGTTCGTATGTGGGGGAGTTTTTCAAAGTTTATATCGCCAGAACAATTTGGTTTTTTACCAGATCGGAAAATTCATGATGTTGTCGCCATTTCACAGGAGTGCATACACTCTATTCACACAAAGCATATCAATGTCGGCATTATGAAAGTGGATCTACAGAAAGCGTATGGCCATGTTGATTGGGGAAATTTGAGAATGGTTTTGTTTAAAATTGGTCTGCAACCCAGTGGTGTAAATTGGGTCATGGCTTGCGTATTGAACATCAATTATGTAGTTATTATAAATGACCTTCCCACTCATTTCTTTTGGGCCGGTCGTGGACTGCGTCAGGGCTGCTCATTATCTCCCTTATGGTTCATACTGGTCACGGAGGGATTGAGCTTGCAAATCAATAAAGCGGTGGCAGATGGTCATATACAAGCTTTGGAAATGGGTATGAACATCAAAATCTCTCACAGTCTTTTTGTTGATGATGTTCTTATAATGGCAATGTTAAATCGGTTCACTTGGTTGTACCTACTTCATATATTTAACAAATTTGCTATTATATCTGGACTAAGTATGAATCTACATAAATCCATTCATGACATTGGTGACTTGGAGGTGATTGAATATATCAAAAATCTTTTTGGTATTGAAGCAAAACAAATGTTTCCTGGTATGCAATATCTTGGTTACCAAATAAAACCAAACTGTTATAGAAACTCCGATTGGCAATGGCTGGCTGATCGTTTCTTCAAGAGGGTTGCTGGATGGGAATTTTTTTGTCTATCTCTGGGGAGCCGTGTGATCCTCACACGGGCTGTGGTCACTCAACTTGGGGTATACTGTGCTCATTTATATCAGATTCCAATGGCTATACTAAAAAGCATCAACCATATCATTGCTAACATCATATGGTCGAGTTGTAATGATAGCCATAAAATTCACTTGGCCAAAATGACTCATATTGCTTGACCAAGAAACAAGGGGGGATGGGGCATTATGGATTTGAATCTCTTTGGTATCTCACTCGGGTGAAATCACTCTGGCATGCCATTTTTGGCTTTGGATTATGGAGTATGGTGATCAAACAGAAGTATATGAAAAATTGGGATTTCATATATTGGTTCCGCAGTCAAAGCATTGGTTTACCAAGTGGATCGACCATTTGGAACAGCGTGCACAAGGTGTCTTATATTTTCTTACAACATTCGGTTTGGTGTATGGGATCAGGGCATTCCATAATCATTGGACTGGACAAGTTTCTAGGTGTTTGTTAGGATTGTTGTCTTCCTGACAATTTATTGCATTTTCTATATGATAATGGTATTTTCTTATGGAACCAACTGATCAGCTATTAGAAGGATAGATATCCCATTTGGAAAACCGCAAATGAACTGGGGATGGCTGATAACCTAGCATTGGAATGGAAACATGTTTGTGAGGCTCTTAAAGCTTTGGGAAAATGCCGAGAAGATCAACGTGATAAAATGGTATGGGCAGGGAAAATGAAGGATGGCAACATATGTGCTGCTGATGTTTATGCTATTTTGTGTGACGGCAATGATATCAATAGGGAGGATCCCATCCTCAAGGATCTCTGGAGTAACCATATTCCTATTAAAATTATCTGTGTTGCATGGCTGGTATATCAAAACAAGAATCTTACCTGGGAGAATCTTCAAAGACGAAATGGTTATGGCCCCAGTTATTGTACTATTTGCAAAAAACGATGTGGAGGACAACAAACATATATTTCTCAAATGCCAAAAGGTGCAACAAGTATGGAAAAAATTAGCAAATTATATTTTGGATTTACATATATATTTCACCATAATATTGCAGATTGTATGGGGTGGCGGAGTAAGCAGAAAATAACCTAGCAGGTCATCCCTCTATTTCTTTTCTGGTCCATTTGGAAATGGAGAAATATGTATATTTTTGAGAACAGGTTGGAGGACTTTGAGCTGATGCATGAAAAAATTATTTCTTTACATGCTTTATATCCTTCACAAGATGGTATCCCAAGAGACAAAATAGTATATGTGGTTGCGGTTTTTGGATAAACATATCAAAGGATTTACAATATAAGGCTCATTGGAATGCTAGTCTAGGTACAAACAACAAGGTCGAGGCTATGGCATTATGGGGAATGTTGTAGTTAATAAATTTCCTTAGTATTCCGAAGATCCATATCTATGGGGACTCGAAGATCATCTTGGATCATGTCAAAGGGAAGGCACAGATTAAAAAAAAGAATTGCATGGCTGGTTAAGGAGAATACAAGGTCTTTGGAATCCACTGGGCCAGCCCACAATCTGTTAGACCAGAGCATACATAACACACAACGGATTTATACTCAGAGACAGACAAATGGAGAAACAACAAGATTACTTAATCAGAAATAGCGGAATAGATAAAACAATCACTGGAGAACAGAAATCACTTTGCATTACATTACAGGCTTGGGCCTTGGCTTGCTTTCCTTGGCTAGAGAAATTACAAATTTATAGAGGCAGAAGAAGGATCTAGAATCTTGTGTGTGGTTCGGATGGAGATCTGAAATGATCTAGAAACCACTGGCGGTGTAGGAGGTTCTAGAATCCTGCATGTGATTCTAGAAACTAATGGCGGTGTAGAAAGATCTAGAATCCTGGAGATCTAGAAAGATCTGATCTAGAATCCTCCGTGAATTTGGCTTCACACTTAACATTCTCCCACTTGAAGCCAAATAAGAGTCATCAAGTCACACCGAGTCCTACCATGCCTCTACATAACTCATGTTTATTTCATGGTAGAATCTTAGTGAGCATATCAGCAGGGTTCCTATCTGTATGGATCTTTTCCAAGGATAACTGTTCTTCCTCCAACACATGCCGGATCCAATGGTACCTTAAGTCAATGTGCTTGGTTTTTGAATGAAATGCTGGGTTTTTCGCCAAGTGAATGGCACTCTGACTATCACAATATAACACATACTTGTCCTGCTTTATTCCTATCTCTCCTAGGAATCGCTGCATCCACAACATCTCTTTACAAGCTTCTGTTGTAGCTATGTACTCTGCTTCTGTTGTAGAGAGGGCTACTATTCTTTGTAGCCTTGACACCCAAGATACTGCTGCACCTGCAAATGTATACAAATAACCTATAGTGGACTTTCTGGTATCCATATCTCCAGCCATATCTGCATCTGTAAATCCTTCAAGCATAGTCTCATCCTGACCAAAACATAAACAATAATGACTAGTACCCTTGAGATACCTTAAAATCCATTTTACTACTTGCCAATGTTGTTTGCCTGGATTGGTAAGGAACCTGCTCACTACTCCCACTGAATATGCAATGTCTGGTCGTGTGCATACCATGGCATACATTAAACTGCCAATTGCTGAAGCATAAGGAATTTTTCTCATCTCTTCTTTCTCTTTGTCATTACTAGGACATAATTCAGTACTCAGCTTGAAGTGGGTTGCAAGGGGTGTACCAACTGGCTTGGCATCCTTCATATTAAACATGTCAAGCACCTTCTTGATATATTTTTCTTGTGACAGCAACAACCTTTTGTTTTTCCTGTCACGCATAATCCGCATGCCCAATATCTGTTGCGCTGGTCTCAAATCCTTCATTGCAAATTTGCTACCCAAATCTTTATTCAACCTATTGATCTTATTCTTATCATGCCCAACAATTAACATGTCATCCACATATAACAATTATATGATATACTTTCCTTGATCATACCTCTTGATATAGACACAATGGTTAGCTTCCAACCTGTGAAAACCATGTTCCAACATGAATGAATCAAATTTCTTGTACCATTGTTGAGGTGCCTATTTCAAACCATAAAGACTCTTCTTCAACCTACAAACAAGGCCTTCTTTTCCTTTTTCTATGAAGCCTTCTGGCTGCTCCATATAAATTTCTTCCTCCAATTCACCATGAAGGAAAGCAGTTTTTACATCTAACTGTTCACATTCTAGGTCTAAAGCAGCAACTAGACCAAGAATGACTCTAATGGATGACATTTTAACAACAGGTGAAAAATTTCAGTGAAGTCAATACCTTCTTTTTGGGCAAAACCTTTCACCACCAGTCTTGCTTTATACCTCTCCTTTTCGTCACCTTCATGCTTAATCTTGTACACCCATTTGTTTTGTAGAGCCTTTATACCTTTTGGGAGGTTTACCAACTCCCAAGTTTTATTTTCCAGCAAAGAGTTCATTTCTTCTTCCATTGCTTTTTTCCATTCTTTACTGTGCTCAACTTTACAAGCTTCTTGAAAACAATTAGGTTCACCTTCATCAGTCAACAAAATATATTTTGAAGGAGGATACCTTTGTGAAGGCTTATGAGGCCTAGAAGATCTACGAACCAACTGTGGTGGTGCATTGTCAAGTTGAATCTCCTGTAAGGTTCCTGCAAGATTCCTTCTTCTTGTTGTTCATTATTTTCCACTTGTTGTTCTTCATGCTCCTGAATTCGCTGTTCATTTTCTTGTATTGGTGGTATGTTTTCCTGCTGCTCTTCAAACCTGTCAATAAACTTCTTGACCTCCAACTCACCTACAGTCCTCTTGAACATTTCTGACTCATTAAATATAACTGTTATCACTCCAGGAAACTCCCCGAGGTTGTAAATCGGAGATGCCTGGTAACATATGATCTTTAATATTGTTCTTCGAACTATTGGAATAAATGATGGTTTGGATCAAGCCAGATAAACATTTCAGCTATGCTTTTACCCAAGACATGCATGAACATCCCCAATAACACAAGGCTTTAGACTGCTAATGCTCAATAGTTTTTAGATTTAATGGATAGATGGAGAACACTGACTATGCCAGCAGATTGCATACATGGATCTATATGAATGGCTAGCTACAGGCAGCAAATGGACTTACTGACTATACTGGCAGATGCACATATAATCACACATATAAATGGCTAACCATAGGCAGCAGAGAAGCTTGCAAATCTAATGTATTAAAGTAGAGATAAGATGACAGTTATCTGGCCTTGAACACACAGAAACTCTGAACAAATTGTTCAAGTGCAAGCATAGAACAGGAGAGGAATGGAAATTAAACACATAACAGCAAGAGAAGCTTGTATTACTAAAAATGAAGATGAGAAGCTTGAGGAGCAAAGTCTCATGAGTCTCCAGAAGTTGAACCCTTGTTACATTTAGTTTTCTGCCTTTTATAGGCCCTTTACAATGCTCCTAAGCTCTCTAGAAGGCTCGGAGTCTTAGACTTGTCTGATCTGTCCCATAACCGTTTGATTCCCTCAATAGGCAGGCATGGCTCAGAGGTTTTCCTCTTCTGACAGAGGAATAACCATATTCAGATGTTTAGGGCGGCCTGTTGTGATGCATGGGAGCTCCCTCGTGCCAAAGATGCCCCATCATGTTTGTTAGGATGACTGCTGTGATGGCCAGACTGTTAATGCTTCGTGATTTGATTTGATTTGGGTTGAGGCGTGTAGTGGCCCTTCTCCTTCCCTTTCCGGGCTCTGTTTGCCGGCTATTGTCTCTCCGCCGAATCCTTTTTCTGGTATGTAACATAACTGCACGATTCCTTTAAGGATGGCTTGCCACCTGAACCTGCAATGGAGTGGCGATCGTTCCTATGAAATCCCTGCACCGGTCCCTTTCAAACAATAGCTGCGAATGTTTCTTTTCTATTATTGCGTCTGTTTTGGGTCATAAACAGCGAAAACGCTGCAATACGGCTAAATCCCGCCCATTTCTGCTTCATTTGGACTTTAAAAGTCCTCAAGCTTGGTTCAATCATCTATCGGGTCTGTCATTTGCGTCGCAATCGCACATGATAGCCGGCTGATCCTCTGTTTCCTTTTATTTGCAAATACATGCAAAACACTGAAAATCATGAAGAATTGCCTCTGCCGGATCTGAACATATATATATATATTTCACTTTCCAGATCCTTTCGAGTCCGGGCTTCATCGCTATCGGCACTTGCCAAGGTTTCCTTTGTATTTCCTTTACACATTGAAATCACACAAAAATATATTGAAAGTGGCCTAAGCGCGGACCTGAAAAATATACAATGGAGCATATATAACCGTCGGGTCCGGTTATCGCATCACCAATATGTATGTGCAAAAAGGCCCGACCCTTTGAAAACGACGATAGCGATACGTCGGAGCAATGCGATTGCAATTGCATATTGCAAGATATAAAGGCCCCGAACTCCTTGTAAGTCCATTGCGACCCGCCGATCCGATCATCGGCGATCGCTGATCGACAGTGTCCCGCGTCGCTGTCGCTGCCTGCCTTCGCCGATTGCGACCCGCCGATGCGATCTGGACCATTGATCGGCCAGATCCAACGGCTGTCGCGAATTTGAATGTTAAGCCTGCGATTTTGATTTTTTGACTGTTTTGGAGTGTTCTTTGCCTCCCGATAGTGTATTTCCGCCTTCCCAAGGGTTTTCCTCTTGCGATGGTTTTGATCGGTGGAAGGCCTTTAACCCAAACTTGGAGATTTCAGCAGCATGCATGGATCCTTTTTATCCCTTTGTATAGCAGAGCTAACACTGGCTCCTTCTGGGGATGAGATCCTCCCTGTGAGGTCTCAAGAACTTTCAGAGCAATGCCTTTCCTGTAGAAAACAAATTAGCCAAAATTTCCTAGTGTTCCATTGGGCATGGAGTCTACTTTGCTTATACTAAAACTGATGAAATAAAATATTTACAGTTTTAAAGCCTAAAGACCTTAAATCACATAGATTTTCAGAAAACGCCCATTGACTGGGCCATGAAAAACTACTTCCCCTTCCATGCTCTTTAGCATGAAGGTATTGTTCCCTTGGACCTGAGAAATGATAAAAGGCCCTGTCCAGAAAGCATCAAACTTCCCATGGTTGCCTTTCTTTTCTTTTAGTGCATCCCATTTAAGGACCATTTCTCCAACCTGAAAATTATCTGTTTTTGTCCCTTTATCAAAGGCTTCCTTGATCTTTTTCTGATATGCTGCAGACTTTTCAACCAGCTTCTCTCTAATCTGATGTACCTCTGCTAAATCAGTGATTCTTTTTGCCATTCCTTCTTCCTCATCCTGTTCTTGTTGTAGGAACTTTGCCACAGGGAGAGTTAACTGAATTGGGAATACAGCTTCGGTGCCATACACCAGCTTGAATGGAGAATTTCCTGTGGATCTTTTAATGGTCAGCATGTCAGCCCAAAGTGCATATTTGAGCTTAGAATCCCAATTCTTTTTGTTGTCCTCCAACAGCTTCTTAATTATCCTTATCAGACTTTTGTTGGAAGATTTTGCTAGACCATTTCCTCGAGGGTAGTATGAGGTGGAATGAACCAGTTTAATTCCCATTGAGTTACACATTTCCACCAATTCTTTTGCTCTGAAGGCTGTTGCATTATCTGTGACTAATTTATGTGGACAACCAAACCTGGTGAAGATATGCTCAATCAAAAACTTCATGACCACACTACGATCAGCCTTTCTAGTAGGGATTGCTTCAATCCACTTAGTGAAATAATCAGTGGCTACTAATATCCATCTGTGCTGGCCACTGGAATGCGGATTGATTTATCCAATGAAATCCAAGCCCCACTGCTGAAAAGGTCCTTTTTCATGCACTGGTTTTAAGGGCAGGGATTTCAATTGCGATTTCCCTTCGAATCTTTGGCACATGTCACAAGATTTAACGAATGAGAAGACATTAGAAAATAAGGTGGGCCAATAGTACCTAGCTCTAAGGATCTTGTGGGCTGTAGTTTTCCAGTAATGATGTCCTCCACACATGCTGGAGTGAAGCTGCAGCATAACTTCCATTGACTGTTCTTTGTTCAAACACCTCAAAAGCATTCCAAATGGGTCTCTCCAATAGAGCAAATTTTCATGGATGCAATATTTTGCTACCCTGAATTTAACAGTTCTGGCCTGACTTTGAGTGAGGCCTGGAGGGATTTCTAACTTCAGCAAAAAATTAGCTATTGCGGAATACCAATCACAAGAAGCTAGGTTCTCTGTCAATGACTGCTTTTCTCCTGGCTCGGCTGCTTCCTCCTCTTCTGTTTGACCATTCTCTGAATTCGAACACATGAGGTTCATGTCCAATGTTCTGCAATTTTCTTCAGCTAATAGTCTGGCAAGACCCTGACCTCTGACAAGCTTAGTGGGCTTCAGCTCTATATTAAATTCAATTAACTTCGCGATCCATTTAGCCCTTCTTCCATCGGCATCAGGTTGTGTTAAGACATCTTTTATTGCAACAGAGGGTACATATGCAACTACTTTGGAGTGCAGAATATAAACTCTGAAATCCTTCAAAGACTTGATAAGAGCGTATGCTTGTTTCTCAATAATATCATACCTCAGCTCAGCATCCCTTAAGGTTTTACTGAAAAATGCCACCGAATGCTCTGAGCCTTCTTCATCTGCTTGTAGTAGGACTGCTACAAGAGTGTCGTCAGAGGCAAAAGAAAATATGCAGAACTCCTTGCTATAATCTGGACTCATTAAAGTGGGAGCCTCCATAATTGCCTTTTTAATGGACTCAAATGACTTTCTCGCTACACCATTCCACTTGATCTCTGACCCCTTCTTCAACATGGAGGTAATATGCTTCACAAGTTCTGCAAAATTTGGGATAAACCTCCTTACAAAATTAATCTTGCCTAGAAAAGACTGGATGTCCTTTTTCGATCTCGGGATAGACAAGGTCTGTATCGCTTTTACTCTTTCTAGGTCAATTCAGACACCTGCAGCAGAAACAATATGTCCCAACAACTTGCCTTCTTCTAACGCAAACTGTGACTTCTTAGGATTTACTGAAATCCCAAACCTTCTGCACTTCAAAAACACTTTCTTCAAATGTTGCACATGGTCTTGATGGCTGCTGGAGTATACTGTTATATCATCCAGGTAGATAAGGACAAATTTATCCTTTTCTCCCACAAATGCTATATCCATAGCTCTCTGAAAGGTGGCTCCAGCATTCATCAACCCAAAAGGCATCTTGGAATACATAAAGGTGCCCCAAGGAGTGGTGAATGCAGTCTTCTCCTGATCATCCGGATGCACAGCAACCTGATTATACCCTGAAAATCCATCCAAGAAAGACATCACTTTGGCTTCTGAGACCTTCTGCAGCAAGTGCTCCATCTTGGGTAGAGGATAATTGTCTTTCTTGGAGCATTTATTTAAGTTTCTGAAATCAACACAGAGTCTGATTTCTCCACTTTTCTTTCTCACCACTACTAGGTTGGCTACCCACTTGGAATATCTGAGAGGGACTATGATTTTGGCAGCCAGCAACTTTTTTATTTCTTTTTCGATCAGAGGGATAAGCATAGGATTTATTGGCCTCAGCTTCTGTTTGAAAGGTATGGTGCCCTTCTCTAAAGGGATTTTATGCTGGATGATATTCTTATCATATGTTTTCAGGTCACTATATTCCTAGGCGAAGACATCATCAAATTGCTTCATTAATGTGCAGTATTCAGAACTTTGGTCAGCAGATAGATGAGAAGACAACTTTATATATCTAGGCCGACCTGGACTCCCTATATCATGCTGACAGACTGCAAATGGATCTTATTTTTGGGCAGCCTCGTAGGGTACATCGTTTTGGTCAAACAGTCTTTCTAGAGGAATTAGACCCTTAGGAATATGATTGCTGGGAAGCTGAACAATGCTATCTTTGCCAATTTTGTTTCTAAGCTGGGATTGGGGGTTCTCTTGCAAGGCTTCGTTTTCTTGGTCAATTTTCATTTCGGAAAATTCATCAATGACTTGCAGAAACCTATTTATCTCATCGTCATCATCAAAAACTTTCCAATGCTAGACATTATCAGGTAAGGATAGCCTAAATTTCATTTGGACTTCGTATACCAGCCTGGGCGGCATGGGAGGGGTAAATAGACTAGCAGACACAGCAAGGGAATCAGCAAGCTGGATCTGGGCTCTAGGAATATATGAAATACAGAAATAATCAAAAGAGTCTCTGATCCTCCATACCTCATCTATGTATGCTTTCAGCCTTGGGTGCTTCGCTTGAAACGTTTTATTTACTTGCTGAATGATCAAATCAGCATCTCCAAATAATTTCAAATTCTGGATTCCTCTGTCTTTTGTTGCATTAAGGCCCAGTATCATAGCCTCATACTCTGCTATATTATTGGTGACTTGGAAGGGCAGCTTAAAAGACAGCTGTGTGCTTTCTTGTTTTGGAGATATCAGCACCACCCCTGCTCCTGCAGTCTCCTTGGAACATGCTCCATCAAAGAACATCTCCCAAACCTGATTTGTTTGCTTCCCCTCAGCCTGAACAATTGGTTTCTTGAGCTGCAATGAGGCCTTCTAAGATTCTTCAATTTGGAGGATACATGCTCCAAAATCAGTGTCCACCGCATAAATGGGATGATTAGAAGGATTCTTTTCATCACTGATGATGTACGCCAACTGTGCTTCTCTATACAATCTCCTGCTTTCTCCTCCAAAAACTGGGACAGTGGCATAAGATAGGTCATTTTGCAATGTCCCACCTAGTCTCTTAATCCACCCTTTGGACAACAACATGCCAAACTTAGGAGGGACATCTGCCACCACAATATCCATCATTATGCTCTTCATGGGCAGCTAGGTTAGGGAAATGGCTAAATCTTTAATCAATCCTAGACATTTCACCTTCCTCGAATCAAATGAGAACAGGTCATGATATGGTCTGGTGATGTCAAGGCCTAACTCTTCCATGACAGTTTTAGGCATCAGATTGTGACTGGCACCTGTATCTAGGAGGCAGTTGTGGAGAATTTTGTCATGGATGGTCAAGGAGACATAAAAATATGGGGAATTATCATTGGCAGGTTCAGTCATTGGGCTTAGCACAACTGCAGGCCTATCGTCTTGCAAATTGACAAAGTCAGTGGAGGTTCATGTGATCTTCAGCTCGAGAGCCTCAAGGATAGGCTTTCTAAATATTTCACTCTTCACCAGTTCTGTCAAAGGCACAATTATTTTTAACTTCTAAACTTCTGATTCGACGCTGAAAGAGAGAGGTAGCTTGTCAGGACCTTTTACCTCTTGAACTGGTGCTTTGAGGGTGACTGGATCAGCTGCTGGTCTTCTCTGTCTGCTATTCTGGTTCTCTGTTTGGACGTAAACTTTTTGGGCAGGATTCTCCTTGATATTATTTGCATTTGACCTTAGATTATATCTTTGTTGCTCCCCAGTTTGTAGAACAGCCTCTCTGTCCCACCTTTGACTGTTTTGATCCTGCAGCAAAGACTCTTCGTATGCAGCCAATGTCAAAAAGGCATCACTACCTTTATCTTCCATACAGAGAATTTCATCCTCATCTTCAATCTATTCCTCCTCCATGACCACATTTTGGAAAGGAGCCTTAACTTTTTGATCTTCGTTAGTTTCTTTACCCTTCTGAATGATTTGCAATTGTTCGTTGGTTCTTCTAAATGGATTCGGATTTCTTGGTGCAAATGTGCCTGGGAGCCTTGTCTTCCCAGAGTTCTGCTCAACCTCCAACTTAGAAATTTTAGCAGACAGTGACTCAATCATTCTAGTCATTTTATCAAGTTTGGCATCTGAGGATGGAGCAGAGGAAGAAGAAGCCTCGCCTCTCTGCCTCCTCCTATCAGTGTGGCTTTTGAGCTTTTCTGCAGCCATAATGTTAGATTCGACCTCTAGTGCCACATCCTGCATTTCAGCTAGGGTAGCACATCTTCTTTCTCTTAACAACAAACAGAAATCAGAGTCAAAGGCACTGGCGTAGGCAAGTTTGGCAGAGGTGGGGGTAGGCTTTACCTCAGCTGGTATCTTACTATACATACAGTTGAATCTTTTATTAAAATCAGACAAGGATTCCCCATTTTCCCTCTTCAGGTTTCCAAACTCCGTATGATAGTATAGCAGGTCCTTTTTATCTCCCCAATGTTTTAGGAACGTATCATCTAAAGCTTCGATATCTACTATAGATCTTGGGGCTTGTTCTCTAAACCATTTCTTAGCCTCCCCATCTAGACTTTGGACAAAGACTCTCATCCACACATCATCCTCACTAATATCCAGATTATCAGCATAGCTATAAAATGACTCAAGGTGTTCTTCAACAGTGACACCTTCAGTCCCAGTGAACTTAGGCATATACTTCTGATATTCTCCAGTGGGCATAGCATTCAAAGGAGTGGGCAGTATTAGAGGTCCATACCTAGCGGCTATGATTCTTTCCATTTTGTAGGTTTTAACCCTGTACAGAAATTACCTGCATACGAATTCTTAAACAAAGAAAATAAACAATGCTAGATCATAACCCATAAAACACATATGCACAGAGATTTTTCCCTAGATCCCAAAACCGGGACTACCAGCTTGATTTTTCATTATGTTCCTTTCAATGTTACAATACATATTTATACATGCCGAAGCATCCAATACCATGGACCGAAAACCATCGCGTCCAATACCATGGACCAAAAACCATCGCGTCCAAAAAACATGTGCGAAAATCATGCACAAAACCATAGGTGGGTCCGCCCAACCTAACATATGGTCCAAAACCAAAATTTTCCGGGGCGCTGCCCCGGACCCCATAAAGTGGGGTTATGAGTGCCCTTCAAACCCCCTATTAACTACGTGGAAAGAATATAACACAACCCAACAATCTCACACTTGATTTTTTCTTTCCACAGGGGGCCACAGGAGAGCTTAGTCATTTTTTCAGCCCTGAGATTCCCATTGCTTCTCTACACCAAGAGAACTTCTCAGAGCTCACAAATTTTGTCAATGCATCTGCAGTATTCTTTAAAGTGTCCACCTTTACCAACAACACCTTTCTGTCTTCTATCATATCCCTCACAAAGTGATACTGAACATCAATGTGCTTTGTCTTTGAATGATAAGCAGGGTTCTTTGCAAAGAAAATTGCACTTTGGCTATCACAGTCTATTCTTATAGCTCCCTATACTAACCCCATACTTGAACACAATCTCTGCAACCAAACTGCTTCCTTGCTTGCATGAGTGGCTGCCATGTATTCTGCCTTTGTAGTTGATAGTACCACTACAGATTGTTTCTTACTCATCCAACTGACTGCACCTCCAAATAGGTTAAACACATACCCACTTGTAGATCTTCTCTGATCCAGATCTCCAGCCCAGTCTGCATCAACAAAGCCATGAATATCCAACACTATGTCCAATCCTGGTCTTCCTTGGTAGCACAAACCATAATCACTAGTGCCACGCAAATACCTGAAAACCCGCTTCACTGTTGTCCAGTGCTCCTTCCCAGGTTTTGACATAAACCTGCTCAATACTCCCACTGCATGTGCAATGTCTGGTCTAGTACAGACCATTGCATACATCAGGCTACCCACTGCACTTGCATATGGAACACGGGACATGTCCTCTTCCTCTTCTTGTGCCTTGGGACACTGTTCAGCAGATAACCTCACACCTACAGGAATAGGAACCTTCACCGGTTTACTATCCTGCATATTAAACCTCTGGAGTATTGTCTTGACATACTTCCTCTGGTTTAACCAGAGCTTCCTCTTTGACCGATCTCTTTTAATTTCCATGCCCAAAATATACTTTGCAGCACCAAGATCTTTCATGTCGAATTTGGAGGACAATTGGGTCTTCAAATCCTGGATAATTTCTTTGTCATTTCCAACCAGCAACATATCATCCACATACAAGACCAGATAAATAATACGGTCACCAATTAATTTAAAATACACACAATGATCTGCTTTGCTTTTGGTGAAGCCAAGTCCCCGTATAAATGTATCAAATTTCTGATACCACATCCTTGGTGACTGTTTTAACCCATACATAGACTTCTTTAACTTGCATACCAGTTCTTTCTCACCCTTCACCGCAAAGCCTTCAGGTTGCTTCATGTAGATTTCCTCTTCCAAATCCCCGTGAAGAAATGTTGTCTTCACATCCATCTATTCTACCTCAAAATCAAAAGCAGCAGCAACAGATAAAAGTAATCTAATAGAAGTTACCTTGGCAACAGGAGAAAAAATATCACCAAAATCAATTCCCGGCACCTGGGAATAACCTTTTGCTACCAAACGAGATTTGTATTTCTCCACCTTCCCTTCTGCATTTGTCTTCTTCTTGAACACCCATTTGCTGCCAATGGGTTTCCTTCCAGCCAGCAACTCCACCAGATCCCAAGCCTCATTTTTGTGCAAAGATGCCATTTCAGCGACCATGGCCTCTTTCCAGAGTTTTCCATCCTCTGAATCCACTGCTTCCTTCACAGTTCTGGGATCATTATCAGTAACAGACAAAGAAAAATTTGAACTGAAAGCAGATGGACTATACCTTTCTGGCTGCCTTCTTTCTCGAACTGATCTTCTCATAGCCGGAGTTTGTGGCTCTTCATCTTCTAATTCCTCCTCTGCTGCAGAGTCTGATTCTTCTTCCTTTGGCTCAAACTCTATCTTCTCAGGTTCCTTTGGTTGGACTTCATGTTGAATAACATCTTTTACCTCTCTGAACAACACATCTCGGCTGTACACAACCTTCCGTGTGAGTGGGTTCCAAAGCTTATAACCCTTTAAACCATCCGTATACCCAATAAAGATGCACTTTTCAGATTTACTATCCAACTTGGTTCGTTTCTCCTTTGGAACATGTACATATGCATCACATCCAAATACCCTTAGATGTGAAAGAGAGGGTTTCTTACCAGTCCATACTTCTTGTGGAGTCTTATCCTCCAACTCTGATGAAGGTGATCTGTTGATCAGGTAACATGCAGTATCCACCGCCTCTGCCCAGAATTCCTATCCTAACCTGGCACCACTGAGCATGCTTCTTGCCCTTTCCATCAACGTCTTGTTCATTCTTTCTACGACTCCATTTTGCTGAGGTGTATATGGAGTAGTCTTCCGTCGTGCTATACCACACTTCTTACAAAATTCTTCAAATTCCTTGCTGCAAAATTCTCCACCATTATCTGTCCTCAACACCTTTATCTTCTTCTCTGTTTGATTTTCCACCAGAGCCTTAAATTCTTTAAACCTTTCAAAGACTTCAGATTTCTTCTTAAAAAAATATATCCATGTATTCCTTGAGAAGTCATCTATGAATGATACATAGTACACAGACTTACCCAGTGATGGAACCTTCACAGGTCCAAACACATCACTATGCACAAGCTCTAATATCTGTTTCGTCCTCTTACCACCAGAGGGGAAACTCACCCAATTCTGCTTCCCATATACACAATTTTCACAGAAATCAAAATCCAGAGAGCTATTATTCATACCTTCTACCATACCTTTACCATGAAGTATTCGAAGGCCCTTCTCTCCAATATGTCCAAGCCTTTGATGCCACAACATGGTCTTCTCTCCAGAGACCACTAGATTCTCTACTCCATTTTCAGGAACCATAGAACTATTGCACCCATCAACAACAGTGCTACCTTGCAGCTTGTACAGAGTTCTAATCCGAACTCCCCGCATTAATATTAGTGCTCCTCGAACCATCTTGCAGGTATCTTTCTTGAACACCGTCTTTACACCTGCATCATCCAACTTGCTTACAGAAATCAGATTTCTGGCCAATGCAGGAATATGTAGAACACCCGGAAGTGTTCTAACCCTTCCACCTTGCAACTTCAACTTTACTTTTCCCCGACCAATGATTCTAGCCTTCCTATCATCTCCTAAGAAGACATCACCACCATCGTATTTCTCATACTCGCAGAACCACTCTCTATGGGGAGTGAAGTGAAAGGATGCACCTGAGTCAATCAACCATGCCTCATGATCTACATGTGTACTTGAAGAAGCCAAGTACACATCCCCACCTTCATCTGAGGTGGTTTTCGCCTCTGCAGAAGGAGCATCATCAGATCCCTTTCCTTTATCAAGAGCTTTAGATTTACAATCCCTTCTAAAGTGCCCTTCCTTTCCGCCTTTCCAGCACACCACCTTTGTAGGTTTTCCTCGAGATTTAGATCTCCCACTCGATGACTTATTTTTGTTTTTGTTCTGGGACCGTCCTCGTACAGACAAGGCATCACCATTCTGGTTGTCCATATTTTTCCATCTCATCTCCTCCGTCAGCAAGGCTGAGACTATTTCATCAAACTGCAAAGCAGTTGCATTGCTACCTATTGCAATAACCAAACTATCCCACGAATCTAGTAGAGAACACAACAGACTGATGCACTTATCTTCATCTGAAATTTTAATATCAACAGATAATAACTGACTTACCACAGTATTAAACGCATTCAGATGCTCTGTCACCGAGTCTCCATCTTTCATCCTCAGGTTCTACAGCTTTTTCCGCAGGAATAGTTTATTCACCAGAGACTTAGATTGGTACAAAGTCCCTAACTTGACCCACAAAGCCTTTGTCGTAGCTTCTCCTGATACATTCAGCAATACTGAATCCGAGACACACAATCGTATTGTGCTCTTTGCCTTCCAATCCAACTTCTTCCATTCTTCATCGGTCACTCCCAATGGTTTAGTACCCGGATCTACCGCAATCCACTGATCTTTATCCACCAACAGATCCTCCATCTTGAGTTTCCACAACTCAAAATTCTGACCATTGAACTTCTCAATCTCTATCTTTCCACTGCTCGCCATCTTCTTTCACCACCAGAATCGATCTCGCAGATCTCCCACTGAACAGGGTCTACCACAGGCCCGAGCGAAACCCCTCATCAACAAAGGCGTCCCCTTGAAGCCAAAACAGCTCTGATACCAAATGTAGGTTTTAACCCTGTATAGAAATTACCTGCATACGAATTCTTAAACAAAGAAAATAAACAATGCTAGAGCATAACCCATAAAACACATATTCACAGAGATTTTTCCCTGGATCCCAAAACCGGGACTACCAGCTTGATTTTTCATTATGTTCCTTTCAATGTTACAATACATATTTATACATGCCGAAGCATCCAATACCATGGACCGAAAACCATCGCGTCCAATACCATGGACCAAAAGCCATCGCGTCTAAAAAATATGTGCGAAAATCATGCACAAAACCATAGGTGGGTCCGCCCAACCTAACATATGGTCCAAAACCAAAATTTTCCGGGGCACTACCCTGGACCCCATAAAGTGGGGTTACGGGTGCCCTTCAAACCCCCTATTAACTACATGGAAAGAATATAACACAACCCAACACATTTTGGTGGGTGCTTGCGGACCTGCCATAACTGTGGTGGCTAAAAGGGTACCAGGAGTCTGAAAGACGGAAGGCGGAGGAGTGATTGGTAAGACCAAAGGAGTATGGTGAATAGGAGGTGGGGTTCCCTTTGGGCTAACCACAAAAGGAGAAACTAAAGAACAAGGAACTTTATGAATTTCTGAGAGCTTTTCTTCACTGCTAGTATTTGAATCTGTACTCTCAACCTGTACTTGTTCTATTGTAGGATCTTCTTGAAGAGATATAGAGTATTGTTTAGGTTTACCTGAACCTGATGCTCCTTTCTGCAATACTTTCTTCTTCTTGATGGTCTTTCCCAGGTCAGGTGATGGGTCAGCTTGTGATTTCTGAGGATTTCTCTGAGTATGCCTCACAAACTGAGCCAGAACTTCAGTGTGGAGTCGCCAAAGGATGGTCTTCCACCAACGGAGTTGCCAGATAGATGATTACAACCAACGTCTGTGTTCAAACCTTGTCTGTCATCAAAGCTTGAAACTATGTCGTTCTCCCAGGGAATCTTGAACTTCGATTCTTCTTTCCCCGGCAACGGCGCCAATTATGTTATCACTCCAGGAAACTCCCCGAGGTTGTAAATCGGAGATGCCTCGTAACATATGATATTTAATATTTTTCTTCGAACTATTGGAATAAATGATGGTTTGGATCAAGCCAGATAAACATTTCAGCTATGCTTTTACCCAAGACATGCATGAACATCCCCAATAACACAAGGCTTTAGACTGCTAATGCTCAATAGTTTTTAGATTTAATGGATAGATGGAGAACACTAACTATGCCAGCAGATTGCATACATGGATCTATATGAATGGATAGCTACAGGCAACAAATGGACTTACTGACTATATTGACAGATGCACATATAACCACACATATAAATGGCTAACCATAAGCAGCGGAGAAGCTTGCAAATCTAATGTATTAAAGCAGAGATAAGATGACAGTTATCTGGCCTTGAACACACAGAAACTCTGAACAAATTGTTGAAGTGCAAGCATAGAACAGGAGAGGAATGGAAATTAAACACATAATAGCAAGAGAAGCTTGTATTACTAAAAATGAAGATGAGAAGCTTGAGGAGCAAAGTCTCATGAGTCTCTAGAAGTTGAACCTTTGTTACATTTAGTTTTCTACCTTTTATAGGCCCTTTACAATGCTCCTAAGCTCGCTAGAAGGCTCGGAGTCTTAGATTTGTCTGATCTGTCCCATAACCGTTTGATTCCCTCAATAGGCAGGCATGGCTCAGCGGTTTTCCTCTTCTGACAGAGGAATAACCATATTCAGATGT
Source organism: Pinus tabuliformis (assembly GCA_031772625.1). NCBI lineage: Eukaryota > Viridiplantae > Streptophyta > Pinopsida > Pinales > Pinaceae > Pinus > Pinus tabuliformis. Next base: position 385,225,245 of record CM062813.1, read on the forward strand.
TTAGGGCGGCCTGTTGTGATGCATGGGAGCTCCCTCATGCCAAAGATGCCCCATCATGTTTGTTAGGATGACTGCTGTGATGGTCGGACTGTTAATGCTTCGTGATTTGATTTGATTTGGGTTGAGGCGTGTAGTGGCCCTTCTCCTTCCCTTTCCGGGCTCTGTTTGCCAGCCGCTGTCTCTCTGCCGAATCCTTTTTTTGGTATGTAACATAACTGCACGATTCCTTTAAGGATGGCTTGCCGCCTGAACCTGCAATGGAGTGGCGATCGTTCCTATGAAATCCCTGCACCGGTCCCTTTCAGACAATAGCTGCGAATGTTTCTTTTCTGTTATTGTGTCTGTTTTGGGTCATAAACAGCGAAAACGCTGCAATACTGCTAAATCCCGCCCATTTCTGCTTCATTTGGACTTTAAAAGTCCTCAAGCCTGGTTCAATCATCTATTGGGTCCGCCATTTGGGTCGCAATCGCACATGATAGCCGGCCGATCCTCTGTTTCCTTCTATTTGCAAATACATGCAAAACACTGAAAATCACGAAGAATTGCCTCTGCCGGATCTGAATATATATATATATATATATATATATATATATATATATATATATATATATATATATATATATATATATATATTTCACTTCCCGGATCCTTTCGGGTCCGGACTTCATCGCTATCGGCACTCGCCAAGGTTTCCTTTGTATTTCCTTTACACATTGAAAACACACAAAAATATATTGAAAGTGGCCTAAGCGTGGACCTGAAAAATATACAATGGAGCATATATAACCGTCAGGTCCGGTTATCGCATCGGCAATATGTATGTGCAAAAAGGCCCGACCCTTTGAAAACGATGATAGCGATACGTCAGAGCAATGTGATCGCAATAGCATATTGCAAGATATAAAGGCCCCGACCTCCTTGTAAGTCCTCCATTGCGACCCGCCGATCTGATCATCGGTGATCGTTGATCGGCGGTGTCCCGCGTCGCTGCCGCTGCCTGCCTTCGCCGATTGCGACTCGCCGATGCGATCGGGACCGTTGATCGGCCAGATCCAACGGCTGTCGCGAATTTGAATGTTAAGCCTGCGATTTTGATTTTTTGACTATTTTGGAGTGTTCTTTGCCTCCTGATAGTGTATTTCCGCCTTCCCAAGGGCTTTCCTCTTGTGATGGTTTTGATCGGTGGAAGGCCTTTAACCCCAACTTGGAGATTTCAACAGCATGCATGGATCCTTTTTATCCCTTTGTATAGCAGAGCTAACAATAACATCCCTGCTTCTAATAATTTTATGGTTGACTGGATCCCATAGACGATAACCAAGATCTTCATCCGCATATCCCAAAAAAATGCATTTCATATATTTATCATCTAGCTTAGTTCTATTTTCTTTGGGAATATGTACGAATGCTTCACATCCAAATATTTTCAAGTGAGAATAATTCAAACTCTTACCAGTCCAAACTTCCTTCAGGGATACCGCAATCCAAGGTTGTACTTGGAGATCTATTTATGAGGTAGCAAGCGGTCCTGACTGCTTCAGCCCAAAAATTCTTCTCCAAACCGGAATTGGACAACATACTTCGCACCTTTTCCATAATGGTGCGATTCATTCTTTCTACGACACTATTTTGTTGAGGAGTACCAGGTACAGTCTTCTCATGCTTTATGCCAAACCTGTTACAATATTCCTTAAATGTATTTGAGCAATATTCTCCACCATTATCTGTTCTCAAACACTTCAGCAATTGGTTAGTCTCTCTTTCAACAACAACATGGAATTTTTGAAATATTCCAAACACCTCACTTTTATTTTTCATAGGATATGCCCAAACTTTCCTGGATGCATCATCTATAAATGTTACAAAATATGATGCTCCTCCTAATGATTTGATGTTAACAGGCCCAAACACATCGGAGTGTACCAATTCTAACACATTTTTATTTCTGTCATGGCCACCTCTAAGGAATGAAAGCCTTCTTTGTCTACCATATATACAATTCTCACAAAGATGAATATTATAGGATTTCAAACCTGGCAATAAATTTTTATCAACAAGGATTTTTAAGCCCTTCTCGCTCATGTGACCCAAACGCTTATGCCACAGATCTGCTGAATTTCCTTCTTTTGTGACAGCAGCCAAATCTTATTTTCCTATCAATGTCTTCAATGTATATAAAGTTCTTGTCTTGGGTCCTTTGGCCACGACGAATGCACCTTTGCTAATTTTCCAGCCTCCTTTTCCAAAGCTTGTCGAATAGCCTTCATCATCTAGTCGTCCCATAGAGATTAAACTCATGCGCATTTCTGGTACATGCCTAACCTGTTTCAACAATATATCTTGTCCATCTTTCATCTTGATCTGGACATCTCCCACTCCAACAATACTGCAAAAATGATTATTCCCCAAATGCACTCTACCATAATCACCGGGATTATATGAAATAAAAATATCTTTGCATGGGGTTACATGGTGAGATGCCCCAGAGTCAAGGATCCAATCAAAGCCACTGCTAGATTTATATACACATGCATCCTCTACTTAAACAGTAAACAACACATCACCATCTGTGGCCACAACAGTAGTCTCACCTTTATTTGTGTTGGATGACTTGTGATTTGTACTAGATGGTCTCTGATCCTTTTGTCCTTTCTTCCAGAATCGACATTCTTTCTTCATGTGCCCGGGTTTGCCACAATGAAAGCAGATGATCCTTCCTCTCCTTGATTTTGATCTGCCTCTCGATCTTGATCGCCCTTGCCAGCCTCGATCCATTCTCCTACCACGATCAGCTAGAGCTAGAGCCTCTCCTCCCTGGTTTTCCGCAATTGACTTGCGTCACAGCTCCTTATTCATTAAACTGCTGCTAATATCATCAAAATTCAGAATCCCTGTAGTTGTTGAAGTGCTCATAGCTACAATTAAATTTTCCCAGCTGTCTGGCATAGAACACATTAGCAAAATAGCTCTAATTTCATCATCTAAAATGATTTTAACAGAGGCAAGCTGATTAGTAATAATATTAAATGCATTCAAGTGCTCAACAACTGAAGCACCCTCCTTCATTTTGAGATTATAAAGCTTCTTCATCAAGAACACTTTGTTTGATGCTGTGTTCTTCTCATATAGATCATGGAGCTTCTTCCATAATCCTTCAGCCGTCTTTTCTCCAGACACATTGAAATAAACATTCTTTGCTAAATATTGGCGGATTGTTGCAATCGCCTTTCTATCTAGCTTATTCCATTCTTCATTTGTCATCGATGAGGGTTTCTTTGTTATGCCCTCAATCGGAAAATACTGATCCTTTAAAATCAGTATATCCTCCATCTGTGATTTCCACAGGGCAAAATTAGCCCCACTCAACTTCTCCATATCTGTAACTGTTGTCTCCATTTTCAATCAAATTCACGCACAAAAACTCCACTTAAAATTAAAACTTTAATTATTACTCTTTAAAATTTAGTAATAGTGACGTTCCTCCTTTCAAAATACCATTTTCAAAATTCCTGCTCCTTTTTAAAATATACTTTTCAAAATTCCAACATATAATTATATGTGTTTCATAATAAATATAAAAACATATATAATGTTTTTAACCTTTTCACGTTTCACACATACATATGTTGGTTTGAGAAAAAACTTCACGTATACGTGCAAACTTGATGTAAAAAAAAACTTACGAACACCACGTTTCAACTCCAATCTCCACGGATCTCCACTTTTTCAAACTCCAGCAACACGTTTCAACATAGATCCACCACCTTGTTTTTCTTGCAGCAACTTCCTTTTAGTTCCAGTGTTCCTCAGTTATTTCCTGGACAGATCCTTCAACAGCTCCAAGAGTAACAACCAACATTTTAATGAACGCTGCCAGAGCAAGGCGATGGCACTAAGCGGCTTGCACTATGGATATTCGAACCATGCTCTCATACTAGTTGTTAGACCAGAGCATACATAACACACAACGGATTTATACTCAGACACAGAAAAATGGAGAAACAACAAGATTACTTAATCAGAAATAGCGGAATAGATAAAACAATCACTGGAGAACGGAAATCACTTTGCATTACATTACAGGCTTGGGCCTTGGCTTGCATTCCTTGGCCAGAGAAATTAGAAATTTATAGAGGCAGAAGAAGGATCTAGAATCTTGTGTGTTGTTCGGATGGAGATCTGAAATGATCTAGAAACCACTGGCGGTGTAGGAGGTTCTAGAATCCTGCATGTGATTCTAGAAACTAATTTTGGTGTAGAAAGATCTAGAATCCTAGAGATCTAGAAAGATCTAATCTGGAATCCTCCGTGAATTTGGCTTCACACTTAACACAATCTGCCATATTGGAAGAGAATATAATCAAATCGCTGATGAGATATCAAAAAATGGTCTTCATGGTCCAATCGGTGAAGTGCAGATGGATATTATTACCGAGGACAAGAGGATCGGCTCAATGGAATATACATTTCCTGGAACACACTGTATATGATATTTTTCCTTTTTTGTATAATAGCTTTTGTTTTTTTGTATGCAACAGGAATTGACATATGGTGGAAACACAAAATATTATATGTTATCCCCAAAATGGGTCAATATGGTTTTTATATCAGCTTACAATGGAAGTTAGCTACTTCAAAATAACTTTTTTCATATATGTTTATTATTTCCATGTAGTATTTATCAGTTCCTCCATTAAGACTGTATATGACTATCCATGGTTTTCTATGTGGTGTCCATTATTTTACCCATTCACATAAGAATAACTGGGTTATCTCCTGGTGTTTATGTGAAATATTATGTACATGATCCATATGATTAATATATAGCTTTTTTTCATGCTGAAAAAAATAAATCCTTGACACATATCTCCTTTATCTTAATCTAAACTACCATATTTATTCATAGATCAGATAACTGTCAAAGACAGTACCCCAGAAAACAATGGGGATGAAATACTAATTGCCATAACATCATATTCCTCCACTCCTCCTAAAGTAAATACAAGTTATTACCATTGCGTATTCCTCTGCATCCCAGTTACATAGTGTAGTATACTTTTCTTTGGCTGCCAACCTTGTTTTAGCAACTTCCCTGGTCTCTGAGATATCTGAACAAGACACAGAGCGGTTAACTTGGATATATTTACGAATAGAAATAGGTTAGAAACAAGGGGGATTAAGCTCGCAATGATTCAAACAGTTGCAGTTCCGCTATTTGGGTCACTGGCACCAAAGGTCCATGCATCGTGGTGGTTACCCAGCAAAACATACCTACTTACCACTAAATATATTTTTCCTTATATCAATAGCTAGATTTATATAGTGAAGACTTGCACCAAATAATCAGGAGTTAGATTATATTAACCATCGCTTCAACATTAAAATACGCTCCATGAATTGACATGAATTGATGAAATCAAAGCCCCAAAAGGTGATATATACTTGTTAGGCTCCTCCGAACCATTTATGAGTCCAAAAACATCTCGAATTTTGGCAATGGTATGCTTTGACTGTAATTACAATCAAACATCAATATGTAAGAATCTCTGCCTTTTATCAGAACTACAAACAATATTCAGATTAATTGTAAAAACCTTTACATGAGAGGAAAAACAACTGTTGTAGAGTGTGAATTTGATCTGAAATCACGAGAATGTAATATTCCCATTAAAGAAAAATAAGTATAGATTTTATAGCTTCTCACCCAAATATAAAATGTATTGTAAGAACCCCATGTGTCTAACTGGCCATGAAGCATATATCACTAGATATGTCCTAAACTAATGGTTCTACTGAGGGGGCTTAACCTTCAATTCCTGTGTGGAGAAGACAGTCTCATGGAGGCAAATAACTAAGCTTTTCATGAGTAAATGGAATTTATATCTCATGAAAATTTTATTCTCTTCTTACTTCGGAGATGTTGATAACCTCACAATTTTTTCTCTTATTTCGGGCAATTTTTGCCGCCCTTGAGCAGGTTTTTTGCATAATCACATGGGCATAGTAATGTCTTTTGCAGCCTAGCTAATCCGAAATCTTTCTCAGAAGACACTTTTCAGAAAAACAAGTAACCCTTATACAAAACCATAGCCTAATATTATGCTTGGGTGTAACAAAAAGCTAACTAGCCACACCATTTCTTAGAAAAAATAGGAAGCTCCTCGATGAAACAATAGCCTGATATTGTGCTTGAGTTACAGGACGCTAGCTATCCACACCTTTAAATTAGATGAACTGTTAAAGTTAATGATGAAAGGGGCATATAGATCAGTGATAGAGTAAGAGCAAGTTCTATGTTTAATTCTTATTTTATCCACTTTTCAACCTGGTATTAGATTCAAATAGGCTCCTCCTAAATGTTAGAAGTTTTGAGAAAAAGTCTTGGAAATTATGTAAAATTTGAAAGATACATATATATTTGACAAATTTTAATATTCTTGAAAATGGAAATTATAAATATTTCATAGTATGACTTCAAATTTTTTAATTATTATCTAATTAAACCTTAAAATCACGTCTTTAGATTCAACCAAAATCAGTTCTTAGCTTTTTAGGGGGTTTGAAGCAAGAAGTTCGGTAAAATCCTTATTGTAGATGACTAAGATGTATGATTGTGGGGATACATAATAGTCCATGGATGCAGGGTTGGATTAAATAAAGGTGGGCATGCTTACCTTGTAGTGAAGATTGAGAATGCTTGGTCCTTGACCAAGGCGATCAGTAGGTAAGTCCAGAGCACCATGCCACTCTCCAGGAGCAACCAGGCGATTGAACGACTTCATTATGGTTGCGGCATCCTCTGTTGATATTGGAATCCATGGAATCATAGGCAGTTCAGTCATGGGATCATCCACTGACAAGTGTTCTAAATCATGCACACTAGGCCAACCAGGCATTAGAGGATACCAATTTCCTAAAAAATAGAACCTCGTTGAACTCCATATGGAGGCAACCATCTAGAATCTTGATAGTATCCTTGTGTTATGTTCCCTCCAAAGTCTTGAGAAACATAATATACAAGCACTCCAATTGCTCCAGCTCCGACAACAATCTCTATGATATCTCCTCTGAAAATTTTGCCATATTTTGCAATAACAGTGGCACCTTTAGCATCCAATCCCATGTACCTGAGAGTGGTGTAGTCCCCTTATGTACCATAGTTGACAAACACCACTTCTGCAGAAATGTCTGTGGATGGACATTAAACGAATGGGCTTGTACAAGGAACACCATCTCATTTTCTTAACATACCTGCAATCCATTCAGATATTATAACATTATACTACCCCAACAAACCCTTGCAAAGTGATTTGTAAAATAATTTTGAACCAAACATTTAAATTACTACCTCTCATCCATTTGGGCCTGCATGGATACACTTGCCTCACTGCTCTATTTTCCACAACATGCAATGAGTCCACTTGCCTCGCCACTCTATTTTCCATAACATGCCATGAAATATGTGGATGAAGCCATATGAAGTTGTGGCATGCTAATATGATTTTATATGCCTCGCCGCTCAATTTTCCACAACATGCGATGAGTCCACTCACCTCGCCACTCTATTTTCCATAACATGCCATGAACTACGTGGATGAAGCCATATGAAGTTGTGGCATGCTAATATGATTTTATATGGGGTAGTTATTTGTCAACAAAGTTAGCAGGGAAAATAAAAAACCGTATTCTGGAGTCTTTTGGCTTCAATGGCTGCTCCAAAAAATTCTGGATCGGCTACTCCTGCTACCTTGGCTTCTACCCATGCAGCTGGGAAGAGCACGACACTGGAAGTGATCAAAACAACACCATGCAGCTGGGAAGAGCACGACACTGGAAGTGATCAAAACAACACCATGCAGCTGGGAAGAGCACGACACTAGGAAGTGATCAACACGACACCAGGAAGTGATCCAAGGCAGTCGGCATAGAGGGGAAGCAAAGTTGACAAAGAGTAGGTGAAGCTCCACACAATGGGAGTCTCCATGGTAGATTATTTGACTTGGTTCCCAGAACTGCAATCTCAAACCACTCATTTTAAAGACGTCTCCTCAAACCATTTGAAATACGTCTTTTATCACCCATTTGAAAGACAAATCTCTATTAAATTTGAGCACGGCTCATAAATGAACATAATCAAATGATGCAAACCTTTTCTAGCAAAAGCAATGGCTGAACTCCCTCAGTTATTCAGAGAGAGTTTGCCCATCCTGTCTTTCCAAGGAATTTGCATACTAATAGGTTTGATTCAAACATCAGCGGGAGTGTCCTCTCTTGAAGCTTCAATCGATAAACAAAGACGAAGAAGCAACTAGTCCAGGTGAAGCTTCAACCGACAGAGAAAGAGGAAGAAGTTGTTGGTCCAGGTACAGATGATCGAGATGGATATGTAGATCCATATCCATATGTAGGAGCTGAGTAAGTATCTTGTTCTGTTATATGCCTCTATTCTATCTGTTCGATCGATACCCAAAATCCCCCTTTGAAATAGCTTGCTTTCTGTATTTTGAAAGTTTCTTAAGGAATCTTTGATGAGACAAGATATGATCTATGCTTTCTGTATCTTGAAAGTTGTTTAAGGAATCTTTGAGGAGCCAAGGTGAAAAGTCCTTTGCATGTACAAATGAGGGGTATTTATAGCCAAGGGTAAAACTAGCCCTTGTGACTGTTCAAATTCCCTCATGACTATTTGACTTATTTGAATCTTCAACTTTACATGACTCTTCATATTACATGTGGGTGTCTTGGACTTCCACTTTATATTACATTGATTTACAACAATATGGCCCACAGTAGTGATGTGTCTGAGATGAGTCATGACACGACTTGACATGATAGTGCTAGTATGTTCATGTTGCTGGTGGTGTCCATGTCGAGCTACAGTGCTGCTGAGTGATGGATGTGCTCTTGGTGTATCATAGCTTCACCTCTGCATGACAAGGTGTGCGGAGTCTTCGATGGTCTTGGTGTTCGCTTGATGTCGCATGTGCACATCGCTCCTTCTCTTGTACTTCGGCACACTTCACATGTTCGTTCGTTCACGAAAAAATCTCCTTGCATGCATTCTTCGTTCGTTCGTTCGCAAACAAATCTCCTTGCATGTGCTCTCCTTGTTCATCCTGTTCGTCGTCGTGTCATGTCTCATCCATGTACCTGTATTTGCAATCACTCATGATGAGACAACATCAAATCCAGAAATCTCCTAGTCTACCATGATGCATTATCTTTCGCCTTCAGATGCAGGTGACTGGGAGAGAAGATGAGGCTCTTGAGACTGCGCAAGGTAGATTTCAAGCCGGGATGCAGGCTCCGAGCACTGCCGGTGAAAATTGCAAGAAGTCACTGAGAGACTAAGATGGACAATCTAGATCAGAAGCGACTGTCCACGGGATCTCGATCTGCTGGAGGGCAAATTTGTGAAATTTGTTGAGGGAAGTAGTGCAGATAGTAGAGGGGCTTGGTAGAAAAAACTGCACAATTCCTCCGGGGAGCTAGCAGCAGGCTGTAGGAGGCTTTCTTGGAAAAAATGCACAATTTTTTTAGGGAGCCGGCAACGAGCTGCGGGAGTGCTGGTAGCAAAAACTATGCAATTGTTGGGAGGTTGGCCTCCTTGACATCCTTTCATAGTTTTTGTGCTGAACAGGATGATGGGCAGCTTGGTGACTGCACATGAAAACTGCGCAGTTTTTCGGGTGAATAGCAAGCCAGCTGACTAGCTGGAAAAACTGCGCAATATTTGGGGTGAGTAGCAGGTCGGTTGACTGGCTGGAAAAACTGCGCAATATTTTAAGGGAGATAGTGACAGACACTGGGTGTCTATCTCGCATGTCCACGTAGTTTCTTCAATCAGTGGAGCAGGTATGCTTGACAAATTTTGGCAATTTTTTGGAGTGAGGCCCGGGGTCACTGCCCGATCAAACTCTCTGGTTGACTAGCTGGAGGCTTAGTTGATGTGCTTACAGGCAGCGCAGATTGAAATGGCTTGCCGGGAAACTTCTACACTATTCTGGGTGACATTCGGTCGAGTCGATTCTAGGGATGCATAGTGCAGACTGCCTGGAAGGTAGCCTCAAGCTTTGGACAATTCTGGGTAGTGGTACATAATCACTGAGAGCTAAAACTGCACAATGAAGCTCAACGGATGTCCAGCTGTTGGAGGTTGGTTCAGTCGACATAGTTTCAACAAAATGATCAAGTGTGTGAATGAGTGACTTTGTACATGCATGACCTCGCGAATACACACTCAACATGACTTGACGACATGACACCTCGAACCATCATGACAACATACACTCAGTGTGACTGGCCGACGGTGTGAGCGACAAGTGTGACACTTGTGAAAGGTCATTGAATGATCGCGACGACGCTTGCGCAATAGTGCATACAACTTCATGTGTGAGTGCAACGAATGTTTACATAGCGAAAACAATTTGTACACACGAAGGCAGACCTTGTGCATGTCCAGAACATGACCGCAAGCATGCCATTTTGACCAACATGCAAAAGATGTCCGATTAATAGTTAAGCAAAGAGGGTGCAAAGACTCAACATGGGTTGGTAGGATGAGCCCAAGTGCTTGCAAACATCAAGGAAAAACCCAAGGAAGGCTATGAAATTAAATGCAAGCCAAAATTTTGGAGGGTGTTGCAGCTGCTACAACACTTGGCAACACACTAGTTGAACTCGAGATTCTTTGTTTTGGTCCATTGTTAGCACATGGCCTTGGTCTTTCAGGAAGTATTGAATCGCTGCATAGGTTACTTCAGATTCCTCACTTACCCCATGGACACACATGGTCCACCTTTCGCCAACTCAATTAAACACAACAACAAGTTTCAACTTGATCATAGTGTTTCGAAATCGGGAAGGGTAGTTTGGATCGCGAGTTAAAAAAATTCAGAGTATAAGTTTTCATCTTTGGTGTTGCTCCACTGCTAATAGGCCTGGATAGTATCCCGTCGGAGTCACGGACGAACACACACATTACTCCACTTCAAGTGAGCCGCGTCAGACCCCGATGGAGTTGCATGCTTCACCTCTTTGCATAGGAATCCTTTCTCTTCTTTCGCCTTTGTATTTTTTTAAGAGGACTGTGCATAGGCACTTATTTATTTTTGGAGCAGAAGAGGGATCCCAACTTATTAAGAGCAGAAGAGGTTGTTTCTTCAGAGAAGCATGTAAGACCTCTAACATAGGTTTTCTCATTTAGATTTTCCCCTTCTCCATTTCTACTAGTTGGTTGAGTTTGAACACATAGAGTAGAAAGTTGAGTACATGCATGGGGTTTTCCAATGTCGACACAGGTTCATGGTTGGACCCAAGCTTCCCTTGTAGACGAATTTTATTTTCTATCAAGACTTCATCGGCTGAAGGTTACAACCAAGCATAGAGAAGATAGACACGAGACTAGCCAAATCTTGTAGTGTCACAAGACTCTTTAGAACTCAGCGACATATTCATTCAGAAGCCAGAACTCAGTAATGGGAAACACTTATTTACAAAACCAGAAATAACATGATACTAAACAAGCAAAAAAAAAAAAAAAAAAATAGAAAGAAAACTGAAAAAACAACAAGAAGTAAACAAACTATGTACATGGCGCAGGGCGTGGCCTGACCTACTAAAAACAGAGTTTGAGATCTTGGTTGTTGACAGGAAGGTTGTCAACCCTCTCGTCAAGTGATTACAAACAGTATGTGTGTGGGCCAAGCTTCTATTGAACCAGTATCAGACTATTAGTTTTCGCAACCGGAACCTAGTGGTATCCCGAAATACCATTAAGAAAAGACAAGATTCCTGCTCCAGATACAACATGTAACATAGGTTCTGATGATGAAACAGGGTAGTTGTTTTATTTCTGGGAACATTTCAAGTTTCTAAAATCAATGCACAAGAGAATTTCCCCGGATTTCTTACGTACAAAACTTAAATTTGAAACCCATGTAAAATAATGAACTTTGTAAGTGATTCGAGCATCCAACAACTTAGTCAATTCTTTCTGTATAAGGGGTTCAAGCGACAGATGTGTTTTACCTAGTTTTTGCTGCAATAGCTTAACTCCTTCTTTGATTGGAATCCCGTGTTGGATTATTCGTGTTTTGTATGTACTCAGGTCATCATATGCCCACACGAACACATCCTGGTACTGTTTGAACAAGCAGACAAAGGCTTGTCGCTCCTGCAGTGTGCATCACATACCAAGACTGAAGAACTTCAGATCGTGGTCTATTCCCAAGTTGATCTGTTCACTCATCATGGTTGAAATATGGGTTTTGTTGTTTCTTGACCCTTGACATCAATTCTGCAAGTCATAGAGCCTTATTGAGAGAAACCAGACCCTTGGGGGGGAGGGTGCCTTTCTTGTCATCAACTGCAGCTTGCAGGGACTGATCGTGCTCATCTTCATCAGTTGTTGGTCCTTGAAGGCACCAACACTGTCCATGAAGTGTAGTATTCGTTGATCATCGTCAAAAACATGTAAATTAATTATGTTATTAGGGATAGAGGGCTTATACAAAATTTCAACAGTAAATCTATCCCTAAGTGGTGACATCCTAGCAGTTGCGTTTGCTAATGTATCGACAGCTACATTGCGCGTTCTTGGCACAACAATGATATTGACTGCTTGGAAGTTAGGTATTAGTCACCATACCTCTTGCTGGTAACTTTTGAGATGAGGTAATAAACAATGTATGGTATTACGTACCCGTTGTACCACGAGATCTGCATTACCTACCACTTTGAGTGCAACAACATTGAGGCTAATGGTGATTTGCAAGCCCAACACGAGTGCTTCATATTCAACAATGTTGTTTGTGCACTCGAAATCCAAGCGACTTGAGATCAAGTGTTTCTTGTTCTTTGAGTCAATCAAGACAAACCCGGCTCCAAAGCCATCTTGTGTCTTTGATCCATCAAAATACATGGTGCATAGCTCATCTGTACACAGACCGTTCGATGCGCTTGTACTACTACTACTTCTGCTACTACTGCTACTAGTGTTACAGTGTGTTGTACAAATTTCATCTCCATCAGTTGGGCAAGGAAGGAGACCCAACTGCATGTCTAGTGGGGTTGAAGTTGGCTATGTGAGATAACACCCCAACATTGTTTTCAAGAGGTAGTTGTTGAACATGAGTTCTGCAAAGGGCAACGGTTCATTCTCGTCATTGATGGGAGTGGTGTTATGCCTCATGTATCTCTTGGATACCTCCCAGATTTGATTGCATTTTCCCTGATACAGAAGCCACAAGTGTGGCCAGTCTGTAGGAAAGTATCCATTCAACTTGCTAGACCAGTCTCTGCTAAGCAGTAGGCCATACGCTTCAAGTATGTCCACAACAACAATGTTTATGCACTAGTGAACTTGACCGTCATGAGATAGTCGGATGATCACATCCTGAAGCTCACCAATGGATGGCACGCATGTCTAATCGAGTTGGATTATCTGCACAGATGTCTTGATCCATTGCACATTGTGTTGGAAATAATACTTGGGGGGGGGGGGTGAATCAGTATTATCAAATCAATATAACTTTTTCTTTTCAATATTAAGATTCATATACGCTACTTCAGTTAAGGAAAACCGTGTGTATACGCAACTATGTGTAGTGCAACAAGCGTATATCTAATAAACTTATGATTCAGTTAGTTGATCCTTAATGAGTGCATCAGAACATTATTAGCCATATGAACAGTAAAAAGGAGAAGTAAAACAGAACAGATCATCACACACAAGAAGCACACATGAACACCATGATATAAGGTGGAAACCTAATGTGGATGAAAATCACCTGCTGCAATTCATCTCTATCTTCTTTTAATTAGAAACTTCTTTTTACAATGGTTATGTACTGGTCTAGTCTTATACCAGTATGCAGGCTTCCACCTGCAGAAGGCTACAACCTTCTCTCGTTCTCCAGACTCTCCTGGAAGGGAGCTACAACCACCTTAGCTCTTGTACTAGCTGATGTACTAGTACGTAGGTGCTGACCTACAGAAGACTGCAACCTTCTCTTTCTTTCAGGGACCATGTTTCATAAATTTTCAGACTGAATCCATAAATACAAAATAATCACCACTGCAATATAATCATCAACTATACCTGCATCATCAATCTCTGAATCACCCAATACTGAATCACTGAAACCCTGTCATCAAAACATAGTTACCAGAACACATACTAGATCCCAGAACTCTGCAACAACCACTAGAACCAATAGCAACATGAAACATCAAATCTCATAATGTATACGCTACTTGACTGTGTCAAACCGGTGTGTATACCCTCTTTCACTAGAGAGAACTCGCGTACAGATCTAAAGATAATTACTTATACCTTCGCTGCAATTTCCAACTTCAGATATACCCAGACAATAAGATATAAAACATGCGTCAGTACTCAGATCTACTCATGATCATACCATATAATGATAATACATTTTAGTCTTCAAGATCCCAGACCATCAACCTTTATCAACTGCATAGGAGCCTCCTTGATTCAGATCGAGCCAAACATTTCAAACCCATAACCAGTATACTAGATCTCACTCTTCATCAGATCTTCACCACACACACTTAACCCCGTTGGCCTAATGATCTTCTCCTTATATAGGTTTAGGCTTCTCTCAATACCATGGTCCAAAACCATGTAGAACCAATACCTTGGACCCAATACCTGGGGTCAACATTTCGGACCAAATACCATGGACCAATACCAAAATACCATGGACCAAATACCACGGACCAAAACTTAGTTTTCCAACATGTACGCGCCTTTCCTTCTGTGAACCTGCGTGTGTACGTATACGCGCCTTTTGTTCTTCTCACCCGCGTGTATACGCACTTTCATCAAGGTTAACATGCGTATATCTCTCTCTTGACCTGCTGTACTAAGATCTGTCCTCTGATTGAGTTGCCACCAAGAAAAACACCTGTATCATACCTCTAAGCGAGTTGCCATCAAGGACAACACCTGTATCATAATGCCAACACATTGATCTTCTTGGCAATGGAGAGCGGCATGAAGTTAGCTGACGCGCCAGAATCAACCAAACAATTGTGAACATTGCAGTAAAAAATTTCAAATGCAAGAAAGAATGGAGGGAAAAAAAGGGTTTGATTCTTCCATCCGGAGTGTGTTTAGAATAGTTGTGAGTGAACCGAGAGATGTGCTTGCTCCCTTGCTGTTAGAGGTTGCACTATCCATAAATGTCTACCCCAGTGCGCACAATAGAATATCCTGCTATCTCTGAATCTTATCCAACTCAAACAAACTGACATTTGCACGATTTTTTTTTATGTCTTCCACAATATTGTAATCCAGAGCGAGTAGACTCACTGAGATGTCCAGGGTTAGACTAGTGTTCGTGTTGTCCGGCAGAGTGTTTTGTAATTTGCTGCTCATGGACGTACTCTTGTTTGCCGATGTCTTCTCTGGCTTGCTTTGTGTTTTCTTCTTTTGGAGGGCTGGTGGATCAACCTTCCTCAACAGTTCGAGCCTTTATTGCATTTCCCTAACTGTAGGGGGAGCCCCTTGATTTCTGAGGTTGCATCAAAAATTTTTCTTTTGGGGATGCTTATCAGTGTTTGTCTTCTGCGCGGCTCGTGAACACTGATACATGTTGATCACCTGCCCAGTGCTTAATGTCTCATTAGGTGCAACATCTTTGTCATCGTCTATGTCTCTAGGCTAACCCTGCAAACTGCTCATTATAATTGGCATATGGTCGCATACTGAACCTACAACTCGTTTCCAGTCTGAATAAGACCCGTCCGGGTGCTTATCTTCACGAAATGAGAAAAATTCATTGTTCATGCACTGTTCTACATAGAACACTGAGCTGGAGCTCTGCGTAGTTTTAGCTTGGAAGTGATTTCTTCCTGGTCACATGCTTCCTTGTCTTTGTCTGGGTAGTTGGTTGCTCGCAGATGTGCCAATTTTTTGTTGTTTGAGCTCAAACACTTCTGTTGTCAAGTTCTTGACAAGACGAGTAAGGGTTTCAATATCACTTGCTTCCTTATCTTTACCCTTGCTTGCCGGAGCCTAGGGCTTCCTGCTTGCGTCTCTGGAGTCCTTCATTGGTTCTTCATCCTTGATGAATCCAATCGCACGTAGGTCTTTCTCAACAAAGATGGCCTCTTCGTAGTTTTCTAACAATGTTGGTTTCATAGCTCACTTGACAAACTGCGCAATGCTGGTTGGCAATGTGGATGTGTAGTAATCGACAGTGATGGAGTCATGGGGTTTCGTGTCTACCTCAAATTTTTTCAATATGCACATAAACCTTTGATTGAAATCTTTTACCTTTTCTTTCGCCTCCATCTTTAGGTTTCCCAACTCTTTGAGAAACATGGTCAAGGTCTTGTCATCAACAATTTTTTCCAAAAACATGTGTTTGAACATACCTTAGTTATCGATGGAGTTGACAGGAAGGATTTGATACCATACTGCTGCGTGACCATCCAAGGTACACGGGAACAGTCTGCATGCAACGTTGTCGTACTGTACCTCGAGTGTCTGTAGCTCTAGGTAGAAGTTGTCCAAGTGATCTTTTGCCTTCACTGCTCTGTCAGGGTCGTACTTTGTGAGCATTCTCTCCAAACGCTTTGGCATCTTGTGCAAAGCACCCAGGAGAGGGAATGGTCCCTGAGTCATCCATTCTAAGTTTTGGTCTTCCATGTCTTCTTCTTCTTCTTCGTCCTCCTCCTCTTCAGAGTCTGATGGTTTCTAATCCGAGTCTATTGGTTCGTCTCCGCCCTCGCCTCCTCTGCCGTCTTCCTCTCTACTTCTTGTATCAGAATTTGAGCCCAAGATCACGAGGGTGTATCATTCTCCCTATTGGAAAACCAGGGGTTCCTCTCCATTCTCAATAGCTTTTGCCAGACATTCAAGTGTGGCAAGAACTGCTTCTTCCACCAATGATACGACAACCCATGTGGGAGTGGTTTTGGGCTTTCTTGATGCGTATGGAAGATGTTGTATACCTAGGATCAGTCCGACTGCTTTCACGAATAGACAGGTGATGGGATGGATGGAGCGAAGGTGCCGATACAAAATTTCACGTTCACATATGGGAGGGGAGGAGTAACCAACTTTAGAGTCGCGCGTAGGTGAGAGGGTGTGCGAGTTACTGCCTTGACCAAATGATTGATGAATGGGGGTGAGAGGACATTCAACCATAAACAACTGGCGACCCTCCTTCTAGTGCCAGAAATTTTGACGGTACTAGACCCACCAACATTCAGGGGATCTCTCGGGTATGAAGTCCCAACTAGTCCTCACACCGTTTGGTGTAGGAGTCACATCCGGTATGATGGCCTGGTTGCCATTGTCTTAAAGGTTTGCCTTAGCTCTTGCTTGTCAACACATGGGAGTGATCTGCTTTGTCTTTGAATAGCGAGGTTCGCGTTCCTGGTGAGTGCTTAGTGTTGCTTGTGTCAATGTTCTTTCACTGCAGAGGGAGAGGGTGGAAGTGAGTCTCAAGTCGAAAGGGAATAGTCCCAACTCTATTAGAGACACATAACACAATAGGACATGCGCAACTTCTAGCAGAGTAGTCCACATGGATGTGGCAGTCACAAACACACAATAGATGGATAGCACGTACAACACCTAGTGGAGTAGTCCACACGACTACGACGGTCGTTATAACAAGTTTTTGAGAATGGTTCTGTCAAGTGTCCGGTGGGAGAGCCCACACATGTGGGATAACGTTAACAACTTATACAACACATTTTCCTAAGCATATGTATTAGAACAATCGAAATATTTCAACTATTTTAACACAAGTTAAAGCAACATGCATTACAAGTGTCTAAAGAATAGTCTTACAAACAAATACAATACATGTGTGAAAACATGCTGGCCTGTTATCAAGCATCTGAATTAAGTGAAAGTTCCAAGATACATTGAAACACCATACATCACTAACCTTGATAGCGGGGCATTGGAGCCACTGCTCGCTCCTCAAAGAAAAGATTACAGACTCTCAAGGCTATGTGGGAGGAGCCAAGGTGAAAAGTCCTTTGCATGTACAAATGAGGGGTATTTATAGCCAAGGGTAAAACTGACCCTTGTGATTGTTCGACTTCCCTCATGATTGTTTGACATATTCGACTCTTCAAATTCACATGACTCTTCATATTACACGTGGGTCTCTTGGACTTCCACTTTACATTACATTGATTTAAAAATGTATGGCCCACATTAGTGATGTGGTCGAGATGACTCATGACACGACTCAACACGACAGTGTTGGTATGTTCATGCTGCTGGTGGTGTCCATGTCGAGCTACAGTGCTGCTGAGTGATGGATGTGCTCTTGGTGTATCATAGCTTCACCTCCACATGGAAAGGTGTGCAGAGTCTTCGATGGTCTTGGTGTTCACTTGATGTTACATGTGCATGTCACTCCTTCGATTGTACTTTGGCATGTTTCACATGTTCGTCCGTTCGCAAAAAAATCTCCTCACATGCATTCTTCGTTTGTCCGTTCGTGAACAAATCTCCTTGCATGTTCTCTCCTTGTTCATCTCATTCGTCGTCACATCATGTCTCATCCATGTACCCCTATCTGCAATCACTCATGATGAGATGACATCAAATCCAAAAATCTCCTAGTCTACCATGATGCATTATCTTTCGCCTTGAGATGCAGGTGACTAGGAGAGAGGACAAGGCTCTTGAGACTGTGCAAGGCAGATTTCAAGTCGGGATGCAAGCTGCAGGCACTGCCAGTGAAACTTGCGCAGAAGTCACTTGGAGACTGAGATGGACAATTTGGATCAATAGTGGTTGTCCGCGAGATTTGGCTCGGCTGGAGGGAAGCAGTGCAGGCAGCAGAGGGGATTGGCATAAAAAACTGCGCAATTCCTCCAGGGAGCTGGTAGTGGGCTATAGGAGGCTTTCTTGGAAAATATGGGCAATTTTTTCAGGGAGCTGCGGGAGTGCTGCTCGAAAAAACTGCGCAATTGCTGGGAGGTTGGCCTCTAGACATCCTTGCGCAGTTTCTGAGCTGAAAAGGATGCTGGGTAGCTTGGTGACTGCTCATGAAAACTACTTAGTTTTCTGGGTGAGCAAAAGGTCGGCTAATTGGGTGAATGGCTAGAAAAACTGCACATTTTTTAAGAGAAATAGTGATGGACACTGGGTGTCTGTCTAGCATGTCTGTGCAGTTTCTTTTGTCAGTAGAGCTGGCATGCTTGGCAGATTTTGCGCAATTTTTTGGAGGAGTGAGGCTCGGGGTCACTGCCCGGTCAAACTCTCTAGTTGACCATCTGGAGGCTCAGTTGATGTGCTTGTGGGTATAGCAGATTAAAATGGCATACTGGAAAACTTCTGCGATGTTCTGGGTGACAGTCAGTTGAGTTGATTCCAGGGTTACACAGTGTAGACTTCATGGGGGGTAGCCTCAAGCTCTGCGCACTTCTAGGCAGCAATACATAAACACTACGCTGAAACTGCACAATGTAGCTTAGCGGATGTCCAGCTGTTGGAGGTTGGTCTGGTCAACAGAGTTTCAACAAAATGACCAAGTGTGTGAACGAGTGACTTCGTACATGCATGACCTCGCGAACACACACTCACCATGACTTGACGATAAGACACCTCAAATCATCAAGGCAACATACACTCAGTGTGACTGACTGACAATGTGAGCGACAAGTGTGACACTTGTGATAAGTCGTTGAACGACCACGACGACGCTTGAGCGAGAGTGCATACAACTTCGTGTGTAAGTGCGACGAATGTTTACATAGAGGACACAACTTGTACACACAAAGACGAACCTTGTGCATGGCCAGAACATGACTGCAAGCATGACATTGTGACCAACATGCAAAAATATGTCTGATGAATAGTGAAGTGAGAAGGGTGCAAAGACTCAACATGGGCTTGTAGGATGAGTCCAAGTGCTTGCAAACATCAAGGAAAAACCCAAGGAAGTCTCTGAAATTGAATGGAGGCCAAAATTTTGGAGGGTGTTACATCTGCTACACCAAAAACATTGTTAACAAGACTCGATCTTGACATGAAACCCTATCCCACATTATATATAAAGCTATATAGACATTTATTACTCTAAAACTAGTAGCAGTGAAATCTATCATGGTATATGCACATTTATTACTCCAAAACTAGTAGTAGCAAGATCTATCAAAAGTGGGAAGGGACATTGTGAAGTTGCTATTATTTATCTCAATTAATGTTTTATTGTTTTAATGAGGATTTTAATATGGATATGAAAGTTTACGCTTTTTTAAAAAAATTATTATTAAATTAAATAAAAAATTAAAATTTAAATTTTGAATAAAGATATTTGTATCTTGTTCTGTATAAAAATTATACTAGTTGTCTATATTTATTATAAAATTTATTGAAAATTTTCAAGATTCCTCTCACTAAAAGGTTATTGTACTAGTTGTCCTCTAAACACATTTATTACAAAATTCAATGATAAATTTTGTTCCCATAGGATTTTTTTAAATAAAAAACTCTAAATTCTAGTTTGTATGATGGTTTTCCCGCATAATCTACATTTTGAATAAATTTGGAGGATTAAAATTCCTTAACATACAAAACTATTTTCAAGATGTTGATCCCTTGAAACTATGGCAGACATCGAAATTTGATCTTGCTAAACTATAATTGACATCCAAATTCACTTCAAACTATGTTCAAGATTTCGATCCAATAAAACTATTGTAAACTTTGAAATTTCATGAAACCATGGTGGACACCCAAACTTACTTAAAACTAGGTTTAAGATTTTAATCACATGAAAGACTTTGAAATTTCATAAAACCATGGTGGGCACTAAATTTATGTGGGTTGGTTTTAGAATAATTGCACAGAACTTAACCATGAATCTTACGATATGGATTCAAGCTACTAATGGGAATACCAATATCATAGGTATATTTCAAAGAATTAGTAACGAAAAGTATTATTTTGAAATTATTATTATTATTATTAATTTAGTAAAATATTGTTATTTTATGAATTTATTATTTCTTTGTGTTGAATTGATTGGACTCGCTGTCACTTTGAGAATTTGAGACTAATTACCTATTCAAGATAATGGTAAAGATTTAGAAATTTACTAAAACCAATTGATTATGGTGTAATGGGAAATGCTAACATTTTGATCATCTCAATAACTAAATTAAATATTGCAAATAAAAAGACAGTTATTATTACTAAAAACAACTAAATATGTAAATTCATTTAGAATAAGTTAACCCAAAAAACATTTCATCACAAATAAAGGGAGAGTAGAACCTTGTTACTCATTCAATTAAATATTACAAATAAAAAAACTGCTCTTCTTAGTGACACTACAAAATATATAAATTCATTTATGATATGTTAACCTAAAAAACCATGCAATCACAAATAGAGCTGGAATGGCTTTGAATACATGATGAATGTAATAACCCTATCATAGTCAAAATGATATGAAATAAAGATAAACTAAGTGTTAAAAACAAAATAATTATTATTACTTTATTAATAATTTATGTTTTATATATCGTTTTTTAACCTAATTATCTAAAAATGGGAAATCATGTATGGATAACTCACTAGGTTTATACCAATAAGCCTGTTGGTTTTGAAATCATGTATGTATAACTCATTAGGAATTAGCCTCTTGGTTTTAATTTTTGTCCTTTGTATTGAATTTGTTTTCGTTGTGTTCACCATGATTTTTGGGTCATGGTTGAATTTGTTCTTGGTTTTAATTTTTGTCCTTTGTATTGAATTTGTTTTCGTTGTGTTCACCATGATTTTTGGGTCATGGTTGAATTTGTTCTCCTTGTGCTATGAGGATTTTTTTTTTTTTTGGGTATGGTCCTCATTCCTTACCCCCTAGATGTGTAGTTAGTTAATTGAAGTTAATGAGATGTAGGAATAGAATTTGATGGGCAAATTTTCTGTCACTAGATCATTTGCTTATCAAATATAGTCAATTTTTTTGTAAAACTATCAATTTTTTTTGAATTTATGAAAATAAATAGAGAAGTGTGAAAATAGGCAAATTTGAAGAATAAGTCTATTTTGAAATTCCAACCCTCTTAAAACTACTTGAGTTCCTGTAAATAGTAGATTGAGTTAAAACGACTTGAGTTCCTGTAAATAGTAGATTGAGTAATTGTTAGAAAGCTAAATTTATTAATGGTCAGTCATGTCGGTGTCCGTGTCATTGTCATGCATGTGAAGTAAGATTAACATGATTATTTTTCATGTAATAAATTTTTCATGTTTTGAAATTCCAACCCTGTTAAAACTACTTGAGTTCCTGTAAATAGTAGATTGAGTTAAAACGACTTGAGTTCCTGTAAATAGTAGATTGAGTAATTGTTAGAAAGCTAAATTTATTAATGGTCAGTCATGTCGGTGTCTGTGTCAGTGTCATGCGTGTGAAGTAAGATTAACATGATTATTTTTCGTGTCAATTTTTTTTACAAGATCTTCCATGCTTCCAAGAACATAGGAAAAGGTACAGATATAGGCTGTGCAGTACACTGAAAAGACACAAGGCAGGAGGAGGCTTTGGATTGTCTGGATTCAGCTGCCTGATGGGTTTATCATTTTTTTTGTAAACGAATGTCAACGGAGATGGTGTTGGCTTCGTGGGGCTTGACCCAGGTTCAGTGTTAGTTAGCCAAACAAATCCCTACACTACTGGCCCTTTCAGCATCAGCCTGAGGAGTGCGGACCGAAGTCTCACCCGAAGCAGTATTGGGGGATGCTAGAACCAAGTTTCCGCACCCTGAGATGGTCGTGATGTCGGTTTATAACCTCTGTTCCTACTTTCACGCAGGTCACTAAGCTTTAGGGCTTTGATAGTCTACCGTTTATTCCGACCTTCGGTACCTCCACAAAGGTGTCCGATTGACCTTCGCACAGCCTTAACCTGCAATCTAGGTACTTTCGCGCTGCTCTGAAAACGCATTGTATAGGTTCCTAAGTTATCTTAAGTGTTTTACTTATCTTACTAATCAACCACATTTAGCGTCGTGTAAACAGATATTATTACTTGTGTTCAATTAACCAATACAGTCACATACATCTATATTCTTATGTTTTTGGAAATGGTATATTGTGGATTTCTAAATGCTATGTTAATAGTTATAAGAGATTTGCAAAATTATAAGTGAAGTGATATGTTTTTATATGTATATAATTGTCAATTAGCTAAAGTTAATGTATCTTAACTCGTTATTCCATGTTTTTTTACATCTATTTTTTTAAACCAGTGTTGACAGCTATTTTTACAAGGCTTTTGAATCTAGTTGGTATTATTCAAAGAAATGGTGATGCTTGACTTTATTAATAGTTAAAATTGTCTATTTGGTTAACTAAGAATTAGTAATTGTAAGTTATAAGTAATTTTTTTTCTTATTGCAAGATAATAGATGACTACCATTTTCAATTAGTAATGAAGAGTGTTCAATTTCATTCATCTATTTTTCTTTTTCATTTTTTCTAATGTTATTTAAAAATATATATGAAATAGATAATAACATAGCATATGATGACAAACATGTTATTGTGATAGAAATGTAATTTTCACTTATCTTTGGAAGTGGTGAATATATAAAATAAATATCGTTTATAAGATAGGTATGGAGCTTTAGATGATGATGAAAACATAATGTTATTTCTAAAAACAATGGACATAGTTATCGAGAATTTGTAGTATTATTTATCTTGGTGTTTGTAGGTGCCACTTATGGATTTTATTTTTAATCCTTTGAATATGGTTATGAAATGGTTTAATGTTTTTTGGTATTTTATGTGATATTTAATAGTTTTATAAATTATAATTTATGAATATGAAATATTTGATTAGCCAAACCATGAATCTTTTCTATTGTCAATTGAAATTGATTACAATGGATATGACTCCCTTCAAATAATTGCACACATCTAGACAAGAAAGTAGACAAGAAATTAAATGTAAGATGCAATAACTATTAAGAATATTTTTTAACTAAATTAAGAGGTGGGACAGCTTAATTAAGAACTGGACAAAGGATAATTGCCCACAATTTTGTTAAATTCTTGGAAATCATTTTTTTAAATACAACAAAAAAACAACATGCACATATACTTAATTTCATTAAATTGTGTTCATAGTTATCAAAAACAATTAATCTAGTTTTAACAATAATTATGAAAAAAAACCACCTTTATCAACTTACTATTCCAAAAATACAAAATTAATACTTCATTTGCCATTCCGATTATAATTACCCAAACAAAAAAATAAGAAAAAAAAATCATGTTATATTCCACATGATTATATTCAAACATAATTTTATTCCACATGATTTCATAAAAAAATATATGATTAACTTTCACCTCCAGTTTCATTTTTTTTTATAGACATGGCAACTTGATATTAAATTGTTTATAAAAATTTAATACTACAGTCTATTAAAATATATATAAGAATTAAATTCGGTAGATCATATAAATATTAACAACTATTTACAAAATTGAAAGCTTCAATTACAAATTCAAACAGATAAATATTTACATTGATTAATTAACTTATTCACAAAATTGGGAACATGAGTGAGAGTATGTAATAATTTAATGTTATATATCAAATAATCATTTACAGGAATATTTACGAGATGAACTAGCTAATTCACAAATTTGTGAAAATCATGCTGGTCTACTAATTCAAACAGATAAATATTTACATTGGATTAATTAACTTATTCACAAAATTGGGAACATGAGTGAGAGTATGTAATAATTTAATGTTATATATCAAATAATAATTTACAGGAATATTTACGAGATGAACTAGCTAATTCACAAATTTGCGAAAAACATGCTAGTCTACTAATTCAAACAGATAAATATTTACATTGGATTAATTAACTTATTCACAAAATTGGGAACATGAGCGAGAGTATGTAATAATTTAATGTTATATATCAAATAATAATTTATAGGAATATTTACGAGATGAACTAGCTAATTCACAAATTTGCGAAAAACATGCTAGTCTAAAAGGCATGTAAGATTTTAATGTTGTAGGTCAGATAAATAGTTACATTGGATCCAATTAGCTTATCATAAAATTGAGAAAGAACATCAATCACTAGTGGACTCAGAATCCGTAAGAGGAGATTCCTGCATTGTCAATTCAGTAAAGTAGTATATTCCACTGCCTTTGTCCCATTACCTCATCTAAGCTTTTAACTACATCCTTCATCGTTGGCCTCATATTTAGACTTTAGTGTGTACAATAAATTCTTATTCTCACAACTCTTTGGATTTCATTATGAAATTCTTGATCGTTTTTCAAGCAACTGTCCATAAGCTCGATGCAATTATTTTCTGACATTGCTTTTGTAACCCACTGAGAAATTGTAACATCCATCTCAAGTAAAGTAGAGTATCCATCTCAAGTAAAGTAGAGTTGGTTGGATTTAACCAGCTTAAAAGCTCGAGTAGCAATATCCAACTGTATGTATTAACCTTTGGATAAGACTTCACGCCCATAAAAGCTTTCTCTGGTTGCCAAAATACCCAATGTTTAGACTATAAAACGTGCTACAAAGTATTGTAGGCATATAACACAGGCAACAAAATAGTGTTTATGTTCAGACAGTGGTATTTTGAATAGATTTATCTAAATAATTTTGAATAAATTTAGAGAATCCCTATCCTCCACAAAGAAATTGAAGAACCAATTGTAAAGTGGTTGTAAATCTCTTAACCAAAGGCCATCCCCACCGCTATCTTCAGTCTTTGTCTCCAATTCAATCGACAATTCTGTGGACCGTGCAGTAGAATTTGCAAGCTAAGGTTGGGCATAATTTCCACAGAAGTATCATCTCTTGGCCATTATGGATATAGCCCAAACTTTTCGCTGCAACCAAGTCCTCTTGCAAAGACGAAATGGCTAAAAACCCCACCATATCTGTTAACAACAACAGTCCTGATCTAGCCATTGCTCCGTGAAATACTTCTACTTGGATCGTTGAAAAAGGGGATAGAAAGAATTTATTGCGCCCACTGCTCCCTGAAATACTTCTACCTGGATCGTTAAAAAGGGGGGATAGAAAGAATTCATTGCGCGTGTTCCATTAACAACACTCACCACGGTTGAGGTTGCTTGATACCCAGAAAGTTAATATTTTCCCTCACAAACCTGAAGGTCCCTGGATGAAACTCATTCAACCATTCAAGAATCTGAAATTCAAATTTTAATTATTTCTTAGGCGGGTTTTCTATATCAAATTTACAATTCAAATTGACCCGTCATTGTACGTACTATGATTACATTTCATATCTTAACTGTGATCTAATAGGTGGCGGGTGGCCGTGGAAATCAATATTAGACGCAAAGTTTAGGTGGGTTTTCTAATTCAAATTTACAACTCAAATCGACCCGTCATTGTGTGTACTATGCTTACATTTCATATCTTAACTGTAATCCGATAGGTGGCAGTGGAAATCAATACCAGACGCAAAGGCGACGTGATGGATGACCATGGATATCCTCACACAATCCATGACCATCTCACACCATCTATGACCATATCATGTGAATGGCAATGCACTAAGCCCCAATCATTCGCTTAGTGACTTGTTTTTAAGATTTGCCTGGAATTTGTTTTCGCTTTCTCTATCGACAACAATACCGATCTGGACATGTCCAGAAGTGATAGATGGACATGTGAAGAGTCCTAAATCGTGGTCATCCTTTCACATGGATAATTACATTGAATTTTTTGGGTATGGAATTTGTTTTCGCTTTCTCTGCTGACAACGATATCGATCTCCACATGTCCAGAAGTGATAGATGGATATGTGTAGAGTTCTCAATCGTGGTTATGAGGCTTGGAATTTCAAATCTTTTTTGCCAATCAAACAAAAATTTCATGATTTTTTACATTTTCGGTGCCCTTTATTTTACGTTCTAAGTAAATTTAGAAATGTCAATCTCCCTAATTAGACAACCACTTTCCAAACTGTTTTCGATGCCTTTCATTTTACGTTCTAAACAAATTTAGAAATGTCAACCTCCCTAATTAGACAACCACTTTCTAGTGCAGGATGCCAACTAAAAATTGCAACCTCTACCAACAAAAAACTACAACCTCTGCTCAGTTAAGAGAAATACCTCGTTTTCACAAATGTTGAGTGCATTGAATATCCCCCTGCACACACATTGGAGAAATTAAATAAATGGATACAAAGGAGTTATCAATTTCTATTGCTTTGAAACTCCAATATAAGTCTATTCGAGTTTTAGGGTAAGGAAAGCCTCGAGTTTTAGGGTAAGGAAAGCCTTCTTCGAAAACCATTGGAACTTAACCCAATGACTACATAATTATCAATTGCCAAATGTTTATTTCAGTTCTGAAGTATCATCAATCTAAAGCTTTACAAGTCCAAAATAAAAGCTAATACCTTTGACCTTTAACCAGTGAACAGTAGACAATTATGCCCAAAATTTTCTCTCCAGTCCAACGTGAAAGAACAATGAATCATATCAACCTAAAGCTTTACAAGTCCAGAATAAAAGCTAATGCCTTTCTTTAACCAGTCAACATAGACAGTTATGCCCAAAATTTTCTCTCCAAGTGAAAGAACAATGAATCATTTATGCGGAACTGTGAAACGATAATAAAAAATATATCTAACGATAATCAAACATGTATCTAACTGCGTATTCATGTTATATCCAAAATAATGGCGGAGACTTTCCAATAGTAGATCGCTTTAGCTTTCATTACTTTATGTAAATAGAGAGTGAGAAATAATAATAAGAGAAATCAAACATTCAGTCTAGGGAAATACACATTAATAGTTTAGCAAATAAAAGGGAAGTCAAACATTCCAAAGAATTATGCAGAATAGAAATCTAATAGTTAGGGAAAATACTCATCGGAACACACATGGAATTGGAACACACATGGAATTGGTGAATTCTCATAACTTCCCTGTTGAGGAGAAAATTAGAAGTCCCACTTTAGCATTGCAAGCACCAAGAGCACTTTAGCATTGCAAGCACCGAGAGCTCATAAGATTTCTTCAGCAGCCCATTCTTGCTCAAGGAGGCAAGGATGCATAGAAGGATGGAACTGTGAACTTACTATTTCCATGCACATTCGAGATCTAATGGAAACCCTATATTTGTTGATGATAACTAAACAAGCTCGTGAACCCCAAAAGTTCAGAATAAGAATCCCATAACGAAGAGGGAAGAATAATACTAATTAAAGATGTATACCAACCATCTTCGGTTCATAGGGGTTTGTTTTTCTAATAAATAGTAGCATAAATACAGTGTTAAAATTCTCACCAATCTATTGACATAAAGTTAATGTAATGTACTATAATTTGTACGTATAGTTGAATGAAATATTATAATATTCATAATATTTTACTATAGGCTATTTTTACTTGGGCTTAAGGTAAGGTATTAGAAATTATGACGATTTAATTTTAAAATTGGAAATCATTTTGATAGTTTACTTATTATAACACACGTCAAATTTTACTGTGAAAAATTTTCAAGCCCTAGTGGTCATCCTTTTACATGGATAATTACAATTACATTGATTTTTTTGGGTATGGAATTTGTTTTTGCTTTCTCTACCGACAACAGTACCGATCTGCGCATGTCCAGAAGTGATAGATGGACATGGGGAGAATCCTAAATCGTGGTCATCCTTTCACATGGATAATTACAGTGATAGATGGACATGTGGAGAATCCTAAATCGTGGTCATCCTTCAAAATGGATAATTACATTGAATTTTTTTTTTTGGGTATAGAATTTGTTTTCGCTTTCCTGCCGACAACAGTACCGATCTGCAGATGTCCATTATTCCTAAATCGTGGTCATCCTTTCACATAGACACAGGCGTGGAATTTCAAATTTGTCGGGGCATCGAATCGTCTTTATTTTTATTTTTATTTTAATTTCAGAATATCCGTATATCTGTATAACTGTCATCCTAAATCGTGGTCATCCTTTCACATGGATAATTACAGTGATAGATGGACATGGGGAGAATCCTAAATCGTGGTCATCCTTTCACATGGATAATTACATTGAATTCTGTTTTGGGTACAGAATTTGTTTTCGCTTTCTCTGCCCGAATCTCTTTATTGCACCATCGAATTCATTTTTCTCTGTCCGAACTGACCACCCTTCTTTTTGGTACACATTGTTAAATTTCTAATTTCAACAGCGCGGAGGTTTTTGGAAAACCGCCCGGTCTCCCCGCACCACCATTCGCAGAAGGCGGTATCCGTAGCGGAGGCTCTGAACACATTCACACTCCGCCACGCGTCCCATGTACGGGCGCCGAAACAACTTTCCCCGGACGCTAAAGTCCGTTTGTTTTGCCCGAGGTTGGTGTGCGAACCTCGTTGGATCAGCCAAGTGATCAGGGCGCCCGATCTCAGCCGTCGATTTCCGAAGTTGCTCTCCGCCCACGTCAAATCAAGTTTCTGCGTGAAGTGTTAGGCATTGCGTTGACCGCCGAGAAGGGAAATTTAATGTGTTCATGGTTGTTCGTAGTCTTTTTGGTGGCGGCCTTTAATATTGTGATGGGCATACGTCCCATGCATTTAATATGGTTATGGGCCATTTTTATATATGTTTTTATATGGCTATGTAAGCCGATGTGTAAAAAAGTGTTATGTAGTTTTTTTTGAGTGTAGTAGTGACTGCGCATGTTGTAGTTTTAGTGTGTCTGCACATGAAGTTTTTTTTGGTAGTTTTTGTATTGTGTCTGCGCACGATGTATGGATGTGCTGTAGTTTTATGGGCATGGTGACTGCACACGATGTGTGCGTGATTTTTTTTGTATGTGTGTTGTTCATGAAGAACAAAGGTGTGCCTGCGCGCCGGATGTATTGTTCTTATGAGAACAATGTAAAGAATGTGTTGAGGCTGCGCAGCAGTATTGCTCAGGGAACAAAGAACAGAGCACAATGAAGCCTGCGCACAGAGATTGAATGGAGAACAAGAGAAGAACGCACAGCAGTGTAAGGAAAAAGAAAACAGAGGAGCATTGTAATGGTGGTTTGTCATTGTAAGACACAGGAACACCAGGAAAGTTTTTTTTAATACCCACAGCAGTGGAAGAACGAGAAGAACAGAGACAGAGTCTGTCTTGTAAATCCCTCTCTGTGCAGAGGATGAAGTTTGTAACAATTTTTTGTTTTTAAAGCAATAGAAAATGTTTTTGTGACTGTGTAATGGACTGTTATTAGC
The DNA here is from genome assembly GCA_031772625.1 of Pinus tabuliformis. Lineage (NCBI taxonomy): Eukaryota > Viridiplantae > Streptophyta > Pinopsida > Pinales > Pinaceae > Pinus > Pinus tabuliformis. The sequence continues at coordinate 385,255,511 of CM062813.1, forward strand.
AAATTTGTTTAAAAAGGCTTCCTTGTGCAAAGATCCTGGAACAGTGGAAACAGAGCATTGGCTCTGTGATGTCTGTTTGTATGGTTTTGGTATTTTCTCCATCAAAAATACCCAACAGTGGTATCAGAGCTAGTCCAGGCTCTTTGAAGACTCAAAGAAGCTGAAGGAAGGTGTGGTTGCAGCAGTCAAACTTCTCCAGCAGTGTGAAGCCACAGCCAAAAGGGTTAAGGTATTTATCAAAGCTTTCCTTTGTGTTACTGTTATAGAAACAGTCAGTGATTAAAAAAAACACAGTCAAGTATTTGAAGACTAGTTAAGAATGGCAAGGTCAAAGAAGAAAGCATCCAAGCCTGCTAAAAATGTGTCTCCCTTCTCTACTAAACTAGAAGGCAATCTGTTTGAAAGCATTGTATTTGAGGTTCCAAAGTTTGATGGAAACTTTGATGTATGGGAAATAATGATGAGGGCTTTCCTAATGTTTGAGGGGATTGAAGTCTGGGAGTCAGTGATTGATGACAGCAAGATGGATAAAGAATCCATGGAGTATGATGCACAAGCAGCAAAGACTATCTTGGATGGACTGCCTGATTCTGTGAAGAGGAATCTAGGAAAATATACATCAGCAAAGGATATATGGGACAGACTGCATGACCTTCATGCAAAGGGAGCACTGACCATGACAATGAGTCAAGAAGAACCCATCATAGAAGCTGAGAATGAAAAGCTTGATCTCATCAAGCTTCAAGTAAAAGAAAGGGATGAAGAGCTCGCCAAGCTTAAGAAGGAGCTTGACCAATGCAAGAAGAAACATCATGAAGAAGTCATATCCATGACAAATCAGCTGAATGAAGCAAAGAAGCAGGAAGATGCCTTGACAAGTCAACTTGAACAAAGGCACATGAGAGTGAATAAGCTTGTAGAAGAGATTGGACAGTACAAGGTAGAGGTCTCCTCTCTTAAGTCCGAACTACAAGAAGCCAGGAAGCAGGCACAAGGAGCTGAAAAGAAAATGAAGAGCAGTCAAGCAAAAGATGAAGAAATCTCCAAAATGAAGTCTGATATTATCTCCTTCAAAATAGTAGCAGCTGAAGCTACTCGTAGCAAGGAAGAAACTGAGGGACAACTAGCAAAGAAAAATAATGAATGTGAAAAGTTAGAAGAAGAGATTGTCCTCCTCAGGAAGAAGGTTGAAGGGATGAACAAGATCATGAAGAGCTCTCAAGCATTGGATGACATGCTTAGTTATCATAGATCTCCATTTGATAAATCAGGACTTGGGTATGTAGGTGAATCCTCAAACAAGGATGAGGATGCTTTAAGCAAAGGAGATGTGAAGAAGCCAGAAAGAGATGGTGATGCTCCTAGTTCCAGCAAAGGCAAGGAGAAAAATGAAGGCAGCAATAGAAGAAATCCTACTCCAAGCAGAAAACCAGCTCCAAGAAGAAATGTAGCTGATGTCAAAGAGGCAAGAAGCAATGGTGATCATCAAAGGATCTCAAGGCAGCAAGGCTTCAGAAGTACATCAAGAAAACCTCTATCTCCCAGGTACCAAAGTTCATTTTATGGTTATTGTTACTCTTGTTCAAACTTTGGTCATATGGCAAAAGACTGTAGAGCATTTCATGGGGATAAATGTTGTGGTCTTCGACAACCTCCAAGAAACAATCTTAGAAGAAATCATGAAATGTTATTCATGAACAATGTTGAATGTTTCAAGTGTCATAACATTGGGCATATGGCACGTGACTGTAACTTGACATGGGCTCTTACACAAGCTAGACCCATGCAAAAGAAGAAAGTTACACAAGTATGGAGAAGAAAAGAAATACAGTGTGAAAGCCCCTTAAGCAACGCAGCTGATCTAAGTTTGTTTTGAGAAAACTTGCCAAAAGAAGACAAGCATACATTAAAGGGGAGCTTGTAATTTTTTTTGTTTTTGTTTGCTGAACTGTATTAACAGTCATTTGTTGATGGAGGATGTATTGCAGCGCAGCAGTTGCAAATGAAATGTTTGTTAATCCCTCTAAAAGGTAATATGCAGCAGTGATGAAATCAGCAATGTTTTTTCTTTGTTTTTATGCAATATGCACAGAAATGCATAAAGAAGAAAAGATGGCAGCGCTGAAATGTAAAGAGCAGCAGCGAGATAAGAGAAAAATGCAAAGCATGGAGACCCTCACAGCAGTGGGAAGATAGAACATAAAATAGCAGTTTGAATTTTTTTATAATGCAATATGCATAGAAATGCATAAAGAAAAACAGGGGCAGCGCATAGTTTTAATGCACATGGAATGAATGAGAATGTGTGAGGCAGCAGAAAATTGAAAGGGATTGCACAGCAGTGCATTGTGTAAAAAAAATGAATGGAGACTAAGACTGTGTGAAGCAAGGGTGTAAAAAGGAACAAGGATAGCCAGCAGTGCAAATTGCAGTAGCAACACAACAACAAGTGTATGGACAGCAGCAGCTTGAAGAAAAGTTTTCCCATCGTGAAGAAGGAGAAGCACACAACAATGCAAACAAGAAAGATGCAGCAGCATTAAAGTTTTGTTGAAGAAATGAGATGTAATGGACAGTAGCACATGCAAAAGAAATTTTCCTTACAGCAGTAAAGGTAAATGTAATGAATTTGTTGTTCTTTGAATTGAAATGCAACATATGCAACAGCAGTGAGTGTAAGAAATGTTTACACACAGCAGTGTAAATTTGTAAGTGGGGACAGTGTAATTGTTCCAGAAAAGACAGAGTATTTGTCTTTGAAAAGTGCACAAGCAGTGCAGGTGTAGACACAGCAGTGTGGGATAGACACAGTAAAGAAGTTGGCACAACAGTGCAGCAGAGAATATGCATCAGCATAGGAGAACATTGTAATGAGTTTGCACACACAGCAGTGCAATGATTGTTTGTTTTGGAACTGCATTTGAAGCAGTCATTTGGTGAAACCCTCTGTTAAAGAGGAAGGTGCTTTTCAACACATTGTCATTAGTGAATCCCTCAGTCAAGAGGAAGATGCTTTTCAGCATAGTGTGGTAAATCCCTCTGTCAAGAGGAAGGTGCTCTTCAGCACATTGTTATGGTGAATCCCTCTGTCATGAGGAAGGTGCTCTTAAGCACAGTTTCAGGTGAATCCCTCTATTAAGAGGAAGACAACTTTGATTGTTTGTGAACTGCATCAGAAGCAGTTGGTGAATCCCTCTATGTGAGGATGATATCTTTGTAACAGCAGTACTGAGGAATCCCTCAATGAGAGGAAGTGTTTAGGTATGTCCTAATGCCCAGCAGTTGAAATTAAAGGGGAGTGTTAAATTTCTAATTTCAACAGTGCGGAGGTTTTTGGAAAACCGCCCGGTCTCCTCGCACCACCATTCGCAGAAGGCGGTATCCGTAGCGGAGGCTCCGAACACATTCACACTCCGCCACGCGTCCCATGTACGGGCGCCGAAACAGCTTTCCCCGGACGCTAAAGTCCGTTTGTTTTGCCCGAGGTTGGTGTGCGAACCTCGTTGGATCAGCCAAGTGATCAGGGCGCCCGATCTCAGCCGTCGATTTCCGAAGTTGCTCTCCGCCCACGTCAAATCAAGTTTCTGCGTGAAGTGTTAGGCATTGCGTTGACCGCCGAGAAAGGAAATTTAATGTGTTCATGGTTGTTCATAGTCTTTTTGGTGGCGGCCTTTAATATTGTGATGGGCATACGTCCCATGCATTTAATATGGTTATGGGCCATTCTTATATATGTTTTTATATGGCTATGTAAGCCGATGTGTAAAAAAAGTGTTATGTAGTTTTTTTTTAGTGTAGTAGTGACTGCGCATGTTGTAGTTTTAGTGTGTCTGCGCGTGAAGTTTTTTTTGGTAGTTTTTGTATTGTGTCTGCGCACGATGTATGGGTGTGCTGTAGTTTTATGGGCATGGTGACTGCACACGATGTGTGCGTGATTTTTTTTGTATGTGTGTTGTTCATGAAGAACAGAGGTGTGCCTGCGCGCCGGGTGTATTGTTCTTATGAGAACAATGTAAAGAATGTGTTGAGGCTGCGCAGCAGTATTGCTCAGGGAACAAAGAACAGAGCACAATGAAGCCTGCGCACAGAGATTGAATGGAGAACAAGAGAAGAACGCACAGCAGTGTAAGGAAAAAGAAAACAGAGGAGCATTGTAATGGTGGTTTGTCATTGTAAGACACAGGAACACCATGAAAGTTTTTTTTAATACCCACAGCAGTGGAAGAACGAGAAGAACAGAGACAGAGTCTGTCTTGTAAATCCCTCTCTGTGCAGAGGATGAAGTTTGTAACAGTTTTTGTTTTTAAAGCAATAGAAAATGTTTTTGTGACTGTGTAATGGACTGTTATTAGCAAATTTGTTTAAAAAGGCTTCCCTGTGCAAAGATCCTGGAACAGTGGAAACAGAGCATTGGCTCTGTGATGTCTGTTTGTATGGTTTTGGTATTTTCTCCATCAAAAATACCCAACACACATTTGGAGATGTGCTGAACCCATAAATGGCGGCCATAAATCGTAGTAAAGCTTTCACATGGACGAACCAGCTCAAAAATATCCGAAATTTTGTCTACAAATAGCTGGGATATCAAACAAAGCAGCATGAGGAGTATGAGACGTTCCCAGTGAGGATTTGCGGGAAGCTAATTGCTGCTTGAAATTTTCTGTTTCCAGGTAATCATGTTTTCTTCTCATTCGTGAAAATAGAGAAATTAAATTGCATTTCAGGCTTCATTTTCCTCTGTCCGAACTGACCCCTGTTCTTGCCCCAAGGAAAAAGACTACTAATATTTGTGTTATAGGTTTTTATGATATATGCTCTACTTCATGGATATCATATGAGTTTCTTTCATTTTACTTAGGGTGCAAGAGATTTTTCAGACAGGATTCGTCCGCGGCCTCCAAATGACCCTCAATATTTGGCAGATTACTACAACCTTGAGCGCTTTGTCAACCGTGGAGGGACCCCGCAGACGTAACACGTGCTGAATCTTCAGTTTTTGTTAGCACCACGAGGTCAACTTCGCCACTACGGGTCACAGCAGCTTGCATCCTTTATCGGTATGAGATATTTGCCCCTGGGGCATCGACGCGGTGCTAACCCTGCGCGACCGAAATGACTATCCAAACCAGCAGGAAATTTCCTTTGCAGGTGGCATCGGCCCTCAGTATATTTGAACAGCGCGGCAATATATAGTTGATGTACTTCCTGGATCGCAATACCCAACTTATGTCGTAGTGGACAATAACCTTTATGGTAATGCTCTGTTTAACCCGAATCCAAATGCTGACGGGTGGCCTCCTATGGAATTTTTTTACTATCTAAGAAATCCTAATTGTCCCGCCCGCGGAGATGTTGTTATAGAGTACCCTGAAAGACAAAAGAGAAGTACGGAAGCAATTAGTAGTGTGGAAGACATTTGCAAGGTGGGACACTACATCGAGAGTGCATTTAACTTCAGCGACAAAGAAGAGGTATACCTGTTCCTCACCGACCGGTGTCTGCTAATTAACTATGCTCCCGACACCACCAATGACTACATTATCAAGGGACCCCAGACTATTGGCGATGGCTTTCCCTACCTAAAAGATACTATTTTTGCAAGTGGTATTGACGCCGCCTTTACTGCTTCCAAAACAAATGAGGCCTATATTTTCAGGAGCAATATCTATGCACTCATCAACTTTAATGAGGGCTACATTATTCAAGGACCCAAGCTCATCACTGATAGCTTCTACTCCCTGAAAAATACTATTTTTGCAAAGGGTATTGATGCGGCCTTTACCTCTTCAGAGGTAATCAATACGCCCTTATCAATTTCGCACCGGGCACAACAGATGACTACATAATTCAAGGACCCAAAAAGATTATTGACAGTTTTTACAGTCTCAAACGTACGATTTTCGAGAATGGGTTGGATGCAGCGTTTTCTTATTCTGGAACAGATGAGGCTTATATATTTAAGGGTGACACCTATGCTCTTATTAATTTTGCTCCTGGCACCACAGACGATTACATTATTCAAGGACCAAAGAAGATCACTGAAAGTTTCTACTCCTTGAAGGACATCTTACCAATGTATCCCTGCTCCTGTGGTTAAGCTATCCGTTATCATGGGCCGTGCACTCTACGGAATGCATGGCCACTTATGTTTCCATCTACATCTACTTTTCGAATATATGCATATTGCAGGTTTCATCGTAATGTGTGATTTTCTTAGTGTGCAATGCATCTAATTGATATTGGGATTTTTAAAATAAAAATAAATTATTTTTTAATTATAAAATTATATATATATATATATATACTATAAAATATTGATTATTTTATTTTTAATTGTTAATATCACAATTCAGTGTCAATATGATAAAAATATTTCACTTATATTTAATTATAAAAAATATTTTAATTTTCACAATATATAATATAATTTCATATAATTTTTTTGAAAAAATAAAATAATTAAAAGTAAAAAAAAGAAATAGTAAAATATTTAAAACTTAAAAATATTTCAACACAAAAATAAATTATATGAAAATATAAGTTAACTAATTTGTTTATCAATTCCATACTTCAAAATATTTCAACTATATGAAAATATAGATTAACTAATATATATTGATATCAATTTCATATATATCTATATATAGAAATAAAATGTTAAAATAAAACATTTTAATGTTGTGTATAGTCAAGTATTCAAAGAAAATAATAATTTAAAATAAAAAAATATTAAAATACATACTCATATAAGAATAATATGTGTAATTCATTCAATTCTTTATGTAAAATTAATATTTAATATTTACAAATATTCATGATAATAAAAAATTTCAATGTGGATCATCAATAAAATATTTTAATATATAGAATTAAGTAATATTGACATATATTTAAAAAAAATATTAATGTAGCATCACCTCCTTCAATGGCTTTGGCATAAATTATAGAAATATGTACTCTGGTTCTTATTTGTAACTTCAACAGCTAAATGCACATCATACGTACTATTTTCCACCAAAGAAAATAAATAGAAGAGATTATGCATGCCCTAACTATAACAGAGCCCGTGCGGGCAACCAAGCCTTAACAATTGTGGGTTACAAAACCCTGCTTCCACAGTCGGAATAGTGCACGACAGTACGCACACTCATAAGTATTAATTATGTGAGAATCGACTCAAGAAAATGTTGGAAAAATCAAAAGCCAAAATCACAGATGAGAAGCCAAACCCTAGGTTAGGGTTACCAGTTCTCAAAAACCACTCTAAGCTATAGGTGGTTAGTATGCCAACCTCGATGAAAATTAATGTAGCAGTAAGACAATGCCGTGTTAAGGGTCTATTGTTTGGGAAAAATCTTGGGAAGAAATCAGCTTAGGAATGGTTTGCTATACCTGTCAACAGTCGTAAGAAAAACCATAATAAGGAAGAGGTAACGACAAGCCTCTTAATATGGAACAAAGATAGAGAAGGGGCATACATTTACATTAATGAAAACCCTGCAAAAGGAAAGAAATCCTTTACTTGAGTGTTGGCCACTATCAATCCATCCCTGGAACTGAGCTAATCACACACCTAAATAACATCGAGTGAAGTTTAGCACAAGATTAAGGGAAAGAAAATATAATTGGGGATGGAAAAACGAATTATGTATATATATATATATATATATATATATATATATATATATATATATATATATATATATATATCCATCGAAATGCGGGTTATTTCATGTTGGAAAGGCAGAAGAGATAAGGCACAAAAATTGACACACAAACCATAGGAGTTGATTCTCTTCTCGATTGATCACACAAAACCTTGATTCTTACAATGAACTCGGTATTTAAACTTTTTCGACTAGCGACTCGCCTAAAATAACTTGACATGCACACACACTTAACTCAGTTAACTCACACTCTAAATATGGATTGCACTTAACTCTTTATCCATCAATCGACTTGACTCAATGCTCAGTTAACTGACTCTCTAATTTTAGCCAACTCTAGCATGTGGGAGTAATTACAATTTCTAACACCCCCCCCTTAATTATGACCGTATGACTCAACATAACTCAAACATGACTCAACTTGACTCAATTATTCCTGCCAGGCTTACAATAGAAATTGAGTCAATCATCACCCAAACATGCCTGCTGGTCTATGTCTTAGCTAGGCTTACAATGACTCAAGACTTTCACAACTTTTTATTTTCTTTTTCTCTTCTTCCAAATTTTAAATCCTCAAAATTGCTTCATTCTCTGTTGCAGGTTCTTGTTGTAGGCTCGATATTTCTTTACTTCTTGTTGTTGCTGCTATAATTTTTCTTTGACTTTTATTGAATTTGTGTTGAAACACAATCTGATCTTTTCTACTACACCTTCCTCTGAAAATATTCATTCAACCATGGACTACTCCCACAACATTACATCTTTAAATTGTCTTCTTTTCTCTTCTTCTTGCGCTTTATATTCCTGACTTTCTTTCTACCATATTTCTGAATAACATAATCTCATCTCTCATGGACTCCATTGTTGAAAAATGGTTTCAATGCATTCATCTTTGTCTTTCATATCATTCTTTTCACTTTCATCATCAGGTACTGCTACTTTTTTCATGTAATCTACACACTCAAGATCGTTATTCACCATTTCATTCAATTATTTTATTCCAGCTGTTGCTTTAAGACTCACTTCAATTTTTTCTATTGGTTTCTGAATCCATTCTTCAATGAGCTTCAAATCTGCATCAAATTTATTAACAACCTTGTTTTCAACTTTTTCGACCATGATATTCTGAACACCTGCATATTAAAAAACAATGTAAAATCCATCAACTACAGTTAGTTGCGCCACTTCACATCTCACTTTGTAGTCATCATCCACATGTGTTTCGTCACAGTGGGGTTCACCATCACCTGCATCATGCACATTACAATGGATTCCTTGAGCCTTTATATGCTCTTACTCTACTTCACATACAAAGGTTCTTGCTTCTCTCTTTGCAATATTTGTTGCATCTTCTTCATCCATATGCATGCTTGCATAATGTGTTTCAATTTTATGGCCTTGACAACCATCATCCACTTTTGAGTGCGATTCTCCAAGCTCTATTTTCCTCTCAGAGTCTTGCTCATCTACTCTCAGATCTGTGGTTGACTTCTTTGCTTGTGACATAACCTGTTGTTGCATGCCACTCCCCCTTGCACCAATTTTTTTTTACAATATCTTCCATGCTTCGAAGAATAGAGGAAAAGGTACAGATACAGGCTATGCAGTACACTGAAAAGACACAAGGCGGGAGGAGGCTTTGGATTGTCTGGATTCAACTGCCTGATGGGTTTATCATTTTTTGTAAACGAACGTCAACGGAGATGGTGTTTGCTTCGTGGGGCCTGACCCAGGTTCAATGCTAGTTAGCCAAACAAATCCCTACACTACTGGCCCTTTCGGCATCAACCCGCGGAGCGCGGACTGAAGTTTCACCTGAAGCAGTATGGGGGGATGCTGGAACCAAGTTTCTGCACCCTGAAATGGTCATGATGTCAGTTTATACCCTCTGTTCCTACTTTCACGTACGTCACTAAGCTTTAGGGCTTTGACAGTCTACCATTTATTTCGAGCTTTGGTACCTTTGCGAAGGTGTCCAATTGACCTTCGCACAGCCTTAACCTACAATCCAGGTACTTTCGCGCTGCTCTGACAACGTATTGTATAGGTTCCCAAGTTTTCTCAAGTGTTTTACTTATCTTACTAATCAACCACATTTAGCACCGTGTAAACAGATATTCTTACCTGCGTTTAATTAACCAATACAATCACATACATTCGCGCATCACATGAACATTGTAAATTAAACCCAAAACACAATATAACCAGATGCATTAACAAGAAATAAATACACAGAATTTACAGAATACTTCTCTTTATTGATATCTTAATATTAATACAGACTCTATCTAGCCTGCGCACACAGCTACAGGGGTTCGTGCACTCAGCTGCGGACTTCCACCCCAGTCCTCTGCGCACTCAACTACATAGCCTCTACCTATGCTGAGACTCGAAACACTTAGACTTCTCTCCCAAAACTCCTATTCTTTGCTATCCATTCTTACTTCTAACTCACTACTCCAAAACTACTTAGGGCTTAGTTCCTTTTTATACAATCCCATGGTCTGCGGACCATGGGTGGATATTTACAGCCAACTTTACATTTTAAAAAATAAGGGCGGACAACCCTTTATGACTCTTGACACCTTCACGCTCCGTGACCACAAAATGCAGAGACTTTAAAACTTTATTACAAAATTGCCCCAAAACATGGGATTTTAGCCCCAAAACCGTCCTTGGAGGAACCCGTTCCCACCAGGCCCCCAACACAAACATGGTGACTTGCCCTCGAGTCACTTTGCGGGTGCGGAGATCTTGGCGCGAATACCTCCCAGCTCGACCTGTATAACGACAACCTCGGCAGTGCACTGTGTGGCCGCCTACTTCACATCGTCAACCATATACTTTGTCACTGCTCCTGAACGATCAACTTGAAGCTTCTGCTGAGTCGCTTGCAGATTAGAAAGCTTGCCTTCAATAGAGGTCGTGACCGAATAAGCCTCATCCAAATAGCGCTTCAAGTGCGCCTTCAACATCGCCTCTTTCTGCTGCGCTGCAACTACCTTTTCTTTCAGTGTTTTGGCCTCCTGCAACTTCACCAGTCTCTGCGTGAGAGTGACGGTGCGCGCTGTACCTTTTATTTCGTCATAGTGCTGCTGCAGTTCTCACGCCTTTGTCTCCTGCCGTTGTACATTAGGGTCCTCTCGCAGGCTTGTCAGGATCTCGAATGACTGTTCAAACAATCGTGTACAGTCTGCTACTGCACTGTCTACCGCCGCTATCGCCTCGGTGACAGCACTTTCATACTGCTCCTTTACTTCTGGCAGAGTTGAAGGTTGGGCCTTCAACTGTAAATCTGCAATCTGTTGGTTCAGCTCTAGTTGAACCTTAGCCAACTCTATGCAAGCATCACACACCCTTGTAGCAAGATTGTAGACCTGTTCATCTGCCTCCGTCTCCTTAGGAATGGCCAATTCAGGGACCATTCAGAAAGCTTCCCTCACGGCCTTAATCATGCGCGTATTTGTGTTAGTAAGTTCCACCATGGAAGTGAGGGCGGTGTCTCGCTGGAGGGCCATTTGTTCATTATTAATCTTCTTCTCACTGATCACCTAAAAAGCGCGGTGTTCGCGGGCCCCCAGCTCTGTGATCACTCCATCTTGCAATAGGTTGAGTGCCTCGCCAGGGAGCGCTGCCAAGTTCAACCCCACTCCCTTGAAGGCGCTAACAATGGGCCTGTCAGCTTCATTTTCTGTGGTTAATTCTCCATCTAGAAGCACTATCGCTCGGGAGACCTTCGCACGCAGCATCTCGGTATCTTCTGAAGTACTGATAGCGAGGCTAGTGGACATTGTACCATCCTATGATACGCGGGTTTGCAGCTCCTGCAGACTTGTTTGGATGGCCCCCAATAGTAGCTGTTGCTGCTGCTCGAACTGCTATAGTGTCTTCGCAGTGACATCCTGCACCGTGTCTCCAATGTCATGCAAATCTCCCTCTGTGAGGGTGATTGGGTCTAGTGACACCTTACTAGCCTTGGATTTCTTCCTCGACCCCACCTTTTATTGTTCTCTTGGACACTTGATGCGGTCCAACGTCATCTGTAGGTTTGCTCCATGATACTCTATTTTCTTGTCCGTTTCTTCCTTTGTTTTGGGCGAAGGCGACCTCGCGCCTTTGTCAGAGCCACACTCTGTTTCACCTGCCTATTTTTTCATCTACTGGGTGGCATCGCGCTCTGTTTGGGCCTTGTCAGCAACTTCCTTCTTCCTTTTCTCAGCCAGCTGCTCCATTTTGAGCTTGGCCTCCTCCTTTTTGCGCTGCGCGGAAGACTTGCTCGACCCCACCGTCAAGTCTAAGCTAGTACGCTACTCTGCTGGCCAGTGATCAAGAACTACATCAATCACATCGTCCGTTGCCAAGTAAGGCATGTCATACCATCACTGCTCAGGGTCCTTCCGTGCCCTGATCAATATGTTGTGAAAATCTGCCTTGAACTTCGCGTACCTATGCAGTTTGGTAGACACAGTAGGTGACAATCGCGGTTTGCAATTGATAGCCATGTGGATGTTCATTTCCATCAAGATCCAGAATATCTTGCTATCCTTGATGCGTTGAGCATCCTTGGTCACCCACAACGAAGCATACTTCATTGTTTCTAACAGCTCCAACGCGACCGAGGGGAATTGACTATCTTCTTGCAGCTCCTAGGCCACCAGCACAATAGACAACAAGAGCCACGCATAGTGGAAGGTCTTGCTGAGCTCCTGTGCCTCGCAGAAGTTCGCAAGGAACTCACCACAGAGATAACACGCTGAATTAAACTGGACTCCTTCGGTGCATTGGGCTGCAAGAGCAACGACTGGTGCTGGCACTTCATCTATGCGACACTTCCTCATAACCTTTCCTGCCAAAATCTGCGTGGCCACCTTGACCACAGGGTCATAGATACTCGAGATGGCATAGCCTCGCGGCTTCTTCATGAGCTTGAATTTCTCCTTCATGGCCTCTGCGAGGGCCTGCTCGCCACCTTTTCCGCCAAACATCATGGCCAGATTTTCCCTTGTGTATGGAAGCCGCGTGATCCTATGGATCAATCTGTCGGTGATGGGTATCGGCTCCTCCAGCCATAGACACCCATCGTGCACCAAGCATAACAGCTGCTTGATGACCAATACTGTAATGGGGGTGCGATTGTAGTGTGACACGCATAGCAGGTTGAGTATACCAGCCTTGTTTACTCCCCTAAGCCACATCCATGGTTCCAATGCAGTCATCTCGGTGGTTGTGTCAACAACGCAACGCATAAGTTGTTCTATTGCCAAGTGTGGGAACTTCTCATGGTCAGCTACGTTCCAATATTCTAGTTTCAATAGAGGAACCTGCCCCAAGTGCAGTCCTTCAAAGACAATCTCTTCCGACAGCAGAGGGGTGTGCAAGGCAACCTTTCTCTCGTCAATGTCCTTTGGCACCTTGGTCTTGCCCTTGCACGGAGCGATGTACTCAAGAAAACTAGTGATAGGGTTAGAACCCTGGACTTCAACTTCCTCCACTTCTACCCCCAAATCCTCATCATCCATCGGGATGTCCTCAATTTCTTCCTCCTCCAGCTCCAGGTTAATGGCTTTGCTCTTTTCCTGTGTGGTGGGCTTGTCCTTCTGTGGGTTTCGTCTAGGTGATGCGCACCCGTATCGCAACCTGCTTGTCCTTCTTATCCTTCACACTCTCGTTGGTTGGGGTCGGCTTCAGTCTAGGTGTCTGTGGTGATTTGGGAACTTCAGTTAATACTTCTGCAACCTCTAAAGCAACTCCCTCTGCTTCCCTAACAACTTTTGGCATAGCCCCCTCCGTTGTCATTGCTTCAGAACTCATAGCTTTTGCGGGTGTCGACATGATGCTATGTAACAATTCCTGTGTCTCCTTTGGCAATGTCTCAAATACTAAACTTGCTAGCAAAGCTTCAAAGTTTTCGTGGTTCATGTGCGCTTGAGAGCTCAACAACTCAATTCTCAAAATGCCAAGTGTTTTTCGTTGAGCCTCCATCTATAATTTATTGATATTTTTTACAGTCTTAAAGGTACGATTTTCGAGAATGGGTTGGATGCAGCGTTTTCTTATTCTGGAACAGATGAGTCTTATATATTTAAGGGTGACACCTATGCTCTTATTAATTTTTCTTCTGGCACCACAGACGATTACATTATTCAAGGACCAAAGAAGATCACTGAAAGTTTCTACTCCTTGAAGGACATCTTACCAATGTATCCCTACTCCTGTGGTTAAGCTATCTGTTATCATGGGCCGTGCAGTCTACTAGTAAGCTAAAATAAAGAACTGCTTCCGTGGCTCCACGAAATGCATGGCCACTCATGTTTCCATCTACATCTACTTTTCGAATATATGCATATTGCAGGTTTCATCGATCTTACTTATTCTTCACAGTTCAATTGACAGTAATGTGTGATTTTCTTAGTGTTTGGGATTTTTAAAATAAAAATAAAATATTTTTTAATTATATATATATATATATATATATATATATATATATATATATATCTATATCTATATATATATATATATATATATATATATATATCTATATATATATATATATATATATATATATATATATATATATATATATATATATATATATATATAAAATTAAAAATATTGATTATTTTATTTTTATTATTTTTTATAGATTAATTGTTATTATCACAATTCAGTGTCAATATCATAAAAATATTTCACTTATTTTTAATTATGAAAAAAAATTTAATTTTCACAATATATAATATAATTTCATATCAAGTTTTTTTTTTTTAAATAAAATAATTAAAAGTAAAAAAAATGAGTAAAATATTTAAGCCTTAAAAATATTTCAACACAAAAATAAATTATATGAAAATATGAGTTAACTAATTTATGTTGATGTCAATTCCATACTTCAAAATATTTCAACTATATGAAAATATAGATTAACTAATATATACTGATATCAATTTCATATATATCTATATATAGAAATAAAATGTTAAAATAAAACATTTTAATGTTGTGTATAGTAAAATATTCAAAGAAAATAATAATTTAAAATTAAAAATATTAAAATACTTACTCATATAAGAATAATATGTGTAAGAGCCGCAAGGGTTAGCTCAGTTGGTCAAAAATTGTGCCTCCCCATCGGGAGGTCACAAGGTCCAATCTGCTTGAAGCCCTCTGACCAAGGTGTTCGTGAACCACACTACAAAAAAAAAAAAGAATAATATGTGTAATTCATTCAATTTTTCTATGTAAAATTAATATTTAATATTTACAAATATTCATAATAATAAAAAATTTCAATGTAGATCATCAATAAAATATTTTAATATATAGAATTAAGTAATATTGACATATATCTAAAAAAATATTAATGTAGCATTCCCTCCTTCAAAGGCTTTGGCATAAATTACAAAAATATCTACTTTGGTTCTTATTTTTAATTTCACAGCTAAATGCAAATCACACGTACTATTTTCCACCAAATAAAATAAACAAAAGAGATTATGCATGCCCTAACTGTAACAGAGGTTGTGCGGGCAATCAAGCCTTAACAAATGTGGGTTATAAAACCCTGCTTCCACAATTGGAACAGTGCACGATAGTACGCACACTCATAAGTATTAATTATGTGAGAATCGACTCAAGAAAATGTTGGAAAAATCAAAAGCCAAAATCGCAAACGAGAAGCCAAACCCTAGGTTAGGGTTACCCGTGCTTAAAAACCACTCTAAGCTATAGGTGGTTAGTATGCCAACCTCGATGAAAATTAATGTAGTAGTAAGCCAATGCCGTGTTAAGGGTATATTGTTTGGGAGAAATCTTGTGAAAAAATCAGCTTAGGAATGGTTTGCTATACCTGTCAACAGTCATAACAAAAACCATAATAAGGAAGAGGTAACGACAAGCCTCTTAATATGGAACAAAGAAAGAGAAGGGGCATATGTTTACATTAATGAAATCCCTGCAAAAGGAAAGAAATCCTTTACTTGAGTGTTGGCCACTATCGATCCATGCATGACATTGAGCTAATCACACACCTAAATAACATCGAGTGAAGTTAAGCACGAGATTAAGGGAAAGAAAATATAATTGGGGATAGAAAAAACGAATTATATATATATATATATATATATATATATATATATATTATCTACGATCCGTTGAAATGAGGGTTATTTCATGTTGGAAAGGCAGAGGAGATAAGGCACAAACATTGACACACAAACCATAGGCGTTGATTCTCTTCTCTATTGATCACAAAAAACCTTGATTCTTACAATGAACTCAGTGAAGGGTATTTAAACTTTTTCAACTAGCGACTTGCCTAAAATAACTTGACATGCACACACACTTAACTCAATTAACTCACACTCTAAATATGGAATGCACTTAACACTTTATCCATCACTCGACTTGACTCAATGCTCAGTTAACTGACTCTCTAATTTTAGCCAACTCTGGCATGCAGGAGTAATTACAATTTCTAACAACCCCCCTTAAATATGACTGTATGACTCAACATAACTCAAACATGACTCAACGTGACTCAATTATACCTGCCAGGCTTACAATAGAAATTGACTCAATCATAACCCAAACATGCCTGCTAGTCTATGTCTCAACTAGGCTTACAATGACTCAAGACTTTCACAATTTTTCATTTTCTTTTTCTCTTCTTCCAAATTTTAAATCCTCAAAATTGCTTCATTCTCTGTTGCGGGTTCTTGTTGTGGGCTCCATATTTCTTTACTTGTTGCTGCTACTGCTGTAATTTTTCTTTGAATTTTCTTGACTTTGTGTTGAAACATAATCTGATCTTCTCTACTACACCTTCCTCTGCAAATATTTGTTCAACCATGGACTGCTGCCACAAAATTACATCTTTAAATTTTCTTCTTTTCTCTTCTTCTTGCGCTTTACATTCCTGACTTTCTTTCTACCATATTTCTAAATAACATAATCTCATCTCTTATGGACTCCATTGTTGAAAAATGGTTTCAATGCATTCATCTTTTTCTTTCATATCATTCTTTTCACTTTCATCATCAGATACTGCTACTTTTTTCATGTAATCTACACACTCAAAATCATTATTCACCATTTCATTCAATTATTTTATTCCAGTTGTTGCCTTTAGACTCACTTCAATTTGTTCTATTGGTTTCTGAATCCATTCTTCAATGAGCTTCAAATCTGCATCAAATTTATTAAGAACCTTGTTTTCAACTTTTTCAACCATGTTATTCTGAACACCTGCATATTCAAAAATAATGTAAAATCCATCAACTACGGTTGGTTGCACCAATTCACATCTCACTTTGTAGTCATCATCCACATTTGTTTCGTCACAGTGGGATTCACCATCATCTGCATCATGCACATTACAATGGATTCCTTGAGCATTTATATGCTCTTACTCTACTTCACATACAAAGGCTCTTGATTCTCTCTCTACAATATTTGTTGCATCTTCTTCATCCATATGCATGCTTGCATAATGAGTTTCAATTTTATGGTCTTGACAACCATCATCCACTTTTGAGTGGGATTCTCCAAGCTCTATTTTCCTCTTAGAGTCTTTCTCGTCTACTCTCAGATCTGTGGTTGACTTCTTTGCTTGTGACATAACCTGTTGTTGCATGTCACTCCCCCTTGCACCAAAACTTTGTTACAATATCTTCCATGCTTCCTAGAACAGAGGACAAGGTACAGATACAGGTTGTGCAGTACACTGAAAAGACATAAGGCGAGAGGAGGTTTTGGATTGTCTAAATTCAGCTCCCTGATGGGTTTATTGTTTTTTTGTAAACGAACGTCAATGGAGATGGTGTTGGCTTCATGGCACCTGACCCAGGTTTAGCGTTAGTTATCAAAACAAATCCCTACATTACTGGCCCTTTCGGAATCAGCCCGCGGAGTGCAGATCGATGTCTCACTCGAAGCAGTATGGGGGGATGCTGGAACCAAGTTTCCGCACCCTGAGATGGTAGTGATGTCGGTTTATACCCTCTGTGCCTACTTTCATGCAGGTCACTAAGCTTTAGGGCTCTAACAGTCTACCGTTTATTTCGCCCTTTGGTACCTTCGCGAAGGTGTCCGATTGACCTTTGCATAGCCTTAACCTGTAATCCAGGTACTTTTGTGTTGCTCTGATAGCGTATTGTATAGGTTCCCAAGTTATCTTAAGTGTTTTACTTATCTTACTAATCAACCACAGTTAACGCCGTGTAAACAGATATTCTTACTTGCATTCAATTAACCAATACAGTCACATACATTCACGCATCACTTGAACATTGTAAATTAAACCCAAATCTATTACATGTATTGATACATGGATAGACATAAATCTCAAATTTAATATTACAAGGGCAACAACAGGGACAATAGATAATGCACACATTGGCCCAGGGCAAGCAACAACTTTCTCAAGTGATGACTCATCTCATAGGTAATGAAAATGTTTCTTGCAACAACAAAACTAAAATGGAAGGGAGTAGGAATCATAACCCTGGTCCTCCTAACACCACGGAAATCAATAGAAGGAGTCACCGACCATTTCTTCCTCAATTCACAAACAATCAAGCCATGTCAAACCATGATGTTGTTGAACCAAACATACTGTTGGATGGTTATTTTCGGTAATACGACAGTGCTAGAAGAAAACACGTGAGCTGCTATGAACTTCAATTAATACCATTATTTTAGATTGAGAAATAGACCCAGGGGACAACCTAATTCAAATCTACTACGCTAGGTGAGTAAAATTTCCCTTCCCTCATTTTATGGATCATCTAATTATACAACAAGAGATTGGGTGCAAAAATTGGACACCTACTTCAGGTTCAACCATATGCCAGACGCAAACGCGATCCAATTTGCCACTTTGCATATAGAAGGGGAAGCATATGAATGGTGGTATCATGGTTTAGTAACATTGGGACATGCCAACATTACTTCCTAAGAATATTTTATGCAAAGGATAATAAAAATATTTAGGCGAAAGAACCAAGACATCCACTTCATAGAATTGGCACTTCTAAAGTAGATGGGCTCGCATGAAGAAGTCATTTCTGAATTTGAGCATACCACTATCATGGTCACATATATATCTGAAGAAATATTATTCATGTTTATTACGGAAGCTTTATCCGAACCAATACAAGGTTGGGTAAAGGCATTCAACCCCACGTCCCTCCAAGAGGCTATTAAGAAAACTCATGATATGGGGAATGCAACAGTTAAGTCTAAATCCCCTCCCAAACCTTTCATTCTTCCCAAATATAAGGAGAAGAAGGCCCCTCAATGTGATTGTCCCTAAAGGGACAGGTTAGATGTGGAGACTTGAACTGAAATAAGGAGGAAAAAGGCTACATTTTATTTGTTGGGAACCATGGGAACCTAGACATCACTGTTGGGAAAGGGGAAGATTCACTACATTTAAGTGCTCTCTGTCGATGAAGAATAAGAATATACCACTCTAAGTATTGAAGAAGAGCCACCTCACAGGGAAGCAAAAGAAGAAGAAGAACCTAGAAATCACAAGGAAGAATCACCAGAAGAAGCAAAAGGTGAAGAAAGGGCTAGTCGAGAAAAGAAGTTTCGTCCCCAAGTCAAGATTGCAACCCTTTCCGACACACCCAAGTATTACACCTTTAAGGTCGTGGGAGTTGTCAAGGTGTTGGGTAGCGCAAGCCCCGCGGAATGAGTATGGGGTGCGAAGCCCGGAATTGTGGGTAATATTAGGGTAAAAGACTCCGCGGAAATCGCGGAGTGAAAACTATAGTAGGTTGAGTCAAAGGATAGTCCACCCAAAAATAATGTAAAGAAATAGTAATAGAGTCAGCCCGCGGAGGAATCGCGGGCCAAGGAAAAGTATAAATAGAGCGGGGCTCTACGAGGGAAAGTAGTTCTTTTAAAAAGAGGGAATGTAATGGGTCCTAAAAGGCAATAGCTTGAAAGCATTTGTAAGTCCGAGTCAAGGGAGTAGGGTAGAAGGTAGAGGCTCTGCAGCTGTGTGCACAGAGGCCTGGAAAGTCCGCAACTGTGTGCGCGAACCCCTGTAGCTGAGTGCGCAGGGTGGATCTGGATGCATTGTTGAAGATTGATAATAAATATAAGTTTCTTCTAAATTATGTGTTGGTTGTGACTTTACTCTTTTATCATAAATGAACTATTATGATTTCTGCATTTGCTAGGTTTAATACATGTGAACTCAGTTAATCTTGATGCGTGAAGTAACCAAAAGTAATAAATGTTAGCTTAAAGACCCTTTTAACTAGATCAAACCAGTAATAAGTGATTCAATCTGTAATAAGCATGATAAGGGTATTTCGATCTGCGCGGATCTAGCATAGCGTGAGGCTACAGAATAGCGCGCGAGCCCCAAACCACATCCAAGACATCCCCAGGGTGCGGAAACCTGGTTCCAGCACCCTCCCCTGCTACCTCGGGTGAGACCTCAGTCCGCACTTTGTGGGTTGTTGCCGAAAGGGCTGGTAGTTGTGGGATTTGTTTGGCTAAATAATTCTTCCAAACTTGGATCAAGCCCATATAAGCCAACAAATGGTTCCGTTGCTAGGACCGGGATCTGCCTAAGGGGTGTCTGGTGTGAAAGGCGGGGACGCTAGAGAAAAGAGCGATGAAAGATTAGGACGATAGTAATGGCGAGTGCCATCCAGTTACCAGTATTCAAAGGAGCATGTAGTGAAGATCCGGAAAAATTTTGGTTTGTATTGAATTCAAAATGGAGCACGCAGCAGATCACGGATGATAATATCAAGAAAGCCGTCTTAGTAAGCACACTACAGGACCGAGCGCTAACATGGTATATGAAGTATTCAGGCATCAACCCAACGGCGGGGATAGCATACATCCACACGGAATTAAAAAAGGAGTTCAACCAGCCAAAATCGGAATCACAGTCGGTCGTGGGATTTAAAGAGATCACAATGATGCCTGGTGAGACCTTGTGGGATCTAGATCAAAGGTTAAAAAGCACTATTTGCAAGGCCAACATGACCCTGACGGATGCACAACATCGTGCTTGGTTCATCACATCACTAACGCCATATCTGAAAGCGACTTTGTCACAGTAGAAGATCTCAACCCAAGCAGAAGCGCTAGAGGCAACAATGCAGCTATATGAAACCCCGGTACAGGACCCAGGGTTGGGAGTTCAGCAAATCCAAGTGTAGGTCCAAAATCTATGTTTAGAAATACAGAAGTTAAAACAAGACCAGGCACCGCGCCCAGAAGTCCGGGAAGAAGTATGGTGTAGGGCATGTAGAAGCCAAGGACATGATAAGGATCACTATCCGGTTGCAGTGAATTTTGTGGTAACAGGGGGGCCAACAACCTTGCGACCAGAGGTACAGACAGGACCGAGTGCGATTTCCCCACTTTGGTGCGCAATTTGCCAGGTAGGGGGGAAGCATGCGATGGACAGCTGCTACCTATTGCCGAACATACGACAACCTCCTCAACACTTATTTTGTAACTTTTGTAGAACAATGGGTCATGAGGAAAGAGATTGCCGCATGTTGATGGATCGACCCCCTACGTATAGGATGCAAATAGAGACGCGCAGATAGGACTCGGCTGCACCATTCATGCGGGGGGGGATTCCCGATATGCGGATGAGGGCATGGAGGATGGGGGCCCGGATGGGGCCGTGGACAGTTGATCTGTTATAATTGTGGTGGACAGGGACATTACGCGCGGGATTGTACGAATCCTACTAGAGCCTGTTGTCCGTCATGCTACCAATTTGATCACGATGCAGTTAATTGCCCCACGTTGCTCGTGCAATTAAGGGAGAAAGGAGTGCTCCCAGCTAGTCCCACCCAGAACGTCCAGATGATGAAGGCTGAACCCCGCACTGAAGGCCCCAACATAAACATGATGCTCAGAAGCGGTGCAGCTACCGGGGAAGATAAGGGGAAGAAGTTGGAAGAGGATACGTGGGTTCGTAAGGCTCCCGCAAAACAACCAGAATTTGATTTGGCGCAAGCAAAGGAAACCTTTTTGGAGGCTAAGAAAATTTTTGCAAAAGCATTGACTTCGGGTAGTAAGGAGCAACCGGACCTGCAACAGGATAATGCCTTGGTAACTGCCTTTTTAGAAACCTGTATGAAGCTCCTGTGGGATGCCAACGTGGTGAAAGGGTTACAAGAGATAATAGCTAGATGCGCGAGGGCAGAGGAACCATGCATAATCCAGAAATTGGGCAAACACGTCATATGCATCGGATGGGAGATGCAGCTAACTGCCCAGATTGGCGATTACGAGATGGACCAGGTCATCTTAGATCTGGGTTCCGAAGCGAATGTCTTACTTAAACAGACCTGGGAACGCATGGGCAGGCCTACACTACAATGGTCCCTGATCCAATTGCGATTAGAAAACCAACAAAAGATCCTACCGATGGGAAGACTGCAAGGGGTTGTCGTAGATATCAACGGTGCCCGCACGCGCACTGATTTTGAAGTCATAGAAATCATGGACAACAATAACCCCTATCTGGCACTGCTAGGAATAGACTGGGCAATAGACATGAATGGAATCATCAACCTCAAAAAGCAGAAAATAATCTTCGAAAAGAATGCACTCCGAGTAGTCATTCCTTTGGATCGAGCTGAAGGTTCCCGCTATACTGAACCAGTGTGCGACAATGATAGTGACAGGGAACTAGACTGCATTTACCAGCTCATTGCGTCAAATGTGCATTGAGTGAACCCAACTATGGATGGACAACTCTCATGGGACCGCGATAGCTCTTGCACGTTATATTCAGATGAAGAGGTTGAACGATGGAAAAATCAACTACACGAAGTAACCACATTGAATTGTAACAGAATGGTCGCAGTAGGAGCCGTCGCGTCGGTCACAAAAGTCGCCAGAGAACCAGTGGTCTCGGTGAAATCAAAACCCGGTGCACCGAAGGTACTTGCATCTCGAAAAACTCGGACATCGACAAAAGAGGCAGGCGCGGTTAAGCCTAAACTAAAGCGTGGAGGTCACGATCACACGTTAATACCGGTAGCTAGACAAACTAAGAAGAACAACCCGTAGCAGCACGAATCGCCAGAAGCTGACCACAGGGTCCACGGAAGCCCAAGGGATAGCATACATCACAGTGCTACATTAACACGAC
This sequence comes from Pinus tabuliformis, assembly GCA_031772625.1. NCBI lineage: Eukaryota > Viridiplantae > Streptophyta > Pinopsida > Pinales > Pinaceae > Pinus > Pinus tabuliformis. Next base: position 385,278,323 of record CM062813.1, read on the forward strand.
TCTCTTGGAGGCTGCGGATACTGCGACCTAGATGGCTCTGCATTAGGCAATGGAAGAAAAACCAGAAGAAGTCGGGTAGCTACCGGCCCCGCGCTGACAGCACCCTTAAGGTATGATCTGGAGATCGAAGCATGGTAGAAAGGACTAAATTCAGGAGAATATCACACCGCAATGCTTACAGAAGCTCAACCCTTTTTCACCTAAGACGACTCAGACCCTCGCGGAATATTGCTAGAACTAACCCAGAGGGGACCAGGCTATCAAGACAGCACACACATCCATGGCACAAAACCCTGGCTGACCAAGCGCTTGGATGATGCTCACAGCATAAGGAGGTAGGGATAGTATGGATCTGCACCGACGATGCGAACACCTAACTAGTCATTAAGGTCACAGTCTTAGCACCCCAAGCAGCTGAAAGAGGGTGCGGGACTATAAACAAGTCTGCAGGGAGTTGATCTGGCGTATCGAGTTCTGCCTACATTACCCTGTCTCCTCAATCACAACAGTGAGTGATGGGTTGCATTACCGCGTAGCCCAGTCGAAAGATAACCGTTAGCATTCCTTTCCATAACAGAGACGTTAGGCTACGACAGGAAGGAGCATGCGGTGAATCATTAAGACGAAATTTCCGAGGTGGATTCATTAAGATCAACTGAGGGAACTTTGGTACGATACTGAAACACAAAGGAACGACACTGTTCAAACTAATGGTCTTAATTTATGTCTATGGGAATATATAGGCACATTGGCCCTATATACCAGGATCAAACAGTATACATTCAGCCACGAATCAACCCATGCGTCCTATGGCCAGAACCCAAGCAAGATTCATCGAAGAAATGTAGTTGAATCAGGAAGAGTTAGCAGGCGTGAGCCGGGAACAGCAGGTTCCAAAATCCCCACGAACACCATGAAGGCAGAAGACGAAGCAGAAGACCTGCACAGTCCGAGCCTCACCACGGCTCACCAAGCAAGCTGCAGCCGATAAGGGCAAAGCCATTTCGACAGACAACAAGGAAGAGGATGAGGCTCTTCAGGAGCTCCTTGACCAGATCGATGAGGACGAAGTAGATGCATTCCAAATTCCATCATTTCCCCCATATCTGTCTCCATGGACAGGGTCAACAAAGATACCAAAGGACTTAGATGGAGCGAAAGCCGAACTTCAGACCCCACTTCTTCCAGATGATATAAAGGTTGAAGGCTCACCGTGGGGATGCGTTCCGACCCTCAAATTTGAAGATTGGGATCTGGCCGACAGTGAGAAGTTCCTTGAATTGGCCGCAGACAAATTATTACCACGGGTGTGGCTGCTGGGTATAGAGAGGGCCGGGATCCTCAACCTCCGATGGCTACCTCACTACCACCGTGTGACTATTACGGCCTTTGTGATCCGGCAACTCCTCTGTCTTGTACATGATGGATTCTTATAGTTGGAAGAGTCGATTCCGCTCACAGTTAACGCACCTCGCACTGAAAGGATATGACCCCGTTAACATCACAGGAAATAGCAGCGAGGTCGGCTTCCCCGAAACAATGAAGACGCGGTACAAGCTAGTGAAAGGAAAGCGCAGATATGTCATAGCTAGCATCAATGATCGATTCATCCGAGTGGCTACACAGCTCCTCGGGAGAAAACTCATGAGGAAGTGTCATGCAGACGAGGTACCCGCCTTTGTCATTGTGCCTAGGGGGTGAAGTTTAATTGGGCACAGTTCTTATGCACATAGTTCTTGACCAACTGCCAAGAAGCATAGGACAAAGGTAAGACATTTCATTATGCTTGGTTGCTTCTGTCAGTGTTTTTTGTAACAAGCGCACTGCTAGTGGATAGCCAGTTCCCTAGCATTATAGATGACCTACTTGAGGCCATACGATTTATGGTGCTATGCGCAACAAGGGACATGACAAGGGTTTCTGCAATTCGAGCATTTTGGACTTCCATGGCAGAACAAATATGGATCTAGATTGCTTGCCGACCTCATGTCTCCCACAATCTACAATAATCTCCAAAGCATGGCTAAATTTAAAGCTTACGTGCATCATGTGTACATCTGGGCGCGAAAGAACCCGAACCAATCTTGGACCACACTTTCGTTCATCGCAATGGACGAAGCAATCTATGAGGTTTTGGAAAAATGGCCTCTCAAATGGTGCGCTCTGTGTTGAAAATGCAACAAGATGATGGAGCTTAGTGAAAAGAAGTCGCCTTCACTAAGTGGGCCCGCAGGCTATTTTTGGCGCAAAGTCTATTTTTAGACATATGGATCATGGTCTATGAGTTGCAGGATGCTATTTATGGATGATTGGTCATGTTGGTAAAAATAGATGGACCTCTATTTTTAGACATATGAGCGGAGTCTATTTTTAGACTGCCAGTCAAAAAATAGAACAGTCGAATATTATTAGCTCTTAATAATATTTGGACTATAAACATTATCTTATCCTCTTGCAGCACTTCAGTTCGAGCTATGGATGTGGCACATGCAACTGCCAGAAGGAAATACACTTTTCCTATGGGTTAGTTGAGCTATTGCATGATGGACTTCAGTTAGAACTCAAGTGATTGAGTTTGGTGGAGTTGATTGAGGAGTTGATGGAGTTGTGTTCAGTTTGACTTAGTTGAACTAGTTGTATTTAGTCTAATTGAAAAATACACTAGTGATGAGTGGTGTGAATTAATTATTAATTAATTCACTAATTATTAACTCATAAATCAACTAAAGAATACATCAGTTAACTCAGTGCATGGATAGTTCAGTGGAGACAAGTGTTAGAGGTGGGTGAAAGGGTGAGACTACTATCAGTTGTGACTATAGCTGTGCATGAGATTTGCACAATCATTGATTGAGATTGCCAATGAGGATTGCGTAGTACAAGCAAGGGAATTCGAACTTGGATCTGATCTATTCTCAACTTGGATTGCATAGTAGAGGCAGGCAAACAGTGGAGGAGATTTGAACCCATGACTTGTTCAGATCTGAGCTAGTTTGTGTGTAGCATGTGGAGATAGTACTGAGTACTTGTGAGGAGTATTGTACTATGTATTGTTACATGTTCTCTATCATTATAATATACAGATAGTTGGGGGTTTTCAGCTGTATGCTTTCCCCATTACATACTGTGTTGATATGTGTGATTGATGTTTCAATGTGCGCATGCGATTGTTTTTTTAATTCCGCAAATTGATGATCAATGGTAGAGGAGGTTATGTATTATGCATGCATTCCACAAATAGTGTATAATCAGGATAATCTCTGTGAATAAGTGTTATATTATTCAAAATTTCTACATGGTATCAGAGCAAAGTTGATCATCAGATCTATTATTTAGAAAGTGATTACATTTTATTTCTTTAGGCATAGTCTGTAATCGGGCCAGGTAGCCTCTAGATTCATCCTTCTTTTGGAAGGTGAGATATCCAGTAAATGCCCATACAGTCAATCTCTGTATGAGAAATACTTTGTTCTCACGAATTTTAGATCAGAAGCGGTTGAGTTTTGAGCTAGTGGAATTCGAATTTGCAGCAGTGTTTTCTTTGTGTCGAAGTTGAAATGTCTTTCAACGGATTGCGATTGGAGTATGCCCTTGAAGGCAGCTCGAATTATATTGCATGGAAAGATAGGATGGAGGCGGTGTTAGATGAAAATGGGTTGAAGGAGTTCATAGATGCTGAAGTCCCAAAGCCTACTGATGCTGCTCAAGTTGAGGCTTTGCAAAAGAAGACAGCAAAGTGTCGAAGGATTCTGTTGGAGGGCGTGAAGGATCACATTGTATCCAGCCTGCATGGAAAGGCTTCTCCATACTTGATGTGGAAAGCGTTGATAGATTTATTCCAAAGCAAGAGCGACCAGAGGAAGTTGGCGCTCAAGGATAAACTCAGAAACATTAAGTGTGAGAAAGGAGACAGTATGCCCAAGTATCTCACGAAGTTCACCCAATGTCGGGATGAGCTGGGAAGTGTGGGGGTGACTGTCGATGATGAGGACTTGGTGAGCTTGGCTCTCCTTGGTCTTCTGAAGAGTTGGCATTCCTATCAGGACTCTATCAATGGTCAGGAGAAATTGCCAGGATGGGAGAGACTTTGGTCTGATCTTGTGCAAGAGGAGATCAGGCAGAATACCAGGGACGGATCTTCATCAAAGGCATCTGATGAAGAAAATTGCACTTTGGCTGCCAAAGAAAAGAATGGGAAGAACAAGAAAGCTTCTCATTCCGGTGCGAAAGGCAAGAAGCAGGACATGTCCAAGGTGAAGTGATTTCACTGTCACCAGCATGAACATTATGCCACAAATTGTCCGCAGAAGAAGAAAAATAAGCAAGCTGCTGGATCTGTAGCAAGAGAGGCCTTAGCCTCGCGGTTTGAGCTAATTTTTCGCTGATCGCATGCTTGGTATCAAGTGTGATGGGATTAGTATGGTTCTTGGACAGTGGTGCATCTTTTCACATGACAGGAGATTGAGATTTGTTTTCTGATCTGGATGAGAAAGATCTTGGAGTGCACATCGAGATGGGCGATGATGGTAGATACAGTGCGACCGGTATCGGTACCATTTCCTTTGAGAGGGAGTCTGGTAAACCCTTCGTATTGAAGGAAGTGATGCATGTTCCAGGATTGAAGAAGAATCTTATCTCTGTGGCGATGTTAGAAGACAAGGGATATGATGTTGTCTTCAACAAGGGAAAGGCTTTCCTGCATAGTAAGACAACTGGAGAAACCCGGAAGATAGGGGTTCGAGTCAAGAACCTTTATCAATTGCATGTAGATGGCTGCGCAACAATGGCATGCAAGGTAGAAGGAGTGGTGAGCCAGGATGATGGCGAGCTGTGGCACCAGAGATTGGGCCACCTTCACCATGGAGCTTTGAAGATACTGCAGCAGATTTCTACTGGGCTTCCTAAAGGCACTCTTGCGCAGTCAGATCAGTGCAAGGGGTGTACTTTGGGAAAATTTGTGAAAGCCACCTTTCACGAGAAGGATAGTCGCGCCACGACGATCCTTGAGAGAATTCACACAGATGTGTGTGGACCTTTCTCAGTAGCTTCGACAACAAAGCACAAGTACTATGTGATCTTTGTTGATGATTTCTCTCGAAAGTGCTGGATCTTCTTCATGCAGAAGAAGAGCGAGACATACTCAAAGTTCTGTGAGTTCAAAGCACTGGTCGAGAAGGAATCGGGGAAGAAGGTGAAGGCTCTTAGGAGTGACAATGGTGGTGAATTCATCTCTGGCGAGTTCAAGGACTTCTGCAGTGCAGAAGGGATTCGAAGAGAGCTCATAGCTCCCCATAACCCACAACAGAACGGGGTTGCTGAGTGGAAGAACAGAACGATCGTGGGTGCTGCACAGGCAATGTTGCATGATCAGGGCCTACCCCTTCACTTGTGGGCGGAGGCATGCAATACTGCAGTATATGTGCAGAACCGTTGTCCTCACAAGATACTTGGCATGAGTACACCCGAGGAGGCTTATTCTGGTAAGAGGCCTGATATTTCCCATTTGAGGATTTTTTGTTCTCCTGTTTACATGCATGTGACGAAGGATGCCAGGAAGAAGCTGGAGCCGACCACAGAGGTTGGGATATTGGTGGGGTACACTGATACGCCCCACAACTATCATGTGTATTTTCTAGACAGTCGTAAGACTGTTGTGCGACGGGATATCAAATTTCAGGAGCAGAAAGCCATGAAGTGTTCGCTTGAGAGGGAGCCACACTTGCATGCAGATGAGGAGCTATTAGTTCCTAAGGATGAGCTTCAGGATGTGGATCAGCCACAAGATGAAGTTCATGGAGTGGAAGAAACCACTCATGCAGTGCCAACCATCATAGGGCGAAAGTGCACTATAGAAGCTGAGTGACTGGCTCAAGATGCAGAGAAGGTTGTAGGACCACCTACAGCACAGCACAGACAGAGACAATCACCTGATCGGTACATTGGATACATGGCTCTTGTGAGCAAATGTGTCGTGACTGAGCCATCCTCTTTTGAGGAAGTTGTGGAGGATCCCGCATGGGTAGATGCCAGGGTGGAAGAGTATGATTCGATTGTCAGAAACAGTGCATGGGAGATTGTCCCAAGACCGGAAGGGAAATCAGTGGTGGGTTCAAGATGGATCTACAAAGTGAAGCAGGCAGCTGACGGGAGTGTGGAGAAGTACAAGGCAAGGTTTGTTGCCGGAGGCTTCTCACAGATAGAGAGGATCGATTATGAGGATACCTTTGCACCTGTCGCAAGGTATTCTTCCATATGGACGATTCTTGCTCTCTCAGAGCAGATGGGGTGGCACATCCATCAGATGGATGTGAAGACTGCGTTCCTCAACGGAGTCATTGAGGATTGTGTGTACATAGAGCAGCCCGAAGGTTTCGAGATCTTCAGTAGCGAGTCACATGTGTGCAGGCTCAAGAGAGTGCAGTATGGGTTGAAACAAGCACCTCATGCTTGGTACACACGGATAGACAGTTATTTCACTGGACTTGGATTCTCCAAGAGTGAGGTGGATCCTAACCTATACCAGATTGTGGTGGAGGGTAAGTTGCTGATCATTATACTTTATGTAGATGATTTGATTTTGACGGGAGATGAGCTGTTGATACTTTCATGCAAGGAGGATCTTGCTAGAGAGTTTGAGATGAAGGACTTAGGCCTCCTTCATTATTTCCTGGGATTGGAAATTTGGCAGCGCAGTGATGGACTATTTGTTTCTCAGGGTAAGTATGCCCGGGAGATACTGGAGAAGTTCAACATGCATGGATGCAAGCCTGTTGATACTCCTCTTCCTAGAGGTTGGAGGAAGGAGGATGCTACTTCAGCGGAGGTAGTGGATGCCACTGTTTATCGACAGTTGGTGGGGTCACTTATGTATCTGGTCAATACACGACCCGATATATGCTATGCTGTTAACCAGCTTTCACAAGCTATGGTTAAGCCAACCAAGCTCTTCTGGAAGGCAGGCAAGCATGTATTGCGTTATCTCAGAGGCACATCGGGATATGGATTGTGGTACAGACAGGAGGATGAGGTGAAGCTATGTGGCTTCACGGATGCAGATTGGGCAAGGAGCCCAACGGACAGAAAGAGCACATCTAGAGGGATCTTCAGTATCGGGTCGACAACAATTTCTTGGTACAACAGGAAGCAGAGATCCGTGGCACTCAGTTCAGCAGAGGTCGAGTATATGGCAGCAAGTTTGGCTGCATGCGAGGCTATATGGATGAGGAAGATCCTGGTCGGGTTGTTCGGGTCACACTTGGAGCCTACTGTGATTTATTGTGATAACCAGAGTTGCATTAAACTCTCAGCTAATCTAGTATTTCATGATAGATCCAAGCACATCGACATCAGGTACCATCATATCAGAGATTGTGTGCAGCGGAGAATCATGTTACTTTCATACATTCCCACAGAGGATCAGGATGCTGATATCTTGACGAAGGCGCTCACCAGGAGAAAATTCGAATACCACAGAGGTAGGATAGGGGTTGTAGATAATCCATATCTTGTTGAGAGGGAGTGTTGAAAATGCAACAAGATGATGGAGCTTAGTGAAAAGAAGTCGCCTTCACTAAGTGGGCCCGCAGGCTATTTTTGGCGCAAAGTCTATTTTTAGACATATGGATCATGGTCTATGAGTTGCAAGATGATATTTATGGATGATTGGTCATGTTGGTAAAAATAGATGGACCTCTATTTTTAGACATATGGGTGGAGTCTATTTTTAGACTGCCAGTCAAAAAATAGAACAGTCGAATATTATTAGCTCTTAATAATATTTGGACTATAAACATTATCTTATCCTCTTGCAGCACTTCAGTTCGAGCTACGGATGTGGCACATGCAACTGCCAGAAGGAAATACGCTTTTCCTATGGGTTAGTTGAGCTATTGCATGATGGACTTCAGTTAGAACTCAAGTGATTGAGTTTGGTGGAGTTGATTGAGGAGTTGATGGAGTTGTGTTCAGTTTGACTTAGTTGAACTAGTTGTATTTAGTCTAACTGACAAATACACTAGTGATGAGTGGTGTGAATTAATTATTAATTAATTCACTAATTATTAACTCATAAATCAACTAAAGAATACATCAGTTAACTCAGTGCATGGACAGTTCAGTGGAGACAAGTGTTAGAGGTGGGTGAAAGGGTGAGACTACTATCAGTTGTGACTATAGCTGTGCATGAGATTTGCACAATCATTGATTGAGATTTCCAATGAGGATTGCGTAGTACAAGCCAAGGGAATTCGAACTTGGATCTAATCTATTCTCAACTTGGATTGCGCAGTAGAGGCAGGCAAACAGTGGAGGAGATTTGAACCCATGACTTGTTCAGATATCAGCTAGTTTGTGTGTAGCATGTGGAGATAGTACTGAGTACTTGTGAGGAGTATTGTACTATGTATTGTTACATGTTCTCTATCATTATAATATACAGATAGTTGGGGGTTTTCAGCTGTATGCTTTCCCCATTACATACTGTGTTGATATGTGTGATTGATGTTTCAATGTGTGCATGCAATTGTTTTTTTAATTCCGCAAATTGATGATCAATGGTAGAGGAGGTTATGTATTATGCATGCATTCCACAAATAGTGTATAATCAGGATAATCTCTGTGAATAAGTGTTATATTACTCAAAATTTCTACACTCTGGACAAGGCCATCCTAGACCAACTCGCTGCCAAACAGCAGGAGAAGGAACAACAACAGTGGTTCCAACATCTGGTAGAAAAAACACGATAGGAACAACAACTTGCTTCGCAACAAGCGGTTTCCCAGAACTCACCAGTCGAGGAGACATCGGTAGTGCAGGAATTGGAACCAGCACAGGAAATAGACACTTAGGCTCTTGGAAAACAGGTCAAACGGTCGCAGTGGGAGGACCCACCAAGTATTAGGAAAAAGTCCAAAGTAATAACAGGGGTGGAGAACGAATTCACAGCAAGCCCTGCATTGCCTACTCTACTTACAGAACATACAACTATGTTGGGGGAAATCCAGAAGCAGTTGGAAACATTACATGCACAATATCTAGGGAAGGTTCACCTCGCCAACAACACAGGTATGACTGAGCCACTGATGAGCATGCCTGCACCGAACACTGTAACATTGCCAGCGCTGCTATTACAGGACCTGGTGATGAGGGTAGTTGGAATTTAGATCTGGCCGCCTTACCTTATAGCATACTTTTTTAATTATAGTATGGGCTCACTAATGAACTCCGTGCTAGGGAGGGATGTGCCCTCCACATTTTACTGGAGCGGAAAGTTGAGATCGAACAGGTCAATCTTTAGCACGTTGTCTGGGTCGAGCATTACAGGAACGTTGAACAAGCTGTCACAGAAGCATGCCGCACAGTTCTGAGGGTAGCTATCCCTGAGGATCTTCAAACTCTAACCAAGGTTCAACACATGGTCGCAGAAGTCCGCACAGTCCAGGAAGAGGCTGAAAGAGCACAAGGGGTGCTTGCCTTATATAATGCAGAGCTTCAGCTCCAGGCACAACAACCCTGACCCGATGATGGACACTGTCACGCAAAAATTCAAGAAGGCATGGAAACCATGCGAAACGCAATCCGAGAATATTCAAGACTTTTGGATCAGTCTATTAACCTACTTACATCTCTCCAGGAGGACCCCACTGTTCAGCACACCGAAGCTGAGGTACGCACGTTGCAACATGCCTATGATACAGCTCGCAGAGATGTGCAAATGATCACTATCACACAACGGCTAGCTAAGATGATGGAAGCTCAGGCCCTCAAGGTCCAAAGGGACATTGCTCGACAAAAGGAGGCAGAGCTTAAAGACCAAATTCAGCCATGGATCAAGGAAGCGTTTACCATTTCCTACAATGATGGAGGGCAAGATAGCATAGATGTAGGCAGTCTGTGATTCTGAGTAAGCGAACCCATTAGACACGAATACATCAGCGACTTGAGTGGCATTGGTACAACAGACCGTTGCAGAATTCATTGAAGAGACACACATGGCGCAGAAATTGTTAAACGACCTTCGCGCAAAAATGGATGCACTAGCTCAGTGACTCAGGACGAGTCACGATGATTGCGTTGGGGGACTGTTGGGTAGCTGAAGCCCCGTGGAACGAGTATGGGGTGCGAAGCCTAGAATTGTGGGTAATATTAGGGTAAAAGGCTCTGCGGAAAGCACGGAGCACGAACTATAGTAGGTTGAGTCAAAGGGTAATCCATCCAAAAATAATGTAAAGAAATAGTAATAGAGTCGGCTCGCGGAGGAATCGCAGGCAAAGGGAAAGTATAAATAGAGTGAGGCTCTATGAGGGAAAGTAGTTCTTTTAAAAAGAGGGAATGTAATGGGTCCTAAGAGGCAATAGCTTGAAAGCGTTTATAAGTCCAAGTTGAGGGAGTAGGGTAGAAGGTAGAGGCTCTGCAGCTATGTGCGCAGAGGCTTGGAAAGTCCGCAGTTGTGTGCGTAGACCCCTGCAGCTGAGTGCACAAGGTGGATTTGGATGTATTGTTGAAGATTGATGATAAAGATAAGTTTCTTTTGAATTCTGTGTTGGTTGCGACTTTACTCTTTTATGATAAATGAACTATTATGATTTTTGCATTTGCTACGGTTGAATACATGTGAACTGGGTTAATCTTGATGCACGAAGTAACCAAAAGTAATAAATGTTTGCTTAAAGACCGTTTTAACTAGATCAAACCAGTAATAAGTGATTCAATCTGTAATAAGCGTGATAAGGGTATTTCGATCTGTGCGGATCTAGCGTAGCGGCTGCAGAACAGTGCGCGAGCCCCAAACCACATCCAAGACATCCCCAGGGTGCGGAACCTGGTTCTAGCACCCTCCCCTGCTACCTCGGGTGAGACCTCAGTCCGCGCTTCACCGCCTGTTGTCGAAAGCGCTGGTAGTTTGGGATTTGTTTGGCTAAATAATTCTTCCGAACTTGGGTCAAGCCCATATAAGCCAACACATGGTACAATGCATCACAACACTAATTGATGGAGGAGCCACACACAATTTCATCGATGCATCACTAGTGCCCAGGAGAGGACTTCCCACTGAAGAGTTCGAAGGCTTGGATGTAGCATTTGTGAATGCATACAACTTGGATTTCACTGAAATGATCCTAGGTTTGAGCGTAACTCTCACTACTATACTTTTACTAGTGATTTATATGTAACAAATCTTGTAGATATCAATATGGTATTAGGAGTTTAATGGTTGTATTCATTGGGTAAGCTCATAAAGGACTACCAATTTAAAGCACTGGAGATGGAATTTAAAGCACCAAAATGTAGTAGGGTAGTCTTGAGAGGTATTGAAAATGGTGGGCCACATGTTGTTTTAGCTAGAAGAATGGAAGCTACTTCAAACACGACGATGTCACATATGAAACAAATTGCAGAATCATGAGCCAAAAGGTACCTCACTGTGATAAACCATAGTACAACACAAATATTCAACAAATAATTGACAATCATGCTTCAATGTTTGGTGATATTCCTCTAGGATTGCCTCTTAAGAGAGGATTTGTGCACACCATAAAACCGGAAGAAGGAGCTAATCCTATGATAACCATGCTTACTTACACCCAAAGAAATTCAAGGATGAAATAGAAAATACTATCCAACTGTTAGAAATGTGCCACATTAGACCTAACTTGAGTCCATTTGCCTCATCCATGGTCATGGTAAAGAAGAAGGATGATGTGTGGAAAATGTGCATTGATTATCGAGGGTTCAACATGAAAACTATTCAAAATAGCTACCCTATCCCCAGGATTGGTGAATTACTAGACGAAATTCACGGAGCAGTTTACTTTTCAAAAATTAATTTATGTTTAGGGTACCATCAAATCCAAGTTCGAGAAGAGGACATGCCGAAAACTACATTTCGATGTCATTATGGACATTTTGAATTTTTGGCCAAGTCGTTTGGGCTAACCAATGCCTCCACTACCTTCCAATTTTGTATGAAAAGTATCTTCAACAAGAAGCTAAGGAAGTTTTTATTAGTGTTCTTTTATGACCTTCTCATTTACAAAAAAACATGGGATGATCATCTGAGGCATTTGGATACAATTTTGAGCATTATGCAGGAGGAACCTCTCTATGCCAAAGCGTTAAAATGTGAGTTTTCGCTGACATATGTTCTTTATTTAGTACACATAATCAACACAAAGGGAATATAGGTTCATTAGGAGAAAAATCAGGTAATATTGGACTCCTCTACACCTAAAACCCTATGAAAATTATGTGGGTTCCTCAGGATATGCACCTATTACTAACGGTTGGTTAAGTGTTTCTCTTAGTTAAGTGCAACTTTGAAAAACTTAACTAAAAAGGGAGAATTCAGGTGGACAGAGGAACCTGATAAAACGTTTAACAAGTTCAAAGAAATAATGAGATCATCTCAATTTTTGGCTCTTCTCGACTTTGGTCAACCATTCATATTGGAATGCGATGCATCAGGGGAAGGAATAGAGGTTGTCTTAAAGCAAAAGGGTCGCCCTATCACATTCGAAAGTTGGAAGCTTCAAGATACAAAGAAGCTTTAATCCATATATGAGAAGGAGATGTTGGCTATCATGCATGCTTTGGAAAATTTTAGACACTATTTGGTTGGAAATAGGTTCATAGTTAGGATAGACCACAATAGCCTGTGTCATTTCTTGGGGCAAAAGGATGTTAATGAGTGGAAACATAAATTGGTAAGAAAGATCCAAGCTTATGAATTTGATATTGAGTATGTGAAGGGAAAGAAGAATGTTGTGGCTGATGCACTTTCTAGGAAGCCAACAACATGTGCCCTATGGAACTCACAAAAGATTGGAAGGCACACCTTGCAACAAAGTATGCCAAGAACTAGTTTACCTATGCACTAATCGATGAGATCATCCTGGATGATAGGTGCAAAATAATTCATGAAGTCATTTGTTATAAATACATGGTATACCTGGTTCTTGAATCTACAATCAGGGAAAAGATTTTGAAGGCTACACATGATATTCCCTTGGTTGGGCATCAAGGATTCTTTAAGATATATCGAAAGATTCATGAACAATTCTCTTGCAAAGGGATCAAGGAAGATGTGATGAAATACATTAGGGAATTCATGACAAGCCAACAAAATATGGTTGAGCATACACATCCTATATGTTTTCTCCAACCCCTGCCAATCCCAAAACAAAAATGCGAGAGCATCTTGATGGATTTAACCAAAGGGTTACCCAAAGTGCAAGGGAAGGATTGCATCTACATAGTGGTAGACAGGATGACTAAATTCACACACTTATTTGCCATCTCAACTTATTATTTGGCCAAAAAGTGGCATAATTGGCTTTCAAAGAAGTCTTTTGACTGCATAGGCTTCCCAAGAATTTAGTCAACAATCGTCACAGTAGATTTATGGTCTCATTTTGGCATGAGCTTTTCAGGCTAGTGGGAACTAAATTGACCCCTAGAAATAGATATCACCCTCAAACCAATGGTCAGACATAAATTATAATTGGATTGAAGGGCACCTGCACAACTATGTGACATGTTAGCAGAAGGCATGGATTAAGTGGTTTTACCTTGGAGAAAATTTGTACAACACCACCTACTACTTATCCATTGGGATGACAACCTCCAAAGCATTGTATGGGTATGATGCATGGTCCTTCATTGATATAAATTTTGGAGACAACAAGGCACCTATTTCCAGAGATAGGATACATGAGAGTTGTTGAAAATAGCAACAAGAAATTCTAAAAATAGAAGTGCTAAAAATAGCACTACTATAAATAGAATTTCAGGATACATTCCAATTTTAGTTAGTCCCTAAACTAAAATTGAGAATTAAAATTCGAATTTGATCTTAGCAGCTGTTTGTAAAATAATTAACTAATTCATCTTGAGTTAATTAGTTGTAGGAAATCAAACATGAAGTCTATGTGAAGACACACAACAGTTTCTCCATTGATTGAGGAAGTTATCCCTTGATTAAAGGAGATCAGGATGAGTTGTACTTTGAGATGTAATTAGTTAGCTCAGTTATCTGAGTTAAGTCCAGTTAGATTATTTCCAACAGTTTGTGGAACTGATTGTGAGTTCAGTTAGTTAATGCATGCATGCATGTAACTGCTGCACTTCAGATAACTGAATATTCTCTCATAAATAACTCATGCATGTTAGTTCAGTCAGAGACCCAGTTGAGATCAGATGATGGGACATTGTACTATCAGTTGCAGGAATATTCCATTGAGGATATCTCTTGCATGCAGAAGGAATTCATTCCTTGGAGATTGCGCAGTTACTTTTGAGTTTGATGAGTGTGTGATGAGGCCAATTCACATAGGTGGCAGCATTGGACCCCAAGAGAAACTGCGCAAGGAAATAGGAGGCTTGGAGGGCTGAGGGAAGGCATATGTTGTGTCTATTCAGTCTGTGAGTTGTATTGTAGGATTGTACTGAGAGCAGGATAGCTTGTGAGCTAATGCTTTGTGTAATCTAGACATATTTCCACTTGTATGATAATAAAGAGATCGGGGTTTTTAGCTGAGGCTTTCCCCAGAGTATTCTTTTGTGTTCATGTATGATTGCTTTCTCATTCTCAGTTATATGTGTTCTATTTGATCTTGCTCAAAATCAATTAAGCTTCCGCAAGTTTGTTGTAGAAGTAGATCTTGTATTTTGCTTTAGTATATTGCATAATTTGTTCATATACAATGGGAAATTCTACAAGAGTTAGGACATTGCCAAGGTACTCAAGGAAAACATACATGTTTCTCAAACTCAACAGAAATTGTATGCAGATCAACATGAACATAGTGTAATTTTGAGATAGGAGACCTTATTTTCTTACAATTGCAACCCCATAGACATTCTACAGTCAAGAAGAGTCGATTAGAACAATTGAAGCCCAGGTTTTATGGGCCTTACAACGTTATCGATAGAGTTTGCAAGGTGGCATATGAGTTGGAGAAACCAAGTGATAACAAAATCCACAACGTATTTCATGTCATTCCTCAAGAAGGTTGTGGTTCAACAGGCCACCGCCTCTATTGAATCACCACCATTAAATGAAGAGGGAAAATTGGAACTAATTATGGAAATGATCATGGTTGTGCGAGAAAATAAGTTAAGGGGAAGAGTAATTCCAAAATAGCTCATTAGATGGAAGAATTTACCAGAGGAGGGTGCGATGTGGGAAGGAAAGGTAATTTTGTAGCACCCGAACTTGCAATTGCTTGAGGGAAAACAATTTCGGGTAGGGGGGATTGTAATGTTCTCAATGAATTGAGAACAAATATGAATCATTGCCCTATCCATCCCAATAGGCTATAGTCCACCTAAAAAGGGGAAAACCCAAAAAATACACATTGCTGGGTAAGTTTTCAGGTAGTTGGGAAAAAATCTAGAATTGGGGTTTTGAGTAAGATTTACTTAACCATTTATGAAGATGAAACCATTTAAGGAAGCCTATAAATAGAGGATGATTGTATTCATTTTGAGCATCAAGGTGGATCAATTCAATTGTTCTTGAACATTAGCTCTAAGGATTATAACACCCATTTACTTCGAGTCAGTTTCCGTGGTGAGAGATTCCACCCTAGTTCGCATCTTTATTCTTCTCACTATTTTGGCACATGTTTTATCTGGGAAACAAGTTCTGTTGGTATTGGTATTTTGTATGGTACAGGAAGCATCTGAAGAATAGTGAGGTTTCAGTTGATTTTAGCGACAACAAAATTTTCTGTTTTCGGATGGGATAATTGTTAATGAGCTTCATAATGACATAGAGCCTTAGTTAAGTCCCATATCATAGTGGATGAAAGCATTTACTATTTTTGTGACATTAATAAGATTGAAGATGAAAAATACTTTCTCTTAAATTGTTAAACATATAGCTACATTAAATATTAATTTTAAAATATTTATCATAATATCAAATTTAAAAACATTCTAATTCAATAAAATTATGGTAATTTTGTAATACTTTTGCAATTAATATCATATTTATTATGATGTAATAAACCAAATTTAAACTCAATAACCATAATTATCACTCATATATCTAACGATCTCTCACAAAATTTCTTCAACCCACCACCCCTTCCCAATGTGATCGGTAATCATCACCCATATATCTAATGAGAATTGACGAAATTTCTTCAATCCACCACCCCTTCCCAATGTGATTGGTGATCATGTTTCAATGACACCTCAGTTCTGGTGACTTTCACCGACATGGACCAAGATCAATTGCCTTCACTTGTGAGTCATTTAGAACACCTCATCTACTCCGAGTTGATATAAGTAGCTAGAACCCTTAAAAAAAATCAACTTATTTTCCTAGTGAAAACACAATAACTGAATATTTTATTAGGTAATTGAATATTATGGATGGAAAAAGTTTAAAATTTATTAGAATTGATCATTTTCTTGGAGTTGATCGTACCAAGAGGCAAATTTTATAATCCAGTATGGAAGAGATATGTAAATTTTTCCATTCTTTAACCAAATAAATTTAATGGAAAAGGTGTGTAAATTTATCCATCATTTCTCCTCAACCAAATAAATTAACACTTAAATAAATTAAAAAATTTTAAAAAACATAAAAATACCTATGTAAATAAAAAATGAGTCATATAACAATTATGAACATAAAGAAACTAAGCACCATCGTGGACCAGCGATATAAAAGCCAAAGAGATCATTGGACAGAGATTGTCAACGAGGAGCATATAAAAGACGAAGAGATCATTCAAAATAATCCATATCACTTCCTCTGTGATTTGGATTGTCACATGGTGGGTGTCGATCCAGAGGAGGGAGGAATTAGAGATGGGTCAACTCTACTTTCTCCTTCCACTATGTAAACTACATTACGTATGTCGGTGTCCGACATGGCTGAGATGTTGGGCAGAGATATTTCTACCATCAGATCAACATGATGCCAATATAACTAGAAAATCCTGACTGGGTTGCAGGAGGATTAGGGATCATGGGCTCTGTTAAGAAACCATCATTCAGATCAAGGAGGCTTCAAACTATGTTGCAGGAGGATTAGGGACCATGGGCTCTGTTTAGAAACCATCATTCAGAAACAATCCAGGACACATTAACTTACTCATTTTAGTGTGTAATCGATATTTCAGATTCCAAAATTGCAGGCGAGAAGCCAAACCCTAGGTTAGGGTTACCCATGCTCAGAAACCACTCTAAGTTATAGGTTAGTATGTCAACCTCGATGAAAATTAATGTAGCAGTAAGACAATGCCGTGTTAAGGGTCTATTGTTTGGGAAATATCTTGGGAAAAAATTAGCTTAGGAATGGTTTGCTATACCTGTCAACAGTGGTAAGAAAAACCATAATAAGGAAGAGGTAACTACAAGCCTCTTAATATCGAACAAAGATAGAGAAGGGGTATGTGTTTACATTAATGAAAACCCTGTAAAAGGAAAGAAATCCTTTACTTGAGTGTTGGCCACTATCGATCCACTGGAACTGAGCTAATCACACACATAAATAACATCGAGTGAAGTTAAGCACGAGATTAAGGGAAAGAAAATATAATTGGGGATGGAAAAAACGAATTATATATATATATATATATATATATATATATATATATATATATATATATATATATATATATATATATATATATATATTATCTATGATCCGTCGAAATGAGGGTTATTTCATGTTGGAGATAAGGCACAAAAATTAACACAAACCATAGGAGTTGATTCTCTTCTCTATTGATCACACAAAACCTTGATTCTTACAATGAACTCAGTGAAGGGTATTTAAACTTTTTCGACTAGTGAATCGCCTAAAATAACTTGACATGCACACACACTTGGTTAAATCACACTCTAAATATGGATTGCACTTAACTCTTTATCCATCACTCGACTTGACTCAATGCTCAGTTAACTCACTCTCTAATTTTAGCCAACTCTGGCATGCAGGAGTAATTGCAATTTCTAACACCCCCCCTTAATTATGACTGTATGACTCAACATAACTCAAACATGACTCAATTATTCTTGCCAGGTTTATAATAGAAATTGTCTCAATCATCACCCAAACATGCCTGTTGGTCTATGTCTCATCTAGGCTTACAATGACTCAAGACTTTTACAATTTTTCATTTTCTTTTTCTCTTCTTCCAAATTTTAAATCCTCAAAATTGCTTCATTATCTGTTGCAGGTTCTTGTTGTAGGCTCCATATTTCTTTACTTGTTGTTGTTGCTGCTATAATTTTTCTTTGACTTTTCTTGAATTTGTGTTGAAACACAATGTAATCTTCTCTACTACACCTTCATTTGCAAATATTCGTTCAACCATGGACTTCTCCCACAACATTACATCTTTAAATTGTCTTCTTTTCTCTTCTTCTTGCGCTTTATATTCCTGACTTTCTTTCTACCATATTTCTGAATAGCATAATCTCATCTCTTATGGACTCCATTGTTGAAAAATGGTTTCAATGCATTCATCTTTGTCTTTCATATCATTCTTTTCACTTTCATCATCAGGTACTGCTACATTTTTCATGTAAGCTACACACTCAAGATCATTATTCACCATTTCATTCAATTATTTTATTCCAGCTGTTGCCTTAAGACTCACTTCAATTTGTTCTGTTGGTTTCTGAATCCATTCTACAATGAGCTTCAAATCTGCATCAAATTTATTAAGAACCTTGTTTTCAACTTTTTTAACCATGCTATTCTGAATGTCTTCATATTCAAAAACAATGTAAAATCCATCAACTACGGTTGGTTGTACCAATTCACATCTCACTTTGTAGTCATCATCCACATTTGTTTCATCACAGTGGGATTCACCATCATCTACATCATGCACATTATAATGGATTCCTTGAACATTTATATGCTCTTACTCTACTTCACATACAAAGGCTCTTGCTTCTCTCTCTACAATATTTGTCGCATCTTCTTCATCCATATGCATGCTTGCATAATGAGTTTCAATTTTATGGTCTTGACAACCATCATCCACTTTTGAGTGGGATTCTCCAAGCTCTATTTTCCTCTTAGAGTCTTTCTCATCTACTCTTAGATCTGTGGTTGACTTTTTTGCTTGTGACATAACCTGTTGTTGCATGTCACTCCCCCTTGTACCAAATTTTTGTTAGAAGATCTTCCATGCTTCCAGGAACAGAGGAAAAGGTACAAATACAGGTTGTGCAGTACACTGAAAAGACACAAGGCGGGAGGAGGCTTTGGATTGTCTAAATTGAGCTCCCTGATGGGTTTATCGTTTTTTTGTAAACGAACGTCAACAAAGATGGTGTTGGCTTCGTGGGGCCTGACCCACGTTCAACGTTAGTTAGCAAAACAAATCCCTACACTACTGGCTTTTTTGGCATCAATCCGCGGAGCGCAGACCAAAGTCTCACTCGAAGCAGTATGGGGGGATGCTGGAACCAAGTTTTCGCACCTTGAGATGGTCGTGATGTCGGTTTATAACCTCTATTCCTACTTTCACGCAGGTCACTAAGCTTTAGGGCTCTGACAATCTACTGTTTATTCCGCCCTTTGGTACCTTCGCGAAGGTGTCCGATTGACCTTCGCGTAGCCTTTACCTGCAATCAAGGTACTTTCGCACTGCTCTGACAGCGTATTGTATAGGTTCCCATGTTATCTTAAGTGTTTTACTTATATTACTAATCAACCACAATTAGCATTGTGTAAACATATATTCTTACTTGCGTTCAATTAACCAATACAGTCACATACATTCATGCATCACATGAACATTGTAAATTAAACCCAAAACACAATTTAACCAGATGCATTAACAAGAAATAAATACATCTAATTTGCAAAATACTTCTCTTTATTGATATCTTTTGATTAATACAGACTCTATCCGCCCTATGCACACAGCTGTAGGGGTTCGCGCACTCAGCTGCGGACTTCCACCCTAGTCCTCTGTGCACTCTGTTGCAGAGCCTCTACCTACGCTAAGACCCGAAACACTTAGACTTCTCTCCCAAAACTCCTATTCTTTGCTATCCATTCTTACTTCTGACTTGCTACTCCAAAACTACTTAGAGCTTACTTACTTAGTTCCTTTTTATACAATCCCATGGTCTGCGGACCATGGGTGGATCTTTACAACCGACTTTACATTTTACAAAATAAGGGCAGACAACCCTTTATGACTCTTGACACCTTTGCGCTCTGCGACAACAAAATGTGGAGACTTTAAAACTTTATTACAAAATTGTCCCAAAACATGGGATTTTAGCCCCAAAACCGTCCTTGGGGGAACCCATTCCCAATAGGCCCCCAACACAAACATGGTGACTCTCCCTCAAGTCACTTTGCGGGCGCGGAAATGTTGGAATGCAGACCTCCCAACTTGACCTGTATGACTACAACCTCGACAGTGCACTGTGTGGCCGCCTACTTCTCTTCGTCAACCATATACTCTATCACTGCTTTTGAACAATCAGCCTAAAGCTTCTGCTGAGTCACTTGCAAATTAACAAGCTTGCCTTCAATAGAGGTCATGACCGAATAAGCATCATCCAACCAGGGCTTCAAGCGCGTCTTCAACATCGCCTCTTTGTGCTGTGCTGCATCTACCTGTTCTTTCAGTGTTTTGGTCTCCTGCAGCTTCGCCAGTCTCTGTGTGAGAGCGATGGTGTGCGCTGTACCTTTTACTTCCTCATAGTGTTGTTTCAGTTCTCGCGCTTCTGTCTCTAGCCGCTATACATTAGGGTTCTCCTGCAGGCTCGTCAGAACCTCGAACGACTGTTCAAACAACCGTTTGTAGTCTGCTACTACACTGTCTATCGCCGCTATCGCCTCGGTGATAGCGGTTGCACGCTGCTCCTTTACTTCTGGCGGAGTTGAAGGCTGGGCCTTCAACTGTAAATTTGCAATTTGTAGGTTCAGATCTAGCTGAGCCTTAGCCAACTCTGTGCGAGCATCACGCACCCCTGTAGCAAGCTAGTAGACATGTTTATCTGCCTCCACCTCCTTAGGAATGGCCAATTCAAGGACCATTCGGCAAGCTTCCCTCATGGCCTTAATCATGCCCGTATTTGTGTTAGTATGTTCCACCATGGAAGTGAGGGCGGTGTCTCGTTGTAGGGCCATTTGCTCATTATTAATCTTCTTCTCACTGATCACCTGCAATGCGCAGTGTTCGCGAGCCCTTAGCTCCGTGATCACTCCATCCTGCAATAAGTGGAGCACCTCACCAGGGAGCGCTACCAAGTTCAACCCCACTCCCTTTAGGGCGCTAATAATGGGCCTGTCATCTTCATTTTCTGTGGTCAGTGCTCCATCTGGCAGCACTATCGCTCAGGAGACCTTCGCACGCAGCATCTTGATAGCTTTTGAAGTACCGATAGTGAGGTTGGTGGACACCGTAGCAGCCTATGATGTGCGGGTCTACAGCTCCTATAGCCCTATTTGGATGGCCCCAATAGTAGCTACTGCTGCTGCTTGAACTGCTATAGTGCCTTCATGGTGACATCCCACACCGTGTCTCCAATGTCATGCAAATCTCCCTTTGTGAGGGTGATTGGGTCTAGCGACGCCTTACTGGCCTTGGATTTCTTCCTCGATCCCACATTTTCTTGTTCTCTTGGATGCTTGATGCAGTTCGATATCGTCTGTAGGTCAGATCCATGCTACTATGTTTGCTCGTCCGTTTCTTCCTTTGTTTCAGGCGAAGGCGACCTTGCGCCTTTGTCAGAGCCACACTCTGTTTCACTTATCTATTTTTCTATCTGTTGGGTGGCATCACGCTCTGCTTAAGCCTTGTCAACGACCTCCTTCTTCCTTTTATCAGCCAGTTGTGCCATTTTGAGCTTGGCCTCCTCCTTTCTGCACTACGTGGCGGACTTGCTCAACCCCACGGCCAAGTCTGAGGTAATGCGACACTCTGCTAGTGAGCGATCAAGAACTGCATCAATCGCGTCATTCGTTGCCAAGTAAGGCATGTCATACCATGTCTGCTCAGGGTCCTTCCGTGCCTTGATCGATATGTGGTGAAAATCTGCCTTGAACTTCACATACCCCTGTAGTTTGGTAGACACAGTAGGCGACAATTGCAGTTTGCGATTGATAGCCATGTGGATGTTCATTTCCATCAAGATCCAGAAGATCTTGCTATCCTTGATGCACTAAGCATCCTTGGTCACCCACAACAAAGCGTACTTCGCTACTTCTGGCAGGTCTAGCGTGACCGAGGGGAATTGACTATCTTCCAATAGCTCCTAGGCTACCAGCACAATAGACAGCAAGAGCCACGCATAATGGAAGGTCTTGCTAAGCTCCTGTGCCTTGCAGAAGTTTGCAAGGAACTCAATGCAGAGATAACGCACCGAATTAAACTGGACTCCTTCGGTGCATTGGGCTGCAAGAGCAATGATTGGTGTTAGCACTTCATCTATGTGACACTTCCTCATAACCTTTCCTGCCAAAATCTGTGTGGCCACCTTGACCACAAGGTCACAGATACTCGAGATGGCATAGCATCGCAGCTTCTTCACGAGCTTGAATTTCTCCTTCATGGCCCCCACGAGGGCCTGCTCGCCACCTTTTCCGCCAAACATTATGGCTAGATTTTCCCTTATGTAGGGCATCCGCATGATCCTATGGATCAATCTTTCGGTGATGGGTATCGGCTCCTCTAGCCATAGACACCCATTGTGCACCAAGCATAACAACTGTTTGATGACCAATACTATAATGGGGGTGCGATTGTAGTGCGGCCCCCATAACAGGTTGAGCAAACCAGCATTGTCTACTCCCCTGAGCCACATCCATGGTTCCAATGCAGTCATTCCGGTGGTTGTGTCAACAGTGTGGCGCATGAGTTGTTATGTTGCCAAGTGTGGGAACTTCTCATGGTCAGCTAAGTTCAAATCTTCCAGTTTCAATAAAGGAACCCGCCCCAAGCACGGTCCTTCAAAGACAATCTCATCCGGCAGCAGAGGGGTGTGCAAGGCGACCTTGCTCTTGTCAATGTCCTTTGGCACCTTGGTCTTGCCCTTGTATGGAGGGACGTACTCGGGCAACCTAGTGACAGGGTAAGAACCTTGGACTTCAACTTCCTCCACTTCTACCCCCAAATCCTCATCATCCATCGAGATGTCCTCAATTTCTTTCTCCTCCGGCTCCAGGTTAATGGCTTTGCCCTTTTCCTGTGCGGTGGGCTTGTCCTTTTGTGGGTTTCATCTAGGTGACACATGTACCGGTATCACAGCCTGATTTCCCTTCTTATCCTTCGCACTCTCGTTGATTGGGGTCGACTTTGGTCTAGGTGTTCGTGGCGATTTGGGAACTTCAGTTAATACTTCTGCAACCTCTGGAGCAACTCTCTCTGCTTCGCTAACAACTTTCGGTACAACCCCCTTGGCTGTCACTGCTTCAGAACTCATAGCCTATGTGGGCATCGACATAATTCTATGCAACAACTCCTGTGTCTCCTTTGGCAACGTCTCAAATACTGAGCTTGCTAGCAAAGCTTCAAAGTTTTTGTGGTTCATGTGCGCCTAAGAGCTCAACAACTCAATTCTCAAAATTCCAAGTGTTTTTCATTGGGCATCCACCTGTAATTCATAGGGCATTTTGAATTCAAATCCGACTGTTCCCCCCACATTCGGTTCATTAATATCAGATTGGTGGCAGATTTCCAAGCATCTTACCCATAAAGTTTGTCTTAAATGCTGGCCACCCACTCCATTTGGCCGCATTCCTACTGTCAAATCATGAATAGTGACTTTAACAGTCACTTTCTGGCTGACCTTCACGACTTCTCCCTGGGTAGCACATCTCTCTTCGCACTGTTGCGACCCTATGACATTTCCTTGTTCCGCACTATCCTTCAGTCGCGTAGTTCCCCAACCCAGGCAGTGTAGTTTATAGTCCCATGCCTCATTTTAGCTACCTAGAGCACTAAGACTATGCTACCTTCATGTAGTCACCTGGATGGATCATTGGTGTATGGCTTCAATCGACTGCCATTCACCTTTCCAGGGAAGGGATCTCCATTCAATTTAACCAACTAAACTGTTCCATCATCGGTAATCTCCTTAATGACATAGGGCCTTGACTAATGAATTCTAAATTTCCCTAGAAATTTATCAAACTTGCTGTCATATAACAAAACCGGATCGTTTACCTTAAAGGTGCACATCTTAACCTGTCGATCATGCCATGCTTTTTCGTGCTACTTTTCGACCTGTTGGTGAAATCTAGCTAGAAATATCTCTTCCTCAAGCTCAACTAGCTACGCGAGCCTCTCTTCCAGGGCTCCGCGATCTGTCATACAATGAGTGCCACTATGCGCAGACTAGGCACAATGTATTCCATGAGCATCACTGCTTCAACACCATATACAAGCCTCTTTCTAGTCAACTTTTTGCATGTCATCCGATAGGCCCATAGTACTGTGGGTATGCGCAGGTCCTAATCACTTCGCTAGGCATTGCAAACCTTGGTCAGCACATTCTCCAACACCTTATTGAATTCTTCCACCATCCCATTATCCTGTGGGTGATAAGGCGTGCTTTTCTGGTAATATACCTGAAATTCCTCCATTAGTGCACTGATCATTTCGTTCAGAAAGTTTGAACCACGATCACTCATCAAAATCTTTGGACACCCAAATCACGTTAGTACATACTTTAAGAGGAACTTCACAGCGGTCGCGCCTGTGCAATCCTTTGCAGGCTATGCCTCTGCCCATTGAGTCAAATACTTAGTCACAATGATAATGTACCACACTCCCGTCTTCTTTCCTTGGGGCTGAATGGGTCCCACAAAATCTATCGCCCATTTCTCAAAAGGTTGCAATGTCATCTATGGGTTTAGAGGCAGCTCATCTCTCCGTGATGGCCTACCAGTCCTTTGACACACATCACACGCCTTGCAATAAGCTTTTGAATCCTGATGGAGGGTTGGCCACCACAACCCTGCATGTAGAATCTTCTGTGCGGTCGCCCTTCCTGCATAATGCCCTCCCGCGGTGCCCCCATGAGCGCCCGCAAGGATACTTCTCCTTTCAAACTCTGGTACATATCGTCATAATACTTCATCAGACCCCATTTTGTACAGATGCCCGACAATGATAGAAAAGTCTTCCGTGTGCACCACTAACTCCTTCTTCTATTGGATGGTGTAGCCTTTTGGGGCGGTTCCTATTATTAGGAAGTGTATGATGTCTTCAAAGTGACCATCCGCAGCACGCACTACAAATAGCTACGCGGAAGGCAATCCCTCCTCCAAATTAGTGGTCTCTTCCCCTGTTTCGATGCGTGACAGATGGTATGGTCCCACGTCCAGTTGTCCATGCTTCACAATAACCTCAAAATCATACCCCTGGAATAATAACAACCACCTACAGACTCTCCCCCCCAACACAGGCTTATTGACCAGGTATGTCAACGCAGAATGATCCGTATACATCTTAAAAAGTACACCTAGCAAATAGTGTCTAAACTTCTGGAGCGTGTATACGATGGCTAACCCTTTGTGCTCGGTGGTGGAATAGTTCTTCTCAGCCTTGGATAACCTCCTACTTGCGAATGCAATAGGATGGTCCAATTCTCCTTTGCCATCCTATGTCAGTACTGCTCCCTGTGCTATACATGACGCCTCTACATGTAAGTGAAACTCCTTCTTCCAATCTGGGAAGACTAAAATTGGCACGATGAACATTTCTCCTTTCAATACATCCAAGCTCTTCTAACAGTCCTCGTTCCAACAGAACGTGACATCCTTTTTCAACAACTTCTCCATAGGCGCGGTGATCTGGGCATAGCCCTTGATAAACTTTCTATAATACCAAGTATGTCCTAGGGTTGTGCACAACTGTTTCACACTCATCGGTGCCTCCAAGTTAAGTATTATGACGATTTTCATGGGATCTACCGCCAGTCCCTGTCTACAAACCACATGACTCAGCAGAGTCCCAAAAGGAACACAAAACAGACATTTCTTCAAATTGAGCGTAATATGGTACCTTCGACAAGTATCTAGCATCGGGCGCAAACTTGCCACATGGAATTTTAGCAACCCAAACACAGTCCAGTCATCAAAGTACACCTCCAGAAACTTACACCTGAAGTCTTTGAATGCAACAATGACTACGCGCGAAAAAATTGCAGGCGCATTCTTCAATCCAAAAGGCGTTACAACGTACTGAAAACATCCCCACTTAGTCGTGAAGGTCATCTTGCTTGTATCCTCAGGCGCGATTTTTCTCTGATGGTACCCAGAGAACCCATCAATGAAGGAGTACACTTCCTGGCCACCTACATTATCCAATACCTCATCAGTGAATGGAGTCGGGAAGGGATCATGTACGCAAGTGTCATTCAACTTCCTGAGACTTATGCATATCCTTATTTCATCATTCTGCTTCTTTTCCTGTACCACCATTGGGCTTACCCAATCAGATTCTTCTACAGGTTCAATGATGCCTACCATGAGCATCTTGACTAGCTCTAAGCGGACCTTCTCCTTATACTTCGGATTGAGGCGATAAAGTCTTTCCTTAACTGGCTTCGCGTCAAGTTTTAACGTGATCTTCATAACACCCCGGTCTCCTATTATCCCCTTTAGCTCTGTAAACTTGGTAGGGAACAATTCTTGGTGTTCGTGGAGAAATTCGGTGACCTTATCTACAGTCACGTCATCCCAGTAATCTCCAATCTTCGCAAATTTGGGCTCTACCTTCGTATTAATATTTACTTGTTTTGTTTTCAGTGGCGCAGTTATATCAGGATTCTCAATCTGGGGTCCCTTGACCTCGCGGTAACCCTCATTTTCAGGGATATTAATCTTTTGTGGATCCTTGTCTTCTTCTTCTTCAGTAGTCATGTTATAGCATTCCAATGCATGGCTTAACTGAGTAGTCCAATCGGGTTGAATCAGATCCAAAGGATCCTACAGTATCCTAAATATTTCTACTCTAACTTCTTGTAGTGCTTCGTCAATACAGTCAAACCCATTTTCAAAGTTGAATGTGATTATGAATCCTTTGCGCAAAATATCCCATTTACCTGTACCATGGTGGAGCTCTGTTTCCAAGTACCAGTTCATCGGGATGACATCCAAGGTGTGATAGAACAAGTGCACCCATTCAAGTTGGGGCTTCGCTCCATAAGTCTTAGCCCATTTGGCCAAGTGTGCGCACGGGTCATCCTTTCCATAATATTTGTCTGTCATTCATACCTTCAGCTTCCCAAAGCGTTTTTGCATCATCCTCTTACACTCGCGCCAATCTTCAAAGCTACCATTGTGCGTACCCCACCATCTCGCAGGCGTAGCGCACAGTGCCTAGTCCAAAGCCTGGATGCGTTGCTTCTCTGATACTTCCCTCTTAATTGCATCCAAGAATACATCTACATCATTCAAGCCATCGTAAGTAGGAAAATTTCTTACCTCTGACGATACACAGTGCAACGACTGGGTCATCATGTTACAGCTTAGCATGGTTACCTCATGTAGCAGATTCTTCCAGCGCTCTACTTCTTCATCGGAGTCTAAGGTGCAAGAACTCTCGCGATCCCATGTAATTCGTCCATTTGCTATCGGATTCACCCAATCTTGGTCTCGCACTATTATCTTATATATGTAGTCCAAATCGTCATTTCTTTCGTAATCGTGGACTATTTCATTATAGCAAGATCCTTCAGCGGGATCTAGGGGCGCTATTACACGAAGCGATTTCTTTTCAAATATCATCTTTCACTTCTTTAGGTTGATTACCCCGTTCATGTCAGTAGCCCAATCAATGCCAAGGAGCGCAGGGTAGGGGTTGTTTTCATCCACAATTTCTATCACTTCAAAGTCAACCAATGTGCTTGCGCCTTCAATATCTACAGTTACTCCTTGCAGTCATCCCATGGGGATGATCTTCTGTTGATTTTCCATCCTTAACTGAATCGGAGACCACTGTAGCATGGGTCTCCCCATCCGCTCCCAAGTCTGCTTTGGTAAAATGTTCACATCTGACCCCAGATCCAGAATAACCTGATCCATTTCATATTCTCCTATCTACGCGGTCAGTCTCATCTCACGCCCTATCCTTTCTTTATGCTTACCAATCTTCTATACGACGCGCGGTTCATCCAAACTGTTTCTGTTGCATCTATTTATAAGTTCATGCAATCCCTTCACAGCCTTGCTATCACACAACAGCTTCATGTAGGTCTCTAGAAAGGTCGTAAGCATTGAAGGGTCCATTTTCTGATCAGGCTTATCCCTGCTCCCTGAGGTAGAGGTCTCAATGGAGCTCTTCTTTGCTTCCATGAACATTTCACATGCGCACTCCAAACCAAATTTAGCCTCCTTCGCCAAAGCTTTGCGAACCCATGCGCTGTCTTCAGGTTGTTTCCCCTTATCATCACCTGTTGCAATTCCACTTCAGAGCACTATATTCACATTTGGATCCTCTTTGCAAGGCTCAGACCTCATCATCTGCAGGTTCTGAGTCGGCTGAGGTGGCAACACCCCTTTGTCACGTATCCTTGCTATCAGCGTAGGATAGTCCTCTGTCTCGTGATCAAATTGAGTACAATATTTGCACAACGTACGCGTCGGGTTAGTGCATTCGTGGGCATAGTGTCCTGGTCCTCCATAGTTGTAGGATATTAGTTGTCCTTGACCTCTGTCAGGTCCTCCTCCACCTTGGCCTCGACCTCGTTTGCACCCCTAAAAGCCTATTCGCGCCATCCCAACGCTCTGGTCAGGGAACGACGTTTTTTCCTGGACTCTATAGGTAGGTGTTTTGTCTATCATCAATTTATAATTTTGACAATTGTGCTCATCATGCCCTACTGATCTGCAGAAGTTGCAGAATAGTTGTTGCAGTGTTTATACAAACTTCTGCAACAAATGGAAATTATCAGTTGTATGTTTCCCTACTACCTAACATATAGCGCACCACAATGCAGGCCCCGCGCTCGGTCTTGCTTGGGCTTCCAGCCTCAAGGGTATCAGTCCTCCTCCTACAATATAGTTTGCAAAGACCAGGCAGTAGTCTTTGTCATGCCCCTGACCCTTACATTTCAGGCACCATATCTCTTCGCGCACCTCTTGTTGAAATGTTCTGTACTACTTCAAACTTTGCATTTTGAGGCAAAGATTTTGCAACTACACAAGAATCTATTGAACCCCCAGTTTCGGATCTTGCATCGATGTTTCATGTAATCTTATGGCAATCTCCAAGGCCTCTGCCTAAGTCATAATTTTCTGTTGTGATAGTGCAAACCTTAGGTGTCGCAGGAGCGAAACCACGAACCAGTCGTGGTGTTGTCCATCTATTAAATTCATATTAGCTTCACAGATTTTACACTTCAATCTCTAATCCAATTCCCAAGGTGTCTCACCTAGTTTCATCGCAATTTCCTTGAATCCCACAATCGACTGCACCTCGGATTTAAGCCTACTGAACACTTTATTCAACATGGTCTAGATTTCTACCAACCCAGCATTTGGGTTATCATTAGAGTACTTGATGTACCAAGTTAGCGCGTTATCCTACAAAGCACTAACCAATGTTGCCTTCTTCATGTGATCATTTGTGACGCCCTGAGCTTCCCATACAACTTTCACGATGAACCAAAACTGCTCTGCGACCTCATTTTCCAAGCCCTTAAACAAGGGTAGCTTCACTGAATTTACCATGTTGAACTGCGACGGAGTTGGTGGTGGTATGAGCGAAGTCAGAGGTGACATTGGCGATGTTGGAGGTGGTGTAGGTGGAGGTGGTACTCGCAGGAATCCCTATCTTATTAACTGAACTGCACTTCTCGGAGAATCTTGCGCTACTCCCTCTTCGTCACCCAACGTCGATGAAATCAGTGGGCTATATTCAGGATCCTTTCGTCCTTCATTTCTGTAAGTCTTTCCACTTCACGTAGCTCTGAACATCAAGGTAGCTACATAACCCATTTTTCGCACAATAACGTCTTAATCCAGGTATTTAATGACTACAAGTACTTACCTGGCGGACCTTTGAAAAAGCGTCGCTCTGCCTCGCTATAACTAACTGAGGTATCAACTGCGAATTCAGTGACAAATCCTCCTATGAAGCGATCAAGCCAATGATCGACAACGCGAGTGATCTTATCCTTAGAGCCTTCCATTCTCTGTACTAACTTCGGGGTCCAGACAATAATACTGTCAAGCCTCCACCTTCCTTGGCTATCCACTAGCTTCGTGATCCACTCGTATAACTCAACTGGAAAGGAAGAGAAAAAGATCTCATGGATTTTTGTATACAGGTACCTGTCCAACCATTGTTCATCTGTCAGCCATGGATTTATGTTCTCTTGCACCGTGAATTTGCGGATCTTCCTATCTAACCAGTCTTCGACCTCTTTCTTAGTTGGATTCCAGTGATACGACATCACACATCTCTCATGCAGATTCAGGTCCTAGAAACAGAACCATTTGTTGGGTTCGTGGGGCCTGACCCAAGTTCAATGTTAGCTACCCAAACAAATCCCTACATTACTGGCCATTTAGGCATTAGCCCACGAAGCGCGGACCGAAGTCTCACCCGAAGCAGTATGGGGGGATGCTGGAACCAAGTTTCCGCACCTTGAGATGGTCGTGATGTCGGTTTATACCCTCTGTTCCTACTTTCTTGTAGGTCACTAAGCTTTAGGGATCTCAGAGTCTACCCATTATTCCGCCCTTTGGTACCTTTGCGAAGGTGTCTGTTTCACCTTCCCGCACCATTAACCCGCAATCCAGGTACTTTCGCACTGCTCTGACAACGTATTATATAGTTTCCCAGTTATCTTAAATGTTTTACTTATCTTACTAATCAACCACAGTTAGCGCCATGTAAACAAATATTCTTACTTGCGTTCAATTAACCAATACAGTCACATACATTTGCGCATCACATGAACATTGTAAATTAAACCCAAAACGCAATATAACCAAATGCATTAACAAGAAATAAATACACATAATTTGCATAATACTTCTCTTTATTGATATCTTCTGATTAATGTAGACTTTATCCGCCATGCACACACAGCTACAGGGATCTGCGCACTTAGCTGCGGACTTTAACCTTGGGCCTCTGTACGCTCAGCTACAGTGCCTCTACCTACGATAAGACCCGAAACACTTAGACTTCTCTCCCAAAACTCCTATTCTTTGCTATCCATTCTTACTTCTGACTCGCTACTCCAAAAATACTTAGAGCTTACTTACTTAGCTCCTTTTTATACAATCCCATGGTCCGCAGACCATGGGTGGATCTTTACAGCCGAATTTACATTTTACAAAATAAGGGCAAACAACCCTTTATGACTCTTGACTCCTTTGCGCTCCGCGACCATAAAATGTGGAGACTTTAAAACTTTATTACAAAATTGTCCCAAAACATGGGCTTTTGGCCCCAAAACTGTCCTTGGGGGAACCCATTCCCAATAGATAGAGAATCCCATTGGCCACGTAGACATGCCTAAAGAATGTGAAATCGAGAAAAGCTCGACGGTCCTGAACCAACTATCACCAATAATGATTCGGTTAACATTGTACAATACTAAAGGACCAAGAATTCAAAGAATTCTATATCGGAACCCTGAGAACGAGCAAGATATTATAGAGGCAGTGTATCGGTGGGATGGGCATCCCTATGAAGAGATCTTTCAAACAAGATTTCATCTGCGGCCTCCAAATGACCCTTAACATTTGGAAGATTACTACAAACTTGAGCACTTTGTCAACAGTGCAGGGAGCCTCGCGGATGAAACATCTGTTGAACCTTCAATTTTTGTTAGCACCATGAGGTCAACTTCATGGTGACTAGCAGTGACAACAGATTGCATCCTTTATCAGTATGAGATATTTTCTCTCGGGCGTATCGACGCAGTGCTAACCCCGGGCCACCAAAATCATTATCCAAACTAGCAGGAAATTTCTTTTGGAGGTGGCATTAACCCTCAGTATATTTGAATAACATGTGAATATATAGTTACAGTAATGCTTGGATTGCGATTCCCAACTTATACCGTAGCGAACCATAACCTTTACAGTAATGCTCTATTTAACCCGAATCCAAATGCTGACGGGTGGCCTCCTATGGAAATTTTTTTTATTGTCTAACAAATCCTATATGTCTCGCCCACAGAGATGTTGTTATAGAGTACCTTGCAAGAGAAAAGAGAAGTAATGAAGAAAGTAATGTGGAAAGCATTTGCAAGGTGGGACAATACATCAATAGTGCATTTAACTTCAACGACAAAGAAGAGGTCTACCTGTTCATCGACGACCGGTAACTGCTAATCAACTATGCTCCAGGCACGATCAATGACCACATTATCAAGGGACCCCAGACTATTGGCGATGGCTTTCCCTACCTAAAAGATACTATCTTTTCAAGTGGTATTGACGCCGCCTTTACTGCTTCCAGAAAAAATGAGGCCTATATTTTCAAGAGTAATATCTACACACTTATCAACTTTGATGGGGGCTACATTATTCAAGGACCCACGCTCGTCATTGATAGCTTCTATTCCTTGAAAACTACATTATGCATGGCCACTTATGTTTCCATCTACATTTACTTTTCGAATATATGCATATCGCAGGTTTCATCGATCAAACATTTTGACTCTGTCTTACTTATTCTTCACAATTCAGTTGACAGTAATGTGTGCTTCCCTTCTTGTTCAACGTATATCATGTTTTCTTTTAAAATAAAAATAAAATATTTAATAAATATAAAATTATAATAAAAAAAAAATAAAATATTTAATAAATATAAAATTATAATAAAAAAAGTATATATATATATATATATATATATATATATATATATATATATATATATGTATATATAATTTTTGAAGTAAATATACTAGGTGTATTTATATTATTAATTTATAATTGAAATAATAATTTTATGAAAAATATGATTTAACATATAATGTATTCAAATAAAATAATTTATTATTGGATGTTTTTCCTCCTTTCTCACATACATATATATGGGAATACATTTTTAGCAAGTCATACTAAGCCATTAATAAATACAAATTAACTTGTTGACATAATTAATTTAATCTTTTTCAATTTCTTTTAGGAAAGTAAAACCAATGATGGCAAACATGAAGGAGAAAGTTGATGGGTTTCTGTAGGTGACTTTGACAAATATCACTTGGCCTTTTTCCAAAGAAATTGAAATGTTACCTATACTCAAAGCTTTTCGGAAATGATGTGCCTTTGTTCATGACTACAGGAATATTTTACACTCCCTTCACATCCCTGTCCATTGCCTTTAGTATTGGGAAGGCAGTTTTTGGTGCCGAGAAGATAGCCTATGAATTCTTCAAATCCATCTAGATGGTGTAATTAGATCTTGGTCTGGATCATGGGGAATAGAAAATGTGCGAGTGGGAAGAATACTTGCAAATTGTTTGTTGAAATGTATGAAAAAGTAGCTTATTGTTGTAAAGAATATAAAGTTTGCAAAATGTTTGACAAAACTTTCTAGAGTCGAGGTATCTCTCTAGCAAGTGGATTGTGATTAAGGCTCACATTATAGGCCTTTTGAAAAGGAACCAAAGAACTCAGATCTAAATTTCTACCTAGTAATGCAAGGATTTGGGGATGTTGATCTTCAAAAAATTCCCACTTTTTTTCAAGTCCCTGTATTGTGATTCTTTATGCATCAAGGTCAAAGAAGTAGATATTGTACTCATGCTCACTACCAGTATTCAAAAGCTTATAGGAATCCATATGGGGTCGATGAGGCTCCTTTACAAAGGGAGGGAACTTAAGATGGAAAAAGGACTCATAGATTATGGTATTAGGGACGCACCAAGGACAACTCATGACTACATAATTCAAGGACCTAAAAAGATTGTTGAAAATTTTCACAGTATCAAAGCTATAATTTTTGAGAATGGGTTGGATGTAGCATGTTCTTCTTCTTGAAAAAATGAGTCTTATATATTTAAACGTAACACCTATGCTCTCATCAAATTTTCCCCTCTAATGTTTGAGTCAACGAACTGATGACAAATAGGAATCATTAGCCTATCCATTCTCGTAGGCTATTGATCCAAACTTAAATAGGAATGCAACAAATTACAGATATAACCATAAATATAGAGATGCAACAGAAGTAACACTTCATTTCATAAATATCAGAATACTAAAATATGCTTACAAACAGAATGGAAATAAACTAGCTTGGGTGATGGTAGCTTATCTTTGAGAAGAGATGTGGTGGCTACATGCCTCTGAACTGTGTTACAATGAGGCTCAAGGGCCTATTTAATATTGAACAATAAGAGAAAACCCTAAACAACCAAAAACCTAACCACAAGAGATGTAACGCCAAGAGTTGTGGGCCCCATTCAGGTTAGTTGGGCAGCAAAATTCTCGGGGTTGTAACTTGGTCATATTATCCCCATTTGGCGCATACGATACCCTGTTTGAAAGGTCTCCCCAAGTATTATATGATTTTTGGCTGGCCCCTACCTATCACCATAGGCCTGCAACAAAACTCAAGAAAAACACTGTTTAGGGTGTCAAAGCTAGTCCAGAATTTTACGACCCGAAAAATAGCTAAAAATAGTAAATGTTGAAATAAACAAGGAAACAGATGAAACCAAGTGGAGGTCTAAGTGGAATAGGCGGGTGGCCACCAATATCCACCTGGATCAGTCCTCCCCAGTTAGGAAGCAATGGTCCCCATTACGTGCAGAGCCTCCATGTGGTGAGAAAATTTCTATTGAACCTGGTCCCTGGTGAACCACTTGAGCTCGTGAAGGAGTTGGCCTGCTTTGACAACTATATATATATGGATCCTCTATTGGTGAGTGTTCCTGATCTGTGTGTCCATGAATTTATCAGTTATGGTATGTTCCATGTAGTTCGGATTGAGCTCTGTTGGTGTGAGTTGTTCTACAATGTCGAATGTGTCCAACAATGGTGGAAAGTATGGCTGAAGGTGATCTACATTGAACATTGGGTGCAGACCAAGGAATGGTGGGATGTTGATCTTGAAGGCATTGTCACCAACCACCTTGGTGATGGTTTATGGCCCATATCAGAGAAGGCAAAGATTGTTGTGGGGTCCAACAAGGCACTCCTTCCACAAATGTAGCCAAACTTTGTCGCCCATCTGGAACTTGTGTAACACTTGATGTTGATCATGGCGTTGCTTGTTCTTAGTGTTGACTCTGTCCAATATATCATGGACCTTCTAGTGGATGTGTTGAATGTGCTCAATGAAGTTGTTAGCCCTGTCGACTTGGGACTGGATGTGAGACGAATCTGCCTGAGAGGTTGCAAATGGTATGGCCACATCAATGGGACATAATGGCTAAAATCAAAGGCCTACCTGAAAGGGGTTGTGGTCCATTGAGCTATGGGGAAATCTATTGTAGCTTTGCTGGAAATAAGGGATACTTTCATCTCATGTGCGTGGATGTTTCTATTTGTACATGCGCATAATGTGTATGATCATCTTGTTGACAACCTATGTTTGGCCATCAGTTTGGGGAATGAAAGGCATGGAATTAGTAAGTTTTTTATCTAGCATCGACCAAAGACTAAACCAAAATGCATGCAGGAATATTTTGTCCCGATCTAAGACAATGGACTGTGGGATCCCAAAGTGTACCCACACTTGCTCAAAGAAGAGCTTAGTAGTGGCCTCTGATGTGATACTCTTCTTGTAGGCCGCCATGATGGGCATCTTAGAGAATATTTCGATGACCATGAAAACACATTCATTTTCATGCTTAGTAGAAGTAAGGTTGGACATGTAATCCATGGAGATAGATTCCCAAGGTTGACTATGAGTAGGTAGAGGAGTATATAGGCCTTGCTTCTTGATGGTTGTTTTGGAAATGGCATAGGCGGTGCATGATTTAATGTACTTCCCAACATCTTGACGAATTTTTGGCCAATAAAAATGCTTCTACAATACCACCAAAGTTTTCTCTACTCCAGAATGTCCAGCGACCTAACCCTAATGTACCTCCCAAATCATCTTAGCACACTTGCTTGAAGGAACACAGATGTGTCCCAGGTGGCATAACATTGCATCCTGAAGGTGAAAATTTGGAATTTTCTTCCCTTCCAGGATTGTCTAGTATGTGCTGCCAAATTTTAGATCACTCTGGTAAAGATACAGCCACCCTAAAGTCTCATGCCCATAGGAGTCAAGCGTAGTGATCAGTGCCATGACTCTCAGTCAGCTGAGGAAGTCTGTAACATTATTGGTGATGCCCTTCTTGTACTTAATGTTCAAATGGAACTGTTGTAGGTAGCTGGACCATTTGTGATTATGATCGTTATACAACTTCCCTTGTGTTTATATGAACTGTGGGGGTCAATGGTCTATGTGGATGACCATTTCCTTCCCCAGAATGTAATGCTTCCATTGATGGCATGCCTGCGAAATGAAATACATTTCTTTATCATAAGTGGGATACTTTTGGACTTTGTCTGAAAGTTTCCCACTGTGGTAGTCCACTAGATGCCCCTACTGAGTAAGAACTGTAGCAATAACATTGTCAGAGGTGTCTATCTCAATCTCAAATGGTTGTTGCAAGTCTGGTAATGTGAGCACTGGTGCAGAGTAGAGTCAATGCTTCAACTCAAAAGACACCTTCAATTGTGTTTTAGACCAAAAATACTTTGCTTTTGCTCCACCCTTGGTGACTTGACTTAAAATCTGAGTGATATGAGAGAACCCCAACACAAACCTGCAGTAGAAATTGGCAAGACCCAGAAAGTTGTGGAGCTCTGTTAGAGTGGTTGGAGTTGGCCAATCCCAAATGACTTGTATCTTAGCTAGGTCCACATGCACAACCTTCTCATCAATGATGTACCCCAGATCTTGAACCTAGGTCATGACAAAAGTGAATTTCTCCAAATGGGCACACAACTTGTGTTGTCACAGGGTTTGAAGGAGCTGTCGAATATGATGGAGGTGCTCTTCCCAACTCATGCTCAAGATCAAGATGTCATCTAAATACACAACCATGAATGCATTGGTGAAGGGTTGCAAGATGTTGTCCATAAATATCATAAGGTTGTGGGGGAATTCATCAACCCGAAAGGAATTACTAACCATTTGAAAAGGCCCTCCTTGGATTTGAAGGAAGTATTCCACACATCTGTTAAGGGAGAAGTTCCCCTAGGGTCTTGGGCTGATACCCTGGCAGACTGAAAGTTGTCTATATAGAGAAACACACATTCCATATAGCCATAATGCTAATATAAGCAAACTCTACGATAAGGGGTGTACCTGAGGTCCTACGTTTGAGAAGGTCCTTCTAGGGTCCAAACCCTTCTTGGAGTTCCTTTTGCTCCTTTGACCTGCAAAACAACCAATTCAAGAAAGTACAACAGTATATGGACTAAACATTATAAAGAAACCATCTTCATATTATAAAGAAAGGTAGTTAGTTATGCAATTAAACAACTATTCACATATGAATTCTAACATGAATATCATAAACATGAAGAAGATTTATATCAGGAACAAAGACAAGTGCTTCCTTTATTATACACAAATAAAGTACAGAAAGGAATAATTTCACCTGAGTCGTCCTTTCGCAGGCTCCAAGCGGAACCGTCCTCCGGATTCGTCTAGTCTCAAGCCTTTAACAAACTCCTTCCATGACTTACTCCATGATATCACAAGTAGTAAATGGACATCATCACACAAGGAAATAAGGGTTTCCTGTAAAAAAGGGGGAAGTGTAGGAGTCACAAGGATCTTCAGACTTGGTCAAGGAAATCTCAGCATAATAACCTTTCTCTCTCTTCTCTCCTCTCTCCTCCCTTAGGCCTTCCCATTGAAGGCTTTTTATACTTCTCCAAAAGTAGTTTTTTAGTTGGGAATTCGTTGGGAACAATTGGGCCACGGGCACTAACAGGTGATCAACAGGTAAAACCCATGATCTCCGCCCGAAATTAAGGAGATTTAATTTTTTTAAATGTTTTAAGACATATACGCGGGTTGGGTATACACAGACCCACGTATACACGTGTTTAGCTCAGGGCAATGTCGCGTATAGGGAATAAAACACAATTTTTTAGATTTTGGACCAGGTCTGGAAGGAGGGGTTGCCCTAGGCCATGGGTGCAGCATCACAAACCCCAAGAGTGAGATTTGGAGCTATAACAGATGCCCCCTAATATATGAGGTCAGAAGGGGTACATGATGGCCGAAATGTATTAAGCAAGTACATGGAAAGGAAATCTTTCAAAAATCTAGAAGGACTTCACCAGAGTTCAGCCTACCAAGCCACAAAAGGATATCAAAAAGAAACACTGTCTGAGGCGGGCATACCCATGCTCAGAAAAATTAAAGCATGTCCACATATCAAGTACAAGCGGATCCACTAAGTATACAAGTATAAAGAACTGGAAAAACATAATGGATCATTTGATCATGATCGAACAAGTACATGTTTGAATATCACATATAAGAATGTCAATGATGCTGAAGGATGAACTGGATCACTGATATCGAGAACTGATCACAAAAGGTACCAACTGAACATGATGGAATAGGATGGTACTACACTGCAAACTCAGGTGCCAGCATATAGAATGTCGCCATGAATGACTGCAACATATAAGGTGGAATGGTATCAACTAGCAGCAATAGGAGCAACTGTCAAGTGAACCAATGAATGTTGATACAACCTGAGGTCTTCACCGACTGCCGTGGTACATTTCTACACCATGGGAATAAATGATCTGAAGTCGACCATGTGAGAAATCGTTTGATTACCGGTCATTGATGTATACCGTTAACAAATGCGAGACTACTCACCGATAATGATAATGAGTGTCAAGGTACCCAGTACAATCTAACAAGTGTGAATAGATGAGCTGGAGTCAAACACCTGTAAGAATCTATCGATCAGGAGACAATGATGGTTTCCCACTGTCGATAGCGAAGGATCTACCACTAATGACTGTAAACCCCAAGGTACTGCCGAATGGACTCTAGATCTTTGC
Organism: Pinus tabuliformis; assembly: GCA_031772625.1. Taxonomy (NCBI): domain Eukaryota; kingdom Viridiplantae; phylum Streptophyta; class Pinopsida; order Pinales; family Pinaceae; genus Pinus; species Pinus tabuliformis. The sequence continues at coordinate 385,317,328 of CM062813.1, forward strand.
CCCAGAGTAATGAGTCGGAGTCAATAGGGAAAGATCCGCTAGAAGGAAGGCATTAAGGCATCCTTCATCAATCTAGCACGAGTGTAACTCGTAGGCCAATAATGTGGAAGGAATCGGACGAAAGAGATGTAGTAACCCGACCGAAGTATGTTTCCGGCGTACACAAGATGTGGCTAGCGCACGATAGAAACCCTCTGAACTAACCAATAATGGAAGCTGACACAGAGGCGAGGTATCCACCAATAGGGTCAAATGGAAACCAAGGTACTGCACGAATCCCAATGTGTGATAATGTAAATTGATGTTGAACACAAGGGAAACCACTCAATCAAAGACCCATGATACTGATTGATGTTGAGCACAAGGTGACCTATCAATAATGATAATAGGGCTAGGGTGAAGCTCTAGGCCTATCCTCAGAGAAAGATGTCGTCATCGATAAGGACAAGACCCGCCAGCAAGAAGTCAATGGAGACCTTCTCAAACCGGCATGAGTAAAGGACCAATATAACTAATGTGATGATAGACATGATACTGACAACGAGGGATGGCCGACTGAAAAATGAGTCAAGAGACACCGCAGAGAGGCCGACTTAGGCTAACTTCCCTTGAACAAAAGCACGACTCAATGTGACTATATGGTAGCATATGATGACTCTATATAAGTTCGTCATGAAGGAGGCACGAACGAACCCTCCATATGATTGGAAGAGATAACCAATTGGGGCAGAACTGACTCAATAACAAGGTTAAGGCGTACCTAAGTCAAACTAAATCCCACCCAAACGGAGGAGACTTTGTTTTGAGTGCTTTGTTCAAGGGTGACACGACTGACTCTAGCTGCCAACAATAAATGGAAATATTGTCCTGTTCCCACTCTTTTTTTTGAATATATAATTTTTTTGTCTTTTTCTGTTAAGTTGGAAAAAGAATAAAAGAATGCTATGGTATAGGGGAAAGAATGAGTGTCGGTGAAATAGATGATCTAGTTCCTGGGAATGGAACATTCCTATGCTCCATTCAGGGAGGTGAAAATTGGTCAATGACACTCAAAGGTGTGTTCCTTCCACGAGTCAAGGTGTGTTCCTTCCACGAGTCAATGCGAGTTTGATTTTGCAGTCGGCATGGTCAAAATTTGGTTTAAACACGAGTCCAAGTGAAGCCGGCTCAAGGCCAAAAGGTGAAAATGGTCAAAATGCAATGCAGTGGTACAAATCAACACAAAGGAGCCTCTAGGGTATAAGGCTAGAATGAAACAAAGAAGCAAATAGGAATGAGGCTTCATCGCATAAGTCATGGCGGGACTAAAGAGGACTCCCGAGCCTAGGGACAAAAAAATCAGCATGAGTGCCAAGTCAAAACAAGGTGCTAACTAGGGCACCCATGATAAGGTAGCCTCTACCACACAAGTCATGATACTTCTAAGCAATGAGAAGGTTCCGCACCATAACTTGGTGGGGTCGATCCTAAGGCCAAATGGGAAAGGAAACTGATAAGTGCACAATGCAGGCGGAAAAACCTAACCTATATGCCAGTTTCGAGAACCAATACCTGTCAGAACGGACCAACCATAAACTTCCAAAGGAGAAATCTTCCAAATTCTGTAAACATAAATAGGAACACTAGACAAGAAGTTAATACATCCCACATATAAACTTCATATAAAATCTTGTGTTATAGAATACAAAACTTGAAAATGCGTACCTTATATATACAATATGGTACAGGGAACCACGCAACCTTGCGGCTTATGTATAATAGCTCTTTTGGACAAACCCCTTGCAGGGATCAGACCAAGGACTCCTTTGGTAGTCAAGACTCATGGCTTCAAAGAGTTCCTCCTGTGAAGGAAAAACAAGTTCTAAGAAATCATGAGAACTACAAGGATCAAAAGAGGGAATTAAGGGGTCCCATGTCCCTATAGGAAGAATCTCTCGGTCAACTGTCGGGACCAAGTCCCAAGAAGGAGAATAATAGGTCAAAGGATCCTTCTTAGAAGCGATTGAACATTGAGGATTCAATGCCACATAATTGACCCATGGCGGGGTAGAGTCTATTTGAACACTTGGAACAAACCAAGGGGTATTCTGCAGTAAAGTCGAATTAGGGTGGTAATTATCAGATGCAAGCTGATCAATAGTGACAATATTCCTATTATGAGGAAAGCACATTACTCGAAAGAGTGAAGACACCACATCATTCATAGCATAGACATAATCACGCCCAAGTAGCATATTAAATTCTAAAGGGCTATCAACCACCATCATATCAATTAAGGTACTCTTCCCACCTAATGTGATAGGCAATTGAGGAAGAACACCCATAGATTCACCAGGTCTTCTATCATAGGCTAACAATTGACTCTAAGCTGTCAACAACTTTGGGGAACCCAAAGCTTTCCAAGTCAAAGAGGATATAATACTTGCAGAGGATCCTTCATCCACCATACATCGATAGAAATTTGTGGAATTAACTCTGACCTTTATTTGGAAAGGTTTAGCGGAAGGAAGACAAGGCTCAACGAGACTATCCCAATCAAAGGAATCACTCTTAGAACTTGGAGGGGGATCATTCGAAGAAACCGGAATGCCCCCTATACCAGAAGACTCTCTACTAGAGATCAAACAGACTCTTTTGTTAGGCACTTCACCCCCCAAAAGAGGAGTGTAATCGGCCAGCGATTGCACTGGCTCTACCACATTATCAACCAATGGTTGGTGGGATTGATGAGAAACCATATCAGATTTAGAAGTAGAAGTACTTTCAGACTCGGACCATATCCTTTGAACCTCTGGAATACCAGCGCATAAATGAGTAAGGTGGTCTCCCTTGCATATCTTACAAGGGAACTTAGGTTTAAAACTTCTACGTCCAGGTTTCTTATCAACCTCCATTCTACCAACATGACTAGCAGTGGTTTGCGGAGAGTCCTGAACATGACTTGCAAAGGTCGGTGAATCTTTGCTAGTATGACTCGCAGTGACTAGACTTGTGCCCCCAACATGACTTGCAGCGGCTGAAGGCTCATCTCCAACATGACTAGCAGAGGTTGAGGATGAAGTGCTAATGTGACTTGCAGTGACCAGACTTGTGCCCCTAGCATGACTTGCAGCGGCTGAAAGCTTACCTCCAACATGAATGGGAGAGGTTGAGGATGAAGGGATATAATTATTCTTCTTCTTTGACTTCCTCTTTCTCCTTTTTTTAGATTTCTTGTTACAAGAAGGAGGAGAAGAAGGAATCCCAAATTTCTCTTTGAAAGAAAATGAACAATTAACACCCATGTGATGCCCTTGAAATAAAGCATTCAACTGAGAAGCTTCAAGAGCATTTGCAATATTCGGAGTGGACCACAGCCAAACGGGTAGACCAACATTCAACCCAGGAATATTCAAAGTGGCCATCAAGGGAGTACCAACGTTTCCAAAGAAAGGAAAAGCACAAGGATCTCCTTTGGAAGGGTACCTTGGTTGTCTTCCATAGGACTATTAGCCATATGAAACTAATCCACAGAGCCTTCCCTTATGAGAATGTAGAAATAACTTTTCAAGGAATATGGATAAGCAATCAAAACCTTTGCCCTTGAGGAGGTAACTCCACAACTTCTGAAAGAACGACCCAAAAGCCTTTCAAGATCGGTAGAGTGGCAAGCCAGTCACTCAGAACACATAGTCCATACGTGACTAGACAAAAATACCTAAAGCCAACTATATACAAGGAGCAAAGAGCACTCACTAAAAAGTCCCTAAAAGATATCAGCCAGTCAAACAACTTTCGAGTATTTCTGCTCCGGGTGGTTAGGACTAGACACCAAAATACAAGAAATTGATGTTAGGGGCCTTCCGAAGATAGTCTAGGATAATGACGGCCCAATCCTATCAGCGAAGGTAACATAGGAAGTTACGCTGACCTCCTAACAACAGCCTGCGCCGGTGCAAGCCCCCAAGCTTCGCAAGGGTGCCCTCCAGTAGTACCGTTGAGAGTGATACAACCTCGACCTCAGGTGCCACGAGATTCCCCACCGCAGCCACCTGTGTAGATTCCTAGGAGTAGCAACTATGGATACCAACTCGTTGCAAAAGCCAGGCGGAATAGTCGTGAGGTAAGATCGAACAAGTAGGAGAGGGGGTATCTCTCTTCCCTGTCTTCAAAAACCCTCGTGCTTAACTCCCAGATTCGTAGCTTTCTTGGTATTCCTAACGCTATTGGATTTTCACTCACTATTTAGACTGCTATGTTTGATAGTTTAAATGGCCTTGGAGAGTTATCTCTCCACTCGCCTAATCCAAGGCCCTAAAATATCCTAAAACTTGTTGGTGTGTCTAACTTGACAATTATAAAAGGTTCTAGTATATTTTAATTAGCGCTTGTTTTTAAATGGGTTGTTCTTTAAGTCAAGGGATAAGCGAAAGTGAAACTAGTGGTGTTTTGATGCAAAAGAAATTAATAAAAACCAAACTACATGCAAATGCACTTGTTTTCGTTTTTCGATGAAAAGAAATTTCTACAGGGTTCAGAGGAACTTCAAGAAAAACAACAAATTTTCTTTTCTTCTCTTTTACTCACGCTTCACACTCACAAAAGTTAACAAAGCTATCAATGCCTAAAAAGATGTGAAAATCTATCCTAATGCAATGAGTACATGCTGATGCAAGACTCAAAACTACTCTAAATCAAGAAATGAAAGTTACTTGTTTATGAATTTTTATTTTGCCACTTAAAATGTTTAGATGGAATATGAGGTGCTACCATTCATTTCGTCTAAACACTAAAAACAAGTTTCAAGACAAACAAAAATTCACTTTCATTCACTTAAAGGAAACCAAATCAAAACAAAGTTCAAGAAAGCAAAACCAAGTTTTCAAAAAGTTTTCTTCAAAAGCAAAAACAAAAATGTCTTTTCAAATATGCTCTCAACAAGACTGAAACTTTATGATTGAAGAATAGGCAACAAGCACTTTTGCAAGTTGACAACACACAAGGGATGAAAAATCAACAAAAAGAAATGTGTTTAAAGATGCCCTTAACAATCAAAAGCAGGAATGAAAGCTTTGGCAACAAAGACCAAAAGATCAAAAAGACAATTTTCAAGAAAGTGTCAATCAACAACTTTCATGAAACAAGAAAAGTAGATGGTCACAAAAAGCAGTTTTGTCAAGCAAACAAAAAGGTCACCAAAAACAAGATTTAACACAAAGATTGAGATCAATCTTCCTGTCCTAATGAATCAGAGCAGCCAAGATTCCCAGCAAGAAATCTTGTGTGCTTAAGCAAAAAATGATGACGCTTGCAAAAAAAAAAACAAGACCAACACTTCTCGCAATCAGAGAGAATTTGAAATCAGATACTTGCTGTAAAACTAACAACTGACACTAAAAAGTAACTGTTCAGGACTGAATCAAACCAGAAGACAGAGCTTCAGAAACAAAATATTTAAAAAATCTTGAAAATTGCAAGATATACGCGACTGTACTGATGTACAGATTGCGTGTATACGCGACTGTGCCTAAGGAAACCTGCGTATACGCGGGTTCACTTAAGGAAACATGCGTATATATGCCTCTGTAAACAAGAAAAATAGCGTATATAAAAGATTTCAAGAAAAAATAATGTTGATTGGCTTGAACACACCCAAACTAGGAACAAAAATGATGTTGTCCCCAGCGGAGTCGCCAATTCTGTTAAGGGAAAAGTTCCCTAGGGTCTTGCGCTGATACCCTAGCAGACGGAAAGTTGTCTATACAGAGAAACACACATTCCATACAACCATAATGCTAATATAAGAAAACTCTACGATAAGGGGCATACCTGAGGTCCTACGTTTGAGAAGGTCCTTCCAGGGTCCAAACCCTTCTTGGAGTTCCTTTTGCTCCTTTGACCTGCAAAACAACCAATTCAAGAAAGTACAGTAGTATATGGACTAAACATTATAAAGAAACCATCTTCATATTATAAAGAAAGGTAGTTAGTTATGCAATTAAACAACCATTCACATATGAATTCTAACATGAATATCATAAACATGAAGAAGATTTATATCAGGAACAAAGACAAGTGCTTCTTTTATTATAGACAAATAAAGTATAGAAAGGAATAATTTCACCTAAGTCGTCCTTTCGCAGGCTCCAAGCGGAACCGTCCTCCGGATTCGTCCAGTCTCAAGCCTTTAACAAACTCCTTCCATGACTTACTCCATGATATCACAAGTAGTAAATGGACATCATCACACAAGGAAACAAGGGTTTCTTGTAAAAATGGGGGAAGTGCAGGAGGCACAAGGATCTTCAGACCTGGTCAGGAAAATCTTAGTATAATAACCTTTCTCTCTCTTCTCTCCTCTCTCCTCCCTTAGGCCTTCCCATTGAAGCCTTTTTATACTTCTCCCAAAGTATTTTTTTAGTTGGGAATTCATTGGGAACAGTTGGTCCACGGGCACTAACAGGTGATCAGCAGGTAAAACCCGTGATCTCCGCCTGAAATTAAGGAGATTTAATTTATTTAAGTGTTTTAAGACATATATGTTGGTTGGGTATACACAGACCCGCGCATACATGCATTTAGCTCAGGGCAATGTCGCGTATAGGGAATAAAACATTGTTTTTTAGATTTTGGACCAGGTCTGGAAGGAGGGGTTGCCCTAGGCCATGGGTGCAGCATCACAAACCCCAAGAGTGAGATTTGGAGCTATAACAACATCAGATGGTTCGATAGGCACCTGGTGATCGCCGGATTTCAAGTCAATCTTGCTGAAATATTTGACCCCCTTTAGCTAGTCCAAAAGGTCATCAATCCGTGGGATTGAGTACTTATTTTGAATAGTGATCTTGTTCAGTGCCTGATAGTCAATATAGAGTCTCTAAGTCTCGTCCTTTTTGGGTACCAATTCAATCGAGCTCTCATAGGGTGATGAGCTTGAACTGATGTCCCCTTTCTACAACAACTCCTTAATCTTCTTCTTGATCTCATCGTTCTCCAAAGTAGAGCATCGATAGATTGGTCCATTGGGTAGCAGCGCGCCTAGGGTCAGATCAATGGAGTGCTTTACCTGACACTGTAGAGGTACCCCAATAGGTGAGACGAGAATTTCCCTATACTCTTCCATGAACTTGTCCATCTGCTTCTGTTGCATGGTGGATCCTTGTCTAGACTCATATACAACATGTCACTTCCACAAGTATGGTTATCCTAATAATACATCACAGATTTCAAGAGGATCAACATCACATAGTACCTCATTCATGAAAGGCTTGATGCTGCAGGGAAGGCAACATTGTTGGTTGACAGAGAGATATCGTCCTTGCTGAAGCCACTTAATGGTGTACCGCTTCAGATGTGTTGTCATCAGTAGACCCAACTACTAAATGACCTCTACTGAAATGAGGTTCTTTTGGCTCCCACTGTTGGCAATGAACTGCAATGGAGAACCCTTCACCCACATTTGTGAGTGGAAGAGGCATTCCCCCTCCTCTGGATATTGAGGCTCATTTTCTAGATTTTGTTGGTGACCACTGTGGCACTAGGGTCTGTGTCAATGATCTACTTCCCTTTGTCATTCCCCTAGTCAGGTTCTGACTCAAAGTTGGAACCTACATCTGATTCAGAAGCCTTCATCTCTGCCGCAAATGACTACTTGGACTGAAACTCACTTGTGTTGTGGGTGGAGTTCTTATGGAACTCACACCATTTTCTCGTGTCCTTCTTTGGCTTCGTGGTGGTTTTCTTTTCTTGTGGCTTCTGCAGGTTGTATTAGGTCTTCCCTCCTTGGATTTTTCATTTTCTTTGTGGTTTGGGGGCGCCTTATCCTTGCTTCGAATTTATAGATCCAAAGTCACGCTTCTTCTGTTTAAACTTCTGCTCGATCTTAACAGTGTATCGGTATGTCGTGCCAAGTGAGGAGATGTATAGGAACTCCATATCATCCTGGATGTACTTGTGAATTTAATCGCGGTACTTGACTACCAAATTCTACTCAAAATCCTTAATACCCAACTTCGTGCGGAGGGTATGGAAAACATTTGTGAATTCTGGCACATCTTGGTCCCTTCCCTGTCGTACCATGGTCCAGTTTATGGATTTATCTTCCTAGCTCCCGAAAAGGTAATATTGTTCCTTGATGGTGTTTCAAAAAGAATCCCAAGTGGTTACAACTGAAAACAGTGAGGATTCACTCTCGTCTTTTTGTTCACAGTAGGTTTCCCACTAGTCCTTGACGCGTGGGGTGGCTTTGAGAAGTGCAAAAGTAATCTTTTCCCAATTGGAAAAGTCATGAAAAAAATATCCTTCCAATATATTCAATCATTTATCTATTCCATATGCATCTATCTGTCCCTCAAATATGGGAATATCAAAGTTAACTTGTACCTTAAAAGGAGTGACACCTCCAGGGTAGCTGCTAGATGAAGATGCATCACTTGTGGGTAGTCATCGGAGGATTTGGGAAAATTTATCCATCATCGCGTTCCTCTGTCGCTCAAGAGTTTCCTCAAGCAATATTTTGAAAGGATCTCCTGCCCCCCTTGTCTTTATTTTCTTCCGCCATGGAAGGTCATCAGGGTTTGTGAAGATGGTCTTGTAAAGGTTCAACCAGTTCGAGCCCTAACTCCTTATACCCTTACCTCATTGGGGACATACAAAGAAAAACAGAGAATGAGCAGACTACGTTGATACCACTGATATAACCATAAATACAAAGATGCAACAGAATCTAAAAATATGCTTACAAACATAATGGAAATAAACTGGCTTGGGTGATGGTAGCTTATCTCTGAGAAGATAAGTGGTGGCTACATGACTCTAAACTATGTTACAATAAGGCTCAATGGCCTATTCATTATTGAGCAACAAGAGAAAACCCTAAACAACCAAAACCATAACCCCAGGAGATGTAATGCCAAGCGTTTGTGGGCCCTGTTGGGGCTAGTTGGGTAGCCAAGTTCCCAGGGTCGTAACTTGGTCATATTATATTTGTTTGGCACGTATGATACCTTGTTGGAAAGGTCTCCCCTAGTATTACATTCTCGTAGGATATTGATCCGAACTTAAATAGGAATGCAACAAATTACAGATATAACCATAAATACAGAGATGCAATAGAAGTAACACTTCATTTCATTAATCTCATAATACTGAAATATGCTTACAAATAGAATGGAAATAAACTAGCTTGGGCGATGGTAGCTTATCTCTGAGAAGATATGTGGTGGATACATGCCTCGAAACTATGTTACAATGAGGCTCAAGGGCCTATTTAATATTGAAAAACAAGAGAAAACCCTAAACAACAAAAAACTTAACCCCAAGAGATGTAACACCAAGAGTTTGTGGGCACCATTGGGGTTAGTTGGGCAGCAAAATTCTCAGGGTCGTAACTTGGTCATATTATCCCTATTTGGCACATATGATACCTTCTTTGAAAGTTCTCCCCGAGTATTATATGATTTTCGGATGGCCCCTACCTATCACCACAGGCCTGCAACAAAACTCAAGAAAAACACCGTTTAGGGCCATGACTCTTGGTCAGCTGAGGAAGTCTATAACATTATTGGTGATGCCCTTCTTGTACTTAATTTTAAAATGGAATTGTTGTAGGTAGGTGGACCATTTGTGATTATGATCATTATGCAACTTCCCTTGTGTCTATATGAATTGTAGGGGTCAGTGGTCTATGTGGATGACCATTTCCTTCCCTAGAATGTAATGCTTCCATTGACGGCAGGCCTGCAAAATGAAATATATTTATTTATCATAAGTGGGATACTTTTGGACTTTGTCTAAAAGTGTCCCATTGTGCTAGGCCACTAGATGCCCCTACTGAGTAAGAACTGCAACAATAGCATAGTCGGAGGTGTCTATCTCAACCTCAAATGATTGTTGCAAGCCTGGTAATGTGGGCACTGGTGCAGAGTAGAGTCAATGCTTCAACTCAAAAAATGCCTTCAATTGTGTTTCAGACCAAAAATACTTTTCTTTTGCTCCACCTTTGGTGACTTGACTTAAAAGCTGAGTGATATGAGCGAACCCCAACACAAACCTGCGGTAGAAATTGGCAACACCCAGAAAGTTGTGGAGCACTGTTAGAGTGGTTGGAGTTGGCTAATCCCAAATGACTTGTATCTTAGCTAGGTCCACATGCACACCCTTCTCATCAATGATGTGCCCCAGATCTTGAACTTGGGTCATGACAAAAGTACATTTTTCCAAATTGGCACACAACTTGTGTTGTCACAGGGTTTGAAGGATCTGTCGAATATGATGGAGGTGCTCTTCCCAACTATAGCTCAAGATCAAGATGCCAACTAAATACACCACCACAAATGCATTGGTGAAGGGTCGCAAGATGTCATCCATAAATCTCATGAATGTTGCGAGGGCATTCGTCAACCTGAAAGACATTACTAACCATTTGAAAAGTCCCTCCTTGGATTTGAAGGCAGTCTTGCACACATCGGAGGGTTCGATAGGCACCAAGTGATAGCTGGATTTCAAGTCAATCTTTCTGAAATATTTGACCCCCTTCAGCTAGTCCAAAAGGTCATCAATCCTTGGGATTGAGTACCTATTCCAGAAAATGATGTTGATCAGTGTCTGATAGTCAATACAGAGTCTCTAAGTCTTGTCCTTCTTGGGTACCAATTCAATCGAGCTCCCATAAGGTGATGAGCTTGGCCTGATCTCCCCTTTCTGCAACAAATCCTTAATCTTTTTCTTAATCTCATCATTCTCCCAAATAGAGTGACAATAGATCAGTCCATTGGGTAGTGGTGCGCCTAGGGTCAGATCGATGGAATGCTTCACCTGACACTGTAGAGGTACCCCAATAGGTGAGACGACAATTTCCCTATACTCTTCAATGAACTTGTCCATCTGCTTTTGTTGTGCGGTGGAGCCTTGTCTAGAATCATACGCAACATGTCACTTCCACAAGTATGGTTGTCCTAATAATACATCACAGAATTCAAGAGGACTAACATCACATAGTACCTCATTTGTGAAGGGCTTGATGTTGTAGGGAAGACAACATTGTTGGTTGACGCAAAGATCTCATTCTTAGTGAAGCCACCCGATGGTGTACTGCTTCAGATGTGTTTTCATCAGTAGGCCCAACTACTGCATGACCTCTACTGAAATGAGGTTCTTTTGGCTCCCGCTATTCACAATGAACTGCAACGGAGAACCCTTCACCCACATCTATGAGTGGAAGAGGAATTCCCCCTCCTCTGGATATTGAGGGTCATTGTTTGGATATTATTGGTGGCCACTGTGGCACTAGGCTCTGCATCAATGATATGATTCCCTTTGTCATTCCCCTTGTCAAGTTTTGACTCAAAGTCGGAACCTGCGTCTGATTCAGAAGCATTTAACTCTACCGCCAATGACTACTTGGCCTGAAAATCACTTGTGTTGTGGGCGGATCTCTTATGGAACTCACACCATTTTTCCGTGTCCTTCTTTGGCTTTGTGGTTGTTTTCTTTTCTTGCGGCTTCTGTGGGTTGTCCTAGGTCGTCCATCCTTGGATTTGGAATTTTCTCTATGGTTTGGGGGTGCCTTATCCTTGCTTCGGATTCATAGATCCAAAGTCTCGCTTCTTCTATTTAAACTTTTGCTCAATCTTTACAGTGTATCGATATGCCATGGCAAGTGAGGAGATGTCTAGGAACTCCACCTCATCCTGTATGTACTTGTGTATATAGTCGTTGTACTTGAGTACCAAATTATGCTCAAAATCCTTAATACCCAACTTTGTGTAGAGGTATGGAAAACATTTGTGAATTCTGGCACATCTAGGTCCCTTCCCTGCTGTAGCATGGTCTAGTTTATGGATTTATCTTCCTAGCTCCCGAAAAAGGTAATATTGTTCCTTGATGGTGTCTCGGAAAGAATCCCAAGTGGTTACGACTGAAAATATGGAGGATGCACTCTCGTCTTTTTGTTCACAGTAGGTTTCCCACTAGTCCTTGATGTGTGGGGTGGCTTTAAGAAGTGCAGAAGAAATCTTTTCCTAATTGGAAAAGTCATGAAAAAAATCCTTCCAATAGATTCAACCATTTATTTATTGTGTATGCATCTATCTAGCCCTCAAATATGGGAATATCAAAGTTAACTTGTACCTTAAAAGGAGCGACACCTCCAGAGTGGCTACTAGATGCAGATGTGTCACTTGTGGGTAGTCGTCAAAGGATTTGGGAAAAGTTATCCATCATCACATTCCTTTGTCGCTCAATAGTTTCCTCAAGCAATATTTTGAAAGGATCTCCTGCCCCCTTGTCTTTCTTTTCTTTCGCCATGGAAGGTCGTCGGGGTTTGTGAAGATGGTCTTGCAAAGTTTCAATAGGATTGAGCCCTAACTCCTTATACCCTGACCTCATTGGGGACATACAAAGAAAAACAGAGAACAAGCAGACTTCTCTGATACCAATGATATAACCATAAATACAAAGATGCAACAAAAGTAACACTTCATTTCATTAATCTCAGAATACTAAAATATGCTTACAAATAGAATGGAAATAAATTGGCTTGGGTGATGGTAGCTTATCTCTGAGAAGATATGTGGTGGCTACATGACTCTAAACTATGTTACAATAAGGCTCAATGGCCTATTCATTATTGAGTAACAAGAGAAACCCCTAAAAAACAAAACCCTAACCCCAGGAGATGTAATGCCAAGAGTTTGTGGGCCTCGTTGGGGTTAGTTGGGTAGCCAAATTCCCGGGGTCATAACTTGGCCATATTATCTTTGTTTGGCACGTATGATACCTTGTTGGAAAGGTCTCCCCTTGTACTACATGATTTATGATGGGCCCCTACCTATCGTAATGGGCCTGTAACGGACCTCAAAAAAATGTCGTTTAGGGGGTCAAAATTGCTCCAGTAGTTCACAACTCGAAAATTTGCTAAAAATAGTAAATTTTGAAATAAACAAGGAAAAAAATGAAGTCGACTAGAGGTCTAGGTGGAATAGGTGGGTGACCACCAATATCCACCTGGATCAGTCCTTCCCCCTTAGGAAGCAATGGTCCCCATTACGTGCAGAACCTCCATGAGGTGAGGAAATTTTTGTTGAACCTGCTCCTCGTGAACCACTTGACCTAGTGAAGGAGTTGGCCTGCTTTGAAAAATTGATATCTTTGGATCCTTTGTTAGTGATTTTTCTTGATCTGTGTGTCCATGAGTTGATCAGTTATGGCCTGTTCCATGCAGTCCGGGTTGAGCTCTGTTGGTGTGATTTGTTTTGCAATGTTGGATGTCTAAAACAATGGTGGAAAGTATGGTCGAAGGTGGTCTACATTTAACACTAGGTGTAGACCAAGGAATGGTGGGATGATGATATCGAAGGCATTGTCACCAAACTCCTTGATGATGGTGTATGGCCCATATCAGAGCAGGAAAATCTTGTGGTGGGGTCCAACGAGGCACTCCTTCTACAAATGTAGCCAAACATTTTCGCCCACCTAGAACTCAATGTGCAACACTTGATTTTGATCATGGCGCTACTTGTACTTAGCATTGGCTCTGTTTAATATATCATGGACTTGCTGGTGGATGTCTTGAATGCGCTCAATGAAGTTGTTAGCCTTGTCGACTTCGGAATAGATGTGAGCCAAATTTGCTTGAGTGGCTACAAATGGTATGGCCACATCAATGGGACATAATGGCTAAAATCCCAGCCCTGCCTGAAAGGGGTTATGGCCCGTTGAGCTATGGAGAGCTCTGTTGTAGCTATGTTGGACATAGTGGATACTTTCATCCCATTTGCGTGGATGCTTCGAGTTGTACAAGCACATAATGTGTATGATCATCCTGTTGAAAACCTTTGTTTGGCCATCAGTTTGGGGATTTAAAGTTGTGGACTTAGTAAGTTTTGTGTCCAGCATCGACCAAAGACTAAACCAAAATGCACACAGGAATTTGTTGTCCCGATATGAGACAATGGACTGTGGGATCCCAAAGTGTAACCAAAATCGCTCAAATAAGTGCTTTGTAGTGGCCTTTGCTATGATACTCTTCTTGCAGGCCACCATGATGGCCATCTTAGAGAATATGTCGACGACCATGAAAACACAGTCGTTTTCGTGCTTAGTAGAAGGAAGGCCCGACATTAAATCCATGGAGATAGATTCCCAAGGTTGAATAGGAGTAGGTAGAGGATTATACAGGCCTTGTTGCTTGATGGTTGGTTTGGAAATGGCACAGACAGTGCATGATCTAATGTAATTCCCAACATCCTGATGAATTTTCGGCCAATGAAAATACTTCTGCAATACCACCATTATTTTCTCTACTCCGAACCGTCCATCGACTCGACTGTAGTTCGCCTCCTAAATCATCATGGCACACTCGTTTGAAGGAACACATATGTGTCCTAGGTGGCGTAACAATGCATCCTCAAGGTGATAATTTGGAACTTTCTTCCATTCCAAGAGTGTCTGGTATGTGCTACAAAATTATAGATCACTCTGGTAAAGATGTGAGCACCCGAAAGTCTCGTGCCCATAGGAGTCAAGCATAGTGATCATCGCAATAACTAGTGGTTAGCTGAGGTAGTCTGCAACATTATTTGTTGTTTTTCTTGTACTTAATGTTCAAATGGAACTGTTTTAGGTAGGTGGACCATTTCTGATGGTGATCGTTCTACAACTACCCTTCTGTCTGTATGAATTGCAGGGGTCGATGGTCTGTGTGGATGACCATTTCCTTCTCTAGAATGTTTCCATTGACGATATGCGTACACAATGGAATACATTTATTTTTCATAAGTGGGATACTTTTGGACTGTGTCTAAAAATGTCTCATTGTGGTAAGCCACAGGATGCCCCTGTTGAGTAAGAATTGCAGCAATAGCATAGTTATAGGTGTCTATCCCAATCTTAAATGGTTGTTGCAGGTGTAGTAATGTGAACACTAGTGTAGAGCAAAGGGGATGCTTCAACTCAAAAAATGTCTTCTATTGTGTTTCACACAAAAAATACTCTTCTTTCGATCTACCCTTGGTGACTTGACCTAAAGGACAAGTGATATGAGAGAAACCCAACACAAACTTGCAGTAGAAATTGGCAAGACCCAGAAATTTGTGGAGCTCTGTTAGAGTGGTTGGTGCTGGCCAATCTTGAATTACTTGTACCTTGGTTGGGTCCTGTTACACATTATTTTGTCACACCTCCTGCACTTCCCTGTGACATACCTTGAAGTGCTCGATATATGACCATCATGCAATGTACTTATTCAGATATGCAGCTCATATCCTCCCTAGAACATTGATTGGAAAATGTCTTGAGATTTCCCTTGAAGCAACAACTCTAAAACCTTAATTTTGAGACTCATCGCTCTTATGAGGTTATAAACAGCGATGATCGTTTGTTGCACTATACTCGACCCGCAATGGTATCGCTCTGTTTACTTGTATACCCATGATGATCGAAAAAATGAAATTTCCCAAAGAGGATGAGATGCTTTGTGATCTAGAAGTTTCCAGAGTGGCGAGATGGAGGTTGTTCAGCGTAGATGAGGTCGAATTCTCCCAACTTTGCCTCTTTGCCTTATCCCTATGAGCTACCTCCTTGAGATGAGGGCCTAATCCTATCTTTGTAGAGGTCTTAACTCCCTTTCCCAACCTATATATTCATCCTCTCCCATTCCCAAATGGTTGATCAGGTTCAAGGCTGGGTTGGTCTATGTCTATTTGCACCCTTATGCTAAGATTGTGCCCAGAGGCTATTCGTTTGACTTGGAGGAGTGCTTGGAAATTTCTTGGCTTAGACTTGGATTACCATTCAAGGAGATCCTATCAACATCAAGGATTTTGTTGTAAGCTTCCCTTTATTTTCTAATAATACACAACTTTTGGTTCATCTTCCCAAAATGTATATGTTCATGTATCATTTAGCTTGACATTCCTTGATCAGTTAAGTAGGTTTCTATTGGATTTTCTACTTGTTTTGGCATGCCTTGTTGTATATTTATCACTTGTGCATGTGCATAAACACTGAGAGAAGCAAGAACAAGCTGATGATACAAGTGGTCCAAGGTCCTCAACAAAGGAGATCATAATAGCATCAGAACAAGGTAGGCTATCTCCTTCGTTCTTCTTTTCAATTGTAACCTAGGAAGATGTCTAGTTGATTGTCACTTCAGTTGTTAGACCCACTCATTGGTCTAGAGGGATTGTCTTTTTCTGTAGAGAGGATTTACCTTCAAAACAACATGGTGACTCCACTGGGGAAACTATGATCCTTTCCATTCAATCCTTCACCTTGAATTTGTGATGAGTTTGACCAACCATCCATTCCCATACTTGTTTTCTTTTCTGTAACTATTTTCACTTGTTGATGATTGCTTGAGGACATTGATTTTTGTTTGGTCTTGAAGATTTTATTTTTTCTTCATTTTTCTCCCCCATCATAGGTTTGCCTCTCATAGTCATGATGACATCACAGATGCTTTAATTACAGTCGCGATTATCCGTCTTTTCCCTATGACAGGGCGATGATCCCAGATTATAAGAGAAAATAGGGTTTTTCTTCTTCTTTTCACTCTTTGTGTCCTCTGTCAGTGATTTTTCCAAAGTGTCTATGGTGTTTTTGATTGATTATCATGATTAATTTGCAAAATTTGTCTCATTGGATTTGAAGTGAAATCTAATTGAGTTTCAGGGTTTCTAGTCAATTGGTAATCACTTGGTGCTTGTTGATGTCACTGAGATGCTTGTTTTTCTGATTGATTGAGGGTTGTTTTTTATGGAAATCATTGAAAACATCGTTTGCATTTGTTTTAGATTGTATTTCGAAATTTACTTTTCATGAAAATGCATTAGATTAGTTGCATTGAAAATTTATTTTTTGAGATTCATCATTGAGAATAGATTACATTTTTTTAGTGATTGAAAGATAAAAATTGTATTAGATGCATCAAATCATTCAAAATCGAAAGAAAAGCATAATTCATATAAGTGCATCTTTGTCGAGTAAAATCATTTTTCTTTCGAAAAAGTTGCATTTAGGATAGTGAAAACTGAAAATAATTTTTACTTTTGGCATTGTGTTTGGAAGATGAAAGTGAAAATTAGTGGAAGGCATTTTGCATGATGCATTCTGTTTGATGCATTATTGATTGAAATTTCTTCCCTTGGTTAGTCTAGCTTTCATCGAAACGAAAGTTTTCTATTTCTCATATAGTTGCATCATAGGGGTTTAGGTGACATCGTTTTAAGGCCTTGAAACCAAAACATAATTTCAAGATCAACATTAAAATCTTTCAATTAATCTAAGGAGAATTTGAAACATTAATGCTCATACTTTGTGGTATAGGTTAGAGATGTGTTCCGAAATTTATAAAACTTAGCAGCTGTCGTTCGCTTTTGCATTAGATAGCGCTAGCACAGACTTGTGCTCCCTGTACCATCAAGTATATAAAGGGAGACCCTCATAGGTTGCAAACGTTTATCGATAGGAAGTCGATTCTAATGCCCTGTAAATGTGATACACAAAAAACAACATTCAAGGAGATTGCCTACACGTACGTCAAGTCCTTAGTAAATGTATTTGCTAAGGTATATATTGCAGTTCACAGTTACTTGGTAATCCCTTTTGCCTAGACTATACTGAGTGGTCATCTTGATCTTTTCTGACTCCTTAAAGTTGAAGATATCATCAAGTACTCGTCCTTTCATGCTTGTTAAACCAACAAAAGTGACTAGAATCACCTTTTTGTCCTTTTCTCGACTCTTAAAACATGAAAAGGAAAAGTTTTTGTTTCAAATTCTAAAATTAATTGACCGCGAAACAACATACTTCCTGTGGAAATATTCCTTAGTATGTCTTAGGTTGATATCAATGGAAACATTTCCCAAGTCTACCAGTCAAGGAAACCCCTCTGATGGGAATCCTAGTCCCTTTCCTTCTTTTGGAAATACTGGTGCTCCCTAGATGGCGACGTTGTCCCTTCTTATGTGCAAGTGGTATCACCCCCGCCACAGGTTAATTACGTGGCCACTTGTTCCATGCTCGCATCTACTGATGATCTAGTAGGCGATGTAGTACACCATGTACTTAGGGAATTGGAGCCCGATTTTTCATTTGGATCCATGAACATGTATCCCTTCTAGAGTGTTGTTCACCCATCTGATGAAAACCTCTTGGAATCCATGGCCACTTTTGGTCTATGATGAAGGATATCGAGCAAAGTTCCTTATCTTCTGCCAAGCTCCTGAAAAAGTGAAACAAGGGATATGGAGTAGATTTCCCTGTTTTGTGTCAAGCTCCTTAAAAAAGGAAACAAGGACCATGGAGTAGAGTTCCCTGTCTTGTGTCAAGCTCCTTAAACAAGGACCACGGAGCAAACTTCCTTGTCTTGTCTCAAGCTCATTAAAAAATGAAACAAGGGATTTGGAGCAGATTTCCTTGTTTTGTGTTAAGCTCCTTGCAAAATGAAACAAAGGATTATGAGGATAGTTCTTTTATAATGCCAACCTCGTTAAAAAATGAAATAGGTCCTCATGAGCATGGTTATTTTCCTATGTCAAGCTCGTTAAAAAATGAAACAAATCCCCTTCTAATTCGAGACTTTGATTATATCTCATATAATCCCAATCGAGAGTCTTTCACTTGATCTCGTTAGTGAACCTTCATTCCATCCACCTATTAGTAACCAGTAGTGTACTTGGTGAATGAAATGAAGCTTGGGGGGCATGTACCTTGAATTGAGTCATTATGTCGGGGGCATGCCAACTTAATCCAAGCATATTTTATTTCCGTTTCAAGCTTGTGTAAAAATGAAACCAAATCCAAGCATAGTTTTTCCTCATGTTTCAAGCTTGTGAAAAAATGAAATCATCTTCAAGTATCCTCAAGCATAGTTTCCCGTGTTTCAAGCTTGTGTAAAAATGAAACCATTCCCACTTTACATCTCGTGATTTCTATTTTTATCAACCAGTTTTTTCCAGATGAGCCTTGGTTATTTCATTCCAATGTCACCATCTCTTTGGCCGATCATACACTTTCATTTGGTTGTTTTACCCTTGCTTGAGGAACATTTACGATGAGTTGTCTTATTAGCCAAGCTCTTGACCATTACATGTTTTGAGAAGTTCCATCATGACCGGAACCAGTTGCTATCATTTTATACCAATTGTTCCTCCAGGTGGAGTCCCCTTTCAACTCTTTTTAAACTCCAAAAATACGAAAATATTGTCAAGTACTTGTCATTTCGAACTTGTTAAAGTAAATGAATTGACATCGTCTCAATATATGTTTACTCCTTTTTCGGGATGAGATTGACTATTTACGAAAAAGGTACACCTTGGTCAACATGGTCAAGAGGTTCTCTTGGATATTATTTTCTACCTTTTCGGGTTCAAGAGACAAATTAAAAAAAGGGACCTGATGGAGTTTCCTTTTTTCATCTCTTTTTCAAAATCTCTAAATTTGAAAAAGATATTGAGTTATTATTACGTCAGACTCATTAAAATTTTATGATGAAAGACTTGTCACCATGACGAGCCCGTGTTTCTCCTTCCTAGGACTCATAAAACTTACTAGGATGGATTCATTCGAAGGGTGAACTTATACGACAAGCATATGTTATCCTCTTCAAGCTTGTGTAAAAATAAATAGGTGCTTGCTAGAAATAGTGGGGGAAAATGAAGATGAAACATCTCTTGTATAGGCAACATGTCTCTCTTGAACATGACACTCATTTGTTTCTCCTGTCAGGTTTGGGATATCCTCGCTCAATCACTTGTCTTTCCAGGTTTGGGTGATCCATTTTGCCTCTCATTTGACTATTCCACTTTATCATTATGACCCTTGGTCCTATATTGAGTCTAAATGCTGCCACATTCCGAAGTCGTGTTGCCAATATGTTCAAGAGAAGTCCAATCTATAGTTATTTACCTATACACCATTTGAGTCATTGTTACAGTCTTGAAAATTATTCCACTTTATTCCTTGTTTCGTGTCGATGACGAGGGAATCAATATGACCCTCCTTCGACGGGTTACTTCCTGTCAACTTCAGCCCATTATCATGGAAGATGACTTAGAGACTCCCTTTCAGTACCTTAGAGCTTGCATGCCTAAATGGCAAGTTATTCACATTCGACGACAAGTTTTCATCATTGGCTTTTGATCGGGTGATTCCATGAGTGTTCGACTTCATCTTCATTATCACATTCACGGATTGTAATGTCATAATTGAGATCCATTTTCATTATTGGTGGTTTCTCTCATTCCTGTTAGCAGTCCACATCATTGGTTGGTAATCAAGCGGGTTTCTAGCATGTCCGACTTCGACACATTCATTCGCATGTTAGAATTCATATTTTGATTGGGTTGGGATGGAGTGCAAGACCCTAAGTCTTATCTGATATGACTCACGTTGTGTGGAGTTATATGTTATTCCTGATTGTACACATGTTTCTGCTATATGGATGGTTGTGATTGTTTAGTCAATTTAGTGTCCTAAATTGCTTGCATAAATTATCAACCAAGGTTTGTAAGCTCATGAAGTGTAGTGCACTATATGTGCTTAGTTAACCTACTTCATTGTTTTGTATTTTTATATTGTTTTGGGGGTTTCTGTTCTTTGATTCCTAATGATGTACAATCTGAACTATGAGAAACTGAATCTAAACTTCCTAAAGGTGAACCAATAGTTTAAAACTAGTCAAAATCTAATTTAAAAGAAGGAAAAACAGAACATTTGTCCTATCTTGTCATTAATCCTAAGTCATGAATCTAATTCTTAAAATTAAAAGGTGAAGTTGTAATGCATGTTGAAATAAATATAGATAATGAAATCAACTGAAGTACTTCTAGTTACTTTAACCTTCAATTTTGAAAGATAACCTTCTTGGGATGGAATACAAGCAACTTTTTGTACATTATGATCTAGAGAAGTAAATGAAAATATGTAGAAGGTAACTGATTGATTTCAACCATTGTGTGAAGTGAATGTCTAACCATTTAGTCTAGGATGGGCATCAACTTGAAATGGTGATCAAAAACATTCATTAATGCAGTGAATTGACAATCTGAACTAGAAAATAAATAACAAAACAGTGAGTAAACTAGTCAACAATGCATTCTCATTACTTCAACCTTACTCTGTTTAGAAACAAAATCGTTTCCTTTCATGAAATGTGTTGGAGAAACAAGACTGCACAATTGAATTTTAACATTATGCTATTAATCAAAACTAAAATAAATCCACCTAAGTTAAAAATACTGCTAAAAGAAAATGGTGAAATTAAAACTAAACAGAGAAAACCTCCTTCAGTGCAGGGGCCCTCTGCAACTGACTGGGTTGAGCTCCTAACTAATTGAAAATTCTCTTTTAAACGATCATTGGTCAACACATGATTTTATATTATAGACAGGAACGAAGTCCAAAAATACAGAGTTGAAAGTCTGAACTTAATACATCAAAATCTTCGAACCCCTCTCGGTTCTGTACAACCAGTATTTAAAAGGAAATAATCATAATTGTCTTTGAGGAAAACTAGCTACAGGTGGCCTATATGTATTACAACAAGACTACGTAAATGTCTGATCAGCTACAGGTGACTTGAATTTGAGCGAGATGTTTGCAACAAAACCGTTAACACAGGTGGCTGATCCGAGTTAATGCTGCAATATAACTGTTAGATTTATTGATTAACCACGAAAGAGTAGACGAAGAGTCCTATTGCTTCCGGGTATCATATGTTTGACTCCACCTTTGACTACGATCTTGAGCTTGCTTTCTTATCGATCTGGGCTGAGTGACTAGGATAGAATCCATGTGGAGACGATTCTAGAGATGCCCATGTGGCCGGTTTCTTCATTTGACACCTGGAACCTGCCAGACCATGGAAGTAGCTATGGAATACACAATTAGCTGTAGAATAGGCTGCGTTCTGTAGCTAATTTGAAAAAATTTATTCAAATAGAAAAAACATAAAAATATAACATGTCAATCATTTAATGCCCTCCTTAAGACAAAACCTATCAGTTATCATTGATGGGGATCTGTAATCTTATGGAAAAGCAAGGGAAATAAGTGAGAAAATTTGTCAAGGAGAGGGTAATTCTGAGGTTCAACATACCCCCACTGCAAAATCATTGCATGTCCTCATGCAATTTGTCAAAAATGTGAATTCTTCTTTCCTATTGCATTTTCTCAGACACTTCTGCAAGTACATCTAATTTTCTTCTTTTGCTCTTCTTTGAAGTGATTGTCATTTTGGGTTTCTTCATAAGAAGCCTGTATTTAAGGTTGATGACTATTCTGTTCAAGCTTTCATTCTTCTTATACCATAGCCCTCTATGCAGTATTTTATTATCATGAATAGCCTTATCCAATTTACTTTGTTCCCTCAAGGTTTCGTTTTCTATCTTGATATGTCTGTTCAATATCTCTAACTCATAGATTTCCTGTTTGAGAGAGTCAATTAGAGGTTCTTGTGGATTGACATAGGGTTCTGGATTGACAGAGGATTCTAGATCCATTGAGGCATTTTATTCTCTAGTGATTCTATATAATCATATATTTGTTGCTGCACTAGGTCTATTCCTAGAGATCTTCTACTGGGGCTGCCTTCAAAATACCGTTTAGGAGAATTTTGAGGACTGTGTGTATATGGAACATTATCAGGAGATAGTACTGGGGTTGCTTCTTCTAGATTTATGAACTTTTTTCCCTTTGATGATATCCTTTTTACCATACCTCGGAGCCTAGAGCTCCTTCTAAGTTGTAGAGGACTTATGTTCTCTTCCTTTGTACCCTTTTTCTTCTTATCTTTTATTTTCTCTTGATTTGTTTCCTAATCTCTGTCAACTCTTCAGAGATTAATTTTTCATCATCTTGTTGTAATGAAGATTCAGGTTTGTTTCCAGTAGTTTCACCAGCTTTCTTTTTCATCTTCCCTTTTTGTTTGATTTGTTCCCTGATCTCTATCAATTTTTCAGAGACTAGCTCTTCATCATTTTTCTGCATTGAGGACTCAAGTTTGCTTTGAATGGTTATACCGGTCTTCTTTCTCCTACTCCTTTTTACATTACCCTCTTCAGGTGACTCTGGTGCCTCTTGGAAATAGTTTCTTATCAGAAAATTTTCCCAAGTATCTCCTATCTTTTTCAAATGTAACTCAACTAGTATCTTTACCAACCCATGATGGTACATGGTCGTGTCTATGAATTCTATTTTCTTCTGTACATTTGAATCCATCCTTCTTCAAATGTTTAGCAGGAAGAAAGGGAGATTGATTTCTCCATTTTCTAGAAAGTTCATCAATAAAAGTATATGATAGACATACATGCACCCAAATCTCCCTTAACAGGTAATGAATTTCTGTAATATAAAAAGCATTCTTCTCCATTTACTTTTAAGTGTTGAAATAGGAATTTCTTTTCTAAAGATAGAGACATCCATACCTAGGTTCCTAAGGATTACTTTCCATGATTCATTGTGGAATTCCTTGTTTTTGAACCATCTTTCACCATGTCTTGGTAGTTCTGTAGCCTCTGTTATGTAAGATTATGTTACTGCAAACTTAATGTCTCCAATTTCTACTTCGGTACCATCAAATGATCTAGCAAAAGATTTTGTGATCTCTTTGTGGAAGCCATCAAATTTTTCAATGAAATTGAGCCATCCAGCCTTCTGCAACATCTCCTTGAGTTGTGGGTATCCCTCCATATATTTTGCTCCTACTGGCTCTGTCTTGACAATGAGTCCCATGGCTTCTGTTTCGCAAAATTTCTTAACCTTCAGAATTACTCTCCTAGTCTATGAAATGGATTGACTGCGGGTATGGTGAAAAATAACTATGGGTTTGCGTGGAATAAGTAGATAGTGAGGGTTTGGAGAGACGTGGATACATTGGTCACATTGTAGTCATGACTGTTAATAGATGGAGTTATTAGGGACCGTTTAGGTACAGAGTATGGAGAGTGTAGTGGAGATGTGGTGTGATGAAGTTATTATGGACCATTTGGTACCGAGTATGGAAGATGTGGCGGAGATGTGGTATGATGAAGTGGTAGTCAAATCAAATGATGACTTGTTAAGGAGACATACGATTATTCATATTATACATGCCTTATGTTTTTAACTTGATGTTTGAAACAAATTTTACATTTTACCTTTAGAACTTAACCTTCTACTTGATAACTCTTTTGGTGTTGATCCTTAGGTACTTTTAGAAAGTTTGGTCTCCAAAACTTGATTCTTCAATTTCCTGCATTCATGATTTATTTGTGAGCTATACAATTGTGCCAGAGCTTATAAGTAAGTTGTAGCTGCAGAATGTGAAAAGAAGGAGAAGTGAAGTATGGCCATGGAATATGAGTGTAAAAACGAGATGGAAATGTGTTATGACAGTGAGATGGAATGATATGTAAAATAAAGTGGGAAATAGGGTGAAATGGAGTAAAACTGTAAAAATAAAATGTAAATGGAATATGACAGTGAGATGAAATGGAACTGTAAAATAAAATGAAAACAGAATGAGATGGAATGAGATTATGAATTTGAAAACTCTAAACTACAAATGAATGTAGTGTTTTGTCACTACTTATTACAGAAAGGAAATGGAAATATAGGATGTCAGAAATCTCTGATTTTCACCTTGTATTTTCTATATAAGTATGCCAATCAAAGATTAGTTTTCAAACTCATACAATTTTTTTTTTCATTTTTTTTTTATAGGAAAAATAAAGGCTAAGTTAGTGGAGAAGAAGAATTCTTCTTCACTAGCTTCATTTCAGAGTTATTCTGGAAAATCTTAATGAACTCCTCTCTTGAAATTGGTTTCTGATATATCTTCAATCGATGACCATTCACAAGAAGAGGTATTTTGCTTCCATCTATTGTCCTTATCCTTACTACTTCGTTATTAAAGACTTCTTCAATCTCATATGGCCCAAGCCAATGAGTCTGAAACTTCCCTTGAAAATCTTTGAATTTTGAATCGAACAAAAGTGCCCAATCTCCTGCTTGAAACTTCTTCTCCTTGATATATTTATCATGCCATTTATCCCTTTGCTGTTGGACTATACTGGTTCTTTGAATTGCATCTTGCTTGATTTCATCAAGCTCATTGAGTTACTCCAATCTATGTTTCTGTGCCTCTGATAAATCCAGTCCCAATTGGACTGCAATCTTGAAGGTTTTGATTTGAAACTCTATAGGGAACAAGACTTGTCTCCCATAAACAAGGTCATAGGGTGTGTGTCCTGTTGTGTTCCTCCATGTAGTTCTATAAGCCCATAAGGCTTCAACAAAGAGTGCACTCCAGACCCCGCTCCTCCCCGATGGAATTATCTTTGAGGGCTCTCACCTAGGCCGCGTGCCCACCATGATATTTGAAGACTGGGATCTCACGGACAACAAGAAGTTCCCACACTTAGAGACGAAAAATCTAATGAAGTAGAATATGGAGGGGTCAGTGATAGTGTTAGAACCGCTAAAATGGCTACGCGGTGTGGAAAAGGTCGGGTTGTTGCACTTGTTATGGATTCCACATTTCCATTGTGCACCCATCACCATTTTCGTCATCAGGCAGTTGCTCTACTTGGTGCATGATGGGTATCTATGGCTGGACGAGCCTATTCTCATCACGGAAAACCTCGTCCACCAGATTTCTCGGCTTCCCTGTAAAGGAAAGGACCCCGCGACGATAGCCAGGAAAAGTAGCAATTTGGCTCTCATAGAGGCCATGATGGCAAAGTATAAGCTGAAGAAAAAGAAGAGGGGCTACTCCATCTCCAACATCAAGGATAAGGCGATGCGCATAGCCACCCAACTCTTGGCCGGTAAAGTGATGAGAAAATGCCACACCGATGAGGTACCAGCGCCGGTGGTTGCGCTAGCTGAACAGTGTGTGGAGGGGGTCTAGTTCAACTGGGCCGAGTTCCTCTACGAGGAGTTCTTAATAAAATTTCGTGAGGCCCAGGAGCAGGGTAAGACCTTCCACTACACGTGGTTTCTCTTAACCGTCTTGCTGGTAGCCAGAGAATTGTCGGAGGATATTCAGTTCCCGAGCATTGACCGAGACTTACCAGAGGCTGTGAAGTATGCTTCACTTTGGGCCACCAAGGACGCGAAATGGATTCACAATACAAATATTTTCTGGGTGCTCATGGAGGCGAGCATCTGCATGTGGATCAATAGGAGGCCTATCACCTACAGTGCAAAATAGTCTGGAGAATTTCGCAAACTTCAAGGCGGACATGAACAACATATACATCAGGGTGCGAAAGGATTTGGTGCAGCAGTGGAAAAAGCTACCATTCATAGCCACTGACGACACGATCTTTACTGTGTTGGAGACATGGTCTCCTGAGTGGCGCGCCCTAGATTTGGCAGAACTAGAAAAGGTGGCAGCACAAAAAAAAATAAGGATGATGCCAAGCTGTGCGTCACCCAATTGGCCGAGATAAGGCGGAACAAAAAAATGGCAACCGAGGTAAGGGCATCCTGTGAAGTGGCACAGGAAGACGCAGAGCAGAAGAAGGCTGCAGAAGCAGCACCAACAGCACAGAAAATAGAGGCCGCCATAGTACAAGCAGAGGAGGGCCAAGTAGTGTCCTTAGGGCAGGAGGCAGAAGAGACAGAAATAGCAGAAGAGAGCGCGGACCTAGGGATGGTGTCTACACAGCTCAAACGGTCGCGCATCACAGAAAGATCAGGTCCAAGAAAGAAGGTCAAGGCCTCGAAGTTGGCCATCAACCCGATCACCTTAACTAAAGTTGATCTCCATGACATCGGTAAGATGGTCTGTGATGTCACCAATGAAGCGCTCCAAGAGTTTATGACAAAGCACCAGAGTGTGTTGGGGGCCCTCAGGGCGCAGTTGCAAGAGTTTAAGGTACGACCCCCTCAGGAAGGTATCCTGTCTACCCACGTCACAACGAGCACTTCAATAGCAGAACAAATGCTCCGCGCAAGGATGGCTAACACAATAGTGTTGCCAGAGGGAGCATTAGTATTGGCAAATGGGATGGACCGAATGACAGTTAGCATGATGAAAGGCCTTGGCCTTAATCTAGCTGCCCTTCCCCAAGAAACACTTTATCAACTACAGGATGGAATAATAGTAGAGCTGCGCGCCAGGGAGAGCCGCGCAATCCAAGTTCTGAGTGAGCAGAAGATTAATATATAACAACTTAGCTTGCAGTGCGATGAATTGGTGTTGCAAAACCAACAATTGGTGTAGATAGTAGATGACGCTTGCTGATGTGTCTCAGAGCTAGCTATCGCAACAGATCTACCAGTCGAAGTGCGAATTCACAGTTTAGCAAGTGGAGTCCGTGATGCTAGAGAAGAGACAAAAAAGGTGCAGCTAGAGCTGAATCTCCAGATTGCTGATTTGTGGTTGAAGGCGCAGCCTTCCACTCCCCCAGAGGTCAGAGAGTAGCGCGCTAGCGCTATTGCTGTAGGGATGGAAGAGATTGGAGGTGTAGTGCGTGACTATACGAACAAGTTGGAGTAGGCGCTTAAGGTCCTCACAATGTTGCAGGAGGACCCCAACATCCATCAGCTAGAGATAAAGGCATGCGAACTCCAGCAACATTATGACAACATCAGAGGGACTGCGCAGACATTAGTCCTTACTCATCGGCTTGCAAGGATGCAGCAAGCCAAGGCATTAAAGGAGCATATGGATGCAATGTGCCATAAGGAAGTTGTTCTCAAAGCGCATGTCCAGTCATGGATTGATGAAGCCTTCACAATCCCAATAGATATTGAAGGAAAGCTCGCGCAGATTCAGGAGATGCATGCATAGATGCAACGTAGCACACCAGAATCAGAGGGCTCAGAAGACAGAATGTAGTAGGTTCAACAAGTAGCAGCTTAGTGCGCTATAGATATCAAGACTGCTTGGGACCAGTTGGAGGGACTCCGCGCCAAGATCAGCATGCCGACAGAGTGACTCGAGGGTGAGTCACGATGTTTGTGTTGGGGGCCTGTTGGGCATGGAATCCCCCCACACCATGTTTTGGGGCTGAAAGCCCAAGTTTGGATTGTTATTATTGTAAAAACTCCGCGAATTGCGGGCACAGAGTGAAACTTCTAATTTAGAGTCATAGGGTTGTCCGCCCTAAGTTTTGGATGTAGTGTCAGCCTACCCATGGTCAGCAGACCATGGGATTATATAAATAGAGTGAGGCTCTAAGTTGTAAAGAGGAGAGTGAACCAACGAATGGAGTCTGTAAGATAGCGAGCATAGAGTAAGAATCTAAGTGTCTTGGGTTGTAGTAATAGGAAGAGGCAAGGTAGAATCGAGTCTGTAACCAGAGAAGGAGATAATAAAGAGAAGTTTGATTCCAAATCTTGTGTATATGTTTTGAAATATTATATGGTTGATATCTTCTGCAATTATACTATTTGATTTATTGCACACAGTGGTATAAATGTTTAACACTGTTAAGTATAAATAACCACATACAAATAGCTACTTTGATCAACTAATATCGAGTTGATAGTGAGGATTTGGGTAATAACATTGTTCGGGCCTGAATAAGGTTGCGCGTGTTGGCATTATGATACATATGTTGTACTTGATGGCAACCCACTCATCTCAGATAATAAATTATAATGTAGAGAAAAGTTCACGCACTTATATGCAAAGAAAAGTTTATTTCATGTAGAGAAAAGTTCATGCACTTTTATGCAGAGAAAATTTTATTTCATGTAGAGAAAAGTTCACGCACTTTTATGCAGAGAAAAGTTTATTTCATGTAGAGAAAAGTTCACGCACTTTTATGCAGAGAAAAGTTTATTTCATGTAGAGAAAAAGTTCACGCACTTTCATGCAAGGAAAAGCGCGTATATGTTGGAGAACTTACCTTTGGTCCATGGTAGTTAGTCCTTGGTATTTGAACCTATGGTTTTGGACCATGGTACCTCGCCAGAAGTGTTGATCCCAAGTATTGGGTTCGTGGTATTGGTTTATTATGGTTTTGGTCCGTGGTATTGCATCCAAAAGTGTTGATCTCACACACTTTCATGGTTGGTTCATGGTATTAGTCCAACATTTTTTTTGATCCTATGGTTTTGGACCGTGGTATTGTGGAAGGCCTAAGACTATATAAGAGGAAGAAGATCATTTGGCAAAGCATCATCGAATGAATTGAATATCTAATAAGTGCTAGATCTGAAATATTTGTGATTGGGTTATGGTGCAGATCTGGATCTGAATGAAGGAGGAACCTTAGCGCATAAAGAAGGATAAGTTCTATTGATGGGTCATAATATTTATGCTTGAATAATAATATCTTTGTATGATTTTGATCTGTTATATGAGGCGCATGCTTGATCTATAAATCTGACAATCTGGGTAAATTAGTGTCTGAATATTTGAAAGAAGGAATTATCCTTTATAGATCTGCACGCAGGTTTCAGGTTGTTGAAGTAGCGTATATCTTTAAATTATGATCTAGTTGCCTTTGTCTATTGCTGCAGTATTCTGGGTTCAGAATTTGGTGTGTGGTTAATGTTACTGTGTTCTGGGTACAGCTGTCAGAGAAGTGTTTGCTTGATTCAGTGCTAATTGGGAAAAGGAGATTGTTTGATGCAAATATACTTGATGATTGATTGATGTTCATGGATCCAGTTTGAAAATTTATGAAAAGTGGTCCTTGAAAGAAAAGAAGTAGGGGGTTGTAACTCCCTTCCAGAAGAGAGAGTTGTAGCTCTCTGCAGGTTGCAGCCTGCGTACTGGTAAAGGACTGCACCAATACAAAATCATTGTAAAAGGAATTTCTAATTGAAAGAAGATAGAGACATATTGCAGTAGGTGGTTTTCACCCACATTGGGTTTCCACCTTATATCTGGTGTTCTTTGGTGTGACTATCTATTTTTCTTGTCCATGCTCATTATTTTATGGTACTGACATACAATAATTCAAAGTATAAATATATTGAAAAAGAATTAGATAATACCGATTAACCCCCCCTCTCAGTATTATTTCCAACAGCGCGAGGGCAGCATCGTAAGCTGCGAGGTACTGATAGGTGCGCGTAGCAACGTGCTCACAGGTTCAAGCCGCGAACCAGTGGAAATCATCAGACATCTCTAGGGTGGGGAAACCTAGTTCTAGCACCCTCCCATACTATGTAGATGCACAATCTTAGTGAGAATTCCTTCAATCACCTTATTTGTAGATTCAACTTGACCATTTGCTTGTGGATGATAGGGAGTAGATTTGCTATGTTTGATCTTGTAATCTTCCACAAGACTCTTCACCATTTTAGATGTAAATTGAGATTCCTGATCTGTCACAATTTCTCTTGGAACACCAAAATGAGTGAAGATGTCCTAAAAAAGAAAATTAACTACAGATTTTTCATTAGCAAAAGGTAATGCTTTAGCCTCTACCCATTTAGTGACATAATCAGTGCATACCAATATATACTTCTTTTGCTTAGATGGGTGATTAATTGGTCCAACAAAATCCAAGGCCCATTTTTCAAAAGGTTCAATGAGTACCTGAATTTGTAGTGGCATTTCATTTGAAGAAGCAGGTTTTCCTACCCTTTGGTAGTTGCCACACCTCCTGACATATTCTTTGGCATCTTTGAAGATGGATGGCCAATAATATCCTAAAGAAAGGATTTATAGGTTGTCCTCTTGTCAGCAAAGTGTCCACCACACGGTTCATCATGACATGCCTTAAGAATCTCAGGCATTTCATCTTCCTTAACACATCTTTTGATCATGAGATTTGGACCTGTTTTATACAATTCATTAGTGATCCATGAATATCTTGCACTTATTTGAATGATTTTTCTTTTCTCTCTAGGAAACAAATGTGAAGGCAATTTCCCTGTGACTAAGTAATTGGTAATATTTGCAAACCAAGAGGTCTGAGTAGTCACTACAAAAAGATATTCATCAGGAACCTTATCTTCAACTGGAGTGTCATCTTTGATATTTTGAATTCTGGACAAGAAATTAGAAATTGTGTTTTGTCTTCCAGGTCTATCTAGCATAGTAATATTGAATTCTTGCAAGAGTAATAGCCATCTTGTAACTCTGCTATTAGTAATAGCTTTATTCATTAAGTATCTAATTGCAGAGTGTTCTGTATGAACGAAGGTTTCATAGCCTGTTATATAATGTCTGAACTTATTGATGGCATGAAAAACAACTAAAAATTCCTTTTCAGTTACAATATAATTTAAGTCAGTGGGAGCCAAATTCTTACTTTTATAGTAGATGGCATAGGGAATCAGATCTTTTTTTCCTAATACATCTCCTAGTGTTGTATCTGAAGCATCTGTTGAAATGTGAAAAGGTAGTTTCCAATTTGGACCTCTCAAGATGGGTGCTTCAGAAATTCTTGCTTTTAAAGTCTCAAATTCTAACTGGCAATCAGGATTCCAATTGAATTCACAATCCTTGGTGAGTAATTTGAAGAGTGGGGATGCCATAGAAGAATATATCAGAGGAGCCTTGATGTCATCATTCTCATGTTCAACTTCTATGATGGGTTCTGGATTTCCTTCTAGATTTCCATCATCTTCTTGACTGATGGTCATGGTCAATGCTCCTTTTGAGTGAAGGTCATGAAGTTTGTCCCATATACCCTTTGCTGATGCATATTTTCCTATATTGTTCTTTACAGAATCAGGTAGCCCATTCAAAATTTCCTTCATTACTTTTTCATTGTACTCCTTGGATTCTTCATCCATCCTGCTATCAACAATCATTGATTTCTAGATTTCAATGCCTTGAGTCTGTAAGAAATTCCTCATTCTTGCTTCCCATATATTAAAGTTCCCGTTGAGCCTTGGAACTTCCTCAAATTGATTGTCTTATATTTTAGTAGTAGAGGGTGACACATCCTTAGGAGGATTGGAGACTTTCTTCCTTGACTTTGCCATTTGTGTTCTAAAGATCAACCTTCAAGCTGTTAGGCTTTGAATGAAGGAACTGACTCTGATACCAATTGTTGGAAATACTGGGGGGGTGAATCAATATTTATTTTTCCGACTATTGTTTTTCCAGTTAAAACATTTATATTCAAAACAAAAGATGAACAACAAGATTAAATGCTTTTATTAATATAATCTTTGCAGTAAAATAGATACAATAGATAAGTTCTTGCAATTAGTTGCCAAGCACCAACTTGGACTTTTGTGAGGCTCCAACCTCCAGAGCTCCAACTTTATTTCTCAAAGGCACCAATCTTGGACTTAGGAGCACCAACTCCCAAGGACTTCAATCCTTCTAGTTCCTAAGACACCAGTTCCAAGGACACCTATCCTTCCTACTTCTGAGGCACCAATCCCAAGGACTCCAATCGTTCTTACTTCTGAGGCATCAACCCCAAGGACCCCAATACTTCTTACTTCTAAGGCACCAACGCCAAGGGTTCCAACCCAATCTTTTCAAGGCACATTTGATAGTAATGCTCTGCTCTTAGAACTCTTCATTACTGAGTTCTGTCTATATACTGCTTCACTGTAGTCTCCATGCTATAGCATCAATGACAACCAATCTTCCTATGAAGGAGTCTTTACAACTCTTCATACTGTCCACACAGAGTCTCTAATAGCCTTCGTGCTATCTGATAATGTCTTCACATAGCTTTAGTCAGTCTACTGTTAGCTGCACTACGCTCTGCATCAAGAAAAACTTTCGTTTCAAGCATCTGTTCTAATGTCACAGTTAATGCTTTAGCATGACTGCTTCTCTGTTGGCTACTTGGTCCTTCGGCCCTTTTTCTGTTCTGCTGGACCCTCTGCTACTGCCTCTGTTTCCTCCAATTGTTTCAACAACACAACGGCTACATACAACACACCTTGTTCTCTGTTTTTGTTGTTGTATACGCTCCTGATTCCTCCGACTATCGGTTTTTTCTTTTCCGCTGGCTCTTTGGTTTCCTTCTCAACCACTATGGTTTCCTCTGCTTCACTTGATCCTTCGGATTCCCTCCTTGGGCACTGTGGTTTCCTCTACCTATTCAGATTAGCCACTGCTTCACGGACACATTAATACAGAAGAGCCGGGTGTATTACAGAGGAAATGATGCTTATTAACAGATATCAGAGAGAGCCCTTTTTTTTCTTTTAATATCATTCATACACAGGACTTCATCATTTAATGGACATGCCACGTCCCATTCGCAATCATAATCGCCATGATTCAGCCTACTGAACTATCGTTCAGGCCTCCTGAACTATCAGGAGCGTTTCTTAATGCAATTTTGCCTTCAAACCCCGCGCAATGCATATATTCAAGTACACAGGAATATATGATAAAAACTTGCTTAAACACTAAAGAGTGGACTTCAAGAATTATTACATCTGTATCTATACTGTATTGGTTCCGCTACATATATCACAATCGATAGTCGCAGCTTCTCGATGGCCGATGCCCAATTCACCTGCGGATGCGATATGACATTAGGCCAAATTGCAATGTTGCATCGGGTCCGCAACATTCATCGCAATCGATGTTTGTAGGAGGACAACCCTTTGGGTATTAAGGCGATGGGCGAATGCGATATTGCATTAAACCATAGCACAATGTTGCAGTGGGTCCGCATATATATGTCGCTATCGGGGGTTTGGGGTGATGGCACATAACTGAACCTCTGATTATCATATCGCCGATATATATATATATATATATATGTTGCTGTCGGGGTTTTGGGTTGATGGCACATAGCCGAACCGCCGATTTCACTGTCACTGATATATATATGTATGCCTGCTCCGATAGTGTATATTGATATAACTGTGTTTTCTGCCTCTGGTAGTTCAAATTGCGTTTATGCATAGGTTTTCGATATATATGTGATTTCCGCCTCCGATAGTGTATTCTGATGTATATGTACACTCTGCCTCCGGTAGTGTATATTGCGTACATATATATAAACTCTTCCTTTCCGCTCTGATAGTGTATTTGCATATATGTATAGGTTTTTGCCACCAATAGCTCCCAATAGCTCTGCCTGCTTCCTTCGATGGCTCTGAGAGCATTGTTTGCTTCCTCCATTGCTCTGATAGCTCTATTTGCTTCCTCTAATGGCTCTGTTTTCTTCCCTATATACCATTTGCTCCTTTGATATATTCTTCTATGGCATATATATATGACATATCTATATGGCTCTTCGTGTAGCTCCGATTGTGGCTCCTCTTGCTCCAATGTGGCTCCTCTGGCTTGGCAATGTATTTCAAAGTCCTCCTCTGATACCTTCATACCTTGATGGCTTCTGCCTTTTTTGATATGCCTCTCTTGCTCTGATCTTCTGTAGTATGCCTCTCTTTTTGACTCCTTCGTTAACAGACTCTTTCTTATGGCTTGGCTATCCTGATGCCCTTGCTCTTGTCTCTTCATGGATCTGCTCTACTTCCCCTTAGCTTCATATCATCATCTAGTATCTAGAATATTGCCATATTGACATCAATGACAACCTAGGTCAACATATTTTAGTGAAATTTTCTATAAATCATCTATAGTATCCTGTAAATCCTAGAAAACTTCTAACATCCTTTTGACAATTTGGAATTGATAATTTGGAGATGACTTCAACTTTAGATTTATCAACTTCAAATCCATCTCCTGAAATGTGATGTCCTAAAAAATTCCCTTCTCTAAACATCATAAAACATTTTTCATGGCTTAGTGAAAGGTTTGCTTCCTTACATCTTTTAAGAGCATTTTCCAAATTTTCCAAAGCTTCTTCAAATGTATTCCCATAGATTGTAAAACCATCCATATATACTTATACACAATCATGTATTAGATCAGAAAAAATTCCTAGTACTGCTCTTTGGAATGTTGCAGGTGCATTACATAATCCAAAAAGAAGTACTCGGTAGGCAAAGGTTCCCCATGGACAAGTAAATGTGGTTTTATCTTGATCTTCAGGTGCCACATGAATCTAATTATAACCACTAAAACCATCCAAGAAGGAGAAATACTTCTTACTTGCTAATGTATCTAACACTTGATCTATAAAGGGCAAAGGAAAATTATCTTTAAGGGTAGCTTTGTTTAATTCTCGATAATCAATGCACACCCTCCATTTATCATTCTTTTTAGGCACAATCACTAAAGGGGAACCCATTGGCTGTCTAAAATTGGGTAAATGAAGTTTACATTTAGCAGTTTTTGCAGCTCTTCTTTCACAATTTCCCTAAGATTTGGATTCATCCTTCTTTGAGGTTGTCTGATAGGTTTACAATTTTCCTCAATGTAGATGTGATGTATACAAGTCTTAGGACTAATTCCTTTCATGTCAGTATATTCCCATGCATATGCAACAGAATGTTGTTGTAATGTTTTGATTAGCTTTTCCTATTGTAATTTCTCCAAGTTATTGTTTATGTTTAATGTTCTCCCTAGAAAGATTTCAATTCTAGAGCTACCAAATTCTTCCATAGAATAAAGAGACATCTGCCTAGATGAAAAATATTCAATATTGGATTTTTCTTGGAATTGATCATGTTCATATTTTGGAGATGATTCAAAAATTTCCATTGTATTTAAGATTTGACTATCTCCACTAATATTTGAAATAGTAAAGAGAGGTTGAATGTCATTTTCATCATCAATCCATTCTTTGCAATCTATTTCTGTGATTGTTCTTGCTGGAGGATATAGAGTGAATTTCTTTGTTGAATTCCCATTAGAAATATACATGTCACCAGATCTACAACTAATGAAAGCATTAGTTGTGGCCAACCAAGGTCTTGCTAATATAAGTGGATGTCCTCCTAGATTGTTCTTGGGGGTTAACATCACAAAATCAATAGAGTATTCCCAAGAATCTAAGGACACTGAAATATTTTCTAACACACCATCTGGTTTGATTACAGATCTATCTGCTAATTGCAGTAATGTAGGCGTGTAAAGAAGATTAGGAAGCTTCAGCTGTTCCATGGTTTGTTTGCTCATGATGTTTATTGCTGCTCCTAAATCAATCAATGTATTCAGAATTTCAACTCCATTGATATGTGTTTTCACAATTGGACTTCTTGGATTTACATAGTGTTGTATGGCAATTTTCCCATCATTATGTCTACTATTTTCCTACCAGGTGAATTCTTTTTGTTTCTTTTGCTTTTCATCCTGGTTTCTTTATGCTCAACTACTTTATTGTTTTAGCTAGGATTGGAATCTCCTTAATGGCTTGTAACAAAGGGATTTTGATATAGACATTTTTCAATTCATCTAGAAAATCATAATTAGGCAACATAATCTGCTTTTCTACTCCTCTATCAACTTGTAAGATTTTAGGAAAACGAGGTGCAGAAGTAGATATTGGTTGCTCAATGATAGGAGTTGAGTTCACTGGTTCTTTCTATTTTTCATTTTCAGTATTTTGGTTTTGGAGAGATGTTCCTTCAAAACTTTTATTGGGCTGTACAGAATCTTCCTCAGAATTGTCTTGTTCCTGAATAAATACAGAGGGCCTTTCCTTTTCTAATATCCTACCAGATCTTAGTTGAACATCATTGAGATCTAGAGGAGTGATCATATAAGTTGGAAATTGTTGTCCTTCCACCATGTAATTATTCTAAGGATTTTTATTGTTGGGGTTTGGTAATGGTTGGGCAGGTAGCTGATTTGGTCTTTGCTGAAATGGTAGTAAGCGTTGTGGATTTTGGTTTTGAAGTTAAGAGTGCTGGTTTTGTTGTGGAAATGGTAGTGAAAGTTGAGGGTTCTGATTTTGAAGTTGTGGCTACTGATTTTGTTGTGGAATTTGTGGGGGAGGATAATTCTGATATGATGGAGGATATTGATAATATTGAGAAAATATTCCATAAGGATTTTGTATTCCTTGAGCCCAAGGTTGAGATTGAGATTGAGGTTGAGGTTGAGGCCAAGGTTGCTACCAAGAATTCCAATTTGGTGGGAGCTGAAGATACTTTTGATTGTTAAATCCCTGATTTTGTGGCCCCTGCCAAGATCTTCTAGAGACAAAGAAAAGAGATTCTGCTGAATTTGGAATTGTTTCTTGTTGAAAAACAACCTTAATACCTGGAATTGAAGGACAACCGTTGGTCTCATGGTTTTTTGAACAAATCACATAAGTCTCTATGATTTTTGCATCCAAAGGGCATTCTCTTAAAGTGTGTTTTTTTCTGCATTTGGGATAGAAAATATCTAAAGCATCAACCTTAGTTTTCTACTTGTTTTGCAACTTCAGGGTGTCTATTTGCTCACTAAGGCTCCCTAGAAGATCTATTTTGAATTCATCAAGCATATTCCCAATTTTTTCCCTACTCAATGATCCAGTTGCAGATTTATTTAGTTTAACAAGAGAAGGATCTCTTGGACCTTTCCTAGTTTTGGATTTCCCTCTCGAGAGATGAACACATAATTATCCTATGTCACTTAATGGGAGTTAAGAGATATATCCCTTCCCCATCTTGTTAAGTATATCTATCCACTCATCTCTAATGTCTTTTTAATAGAAGAGCTTTTAAGGTATCTCCATCTAAATTATCCATCTTTGCTCTTTCCAGGTTATAGTTGAATCTCTCAATTAAATCCTCCAAATTTTCATCCTCTCTTTGCATCATTTTGAACACTTCATCCTTGCGATTGGTAGGCATGCAATAATCCAAATACCTATCCAAAAACACTTTCTTCATGTCATTCCATGTTCTAATGGACTAAGTGACCAACCCATGAACCACTTCAAAGCAGCTCCTTTCAATGTTGAAGGAAACAACTTAAGTTTTTTAGAGTCTTCTAAGTAATCATAGGTTCTACACAAGACTTCAAACTCAAATAAAAATGTTTCAGGATCCTCACTTTTTAACCCATGGAAATTTGGGAGGATAGAAGGTGAGATATTTTTCATTGTGGCATTTGTTTCTTCATCAACTATAGGGAATCCAAAAGAATTATCTATTTCCCTATTTCCTCTGCCCCCTCCATTATTTCCTCTACCTCTTCCTCTACGCCCTCCTCCAAACAGTGTGAATTCTCCATCCTTTCCTTCTTTTGCCATTATAGTTTCTTCAGAGTCAGTATAAGGTTCAACCTACAAGGTTAGTTTCTCTTCCTCTGGTTCCTCTATTAATGGTATGTGGGAGAGAGGTTATACTTCTTCTTCCTCACTAGGTATTCTTAATTCTTCAACTAAAATATGCTCCCCTATGGAGGTGAAAAAGGCTACTCCTTCTGTTGGAGACCCAAGATTTTTCTCCTCTAGGACTACCCCATTAGATGAAGTAGGAGATCCTTTTGATTGAATTTCTGACCTCAGAACTTCAGGAGTTCTAATAGATAGGAGTATGAGCTTAGGATGGAGGTGTATCTCTTCTTATTCTTGATGGAGTAGGTGGTGTTGTAGGAATTGAACTCCTGCCTCTAGCTATAAATCTACCCCTAGAGTCTCTTTCTCTATGCATATCAATTTTTTTTTTTTGAATGTAAGAGATAAGGTTACCTAATTACACTTCCTCGGAAACGACGCTAAAATGTTTAGTCAATTTAGTGTCCTAAATTGCTTGCATAAATTATCAACTGAGGTTTGTAAGCTGATGAAGTGTAGTGCACTATACATGCTTAGTTAACCCTTCCTACTTCGTTGTTTATATTGTTTTGGGGGTTTCTGTTCTTTGATTCCTAATGATGTACAATATGAACTATGAGAAAATGAATCTAAACTTCCTAAAGGTGAGCCAAGAGTTTAAAACTAGTAAAAATATAATTTAAAAGAAGGAAAAATAGAGCAATTGTCGTATCTTGTCATTAATCCTAAGTCATGAATTTAATTCTTAAAATTAAAAGGTGAAGTTGTAATGCATGTTGAAATATACAAAGAATGAAATCAACTGAAGTACTTCTAGTTACTCTAACCTTCAATTTTGAAAGATAACCTTCTTGAGATGGAATACAAGCAACTTTCTGTACTTTATGATTGTTATGAAACCAGCTCACAAAAAGATAGAAAAGAGAGATCCACGCCTTAGAATTCAGCCTCTTCGAGGGGGCAACCTCCTTTACATTACATAAATGAACAATTCTTGGATGATACAAATGACAAAACCTCCTTTCTATATATAGGAGTCTAAGGAGTCACAATATAATCCAGCCGACCTAACAATAATAATATAAAGCCACAAAAATAACAATAGAGGGATTCTATGGGGCACAGAAATAACAATATGGGGGTAATAGGGGCACAACAATATAAATAAGGGGTATAACTACAATAGTAATGGGGTAATCACTAGTATTATAGGGACCCAACATGCCCCTCTCCTTCAAAAAAGTGTTGTCCTCAACGCTTGAGTAGTTCTGGATACTTCTGCATAAAATTCTCATCCTCCCATGTGGAATCTTCAGCGGATAAGTTCTTCCACTTGATAAGATACTCTGAAATTGATCGATTTCGTAGCTGTCGAGTTCTTGTTTCTGTGACTGCTTCCGGTTCCAATATAATTTTTCCTTCCTCGTCAAGTTCTGGCAATATTGTTTGAATTGGGAGCTTGTCGCCTATAACCTTCTTTAAACATGAAACATGGAAAACTGGGTGCAATCGAGAAGCTGCAGGAAGCTCCAATTTGTATGCCATAGTACCAATCTTTTGCAACACCTTGTACGGACCATAATACTTTGGTGATAATTTATTATCCTTCTTAGCTTGCTTTAGGGACATTTGCTTATATGGTTGTAGCCGTAGGAATACCCAATCACCTACATCAAAACTTCTTTCACTGCGATGTTGATCTGCCTGTTGTTTCATTCTATTTTGTGCCAACACGAGGTTATCCTTTAAGAGTTGGAGGACTTGTTGTTGATGTTCGATGTGATGTTCCACTGCCTGAACCTTAGAATTTTCTCTTAAATATGATGTGATGGATGGTGGTTGATACCCATAAAGTGCCATAAATGGGGTCATTTTTGTTGCTGTATGGAAGGAAGTGTTATACCACCATTCAGCCAGAGGCAACCATTTGACCCATTGTGTCTGTTTATCAGATACAAAGCAACGAAGATATCCTTCCAAACATTTGTTTACTATCTCAGTTTGCCCATCAGATTGAGGATGATAAGATGAGCTATGAGCTAACTGAGTACCAAGACAAGAAAATAATTCTGTCCAAAAATTTCCAGTGAAAATGGGATCTCTGTCACTTACAATAATCTTTGGGTTTCCATGTAGCTTTTGAACTGTTTCCATAAATGCAGTAGAAACTGTACTGGCTTTAAATGGATGTGATAATGCACAAAAGTGTGCATACTTGGTAAGTCTGTCAACTACCACCATGATGACACTCTTTCCCTCAGACTTGGGTAAACCTGTGATAAAATCCATTGAAACCTCCTCCCAACGTTGGCTTGGAATGGATAAAGGTTGTAATAGACCCGGTGTCTTAATTGTTTCAACTTTATTTTGTTGGCAAACCAAACATTCCGCCACAAACTTTTGAATATCTGATTTAAGGCCATCCCAAAAAAATTCCTTCTTAACCCTGTGGTAAGTTTTTAAAAATCCTGAGTGCCCTCCTAAGGGAGAAGTGTGCAATTCCATAAGAATCTTTTGTTTTAGCTGGGAATTCTTACAGAGGTATAAGCGATCTTTGTACCATAACGAATCATTTTTCCAGCTAAATGTATCAGAAGTACTGGAATCTTGTTGTAGCTTTCGAATAAGTGCCCACACTTCTTCGTCATTCTTCCATTCCTCCCTTGCTTCGTTTATCCAATCTGGTTGGATAATAGAAATGGCACACAACAATGCTTCCACATCCTCATCCTTTCTTGAGAGTGCATCTGCCACCACATTTTGCTTCCCTTTTTTGTAGATGATTTCAAAGTCATAACCCAACATCTTTGTGACCCACTTTTGTTGCTCTTCAGAGGATAATCTTTGTTCTAAAAAGTATTTAAGGCTATCATGATCCGTTTTTACCTTGAAGTGTCTTCCCATTAGGTAGGGTCGCCATTTCTTAAGTGCATGGAGTATTGCCAACATTTCCTTCTCATAAATAGCTTTGCTTAAAAACTTTCCCTTGATTGGACGACTTTCAAAAGCAATGGGTCTTTCATCTTGCATTAGAACAGCACCAATTCCATTTCCTGAAGCATCACATTCCACAATAAAGGTTTTTGTGAAGTCCGGTGTAGCTAAGACCGGTGCTTGGCACATTGCCTCTTTAAGATGTTCAAAGGCCTTTGTTGCTTCCGGAGTCCATGAAAATGAATCTTTCTTCAATAATGTTGTTAGAGGTGCTGCTATTCTCCCATAATTCTTAACAAACTTGCGATAATACCCTGTCAACCCAAGAAATCCTCGCAGATGCTTTATGGATGTGGGGATTTTCCATTCCTTAATGGCTTTAATTTTGCTAGGGTCTACCTTAACTCCTTCATGAGATACAATATGACCCAAATATTCCACCTCCTGGACTCCAAAGAAACATTTGGATCTTTTTGCATATAATTGTTTCTCCTCCAATAGTTGTAGCACCCTGTCAACATGTTCAACATGATCCTTCCAAGACTTGCTGTAGATTAGTATATCATCAAAAAATACTAACACAAATTTTCTAAGGAATGGTTTGAAAATTGAATTCATCAAACCTTGAAATGTTGAAGGTGCATTGGTAAGGCCAAAAGGCATGACCAAAAATTCATAATGACCCTCATGAGTTCTAAATGCCGTTTTCGGAATGTCTTCAATCTTCATTCTGATTTGATGATATCCCGAACGAAGATCCAACTTGGTGAAGTAAATTGATCCATGCAATTCATCCAGTAATTCATCAATGACAGGAATGGGGAACTTATCTTTAATAGTGAGCTTGTTGAGCTCCCTATAATCCGGACACATGCGCCATGATCCATCCTTCTTGTGCACCAATACTACTGGAGCTGAGAAAGAACTTTGACTCGGTTGAATTATACCAGCCTCTAGCATTTCTGCAACCATACGTTCAATTTCACTTTTTTGGACATAGGGATATCTGTACGGCCTGATGTTTGGAGGAACACTTCCTGGAATCAGATGAATAGCATGATCATGATCACGCATAGGTGGGAGACCTTTGGGAGTCTCAAATACCTTGGAATGATTGTCCAGGACTTTTTGGAGATCTGGAGAAATAGATGATTCCAATGTGGAAACATCTAGCGAACATAATTGTGCAATTACACCTCTTTGCTCCTTTTTTAGAAGCTTTGTCATGCCATTAGAGCTGATTATCTTTCCTGGTTTCCCTG
This sequence comes from Pinus tabuliformis, assembly GCA_031772625.1. Lineage (NCBI taxonomy): Eukaryota > Viridiplantae > Streptophyta > Pinopsida > Pinales > Pinaceae > Pinus > Pinus tabuliformis. Next base: position 385,359,503 of record CM062813.1, read on the forward strand.
CAATACCCCTTAATTCAACTTCCTTTCCTTCCACAGAAAATTTCATGAAAAGTTCTTGAAAATTAAAAGCTATTGTACCCAAGGATTGTAGCCATTGGACTCCTAGTACAACATCAGCACCTCCCATTGGAATGGAAAGCATTGGGCTAGTCAATACATATTCTCCCATGGATAGCTTGATATTATGGCACTTTCCAGAGCAATTTATTGTTCCTCCATTTGCAATCATCACTTGACACTCTGGTGCTGGATATAGGAAGCAATTCAATTCTTTTGCTACCCTACAATGAATAAAATTGTGGGTGCTTCCTGAATCAATCAACACTATTACCTTTTTCTTCTTGATTTGTCCTTCTATCTTGATGGTTTGAGGAGTGGTAATTCCCGCCAATGCATTACAAGATATGGTCGGATTTATTTGTTCTTCATCTAGGCTTTGTTCCTGGAATATATCCTCTTCTTTTGACCTTTCTTGCTCCTTTTCTTCTTCCTCTTCACAATCTATGTAGAATAATTTCTTCTCAGCACACTTATGACCTTTTGTGTATTTGCTATCACAATTGTAACAAAGCCCTTTTGCTCTTTTTTCTTCCAATTGTTGTGGTGTCAACCTTGTAGGTTGTGGAAGACTAGGGGCAACAACACTTCCGTCTTTATAGTTGTGAGTGGTATGCTTCCTAGTTGCCATAATTTTGCTTTCCATTTTTCTTGCTAACCTGAATGCCTTCTCTAATGAATCAGGTTCCCAAAGGCGAACATCATGTTGGATATTATCCTTTAAAGACCCTATGAACACATCAATCCTATGCTCCTCTGGAATATCTTTTACCCTTATGTTCAATTTTTGGAACTCCTCAATGTGCTCCATTATTGAACCCTTTTGTTTGAGACTTATCAATTGGCTAAAAAAAGTGTTGCTTTTTGTATCCTCATAATGTGCTATCAATTCTTCCGTAAAAATTGCCCAAGTGATAAATTGTTTACGAGAACAAAGCCATTGATACCATACAAACTGATTTGGTTCCAAATATAAAGTTGCCATACGTACCTTTTGTGTGTTTTGCACATTATTGAGATCGAAGAATTGCTCCATCTGTAATATCCATGTGGCGGGATCCTTGCCATCAAACTTCCTCATATCGATTTTTGGAATATGGTGATTCTTCGATCCAACATTAGTGTCTATGGAATCATGATTAACATTTCTTTTGTTCTCATCATGAGTTTCCTTTACTACCTTTTCACCATTAGTAAGTATTTCTTGTAGAAAATTTGTCAAATCTGTCTTCAAATTTGCCATGCCTGTCTTCAAATTAGTGTTCAAATCTATCTTCAAATTGTCCATCTTAGCTTCTACGCCATTTATCTTAGCATCTGTTAACTTTTGTGAGCGTGACATTTGTTGCACTTGTTCTTGTAATTTTGATATATCATGTAGCATTTCTTCCTCTTCTTCATGAGTCATGCTAGAGCTTTCAGGTTCCTTACTAGGTGTTTGCATTTTCTTTCCTCGGGGCATCAGTTACCGATAATAATGCTCTACTATGCCCTTTGAATTCCTTCAAAATAAATTTTCAAACCAAGCTTAAGCAAAAATTTAAAAAAATCTACACACCTTTTTTCACTTTGTAGGAGCTCGATATTGCCTCTGATGTATCTCTGTACTTTCCAATCATCTAGTTCTGAATTTGTGACCTGTAGTAGCTCTCTGTGTCCTCTTTCCAATGCCACCAGTCTGATCCAAATTGGATTCTCCAAGAAAGAGTTATGCACAATCTCCCAAGTGACCTGATTATAGACCTTTCAGTAGAGCGACTTTTATGAAGTGCCACGTGTCACTGTTTCAACCTTTGACTCTGAAAAATATATAACAGAAAACTACAATCCGTCCTCTGTCTGTACCTTCTTACGAAATTTCAATCCGATGCACAGAAAGAAAGTTATGATGATTTTCCCTAGGTCACCTGTTTTGAGTGTAATTCAGGAGTCTGCAAAAAGACCAACTTCCTCAGAGCATATCTTCGAAAATATCGCGCGAAAAGCTCTGAAATTCGGACCCAAGGTTCAGCGCGATTCTTCTCAAATGGGTTTTTTTTTATGACTTCTGAAACATCACAGAAAAAAAGTTATAGCGAAAATTTCACGATGACCTATTTGGAGCAGCGAAACCCTAGAATCCAAAGCTCTGATATCAAATGTTATGAAACCAGCTCACAAAAAGATAGAAAACAGAGATCCACGCCTTAGAATTCAGCCTCTTCGAGGGGGCAACCTCCTTTACATTACATAAATGAACAATTCTTGGATGATACAAATGACAAAACCTCCTTTCTATATATAGGAGTCTAAGGAGTCACAATATAATCCAGCCGACCTAACAATAATAATGTAAAGCCACAAAAATAACAATAGAGGGATTCTATGGGGCACAGAAATAACAATAAGTGGGTAATAGGGGCACACCAATCTAAATAAGGGGTATAACTATAATAGTAATGGGGTAATCACTAGTATTATAGGGACCCAACAATGATCTATAACCTTCTTGAGATGGAATACAAGCAACTTTCTGTACTTTATGATCTAGAGAACTAAATGAAAACATGCAGAAGGTAACTGATTTATTTCAACCATTGTGTGAAGCGAATGTTTAACCGTTTAGTTTAGGATGGGTATCAACTTGAAATGGTGATAAAAAACATTCACTAATGCAGTGTATTGACAATCTGAACTAGAAAATAAATAACAAAACAGTGAGTAAACTAGTCAACAATGCATTCTCATTACTTCAACCTTACTCTGTTTAGAAACAAAATCGTTTCCTTTCATGAAATGTGTTGGAGAAACAAGACTGCACAATTGAGTTTTAACATTATGCTATTGATCAAAACTAAAAGAAATCAAACTAAAAGAAATCAACCTAAGTTAGAAATACTGCTAAAAGCAAATGGTGAAATTAAAACTAAACAGAAAATGAATGGAAAGAAAACCTCCTTCAGTGCAGGGGCCCTCTGCAACTGACTGGGTTGAGCTACTAACTAATTGAAAATTCTCTTTTAAACGATCATTGGTCAACACATGATTTTATATTATAGACAAGAACGAAGTCCAAAAATACAGAGCTAAAAGTTTGAACTTAATACATCAAATTCTTCGAACCCCTCTCGGTTCTGTACAACCAGTATTTAAAAGGAAATAATCATAACTGTCTTTGAGGAAAACTAGCTACAAGTGGCCTATACGTATTACAACAAGACTACGTAAATGTCTGATTAGCTACAGGTGACTTGAATTTGAGAGAGATGTTTGCAACAAAACCGTTAACACAAGTGGATGATCTGAGTTAGTGCTGCAACAGAACTGTTGGATTTATTGATTAACCACGAAAGAGTAGATGAAGGATCCTATTGCTTTCAAGTATCATATGTTTGACTCCACCTTTGAATACAATCTTGAGCTTGCTTTCTTATTGATCTGGGCTGAGTGACTAGGATAGAATCCATGTGGAGACGATTCTAGAGATGCCCATGTGGCCGATTTCTTCATTTGACACATGGAACTTGCCAGACCATGGAAGTAGCTACAGAATACACAGTTAGCTGCAGAATAGGCTGCATTTTGTAGCTAATTTGCAAAAAAATTATTCAAATAGAAAAAACATAAAAACATAACATGCCAATCATTTAATGCCCTCCTTAAGACAAAACCTATCAGTTATCATTGATGGGGATCTATACTCTTATGGAAAAGCAAGGGAAAGAAGTGAGAAAAGCTGTCAAGGAGAGGTTAATTCTCAAGTTCAACAGTGGCCATGCCATGGGAATTTTACATTTATGATGATCCTACTATATCGGATGGCTGCGACCATACCTTGGATCTTAGATTTACAGATGATCCTTCTTACTTGGATGGTTGTGCCCATGCAATGGATCCTTTCATATAGTCCTTATTATTCAGATGGTTATGCCCATGCCATAGATTAATTTCTTTCTCTTAGATATGTATATGTATATGCGTCTTTGATTTGTAGGTCTCTTGATAGTGTGTGTCCTCATCCTTGAAAAATCTCGTAAAGAATCTCAACCATCACTCTCTGTTCTACCTTCATGCTTTAGGGCGAATTTGTTACACAATATTTTTTCACACCTCCTGCACTTCCCTCTGACATACCTTGAAGTGCCTAAAATATGACCATCATATAGTGTACTTATTCGGGTATGCAACTCATATCCTCCCTAGAACATTGATTGGAAAATGCCTTGAGCTTTCCCCTGAAGAAATAACTCTAAAACCTTAATTTTGAGACTCATCGCTCTTATGAGGTTAAAAACAACGATGATCGCTTGTTTCACTATACTCGACCCGCAATGGCATCGCTATGTTTACTTGTATACCAACCATGATCCCAAAAATGAAAATTTCCCAAAGACGATGAGAAGCTTCGTGATCTAGAAGCTTCCAAAGCAGCGAGTTGGAGGTTTTTCAGCGTAGATGAGGTCGAATTATCCAAACTTAGCCTCTTGGCCTTATCCCTATGAGCTACATCCTTAAGATGAGGGCCTAATCCTATCTTTGGAGAGGTCCTAACTCCCTTTCCCAGCCTATATATTCATCCTCTCCCATTCCCAAATGGTTGGTCAGGTTAGAGGCTAGGTTGGTCTATGTCTATTTGCACCCTTATGCTAAGATTATACCTAAATCCTATTCATTTGACTTAGAGAAGGAGTGCTTGGATATTTCTTGGCTTGGACTTGGATTAACACTCGAGGAGAGCTTATCAACATCAAGGCTTTGGTTGTAAGCTTCCCTTTATTTTCTAATAATACACAACTGCGAGTTCATCTTCCCAAAATGTATACGTTCATGTATCATTTAGCTTGACATTCCTTGATTAGTTAAGTAGGTTGCTATTTGATTTTCTACTTGTTTTGGCATGCCTTGTTGAATCTTGATCACTTGTGCAGGTGCATAAACACTGAGAGAAGTAGGAACAAGCCCGTGATACTAGCGGTCTAGGGTCATCAACAAAGGAGATCAAAATAGCATTAGAACGAGGTAGGCTATATCCTTCATTATTCTTTTCAATTGTAACCTAGGAAGATGTCTATTTGATTATCACTTTAGTTTCAAGACCCACTCATTGGGCTAGAGGGATTGTATATGTCCGCAGAGATATTAACCTTGACAACAGTCCACATGCACACTTTTCTCATCAATGATGTACCCCAGATATTGAACCTGGGTCATGCCAAAAGTGAATTTCTCCAAATTGGCAAACAACTTATGTTGTCCCAGGGTTTGAACAACCTGTCGAATATGGTGAAGGTGCTCTTCCCAACTCTGGTTGAAGATCAAGATGTCGTCTAAATTCACCACCATGAATGCATTGGCAAAGGGTCACAAAATGTCGTCCATTAATCTCATGAATGTTGTTGGGGCATTCGTCAACATGAAAAGCATTATCAACCATTCGAAAAGGCCCTCCTTGGGTTTGAAGGCAGTCATCCACACATGGGAGGGTCAGATAGGAACCTTTTGATGGTTGGACTTCATGTCAATCTTGCTGAAATATTTGCCCCCCTTAAGCTGGTCCAGAAGGTCATCGATCCATCGGATTGGGTATCTATTCCTGACAATGATCTTTTTCATCACCCGATAGTCAATACAGAGTCTCCAAGTCCCGTCCTTATTTTGTATGAATATAATTGGGCTCCCACAGGTTGATGAGCTTGGCCTGATGTACCCTTTCTATAACAAATCTTTTATCTACCTCTTGATCTCATTGTTATCCAAAATAGAATGTCGATAGATTGGTCCATTGGGTAGTGGCGCATTCGGGGTAATATCGATGGAGTGCTTGACCTAACAATGCAGAGGTACCCCCAGTAGGTGAGGTGAAAATGTCCCTATACTCCTCCATGACCTTATCCATCTGTTGTTTCTATGTGGTGGAACCCTCTCTGGAAGCCGTGGTCACAACCTTCTTCTTTCCCTGTGGGCGTATCATAAGGAAAACAAATTTCCTGGTCTAGGAAATAATCTTACTACATTGCTTTGTAGTGATCAAAGAGATGGTGGTAGGCAGGGCTACCTATGGTATTGTGTATAACTTATTACCCAAATTAATAATCGCAGAGTGTGGTCTAGACTCATATACAACATGTCACTTCCACAAGTATGGTTGTCCTAATAATACCTCACAAACTTCAAGAGGAGCAACATCACATAGTACCTCATCTGTGAAGGGCTTGATGTTGTTGGGAAGGTGACACTGCTCACTGATGCAAAGATATTGTCCTTGGTGAAGCCACCAGATGGTGTATGATTACAGATGTGTTGTCGTCTGTAGGCCCAACAACTTCATGAACTTTAGTGAAATGAGGTTCTTTTGGATCTCGTTGTTGACAATGAACTGCAAGGGAGAACCCTTCACCCACATATGTGAGTTTAAGAGGCGTTCCCCCTCCTTTGGATCTCCAGACTCATTTTTCTGGATTTTGGTGGTGGCCACTGTTGCACTAGGCTCTGCATCAATGATCTCCTTCCCTTTATCATTCCCCTTGTCAGGCTATGATTCAGAGTTAGAACCTGAGTCTAATTTGGAAGCCTTCAACTCTGTAACTAGTGACATCCTGGCCCAACACTCACTTGTGTTGTGAGCAGAGCTCTTATGGAACTCACACCATTTTGCCACGTCCTTATTTGGCTTTGTGGTGTTTTTCTTTGCTTGCGACTTCTATGGGTTGTCCTAGGTTTCCCCTCCTTGGATTTAGCCTTTGCTCTATGGTTTGGGGGCTCCTTTTCCTTGCTTCGGATTTGAAGATCCAAAGTCTCGCTTCTTCTGTTTAAACTTCTACTCAATCTTAATAGTGTATCGATATGTTGTGCTGAGTGAGGAGATGTTTAGGAAATCCATCTCGTCTTGGATATGCTTATGTAGACAACCGCGGTAATTAAGTACCAAATTCCACTCATAATCCTTCATACACAACTTAATGCGAAGGGTATGGGAAACATTTGTGAATTCCTGATATCTTGGTTCCTTCCCTGTCATAGTGTGATCCACTTTATGTATTTCATTGCTCCTGACAGGGTAATATTGTTCCTTGATCACGTCTCGAAAAGAATCCCAAGTGGGTGCGCCTGAAAACAATGAGGATTCACTCTCATCCTTTTGTTCACAGTAGGTTTCCCACTAGTCCTTGACGTGTGTGGCAGCTTTGAGAAGTGAAAAAGTAATATTTTTCTCGATTGGAAAAGTCATGAACTGAAAAATATCCTTCCAATAGATTAAACCATTTATCTATGGCATCTACATCTATCTAGCCCTCAAAAATGGGAATATCAAAGTTAACTTGTACCTTAAAAGGAGTGGCACCTCCAGAGTGGTTGTTGGATCAAGATGTGTCGTTTGTGGGTAGTTGTCAATAGATTTGGGCAAATTTATCCATAATCACGTTCCTCTATCGCTCGAGGGTTTCCTCAAGCAATGTTTTGAAAGGATCTCCTGCCCCCTCATCGTTCTTTTCTTCCACCATGAGAGGTCGTCGGGGTTTATGATGCTAATCTTGCAAAGGTTCAACCAGATCGAGCCCTAAATCCTTATACCTTGACCTCATTGGGGACATGCAATGAAAAAAATAATAATGAGAATACTTCTTTGATACCGCTAATCCGAACTTAAAAAAGAACAAAAAAAATTACAGATATAATGATAAATACAGAGATGCAGCATAAGTAACACTTCATTTAATTAATCTTAGAAAACTCAAATATGATTAAAAACAAAATGGAAATAAACTAGCTTGGGCGATGGTGGGTTATCTCTGAGAAGAGATGTAGTGGCTACATGCCTCTAAACTACGTTACAATGAGGCTCAAGGGCTTATTTATTATTGAACGACAAGAGAAAACCATAAACAACCAAAACCCTCACCCTAGGATATGTAACGCCAAGAGTTTGTGGGCCCCGTTTGGATTAGTTGGGTAGCCAAATTGGCTGGGTTGTAACTTGGTCATATTATCCCCATTTGGCGTGTACGATACCTTTCTGGAAAGGTCTCCCTGAGTACTACAATATATGCAACAAGCCCCTGCCTATGAAAAATAGCCTGCAATGGACCTTAAAAAAAATTTGTTTAGGGGGACAAAACTGTTACAGAAATTTAGGACTTGAAAAATGCTAAAAATATTAAATGCCGAAATAAACAAGGAAACAAATTAAACAAACTATAGGTCTAGGTGGAATAGGCTGGTGGCCACCAAGATCCACCTGGATTAGTCCTCCCCCCTTAGGAAGGAATGGTCCCAATTGCATGCAGATCCTCCATGAGGTGAGGAAATTCATGTTGAACTTGGTCCCTGGTGAACCACTTGCCTTGGTGAAGGTATTGGACTTCTTTGACAACTGGATATATATGGATCCTTTGTTGACAAGTGTTATTGATTTGTGTGCCCATGAGTTAATAATTTGTGGCCTGTTCCATTCAGTACGGGTTGAGATCTGTCGGTGTGAGTTGTTCTGCAATGTCGGATGTGTCCAACAATGGTGGAAAGTATGACCGAAGGTGGTGTACATTGAATACTAGATGCAAAAAAGGAACAGTGGGATGCTGAGCTCAAAGGCATTGTCACCGATCACCTTGGTGATGGTGTATGGCCAATATCAGAGTAGGTGAAACTTGTGGTGGGGTCCAGCGAGGCACTCCTTATGCAAATATAGCCAAACTTTGTCGCCCACTTGGAACTTGTGCAACACTCAATGCTAATCATGGCACTACTTGTACTTAGCATTGGCTTTGTCCAATATATCATGGACCTGTAGGCGAATGTCTTGAATTCGCTCAATGAAGTTATTAGCCGTGTTGACTTCAGACTGGAAGTGAGTTGAATCTTCTTGAGTGGTTGCAAATGGTATGGCCACCTCAATGGGACATAATGTTTGAAATCCCAGCCCTACCTGAAAGCGATTGTGGCCCATTGAGTTGTAGAGAGCTCTATTGTAGCTATATTGTACATAGGCGAGACTTTCATCCCATGTGCATGGATGATTCAAGTTGTACATGCACATAATGTGTACGATAATCTTATTGAAAACCTTTGTTTGGCCATCAGTTTGGGGATGGAAAGTCGTGGAATTAGTAAGTTTTGTATCCAACATCAACTAGAGACTAAGCAAAAATGCACGCAGGAATCTGTTGTCCTGAAATGAGACAATGGACTATGGGATCCCAAATTGTACCCACACTCACTCAAAGAAGTGCTTAGTAGTGGCCTCTACTATGATACTCTTCTTACAAGCCGTCATGATGGCCATCGTAGGGAATATGTCAAAGGCCATTAAAATCTATTCATTTCCATGCTTAGTAGAAGGAAGGCCCGACATGTAATCCATGGAGATAGATTCCCAAGGTCGAATAGGAGTAGGTAGAGGAGTATATATGCCTTGCTTCTTGATGGTTAGTTTGGCAATGTCGCAGGTAGTGAAATATCTAATGTACTTCCCAACATCCTGATGCAGTTTCATCCAATAAAAATACTTTTGCAATACCACCACTATTTTCTCTACTTTGAAATGTCCAGCGACCCGACTGTAGTGCACTTCACAAATCATCTTGGCACGCTCACTTGAAGGAACACATATGTGTCCCAGGTGATATAACAGTGCATCCTGAAGGTGAAAATTTGGAACTTTCTTCCCTTCCAGGAGTGTTTGATATGTGTTGCAAAATTCTAGATCGCTCTAGTAAAGATGCGGCCACCTCAAAGTCGCGTGCCCACATGAGTCAAGTAGAGTGATCAACTCCATGAATCGTGGTTGGCTGAGGCAATATGCAACATTATTGGTGTTTCCCTTCTTGTACTTAATGTCGAAATGTAAATTTTGCAGGTAGGTGGACCATTTCTGATGGCAATCATTCTGCAACTTCCCTTGTGTCCATATGAACTGCAGGGGTCAGTGGTCTGTGTGGATGACCGTTTCCTTCCCCAAAATGTAATGCTTCCATTGAAGGAATGCCTATATAATGGAATACATTTCTTTGTCGTAAGTGGGATACTTTCAGACTGTGTCTGAATGTGTCTCTCTGTGGTAAGCCACTAGATGCCCCTGGTGAGAAAGAACCACATCAATAGCATAGTTAGAGGCGTCTATCTCAATGATCTCAAATGGTTGCCGTAGGTATCATAATGTGAGCATTGGTGCAAAGAAGAGGCGATGATTCAACTCGAAAAATGCCTTATGTTATGTTTCAGACCAAAAAAACTTGGCTTTTGCTACACTCTTGGTGACTTGACTTAAAGGCCAAGTGATATGAGATAACCTCAACACAAACCTATAGTAGAAATTGGCAAGACCCAAAAATTTGCAGAGCTATGTTAGAGTGGTTGGGGCTAGCCAATCCCAAATGATTTGTATCTTTCCTGGGTCCACATGGACACCTTGCTCAACAATGATGTACCCCAGATATTGAACCCGGGTCATGCCAAACCGCATTTCTCTAAATTGGCACACAGTATGTGTTGTCGCAGGGTTTGAAGGACCTGTTAAATATGGTGGAGGTTCTCTTCCCAACTCTAGCTGAAGATCAAGATGTGTTATAAATACACCACCATGAATGCATTGGTGAAGGGTCGCAAGATTTTGTCCATCAATCTCATGAAGGTTGTGGGGGCATTCGTCAACGTGAAATTCATTACCAACCATTCAAAAGGGCCCTCCTTGGATTAGAAGGCAATATTCCACACATCAGAGGGTTCAATAGGCACCTGTTCATAGCCAGACTTCAAGTCAATTGTGCTAAAATATTTGGCCCCCTTGAGCTAGTCTAGAAGGTCATCAATCTGTGGGATTGGGTACCTATTCTGGACAATGATCTTGTTTAGTGCTCGATATTCAATACAAAGTCTCCAAGTATTGTCCTTCTTCTGTACAAATGCAATTGGGCTCCAAAAGGGTGATAATCTAGTCTTGATGAGCCCTTTATGCAACAACTCCTTAATCTACCTCTTGATCCGACAGTGTAGAGGTACCCCAATAGGTGAGGCGAAAATGTCCCTATACTCCTCGACGACCTTATCCATCTACTACTTTTGCTCAGTGGAACCCTGTCTAGAAGCCATGACCACAACCTTCTTCTTGCCCTATGGGCATATCATAAGGAAAACAAATTTCCTAGTTTGGGAAATAATCTTATTGCATTTCTTTGTAGTGATCAAAGAGATGGCGGTAGGTGGGGCTATCTCTAGTATTGTGTAGAACTTATTTCCCAAAGTAATAATCACAGAGCGAAGTCTAGACTCATATAAAACATGTCACTTCCACAAGTATGATTGTACTAATAATACATCACAAACTTCAAGAGGAGAAACATCACACAATACCTTATCTGTGAAGGGCTTGATGTTGTAGGGAAGGTGACACTGTTGGTTGATGTGGAGATCTCATCCTTGGTGAAGCCAACCAATGGTGTATGGTTGCGAATGTGCTATCGTCGGTAGGCACAACTGCTTCATGACCTCTACTGAAATGAGGTTCTTTTGGCTCCCGCTATCGATAATGAACTTCAACAGAGAACCTTTCACCCACATCTATGAGTGGAAGAGGTGTTCCTCGTCCTCTGGATATTCAGGCTCATTTTTCTGGATTTTGGTGGTGGCCACTGTGGCACTAGGCTCTGCATAATGATGTGCTTCCCTTTGTCATTCCCCTTGTTAGGTTTTGACTCAGAGTCGAAACTTGCATCTAATTCAGAAGCCTTTAGCTCTGTCACTAATGACTTCTTGGCCCGACACTTGTGTTGCGCGTGGAGCTCTATATGTACATATGTGTAGACATCCACAATAATTGAGTACCAAATTCCACTCATAATCCTTGATACCCAACTTCGTGCAGAGGGTATGGAAAAACATTTTTGAATTCCGACACATCTTGGTCCCTTCTCTGTCGTAGCATCGTCCAGTTTATGTATTTATCTTCATAGATCCCAACAATGTAATATTATTCCTTGATGGCGTCTCAGAAAGAATCCCAAGTGGCCATGACTGAAAAAAGTGAGGATTCACTCTCTTCCTTTTGTTCATAGTAGGTTTCCCACCAGTCGTTGGCGTGTGGGGCAACTTTGAGAAGTGCAAAAGTAATATTTTCCTGATTGAAAAAGTCATGAATTGAAAAATATCCTTCCAACAGATTCAACCATTTATCTATGGTGTCTCCATCTATATGGCCATCAAATATGGGAATATCAAAGTTAACTTGTACCTTAAAAAGAGTGGCACCTCCAGAGTGGCTAATGGATGAAGATACTTCACCTGTGGGTAGTCGTCAAAGGATCTGGGCAAAGTTGTCCATCATCCCGTTCCTTCGTCGCTCAAGGGCTTCCTCAAGTAATATTTTGAAAGGATCTCATACCCCCTCGTCTTTATTTTCTTCCACCATGGGAGGTCTTTGGGGTTTCTGAGGCTAGTCTTGTAAGGGTTCAACCAAATCAAGCCCTAACTCCTTATACCCTGACCTTGTTGGGGACATGCAAAGAAAAACAGAGAATGAGAAAACTGCTCTGATACAACTGATCTGAACTTAAACAATAACGTAAAAAATTACATATATAGCCATAAATACAGAGACGAAGTAGAAGTAACACTTCATTTCTTTAATCTCAGAATACTGAAATATGCTTACAAACAAAATGGAAATAAACTAGCTTGGGCGATGGTAGCTTATCTCTGAGAAGAGATGTGGTGGCTACATGTCTTTGAATTTTACAATGAGGCTCAAGGGCCTATTTATTATAGAACAACAAGAGAAAACCCTAAACAACCAAAACCCTTACCCCATGAGACGTAACGCCAAGAGTTTGTGGGCCCCGTTGGGGTTATTTGGGCAGCCAACTTCCTGGGGTTGTAACTTGGTCATATTATCTTCGTTTGGCGCATATGATACCTTTTTGGAAATGTCTCCTTAAGTACTACAATATTTGTGTTAGACCCTTTCCTATGGATTTTGGCCTGTAGCAGACCTCAAAAAAATTTCGCTTAGGGGGTCAAAACTGCTCCAGAAGTTTAGGACTCGAAAAAACTACTAAAAATAGTAAATGCTGAAATAAACAAGGAAACAGGTGAAATCGACTAGAGGTCTAGGTAGAATAGGTGGAAATATTCAGCTGGATCATCTATAATCTACCTAAAAAGGGGAAAACACCAAAATTACCCATTGTTTGGAAAGTTTTCGAGCAGTTGGGCAAAAAAATCCCGAAATTGGGGTTTTGAGTAAGATTTACTCAACCATTTATGAAGATGAAACCCCTCAAGGAATCCTATAAATGGATGAGGGTTGGATTCATTTTGAGCATCAAGGTGGATCAATTCAATTGTTCTTGAGCATTAGGTTTAAGGGTTTTAATACCCCTTTACTTCTTGTCAATTTCAAAGGTGAAAGATTCCACCCTATTTGACATCTCTATTCTTCTCTCTATTATGGCACAAGTTTTATCTCGACAATGAGTTATGTGGGTATTGGTATTTTATATGGTGTAGGAAGCATCTAAAGAGCGATGAGGGTTCCATTTATTTTAGTGATAATGAAATTTTATGTGTTCAACTGGGATCATTGTTCTAATTTTTTGATCAAAAAGTAGTAGAGTCTTGTCACCCTAAAATCATATTTTGGCATAGTGAAGGGATAAACATTCAATTATAGAAGTATTGTGGAGTAAATTGGATGTCAGAGTGAAGAAAAAATGTTTGCTAACTATGCATGGGATTAGGGATCCTTGTAACGACGTTTCACAGTTTTTTGGGTGATATCGAACAACAGGATTTGGAACCCTGAACTCTCTATGACTGTTGTGGTTTCGTAAGTTAACCACAGATCTAGTGATTAAATACAGAAAGGGATGTCTGAATTGGAGTTGTGACATCCAAGGAATTTTTTAGACAAACATCAACATATTAATTGGGCAGTGAGATATTTTCAACTGTTCTCATAGGTTCATGCCCCCGTTGCCAATGTGAGGTAGAGAGGTGACAAAGGAAGAAAATTGTGGCTCTGCTGTCAACAATTCATTCCAATCTGGGAGGAAAATTATGTCTCTGTATAAGTGAGGACATATTGTAGTAGATACAAAGAAGAACTTGCATATTCTTGTAACTTGATAAGGACCGAAGAATGTGAGAAGACTCAAAATAAGCCTTATGTAGGCCCGAGGTAGCTTGATTGGGTGAATATTGCACAAGTTTCTTCACTACGAATTGATCCAACAATTGGTTAGGGTATTTCATTAAATTTTGTCTCTAGTCTATTATTGATGATCATAGTCATATCTATGGTATAGAACTAAATATTACAATATCTCGGTCATATGCCGCATGGGATTCTTTGACCGAATTATCGGGCATGACTTAACATTGATGAATGGTTGAATACATATATGGTTCCGTTGAAAATTGTCGATGGTATTTATTTTAGTATTGGGTTTTATATTTTTGAATCATACACACTAATGTTATCATATCATTTGGGATGAAATAAATTGTTGTGTTGAATTTTATTGTTAAAAAAAATAAAAATAAAAAAGTCTATTACTATTGGAAGCCTAAGGAGGAAATCACCTTAGTATATTACAGTGGTATCAAAGCACTAGAATCCTGCCAACCTGTGAGTTTTGTGCATGTTTCTAGGAAATACAAGTAACCTTGCAGTCAAGAAGAATAAGGGTAATCGAAGGGAAATCATGGAGGGTAAGGAGGAATGAGGAGATCTAAACACCAAGGATCTCTTACATGTGTTGATAAATGGATAGACAAAAATCTCAAATTTAATATTATAGGGGAAACAACAAGGAGAACAAATAATGCACACCTTGGCCTAGGGTTAGCTACAACTTGGTCAAGTGATGACTCATCTCATAGGTAATGAAAATTTTTCTTGCAACAACAAAACTAACATGGAAGGGAGTAGGAGTCATAAACCTAGTCCTCCTAACACCACAGAAACCAATAGAAGGAGTCACCAACCATTGCTTCCTCTATTCACAAATAATCAAGTTCTTCAAACCATGATGTTGTTGAACCAAACATACTATTGGATGGTTATTTTCAGGAATATGCAGTTCTATAAGGAAACACGTGAGCTGCTATGAACTTCAATTAATACCATTATTTTAGATTGAGAAATAGACCTAGGGGACAACCTAATTCAAATCTAATACGCAAGGTGAGTAAAATTTCCCTTCCCTGATTTGATGGATCATCTAAATGTACAACAAGAGCTTGGGTGAAAAATTGGACACCTACTTTAGGTTCAACCATATGCCAGATGCAAATGCGATCCAGTTTTCCACTTTGCATCTAGAAGGGGAAGCATATGAATGGTGGTATCATGGTTTAGTAACATTGGGGCATGCCGACATTACTTCCTATGAATATTTTATGCAAAGGATAATAGAAATATTTGATCGAAAGAACCAAGACATCCACTTCATAAAATTGGCACTTCTCAAGTAGTTGGGCTCGCATGAAGAAGTCATTTCTGAATTTGAGTGTACCACTATCATGGTAACATATATATCTGAAGAAATATTAGTCATGTTTTTTGCGGAAGCTTTATCCGAACCAATACAAGGTTGGGTAAAGGCATTCAACCCCACGTCCCTCCAAGAGGCTATTAAGAAAACTCGTGATATGGGGAATGCAATAGTCAAGTCTAAATCCCCTCCCAAACCTTTCATTATTCCAAAATATAAGGAGAAGAAGGCCCCTTAACGTGATTTTCCCTAAAGGGACATGTTAGATGTGGAGACTTGAACTGAAATAAGGGGGAAAAAGCTACATTTTATTTGTTGGGAACCATGGGAACCTATACATCACTGTTTGGGAAAGGGGAAGATTCACTACATTTAAGTGCTCTCAGTCGACGAAGAAGAAGAAGGGACCACTCTAAGTACTGAAGAAGAGCCACCTCATAAGGAAGTAAAAGAAGAAGAAAAACCTAGCAGTCACAAGGAATAATCACCAGAAGAAGCAAAAGGTGAAGAAAGGGCTAGTGGAGAAAAGAAGTTTTGTCCCCAAGTCAATATTGCAACCCTTTCCAGCACACCCAAGTATTACACCTTTAAGGTCATGGGAGTTGTCAAGGTACAATGCATCACAACACTAATTGATGGAGGAGCCAAACACAAGTTCATTTATGCATCACTGGTGCCTAGGAGAGGACTTGCCACTAAAGAGTTCAAAGTCTTGTATTTAGTATTTGCGGATGCATACAACTTGGATTTCACTGAAATGATCTGTTGGAAAATGTGCAACAAGAAATGTTAAATTTAGAATGTGCTAAAAATAGGACTCCTAAAAATAGCATGTCAAAAAATAGCGGTTTGGCCAGTGAGGTCATTGGCCACCTTGGGTGTGAGGTGAAACTGCTAAAAATAGAAAGTTCTAAAAATAGCATTTCTGGGTCCCTTCCTATTTATAGCAGTCCCTAGTCTATCTATAGGAAGTAAAATTAATTTTGGTCTTAACAGTAGTAGGAAATATTAATTAATTAATTCAGTTGAGTTAATTAGTTAAGGAAATTCGAATTTGAAGTCTTTGTGAGCATGCACATGAGTTGTCCCACTGATTGAGGAATTTATCCTTAATTTCCTCCACTGATTGAGGGAATAAGTATGAGTTCTATAATGAGAGAATCAGTTGACTTAGTTCTAACTAGTCAAGTCCAGTTAGATTATTTTAACAAGTTGTTAAAATAATAAAATATATTTTGTTAATGCTTGCATCCATGTGACAACTATTATTTTAGATAACTGAGGATTCACTTATGGATAACTATTTCATGTCAGTTCTGTCAGAGATCCAGTTGAGATTAGATGTGGGACAGTGTACTATCAGATGCTTGGATATTTCTAGTAAGTATTCCTTGCATGGAGAAGGATCTATTATAGGAGATTGGAGGACTTGTGGCCTATATATTGAGGCCTAGGTAGTCCATGATTTTCATCTTCTAATTGAAGATCATCAGAGTACAGAGACAGCATGATAGCTATTGAGCTTATTCTTTTTGTATGTTGAAGAGGATTTCCACTTGATTGATAATACATGGTTGGGGTTTTATGCTGGTGCTTTCCCCTAGATATATATTGTGTTATGTGTGATTGATTTCTCTTGATCAGTTATGCATGTTTCTACTTGATGTTGCTCATGAATTCGATTATGCTTCTACTTAATGTTTTGTAGAAGTAGAACAAGTATTATGCTTTAGGACATTGCACATATCGGTTTGTTCTACAGGTGAAATTTCTACATGATCCTAGGTTTGAGCGTAACTCTCACTAACTATACTTTTACTAGTGATTTCTATGTAACAAATATTGTAGATATCAATATGGTATTAGGGGTTTAATGGTTGTATTCATTGGGAAAGCTCATAAAGGACTACCAATTTAAAGCACCAGAGATGGAATTTAAAGCACCAAAATGTAGTAGGGTAGTCTTGAGAGGCATGGAAAATGGTGGGCCATAGGTTGTTTTAGCTAGAAGAATGGAAGCTACTTCAAGCAAGACGATGTCACATATGCAACAAATTGCAGAATCATGAGCCAAAAGGTACCTAACAGTGATAAACCACAGTACAACACAGATATTCAACAAATAATTGACAAGCATGCTTCAATGTTTGGTGATATTCCTCCAGGATTGCCTCTTAAGAGAGGATTCAAGCACACTATAAAACTGGAAGGAGTTAATCCTGTGATCACGATGCTTACTTACACCCAAAGAAATTCAAGGATGAAATAGAAAATACCATCCAACTGTTAGAAATGTGCCACATTAGACCTAACTTGAGTCCATTTTCCTCATCCATGGTCATGGTAAAGAAGAAGGATGATGCATGGAAAATGTGCATTGATTACTGAGTGTTCAACATGAAAACTATCCAAAATAGGTGCCCTGTCCCCAGGATTGGTCAATTACTAGAAGAAATTCACGGAGCAGTTTGCTTTTCAAAAATTGATTTATGTTCAGGGTACCATCAAATCCAAGTTCGAGAAGAGGACGTGCCAAAAACAACATTTCAATGTCACTATGGCCATTTTGAATTTTTGGCCAAGTCATTTGGGCTAACCAACGCCTCCACTACCTTCCAATTTTGTATGAAAAGTATCTTCAACAAGAAGCTAAGGAAGTTTTTATTAGTGTTCTTTTATGACCTTATCATTTACATGAGAACATGGTATGATCTCTGAGGCATTTGGATACAATTTTGAGCATTATGTAAGAGGAATCCCTCTATTCCAAAGCGTTAAAATGTGAGTTTTGGGTGACATATGTTCTTTGTTTAGTACACATAATTAGCACAAAGGGATATAGATTCATCAGGAGAAAACTATGCTAATATTGGACTCCTCTACACTTAAAACCCTAAGAAAATTATGTGGGTTCCTCAGGATCTGTACCTATTACTGACAGTTGGTTAAGGGTTTCTCTTAGTTAAGTGCACCTTTGACAAAATTGACTAAAAAGGGATAATTCAGGTGGACAGAGGAATCTGATAAAACGTTTAACGAGTTCAAAGAAATAACAAGGTCATGTCCATTTTTGGCTCTTCTTGACTTTGGTCAACCATTCATATTGGAATTTGATGCATCAGGGGAAGGAATAGAGGTTGTCTTAAAACAAAAGAGTCACCCTATCACATTCAAAAGTTGGAAGCTTCAGGACACAAAGAAGCTTTAATCCATATATGAGAAGGAGATGTTTGCTATCATGCCTGCTTTGGCAAATTTTAGACACTATTTGGTTGGAAATAGGTTCATAGTTAGGATAGGCCACAACAACTTGTGTCATTGCTTGGGGCAAAAGGACCTTAATGAGTGGAAACATAAATGGGTAAGAATGATCCAAGCTTATGAATTTGATATTGAGTATGTGAAGGGAACGAAGAATGTTGTGGCTGATGCACTTTCTAGGAAACCAACAACATGTGCCCTATGGAACTCACAAAAGATTGGAAGGCACACCTTGCAACAATGTATGCCAAGAACCAATTTACCTGTGCACTAATCGATGAGATCATTCTGGATGATAGGTGCAAAATAATTCATGTAGTCATTTATTATAAAGACATGGTATGCATGGTTCTTGAATCTACAATCAGGAAAAAGATTTTGAAGGCTACACATGATATTCCCTTGGCTAGGAATCAAGGATTATTTAAGACATATCGAAAGATTCAGGAACAATTCTCTTGCAAAGGGATCAAGGAAGATATGATGAAATACACCAGGGAATTCATGATAAGACAACAAAATATGGTTGAGCATACACATCCTATAGGTTTTCTCCAACCCCTACCAATCCCAGAAAAAAAAAAATGCGACAACATCTCGATGGATTTCACCAAAGGGTTACCCAAAGTGCAAGGGAAGGATTACATCTACACAGTGGTAGACAAGATGATTAAATTCACACGCTTCTTTTCCATCTCAACTTATTATTTGGCTAAACAAGTTGCATAATTGGCTTTCAAAGAAGTCTTTTGACTGCATAGGCTACCCAAGAATTTAGTCAAAAATTGTCACAGTAGATTTATGGGCGCATTTTGGCAGGATATTTTCAGGCTAGTGGGAACTAAATTGACCCCTACAAATAGCTATCACCCTCTAACCAATGGTCAGACATAAATTATAATTGGATAGAAGGGTACCGCAGAACTATGTGACATGTTAGCAGAAGGCATGGATTAAGTGGTTGTACCTTGGAGAAAATTTCTACAACACCACCTACTACTTATCCATTGGGATGACAACCTTCAAAGTGTTGTATGGGTATGATGCATGGTCCTTCATTGACAAAAATTTTGGAGACAGCAAGGCACCTATTTCCAGAGATAGGATACATGAAAGTTAGGACATTGTTAAGGTACTCAAGGAAAGCATACATGTTTCTCAAACTCGACAGAAATTGTATGCATATCAGCATGAACATGGTGTAATTTTGAGATAGTAGACCTTATTTTTTTACAATTGCAGTCTTATAAACATTCTGCAGCCAAGAAGAGCCAAGTAGAACAATTGAAGCCGAGGTTTTATGGGCCTTACAAAGTTATCCATAGAGTTTCCGAGGTGGAAAATGAGTTGGAGAAACCAAGTGATAACAAAATCCACAATGTATTTCATGTCATTCCTCAAGAAGGTTGTCGTTCAATAGGCCACTGCCTCTATCGAATCACCACCATTAGATGAAGAGGGACAATTGGAACTAATTATGGAAATGATCATAGTTGTGTGATAAAAGAATTTAAGGGAAAGAGTAATTCCAAAATGACTCATTAGATGGAAGAATTTACCAGAGGAGGGTGTGATGTGGGAAGGAAAGTCGATTTTGTAGCACCCAAACTTGCAATTGCTTGAGGGCAAAAAATTTCGGGTAGGGGGACTGTAATGTTCTCAATTAATTGAGCACAAATATGAATCATTATCCTATCCATCCCCATAGGCTATAGTCCACCTAAAAAGGGGAAAACCCAAAAAATACACATTGCTGGGTAAGTTTCCAAGTAGCTAGGAAAAAATCTAGAATTGGGGTTTTGAGCAAGATTTACTTAACCATTTAAGGAAGCCTATAAATATAGGATGATTGGATTGATTTTGAGCATCAAGGTGGATCAACTCAATTGTTCTTGAACATTATCTCTGACGATTATAACACCCCTTTACTTCTAGTCAATTTCGGTGGTGAGAGATTCCACCCTAGTTCGCACCTTTATTTTTCTCACTATTTTGGCACATGTTTTATCAGGGAAATGAGTTTTTTGGGTATTGGTATTTTTTATGGTACATGAACAATAGTGAGGCTTCGATTGATTTTAGTGACAGCAAAATTTTCTGTGTTCGGATGGGATAATTGTTCTAAGGTTTTCATCAATAATTAGTGGAGTATTTTCACCTTAAAATCATATTAGGGATCATTGTTTTGAGTTTTTCATCAATAATTAGTGGATTTATGGTGGGTACTTCTGATATTTATGTATTTGGATCATAAAATTTGGTATTAGAGCTTAGGATCATAGGGTTTTGCTACTTTAACCAAGTCATCTTGGCATTTTTACTCTTAACAATTTTTCTAGGCTATTTTTAGATGGTAAAATTTAGACTATATTGAGGAGAAATCTTGGGGAACATCTGATTAAAATTAAAAATCATGGTTTTCTATATTTTTAGAGATATCCTATGAGGAAGTTAAGGTTCTTAAATTCTATTGAAATCATTTTAAATATGTCGTTTTGGTATTTTTTCTATATCTTTATTTTTTGGACATCTCATAGAGTGAGATTTGTATCATGTCGAGGTGAGATATTAGGGAACATTTGGTCAAATTTTCAAATATTTATTCCCTATAATTTCAGAGATATGATTTGAGTAAATTAGGGTTCATGAATCCTCTTATAATGAGTTTTGTTGGCTTGACTTTTTCACTATAAAAAAATTTCTGGAACATTTCATATATAGTGAAATTTCAATCACATTAAGTCAAGATCTTGGAGAACATCTACTTAAAATTTTAGAGTTTGTTTCATTATACTTTCTGTGATATACTCTATGGAATCTAGAGTTTGTGAAGGATTTTGAAATCAATTTCAAACAAGAGAGCTTGACACTTTTGCTATAACATTTTTTCTGTGATACATGAAGCTATGAAAACTTTAGAGATATGAAAACACATAAGGAGGTACTCTAGGTAAAAATTTAAAAATTATATTTGAAGAATTAAACATGTGGCAAGCTATACAAGTTTTCTCTTAGGAAAGAGGCAAAATATCAACAAGTTTTTAGTAATTTACCATAACTTTCATTGGGAACAACAATTTTTTTGTCAGACTAGTGTAATTGTATAGAAGACATATTAGAGTATTATAGGTTGAAATTTTAGACTCATAAGGGTAAAAATTGTAGCGATACACTAGAATTAAGTTCAGATAAAAGGACATAACCCAAAATAGTTTCTTAAATTAGAGATATGTTAACTTAAAATTACCATAACTTTTGGGATGTAAAATTTAGGAAGATAGGAAGATATATATCATCATTGTCAGAGAAGATGATGGAATACTCATCAATATTGGTGAAACAGGGTATCACCAAATCATTATTCAACAAAACATTATCAAAGACCAACAAGTACTACAAATTTGAGAAGTCACAACAACATGACATGGAATCAAATGAAAGGAAATTATGCAACAACCAACCATAAGGATTATGACTAAAAATAATTGAATTTGGATGGATGGATCATCATTAATGACAACAAGAATGTAGAAATAGAAGGAAACCCTATCATTTGGTTTCATCACATGTAAATTGCTTTGAGGAAAAATCTTTGAGATGAAGGGTACTATGTTATGACCCCAATAGGGGCTGATATTGAGTTAAATGTATATGGTATGATCCAAGGGGAGATAAATGTGAGGTAAATCTACATGTAATATGTAAATGTATATGTAATAAGGTCATCCTAATAATGAAGGGACCACATGTGCAAGGTGTGGATAGGTATATATAGAGATCATGTATTCATTATGGAGGACATAGACATACGGTTTGGAGATATGAATGTATTTGGATATATGGAGGAGTTTCTCCTATTATTGTTTGCATTGGAGTTGCGCTCCATGCCCCCATTGTTGATATTTATGTATCAGATTTGTGCTCATCACTCTTCACTCTTCTTTGTTACATTATTGATATTATTATTATGGTGAGGATTCCACACTGTATTGGAAAGAACTCTTTAAGATTTATTCTCCAAGATTGGTGGTGAGGAGTTCCTATAATTTTGGAATGCAATTAAGAATCCTCCAAGATGTATAGTCTAAGATGGGTATATTGTAATATTGACAAATGAAATCTAGGATAATTAACTCCAAAAATATCACATATGATACTTTCATATATGAAAACAACATCTTAAAGGAAGTGCCTTCATAACAATATCACAAGCTCAACCAAAATTATAGCATTGAGAAAAGGATAGATGGAGCATGGAGAGCATATTATGGGCTTGAAAAAAAATTGCAAATTAGTTGGTCTTTTGATATGGGATTAAAAAATTAAAAACAAAAAAAAACTCATTTTTGAGACTTTAGTTAGCCATGTTATCTAGAGAGTCATGGAAAATGATATAGAAAATGCATAAACATTTTATAACTTATAATCTCAAAATTAAAGGGAATACACCATACCTTTTCCTCCACATTGAAGCAATCCCTTTCCCCATTGGGAGCATCACTATGACTAGGAACCTAATTTATAAGAACAAGTTAAGCAACATGAAATACAAGAGGCTTCTTATAATTACTTTAAAATTTTACCAAAACCCCCTTTGGATCAAGTGTGGTTGACAATCTTGGCTAAACCATTGGGGAATAAAGGAAGAGATGCTATTGCAAAATAATGATAATATTAGAAATATTATTAAATCAAAATTTAAAAAGAAATTGTCGTGTGAAAAAGAGTTAGAGAGAAAGGGAAATTAAGATGTTATGAGGATATGATCGACCCTAATTTAAAAAATAGAAAAAAAATCTCTTTATCTTGAATAGTGTATTTATTTATTTTTTTCCAAAATAAGAAAAAAATCTCATGAGCTTCATAATGAAATAGAGCATTAGTCAAGTCCCATATCATAGTGGATGAAAGCGTTTACTACTTTTGTAACATTAATAAGATTGAAGATGAAAAATACTTTCTCTTAAATTGTTAAACATATAACTACATTAAAGATTAATTTTAAAATATTTATCACAATATCAACTTTAAAAACATTCTAATTCAACAAAATTATGGTAATTTTGTAATATTTTTGCAATTAATATCATATTTACTATGATGTAATAAACCAAAGTTAAACTCAATAACCATAATTATCACTCATATAAAAATTTTGATCATCAGGCCAAGAGAAACGAGAAACGCAGGCGGGCATAGAAGTATTGTGAGGATTGGATTGACGTCTAGAAAGAGATTCAATGGATGAACACAAATGACATATGAAAGTAATATACCTCAACATTTACTTTTGGTTGATTTAAATATAGAGCTAAATTGTTTCATGTATTTACTATTTTAAATTTCATTTGATGTTTTCTAATTCTATCTAATCACTGGCACCAAATGCATTGATTTTAGTGTAGATGTTGATTTCTAATTCTATTTGATTGCTTGCACTAGATGCATTGATTTCAATGTAGATGTTGATTTCCAATTATATTTGATTGCTTGCACTAGATGCATTGATTTTAGTGTAGATGTTGATTTCTAATCCTTTTTTACTACTTGCATTAGATGCTTTGATTTCAATGTAGATGTTTCTTTCTAATCCTATTTGATTGCTTGCATTAGATGCATTAATTTCAGTGTAGATGTTTTTTTTCTAACCCTATTTGATTGTTTGCATTAGATGCATTGATTTCATTGTAGATGTTGATTTTTGATTTGATGTAACTGAATGTATGATGGTACATTAATTTTAAAATTATTGGATTAACAATGTGCATTGATTTCAATTTTAGCAATTTTTTTTAATTGAAAATGTGCATTGAGTTGTCTATTATAGTAATTCAACCTATTAATATTGGAGAGCAAGAGAGAGAAGGTATGATATTTACTACAACAACTCAAGTTAAAGATTTGAATAATTGATGATTTCAAATTCCCTTTTTCAAATAATTGATATGAAAAGTTGGAAAAACTAACAGGGGTGACAATAAGAATAGCAGAAGAATTTTTTTTGAGATTGATCGCAATGAAGACAATTTGTAATTGACTACATTCTTATTATTCACATTTTCTGTCATTCAACACTATTACATTGTCACTTTGCACTCAAAATTATTATTTCATCATTTTTCATCATTATAGTTATTAACAATATCTATCATTTCAACAAACTTAGGTAAATGGGAAAATTTAAAATTAAAATTCTGTTCAAGATATATTTAGTAATACATGGAGGGACAATGTTAAGAATTAATTAGTTGTCAACAATTGTGATCCCTAAAATTAAATGAAATAATTGTTTAGTATCAATCCTCTTGCAAAATATTGATGAGATTATCTCCCTTCTTACTCACCAACTATTTACTAATAGACAATTACATACACATATAGAAATATAACACAACAACTATAACATTCTCAAACATTACCATCCAAATCCAAACACATAAACATACAAACCACTCAAGCATTCAAACACAAATGTACAAACAATACAAGGCAAACAACATAGACTAAATTAAAGAAGAGAATGATATGGTCATGTCAAACAAAGAAAACATAATGTAAATTTCAAAGTATGAAGTTTATCTCAAACATATACATAATAATGCTAATCTAAAAATGTGACATTGTCGCCCTAAGCTAGAACCAACCTAGATCCATCTGACTCTGGATCTATCATGCACCGAGAGGGATAAAATCTCTTGAGGTGCAAATCTTTCCTCAAATTCTACACTCCAAAAAAAGAGTTGGCACCTCAAGGGATTTGATCCCTCTCAATGCATGATTCTTACACAAAAATTTCTGTCTATTTTCCTAATAAAAACACAATAGATAAATATCTTATTAGGCAATTGAATGTTTTGAATTGAAAAAGTTTAAAATTTATCTTCCAATTACTTAAACTAAAACTATTATCTATATAATTTTTTTATTAGGAAGTTAAATTGAGATCACAAGGATGTAAAGTTTATCTTTTTACCCATTTAAAATGTTATCATTTGACTTATTATATATGAATTGCTGATTTTGACGAATCATTAATGTGCAAAGGTTTATTAAAATTCAAATTCAAAATTATACACATGTAACAATATTCAATAAAAATTTCATTCTCATAAGAATCTTGTAAAATAAGAAGTTGAGTTTTAGTTGGTTTGGTGTGTTTTTTGAACATTTGATATCTTGAGTGGCCATCAAAATTCCTTGAGATGGAAAACTATTATCCAATTAAACTATGATTGACACCCAAATACACTTAACTACGTTCATGATGTTGATCCCACGACATCATGACATTATGACGGGGAGTAATTTTTGTAAAACTATGACGAGCATTGAATTGTGTTAGACTTAAAAAAAATGGTGTTCTTGATGATGTTTATAAAAATAATCGTGCTAAAATTGTGAACTCTGGTTATTGATGATATTGAATGATATAATCAATTAAAATTTTTGAGATGCAAAATTTCTCCATGTTTTACACTCCAAACAAATGTTTGCAATTCAAGTGAGTTGATTTCCATGGTTTTTGTTGGATTTATGTGAGATAAATTTAGATATATATATATATATGTTTAATTATTTATAAAAATAATGGTGCTAAAATTGTGAACCTGATATTGAATGATATAATCAATTAAAAATTTTGAGGTGTAAAGTTTTTCTATGTCTTAGACTCCAAACAAATGTTTGCAATTCAAGGAAGTTGATTTCCATGGTTCTTGCTAGATATATGCTAAAAAGTAAGAAAATTATATATATATATATATAGAGAGAGAGAGAGAGAGAGAGGTTTAATTAAATATTTTTGTATTTGTGTTTTTTAATAATTATCCTCTCATAAATGAGGATGGATTTTTTGATAGTAAGTTTTGATTTAGTTGAATTCTTTGAGATACAATCATTTTTTCCTATTACATAAAGAGGTGAAGAGGGTGCCATTCTAAGTTGTGGTTGGAACAATGGAACAATAGCTAACAAGGTGGTAGTGTGAAAAGTTGGGCTTATAGAGAAATTAGAATTTTAAATATTCACACACATATATATATATAGGTACTTTTTTTGGCTACTCAAAGTTACCATAATTTTTATTGTTTATATTACTAAGTTATGTTATTCTATATAGAGAAAAAAGTGATTTTATTGTTCGACAATGTCTTAGTAATCATATTTATATTATTATTATTAATAAGGAAAAAGTTTAAGAGGTGGATGGTGTATTTGGTGAATATGTATTTGTTGCAACCTTACGTGTTGTGAATGGCACTATCGATATATAAACATTCAACCTTGATAATAAAATGATATTTAAAACATTTCAAAAAATTAGTAGGCTCGCTGATGAATGCAACCCAATTGAAGGTGTTATTCAAAATTGGCAATTTTCAAATATATTACCTCTCAGCTATCCCACTATAACTTGATGGTTGATAAAATTGAATCGATTGTAAAAAAATGTTATTCAAAATTGGCAATCTTCAAATATACTACCTCTCAGCTATCCCACTATAACTCGATGGTTGATAAAATTGAATCGACTGTAAAAAAAATGTTATTATTGTTGCAAAAACAAAATATATAAATTTATGTAAGAAATAATATAAAATTAGTTTTATATTTTCTTTTATAAAGTGCCATGTATGACATTTGAATTTGTAAAAAAAAAAAAAAAAATCTAGAAGGAGGGAGTGGAACCCTCATGGATATGCTGGGAAAGAGTTGGTCCCTATAATGTTAGGGAATCTTGTAAAAAAGGGAAAATAGATCCCTTATGGCTAGAGAAAAAGCCAACTTTGATACCAATTGACACCAAATAAAACAAAAGGATATTATTCAAAATTATTAATAATTTATTTTTGTGTGTAATGTTTTTAGTTTTTATTATGTTTGTCATGGGAGAGATAAAGTAATGGAAAATGAGGTCGATCATCAATTATTTTATTTTTTTATTATTAAAAATTAAATTAAATTTATTTTTTTATTATTAAAAATTAAATTAAATTTTATAGAATTAACATTAGAAAAATAAATTAATTTATTTCTAAAAATATTTTAGTTTATTTTTCATGCATTTAGTTGGGTTTAGTCTTATTATATAATAATTTGATTAAGTAAATGTAATGTACTTACAATTCATCCTTTAATGTACTACCTGAAGTCTATCCTTTATAGATTATTGAATGTGTATCATTTTATGTGCGAAAGAAACAATTATACTAATAATTTCAAATATGTGGTCGTAAGAATTGCAAAATTTAGGCAAATTTATTCTCTTACGTCTTTAAACGGACCTCTGTAACTCAGTCACAAACCAAGCGATGAAATTAATGAAGACTTCATACTGTTTCGAATTTGCGAACATTGTAAATAAGATTATCTCAGACGACACAACGAAATTAAAGGAATTTGTCACAACGTACCATTGATTTGGTAATAAATGTAGTGTTTTATAGTAAGGAACCCCGAGGCACTAAATTTCAGTAAATGTGGTCGAAGTGAGGGTAAAGGATGAAAAGGAAAGACAATTGATTAGCAGAACAAACTGTATACTCCAGTCCATTAACAACAATATGACAAATTGCGCTAAATATTCGTCTTATCTTCCCTTAAGTTTAGAATATAAGACGATAAAAAAGTTGCAAATGACACTAGGCAACTCGCTTTCGTAGTACTCAACACATGTACGAGCCTACTCCTTAATTCAGCTCGGTGCAAACAATATCTGTTTAAAACCTCAAGTCAAACCATACATCCTCATTTATCATGTCCTGCAAGCAAAAGCAACAATTTGTGCAATGCAAGCCAGATCAAAATTTCTTGCGAAGTTTCTTTAATCGAAAAATACACGCATTGACATATCATTCAACAACTTGCCAATTTTGTAGCGAATCCAACACCAAAAGCTTGGAGATGGAATTTCATCAATGTTTTATGTTAATCGTATATGAGCTATTTTTTTCAAATTATACAAACATCATGATCTAGTTTTGTGTGATAACATAGTTTTTTTTAAAGAAAAGATACATACAATCATGTTTGTGCTCAATGTGTGTTCTTTGTCGAGGGCCATAGTAAAGGACTTAGTTGTCAATTATAAGTTTGTGATTGAGTAGCACGACCTTTAGGAGCCCCTTAACTACTTTTGTAGTCTACCCTTTTAGAACTCCTAATTGCACTCACAATGTACAATACAGATTAGGTATTCCCAAAGCTTGCGAAACACTTATGAATTTAAACATTTTTTATTTCTAATTTAAATAACTCATTCATATTTGAATCTGAAACAAATGATATCCAATTTGAAAATGGTTAGGTATCATTAACACTAGAATCTGAGATATTTAAATATAAAAAGCTACAATTACTTGTACATTACTTTCCAATGGTGGTGAGACTAGTTTGTGGTTTATGGTTAATTTCTACTTTTGAGAATCCATGTTGATGATTGATAAACTATTCTTGCAAAATAACATAGATGGTATGCATAGTGTATTATTATTATCTTTTTGGGAGTCAAAGATAACACAATTGAAATTGATTTTGACTTTGATCGTCTATTATTTTTTGTTTAACTGAAAATTAAATTGCATTTATAAAGTTAATATTAGAAAATTAAATCAATTTAATTTTTAAAATATTTAAATTTTATTTTTCACACATTAATTTTTATTTTTAAAAATATTTTTATTTTATTTTTGACACATTGATTAAGTGTAATTACACCAAAGGTGTTTCCTTTGTGGGGTTTGACTGGGCAAACACAGTTTAGTGCAGCCAATCCCTGAGCACCCTTTTCGTCGTTCTGTCTAATGAAAAATGGACACGTGAAAAGACTTTGCGTACACCTTCACGTTTACTCTCGTACATTAATGCTCCTTGCCATTCACAATTTTGTCGTCGTTCATCAATGGAGTCGTTTACTCTCGTACATTAATGCTCCTGCTGCCATTCACGATTTTGTCGTCGTTCATCAATGGAGTCGTCAATGCTCCTGCTGCAGTTTAGAATTTGGAAGATGCAGAGGGATTGTTCTCTGACGATACAGAGGGATTGTGTTAACGAGGAGGGACCTTATTACTTCCCTCTTAAAACCCCTCCTTGTTTCCTGCAAATCGATTGCAGAACTAGGCATGAAGATGTTGAAATCACGACTGATGGAGTACGCACCTTGAATAGTGCTGATTCTCAAAGCCATGAAGTGCACTGTGTTTTCTCATTTTGTGCTGGAGGGAGCGTGGAGCATGGCAGAGGCCTCAAATAATGTGGGCGTTGGGTTTGTGGGTGTTGGGTTTGAAGGTCATTCTTGATTACAGCTTAGAAGATGCCACTCCCCAGACTTTGCGTGTGCAATCCTCTCCCATTTGACCGCCTCATCAACAAACCCACATTTGACAAGGGCACTAGATCGTCGGACGCCGTTATCGTACCTCGCAATGGCAACCTAAGCGTAATTACGGCATTCAATAAGTCGCTCATGGCTTCCAGAATCCCCCAGCAGATCCTCGAAAAGCCTTGCAGCAACGTATTCGCCCCCACCAACATCGTCGCCCTCCTCGTATCGTGAGGTAGCGAGTTCGAATCACCGCAAGCCCCGAATGTCCCAGCATTGAGGAACCAAATCAACTCTTTCTGTAGCACTTCACCCTGCCGCATATGCCTATGAGACATCATGCCAAACCTCGTTGTAACGCCATAGCTATCTGTCCCATTCTCCATATTGTCCATCACCCAATTACTGCTCTCATCCATTTGGGCCTCTGCACTGGGTCAAGAGTTCGACTCTCACGGACCCCATTCTCTTAGCCACGGCTGCCACTTGGGCAATCGTGAGACTATTGAAATATTACTTTCAACTGCATCTGCCATTAAACAGCGACTGCATCGCTTTTACGGAATGGTGGTAATTCTCCGTGGGGCATTGATGAATCCACCATTGCCATACCCCTGTCAAGTCATTAATCAAAGCTTCTGTATTGAGTTTCCTGTTTAAGGTGACAGAGGGATGTGTGGTTATAATGGATTCTACAGTGGGTTACCAACACCCTACCCACTTTAGCATGCATTTATGGGAGCACAACCTCCAATTAATATGCAAAAGTTACATAGGTCGGTGGAATTTTTCCCCTTCTATCTACAATGTACCTAGTGCTACGACTTCCCTTATTTGGTAGGAGAATTGATGGAGGTTTTTTCTTGTACTTCTCAGTTATCTTGGTGTTGTTTCTGTACTGCTTCCAGAATGGTCTTGCGAGTTCTACCAAATGTGTTGTATATATGGAAATTTCATCCACTAGAGACGTGTGTAACACAAAGCAGTGTTAATTTTCAAGAGAGACAGAGTGAAGTCTTTGGAACTGCCTCTGAAGCAGTCTTACTGTAAGCCCTCTGTTGGAGGAAGAATTTTGTAACAGTCAATCTTGCTAATGAATACAAGTTTTTTGTGTGTGTGTAAAACTCTGTCTTCTGTGTTAAAAACAAAATAGAGCACTATTCTTTGTTAAGTTTTTTTGGTTTTGTTCTGGAATTATCAGAAATTCCCAACATGGTATTAGAGCCTGTCTAGGCTCTTTGAAGGTGTCAAAGAAGCTGAAGGAAGGATTTCTTGTTGCAACAGCTTCTCCAGTAGAGTGAAGACTCAGTCAAGAAAGAATCTAAGGTATTTCTCAAGTTAGTTTTTTGTGTTACTGTTGAGGAAAGTCAGCTATTTTAAATACACAGTCAAGTATTTTGAAGCATAGTTAAGAGTGCAAGAATGGCTGGAGCCAGCACTAGCATGGGTATCTGTAATACTCAGCTCCCACAATTTAATGGGAAAAACTATGACTATTGGGCAATAACTATGAGAGCTTTGCTTGCTTCCCAAGACTTATGGGAATTTGTTGATGATGGTTTTGAAGAACCAGCAGATGAAGATGAGTTTAATAATTTGACTCAGGCAGAGAAAGAACTGTTGAATAGCAATAGGAAGAAGGATTCTAAAGCCCTCTACTTTTGCTATCAAGCAGTGCATGAGAGTGTGTTTCCAATGATAGCAGCAGCTAAGAGATCCAAAGAAGCATGGCAAACTCTCAAGATAGCCTATCAAGGCATGGAGAAAGTGAAGACAACAAAACTACAGTTGTTGAGGAGATATTTTGAGACTCTATACATGAAGGAGTCAGATAATATTGACTCATTCTTCACACATGTGATTGGTCTGGTCACACAGATAAGGTCTCATGGAGAGATTCTTGAAGAAAGGAGGATTGTGGAGAAACTATTGAGGATCCTACCCTCAAGGTTCGATGTGATTGTCACCACCATAGAAGAGACAAAGGATCTCACAAACTTCTCAGTTGATGAACTACATGCATCACTGATGACACATGAGCAGAGATTGAGTAGAAATGAAAACTCATCTCTAGAGCATGCCTTTAAGACCCAGATGTTCTTTGGAAGAGGAAGAGGTCAAGGCAGAGGAAACAAGAGAGGAAGAGGCAGAAGCCAAAACAGAGGTGGAAGAAACAATCCAGCAAATGCTCAAGGAAGAGGCAGCAATCCAAATCAGAACCAAGGCCAAGGCAGCAGCCAACAAAGTGGACAACATCATGCTCAAGGAAAAAGGTATGATAAATCCAATGTCCAATGTCACTATTGTAAAAAATATGGGCATTATGCAAATGAATGTAGGAAGAAGCAGCATGATATGAGTAATAGAACTAGTGCAAATTTCACTAGAGAAAATATCAGCCAAGATAATTTGTTTTTAGCCTATAATATGGCTGAAGCAAAAAGTGAAGATGTATGGTTTCTAGACTCCGGTTGCAGTAACCATATGACAGGAAACATAGCCCTGTTTTCTATGTTAGATCAGAGTGTGAAGTCACAAGTCACACTAGGGACTGATAGTAAAGTTTCTGTTATGGGAAAAGGAGAAGTAAATGTCTTAACAAGGAAAGGTGAAAATAAAACCATAGCAGATGTTTATTATGTTCTTGGAATGAAATGTAACCTCATAAGTATTGGACAACTTATTCAAAAGGGGTACAATGTTTTCTTTGTGGATGATGTATGCACCATCATGGATAAAACACCCAGCAAACAATGTATTGCTGAAGTGAAGATGACAAGGAACAGGATGTTCCCTCTCAGAATGAAAGCAGATTTTAAAAATGGAGAAGAAATAGCAGCAGTGACACAAGAGGCTTTCCAAAGCGAACCAAAAGATGAAAATTGGTTGTGGCACTTGAGATTTGGACATCTCAACTTTGGAGGTCTTAACTTGTTGAATAGAAAAGGAATGGTAAGAGGATTACCATTGATAGAGAAACCAGATAGCCTTTGTGAAGGTTGTATCTTGGGGAAACAACACAGAGAAATTTTTCCATCTGGGAAAAGCATAAGGGCAAAAGCACCCTTAGAGATTGTCCACTCATATTTATGTGGACCAATGCAAACTCCATCACTTGGAAGTAGCCACTATATGCTAACATTTATTGATGATTTTACTAGAAAAATTTGGGTTTATTTCCTGAAGAACAAAAGTGAAGTGTTTGAAAGATTTTGCAATTTCAAAGCACTTGTAGAAAACCAAAGTGGGCTGCATATCAAAGTTCTAAGAACTGATAGAGGAGGTGAGTATATCTCCAAAGAATTTCTATGTTTTTGTAGAGAAAATGGAATTCATAAGCAGTTTACCACTAGGTACACTCCGCAGCAAAATGGAGTTACCGAAAAGAAGAATAGAACAATCATGGATATGGTGAGGAGTATGTTAAAGGAAAAGCATTCGCCAAATGATTATTGGGATGAAGCTATACACTGTGCAGCGTACATTTTGAATAGATGCCCTACAAAAGCAGTCATGAACAGAGTGACGGAAGAAGCATGGAGTGGGACAAAGCAAGGAGTCACCCACATGAAATTTTTTGGATGTGTGGCTTATGCACGCATTCCAGATCAACTAAGGAAGAAGTTGGACGGCAAAGGGGAGAAATGTATTTTCATTGGATACAGTGAGGAATCCAAAGCTTATAAGTTGTATAACCCATCCAACAAGAAGTTTGTTGTGAGTAGAGATGTTTAGTTCATTGAGGAGGAAGCCTTGGATGGAAGCATAGAGAAAACTGTGAATGTTAAAAACTCTTTGTCTCATGATGAAGATGATGAGGAGATGGCTGAAATACATCCCCAAACAGTAGCACCAACACAAGGGCAGCAAGAGACACCCTTGAGGAGAAATGAAAATGCTTCTCCAAGCACACTACAAGGAGGAAATTCAAGTGCTTCTTCAAGCACTTGTACACCAAATGAAAGACGTAAGAAGTTCAGAAATTTAAGTGACATTTATGAACAAGAGGCAACAAATGAAGGTATGAACTCTTTGTTTTCTTTATATTGTCATGTTGATGACCCTGTTCATTTCGAAGAAGCAATTAAAGATAGGAAATGGATAGAAGCTATGGATGAAGAGATCAATGCCATAGAAAGAAACAAGAGATGGAATTTAGTTGAACTACCAAAAGGAAAAGAAGTCATTGGAGTTAAATGGGTCTACAAGACCAAGAGTAATGCTGAAGGCAAAATAGAAAGACACAAGGCAAGACTTGTTGTCAAAGGATATAAGCAGCAGCATGAGAGAGAATATGAGGAAACTTTCTCACCGGTTGTTAGAATGGAAACTGTGAGAGCAGTGTTGTCCATAGTAGCACAAAACAAGTGGAAAGTTTACCAAATGGACGTGAAGTCAGCATTTCTAAATGGAGTGTTAATGGAAGAGGTTTACATTGAACAACCTCTAGGCTATGAAAAGAAAGGCCAAGAGCACAAAGTGTGTAGATTAAAGAAAGCTCTTTATGGGCTGAAGCAAGCACCAAGAGCGTGGTACAGTAGGATAGATTCCTATCTACTGGAAAATGGATTTGAAAAGTGTGAGGGAGAACCCACCCTCTACATCAAAGAAAATGATGGTAAAATACTAATTGTTGTGTTATATGTTGATAATGTTATTTTCACAGGTAATGATGATTACCTTATTGAAAATTTCAAAACAGTCATGAAAGAAGAATTCGAAATGACTGACATGGGTTTGTTGAGATACTTCTTAGGAATAGAAGGAGAACAAAATGGAAATGGGATTTTTATCTCACAAGCAAAATATGTTAATGAAGTGTTGGAAAGATTTAATATGCAGGAGAGCAAAGCAGTAATCACTCCCACAATGATGGGATTAAAACTCAACAAAGAGGACAACAACAAGAATTTTGATCCTAGTTTGTACAAGAGCATAGTTGGCAGCCTTATGTATTTGACTGCAACTAGATCAGATATAATGCACGTTGTTAGTTTGATTTCCAGATTCATGGAGAGGCCAAAAGAAGCACATTGGTAGGCAGCAAAAAGGATTCTGAGGTATGTTAAAGGTACTAAAAGGTTTGGCATTTTATATAGTGTTTCAGAATGTTCAGATTTAACTGGATACACTGAGAGTGATTGGGCTAGAAGTGTAGATGATCAGAAAAACACATCTGGTTATGTTTTTCACATGGGTTCAGGAGCCATTTCATGGGCTTCTAAAAAACAACCTGTTGTAGCGTTGTCTACAGCAGAGGCAGAATATGTGGCAGCTACAGCAGCAGCGTGTCAAGCAATTTGGATGACAAAGATGTTAAGGAGTTTATGGCAAGAGCAAGCAAAATGAACTGTGATTTTTTGTGACAATAGCTGCTATTGCATTATCTAAGAATTCTTTGTTTCATAAGAGAATGAAACACATTGACACAAAGTTCCATTACATCAGGGAATTGGTAAACAATGGAGAAATTGTTTTAGAACACTGTAGAACTCAGGAGCAGGTTGCAGATATTCTGACCAAACCATTGGGGCAGAAAAGTTTTGAGTTTTTGAGGAAATGTCTAGGTATGACTGATAACCCAGCAGTTGAAATTAAAAGGGAGTGTTGAAATATTACTTTCAACTGCATCCACCATTAAACAGCGACTGCACCGCTTTTACGGAATGGTGGTAATTCTCCGTGGGGCATTGATGAATCCACCATTGCCATACTCGTGTCAAGTCGTTAATCAAAGCTCGCGTATTAAGTTTCCTGTTTAAGGTGACACAGGGATGTGTGGTTATAATGGATTCTGCAGTGGGTTACCAATAACCTACCCACTTTAGCATGCGTGTATGGGAGCATAACCTCCAATTAATATGCAGAACTTATATAGGTCGGTGGACTTTTGCCCCTTCTATCTACAAAGTACCCAGTGTTACGACTTCCCCTGCTTGACAGGAGAATTGATGGGGGTTTTTTCTTGTACTTCTTAGTTATCTTGGTGTTGTTTCTGTATTGCTTCCAGAATGGTCTTGCGAGTTCTACCAAATGTGCTGTATATATGGAAATTTTATCCACCAGAGACGTGCGTAACACACAACAGTGTTAATTTTCAGGAGAGACAGAGTGAAGTCTTTGGAACTGCCTCTGAAGCAGTCTTACTGTAATCCCTCTGTTGGAGGAAAAATTTTGTAACATTCAGTCTTGCTAATGAATACAAGTTTTTTTTTGTGTGTAAAACTCTGTCTTCTGTGTTAAAAACAAAACAGAGCACTATTCTCTGTTCAGTTTTTTTTTTTATTTTGTTCTGGAATTATCAGAAAATCCCAACAGAGAGCAGATCCCTCGAGTCTCACGACCGGTGCATGAAACTTCTCCACCATTCGTTTCACTTCATTGAACTGAGATCCTTTCATGGACTCGACTGCGGCTTCCCAATTCAATGGACCATGCAAAGACGACACTCTGCCATTTCCCGCACAGAATTTCACTTTGCATGTGAATCCTTAGGTCGTGATTTTCACTATAATTCAACAAACATATAATTCACAATTCAAATTTCGTACGGTGACCTCAGGATTCGAACACAATTCAAACTTCAGCGCAATGAATCTCAGAAATCGAGTCGAATGCCACCTATGTTCTCACTCTGAGAAGCGGAGGGTATTTATTCTCAAATATCAAAAATGTTAACGCTGTGAGTTTAGTTGAGATTTCATCATGACCATTCTTTTCGTTATAGATCGACCGCTGCTGTGACATGTATAGATATGCAAGCATGAGGAAGGTCAAACTGCTGGAGTAGTCAAACGAGGGGTGGAGATTGGTGAAAGCGAGTCCTGAATTTTGGAAAATCTTTTTTCAATGATTTTTTCTTGGTCTAGCTTTTCTTAAATGTTTTTAACTAAATTTAAACAATTCTCGGAAGTGGAGTTCAACGGGGAGAGGGGCCAAATTCTCTTTTTATTATCCTTTAAAAAGCTTAAAATAATTTTCATAGTGCAAAAAATGGCGATTTCATACCGAGCGACATTTCTTTATCTCGAGTGTACTTACTCTTGTCGATCATTTCCATTGTAATGAAAGACCGTGACCCTGTTGAAAAGTGATGGTAGGCACCTCAAAAAATTAGACAATGCATGTAATAAGGTATTAACTTGTAATCACATTCCAAAAAGTAGGTAGCATCTTAATACAAAGGCGTTCATTTGTTTTGAAACTTTCCACTCTCACTTTGCTTTTGGTTTGTGCAATTATACGCAACGCAGAATCCACTTTGCATAGGACTTGGATCATAGTTGATATGTGTTCATAATCAAAATATTATTATATAATTTGTGAAGCTTTTCACTCTCACCTTCCTTTTCGTTGTATGATATACCTGCAAAATCCTTATAAAACTTTCCACTTTCACTTTGCTTTTGGTTGTGTAATATACCTGCAAAATCCAATTTGCATGGTACTTTGGATTAGAGTATAGATGTTTTCATAATCAAAATATTATTATAAGATTTGTGAAGTAGATATTTTTATGTTTTTAAATTAATTTAAATGAAATAGAAAAATAAAAAATATGTGTTTTTAATATCTTTTAAATGGAAATAGAATATTGTTGTTCAATGTTATAATATGAGTTACATAGATGATTTTAAGGGAATTTCTTGTTTCTCTTGATATACAAGTTTGTTTTTTTTATTTTAAATTAGACTAGGTCTAAGTGAAAGTTATGCGATAGATCCAGATTAATTTCCGCGATAAATCCATGAAGTTTCGCTGTAAACCCAAGACCTTGAGCTTCGGTAGATGTCGAGCTCTGGAACAATGCCAAGGATCTAGTTGATAGATCCAGATTAATTTCTGCGATAAATCCATGAAGTTTCGCTGTAAACCCAGGACCTTGAGCTTCGGTAGATGTTGAGCTCTAGAACAATGCCAAGGATCTAGCTGAAGCTGAGGAGTAGGAGTAGGTCTTCCAAGTTGGTGAGATCTCTCAAGCCTCCATGTATGTCGACCTGAGGTCCAGAATGTGAAGGAAGTTAAGCTAGCAAAGTACTGACACAAACAGAGAGTCAGAAAGACGGAGGGAGCTGAACTTGCAAAGTATCATCAAAAGCCGAAAGGAAAAACTGAGCTAAGTGAAAGTGAAGAGTCAAACATGAGCTGAGTGGACAAGGCTAAGTGAAAGCGAAGACTCAAACATAAGTTGAGTGGACAAGGTCTAACGACACCAAGCAAGTGGTAAAAAACTAGTGGAGACTCCAAGCAAGTGGTAAAAAACGAATCGAGACATCCACCACTGGTAAAAAATAGTCATCACTTTCTAGCTAAGTAACTTGTTGCGGGAAAACATGCAAACCATTACCATGTTAATTAAGGATAACAAGCCTTGAAAGTGATTCTTTTAAAAATAAAATTTATGGTGGTAAAGATTTTATTTTTCTTTATTGCTATGAGTTCATAAATTTGAAATTAAATTATAAGTGTATGATTTAATTTATTTTTATAATGTTACTTTTTTATTTTATTTTTATTAGGGATCAGAGATGAAGTAAAACCAAAATAAGTTTATTTTAATTGATAATTTAATAATGGAAATGAATTAAATTTTTTTTCAAGATTTAAAATTTTTTATTTAATTCTATTTTTTTAGGAGGAATTTGTAATTTGGTTTTCATTCTAATTTTTAAATGAACCCATACTTGCCTCACCCACATTGTAAATCAGAAATCTAAACCTACAACATCAAATTTATGCAACATCTTCAACCATAACCAATTAAAATATATATATATATATATATAAACTAGGATGTTTTTTTAATATTTTGATCCTTCATTTATTACACGTGAATATTGGGTCATGACTTTAATAGATCTGGTTTGAACAACATTTTCTGATCATTGTACAATATCAGTAAGGGATTTGATCTGTCGATCTAGTGAGATTCTTGAGATACAACTAAAGCTGTTATATGTGTATTATATTTTGGATTCCCAGAGGCTATGTGAGGGTTTGTGTGTGAGAAATTTCCAAGACCTTGCCTTTGCGAGTGCGCTTGCAGATGAGTCTAAACTTTTTTAATGATTTCTATTTTTTTTTTTGGTTGTCAGTAGGGCTGTAGTAGGCACTTTTTCCTGTTGGTGCCTCTCCTATTGGTTTTCTCCTGCGGGTGCCTTCCCATGGGTGTGAGTGTTTCAAATATTACCTTCGTAGATGAGTGCGTACTTGTTTTCTTTTAATTCATATTATTTTGATAACAAACATACATAAAAGAATCAATTGCAGTATGGTGAGAGTTTTCTGGCATAAGGGTTATTGTTTTGGGAAACTTCAGAAATTTACAAGTGGAAGAAGTTTTGATGCCCTACACAAATATTAGGAACAACAGATTGACATTACATTCTTGTAAGAATTTTTGTTTGCTTACACTTTTTAAATTAATTATTT
Organism: Pinus tabuliformis; assembly: GCA_031772625.1. Lineage (NCBI taxonomy): Eukaryota > Viridiplantae > Streptophyta > Pinopsida > Pinales > Pinaceae > Pinus > Pinus tabuliformis. Next base: position 385,399,040 of record CM062813.1, read on the forward strand.
TCATAGTTTCATTAAGATAAATCAAATATTGAAGCAGAATAACATATAACTAGGTATTAAAATGTTAAAATGGAAATATAAAAAGAAAAAGGAAAAACTTTCAAAGTAAAAATATTAAAACACATAACAAAAGGATTTTATATGCTAGAAAAAAGGATGTATGTGGTTTATTCTTAAAAAAATAATTAGCAATTTCCTCTAAAAGTGCAAAGATACACTGAAGTAATAGAAGGTTTGGGAAGATGGGGAAGATGCCAATGAATGAGTTAAATCAAGTCAATATCTCACCAACTTGCCCATGTCCAACTCTTCTCTTCTCGACGAAAGGAATGTTACAACATAAGCCATGTTGATTTAGGTAGGTGCATTTGATATGAAGGTACTAAAACCGGACTTGCCCATGTCCAAACTCTTCTCTTCTCGATGAAAGGAATGTTACAACATAAGCCATGTTGATTTAGGTAGGTGCACTTGATATGAAGGTACTAAAAATTATTTTGACTGATTTTGATTACAATAATTACAAGGATGCCTACTGGGTTTCCATATTTTTATTCCTTTAACCTGTCTTTGCACCTTTAAAACAATTGCTAAAATTATTTGATTAGAAATAAGAGTTTTTATATTTAGTGATTTAATTTATCAAAACGATCTTCCTAATTATTTTTTTTTAATGTATCTCTGCACTTTTAAATACAATTACTAATTTTATTATATAATGATTTAATTTAATTAATATAATATATCATCAAATTAATATAAACTATTAATCAAATCTTTATATATATATTTTTAATGGTTCTACCTACTATTTGATTTTGGGAGTAACATTGAAGTTTTTGGGTACGGAATTCGTTTTCCCAAGTGATTTTGTCAATAACATTGAATTTTTTGGGTATGGAATTTGTTTTCTTCTGCGGACAACAGTACCGATCTGGACATGTCTAGAAGTGATTGAATTTTTTGGTCATGGAATTTGTTTTCTTCTGCCGACGACAGTACCGATCTGGATATGTCTAGAAGTGATAGATGGACATGTGCGGAGTCTTAAATCGTGGTCATCTCTTCACATGGACACGTTTGCAATTTTAAATTTATTAGGTTGTCTAATACTTTTTATTTTAATTTTAATTATTATTTCAGAATTTTGGCATATTTTCATAATTGTTCTGGTTGTTTTTGAAAGGTTTGCATTTTAAAATAAAATGTTTTTTTTACATATTTTAATTTTAATTATTATTTTAAGATTCGGATATATTTTCATAATTATTTTGATTGTTTTAAAAGGGCTTGCATTTTAAAATGAAATGTTTCTCTGTTTCCACTTTTCATGAAGAACAAAAATACATACTCTTTCTTCCCACATTTTCTTTAGTCTTTTCTAACACCTGTTTCACAACTAATTAATAAAAATTAAACAAAAAAAATTCAATTCTCCACTTAATTTTTCTTTTTCTCTATTTCCCTAATTCATTATCCTAAAACTTATCCATAACAAAAACATAGAACATCATAGAACAAAAACCTATATCTCTATGGCATCATAGAACAAAAACCTATATCTCTATGAACTTATCCATAACAAAAACCTAGAGCATCATAGAACAAAAACCTATATCTCTATGGCATCATAGAATTCGTTTTTCTCGGTCCGAATTGACCACCCTTCTTTTTGGTACACATTTGGAGATGTGCCGAAGTCATAAATCGTGGTCAAGCTTTCACATGGACGGACCAGCTCAAAAATATCCGAAATTTTGTCTACAAATAGCTGGGAGTCGAGCAAAGCAGCTTGAGGAGTATGAGACGTTCCCAGTGAGGATTTGCGGGAAGCTAATTGCTGTTTGAAATTTTCTGCTTCCAGGTAGCCTTCTTTTCTTCTCACTCTTGAAAATAGAGAAATTAAATTAAATTCGCTGTTGAGGGTCTTTGAAATTCTTGTGTCTGGATGCCCTTCACAAAGAAAATTATTGTAGCTTTTTTCTTAATCTTCAACGCAGCTTTTCTGAGCTCAGCAATGGACTTATGCAATGCATTTGTAGACACAAAGGAAGGTGCATCGACAAACCTTAACTGTGATTCCAATGTATCCACATACAACTGTCCCAATTACAAACCAAACATGTTAAGAATTTCAATGGATTCTCAAATTTTGGATCTTCCAATAGTAGTTTGGAAATAAAAGCAGTTGATTTATAGCATATGGTATCAATTGCAATTAGACTGAACAAACACTTTGCTGCCATTTAGGTGATGAAATGCAGATGAATTTATGCTAGATTTGAATTTATTTACTCAAAATTAAAAACAACACATGAATGTATGCTCGTTTTTCAAAATATTTACTTAAAAAAGACAAAGCCTCTTATTAACGTTCATTTAAACTAATCCAAACATCTTTCCTACCTGGAGATTGTCGGCATATGTTGCATAGTTGAAAGGGAGAACCTTTGCATCCGCTAGATTGAGCGCTGTTAGACCCCATATTGCTCCCACGGGACAATAGGTAGAAAATAAGATGTTTGATTATAATCATTAAATTTGACTCTGGGGTTAGGGATGTCTGCCATGCACAAATTGTACAGATACCAAAATTTTAGGAGAATATCAAGCACCATGCATTGAGTTACCCATTGATTTAGTGTTTTTTCATTTTGTTGGTTGGATAAGAAAAAAGCAATATCCAATATTGAAAATGAAAAAGTCAATACATAGTATTTAATATTGGTCAGATTTTAAGACTTTTGCTATGGAATGTAAAATTGTTTGTATTGGTGCAACTTGTAAGCCGTGTTAGAAAGGTGGAGGAGACAAAGCATAAATAATTCACACATAAAATACGATACTTACAATGAACCAAGTGAAAGGTATTTATCTTTTTCCAACTAGAGACTTGCCTAAAATATTTTGACATGAAACCACACATTCAAAATATCTATCACTTAACTCAACTTGAATCAACACTCAAATTAACTGACTCTCTATATTTAACCAACTCCATGTGTAAGAATAATTACTATTTCTAACCGACGTTCGATCCACACAATTTGTTCATGGCTGATATTCCTTGCCAGAGGACAATGTATGGAATGTTGACGGTGTACTTACGTGCAACATGCCTATGGAAAAGTGGGTCGCCATATTTTTCCATCCACATGTAATCGTCATACAGAGAATGATATGCAGGAAAGACTATCATCGATACATTGTAGAAATATGTACAGTACAGTAACTTGTTGATCTCTCTATTTGCATTTAATTTCAATTTCCTGTATTCTGTGACTGTGATTTCGTTACCTTTTCCAAAGCTGAAGTCAGTGCCTGGAATTCCAACATGTTGTACAAAAGGGGCAAAATCGGATCCCCTTCCACCTCACCTGACCTGTTAATCTGAGATGGAAATTTAATAAGCTCTTTACAGCAATCCCCAATTTTTTTTTGGCAAATATTAAACAACATATGGTAATTTCATCCGATGAGATGTTTGTGTACATGCACTTAGACTAGCTGTAGACTAGCTGTGTTGGTGTACATGCACCTAGATTAGCTCCAGTTAACTTATTGCTTGCATGTGGCACATGTACACATTAACATAAGATAAAGCACACTTAGCGTTAGTTAGCTTTAGTTATTGCATGTACAACTAAGCTTAACTTAGTTGCTTTTATGTATTTATTCTAAAACTCATATTGTAGAATCAATTCAATTTTTATTATTTTCTCAATTCTTGCTCGCTTCCTTCCTTCTCTTGCAAGCTTGTTTATTGTTTTGCAGATCTAGATCTGTGTATCTCAAAAATCTTACATGGTATCAGAGCACAGGGATTTGTAATCAGTGCACAAGCAATTTTATTTGCAGGTTCAGAAGATTGAAGCAACAACAAAGAATGGAGTCTAAATTGGAGTTTCCACAATCGGAAATTCTCACTCCATATAATTATTTCGAATGGAAGCCAAAGATTCAACTTCATCTCAGAAGTAGAGGCTTATTTCGAATAACCATGGGAACGGAAGTTGAACCAACATCGGCAATGGAGAAAACAAGATATTTCAATCGCATGGACGAGGCCTTCGGCATCCTATGTTTATCTATTTCTCCGGAACTGCTATTTCATGTTGAATCATGTTCAACTCCAAATGAAGTATGGAAAATTTTGGAAGAATTGTTTGGAAAACAGGATGAAATGCAAGGTCACATTCTCGAAAATGAGTTAAACTCATTAGATCCGAGAAACTTTGAGAACATTCAAGATTTTTTCACAAGGTATAAAGCCTTGTTGGTTCAGCTGAAAGGATGCGGGATCAACAAATCCAAGCAAGAAAAGCAATTGATTCTTTCCATTTTATCAAAACTTAGTCCAGAGTATGCAGTATTCGTCTCTACATTCCACACAGTCAGATCTGCAACTGGTGCAGATTGGAAGATGCCCTCACTGGATTCTTTTATTCAGTCTTTGATGCATGAGCAAGATAAGCTCATCAAAATGGGCACACTTAAAAATTCCAAAGCGCATGCACTTACTGTGCATGCAAAAGGATCTGGCTCAAAGGAAAGGAAAGGAACGAAAGGGCAATCAATGTGCAATTATTGCCACCATGGTTTTCATCCTGAATCTGCATGCATGAAGAAGACTATAGATCTTATGGCGCAGACACTCCAGCAACACAATCTTGGAGACCACATTCTTGAGAATGCTAAGAAGAAGTCTGGAGAAAAAGCACCAGATCCAAGAGGTAACGGGCATGCTTTGATTGATCTTCATTCTGCACCACAAGAATGGATCATCGATTTAGGAGCTTCACATCATATGGCTTCTTCAAAGGAATCATTTTCTTCTCTACATGCATGCTCAGGTCCTCCCATTCTCATGGGGGATAATTCTGCAGTTGCAGCAACTGGACAAGGAAGAGTGCAATTCGAAGATGGAAGCTTTGAAAATGTCTTGCATATTCCAAGGCTTTCTGTGAATCTTCTCTCAGTGTATCAGATGACACACACAGGCAGCAGAAGGAAAGTGGAATTTACCCCAGATTCTGTGAGCATTTATGACATGCAAACCAATTTGAAGATTGCATCTGGCAAGGTAAATGATCAATCTCGTCTGTATACATTTTCTGATTTTGTTCCTCAATCAAATGGCCAAGTTATTCTTGATGCGCAGTCGCCGAAAAGCATGCTTCATGTTATGCCGCCTTCGTCGAAATATGATTACTCTCAAGGACAGAAACCTTTGTCTGGCTTGTTGCCATTGACGGAGCAGGGTTCATGTTCTCTACAAAACGCTGGTTCATACGAAGATGCGGAAAGTTCTTGCGATGAATCTTATTATGAATCCAGCGCTTTAGAGAGTCCAACTCATGTAAAGAACGAAACATCTGAGGAGGCAATTACCGCCGAAATCTTTAAAGAGGTCGAAGACACCAAACCTTACATTCTGTCAAGCAAGGCGATCCAAAAGCTACACCATGTCAAGCCAAAAGACACGGGTGCAAATAAAGGCGCTGCAGCTACGCAGCGTACTTCAAGAAATTGTTCTACTACACCGCATCTAGAGGTAGAAATGGTGATGAAAAGTAGACTGCGTAAAGATGCAGAGAGCGGAAGGGACTTCTGGCACATAATTTTCGGTCTTATCAATCATGGGCCCGCAAAAATAGAGGTTATTTCTTTATCTTTTTGGTCCATCGATGACAACAGCTCGGATGTTTGCAGCATAAAATGGCCGAAAGGTGACGTGATCCTCATGGAAGGCCCTTCGTTTCTGTGCTATACCAGTAATCATCCGTGCCCTCAAGGGTCTCACGATTCTCCCAGAGTAGCTTTCAGCTGGAAATACCGAAAATTGGAAAAGAAACCAAATCTTACATCTATTCGAACAGACGTTAGTCCATCACCAGCGAAATCATGGGATGCCTCATGAAGCCGTGCAGAGGATACAATGTTGCAGTACTCCGTCGAACGGGCAATATTTTGAGGGGGGGTTTTCTTCCCACTGGGTTTTCCCTCTTTCCTCCTTTTTATGCATTGTATATGGGTACCTAAAATGGCCCTGTTGTCGAGACTCATTCATTTTGCATCACACTCACCTAAGTTATGCTTAAGGGGGGGTGTTGGTGTACATGCACTTAGACTAGCTGTAGACTAGCTGTGTTGGTGTACATGCACCTAGATTAGCTCCAGTTAACTTATTGCTTGCATGTGGCACATGTACACATTAACATAAGATAAAGCACACTTAGCTTTAGTTAGCTTTAATTATTGCATGTACAACTAAGCTTAACTTAGTTGCTTTTATGTATTTATTCTAAAACTCATATTGTAGAATCAATTCAATTTTTATTCTTTTCTCAATTCTTGCTCGCTTCCTTCCTTCTCTTGCAAGCTTGTTTATTGTTTTGCAGATCTAGATCTGTGTATCTCAAAAATCCTACATGAGAATAACGTGATATTGAATTTGACTAGATAAAAAAAATTAATAAGCCGATCATTAGCTTATCATGTGGTAGTTAATATTTGCAGTATTTCCTTCTGATTGGAATCAGATTAATCATATTAATTTAAAACCAATGAGATGTAATTTTACTTACATAAGGTAATGAAACAAAACATGAACACTTACAGAAGGACGGGAATCATGGCTGGAAGAAGCCCATGATTCATAGATTGTCTTTCTTGAATTGTCTGGATCTTCCACCTTGGAAATCAAAGTATAATAATCAATTCAAAGTACAAAAATCAGTTTTTTACTGGCAATGGAAAGTAGAATAGACCCACTTGAATAAAATATCCGACTGACCTCTTTAGCTATATCTTGAATAAAATCGTTAAGTTGGGGTGTTGATTGAAGCAAAAACCCTGGGCCCCTGACAGCCACATCAACATTGAGATATGCCACCGCGGATGAGAACAGTAAATCATAGTTCTGCTCCACCCATTCTGTCGATCCAATCTGCGATTTTTATAGGTTGATAAATAGGATATATCTCCTTCATGATTCTAAGTTTTGTGTTAATCACATTTATTAAACCTGAAAAGAGATGAAGTAATAATTTTTTCAAATTTTTTTTGGATTAAGCTAGATATTTTGTTAAGTGTGAAGTCAAATTCAGGTAGGATTCTAGATCTTTCTAGATCTTCAAACCGCCATTAGTTTCTAGATCTTTTTAGATCTTAACACCGTCAATAGTTTCTAGATCATTCCAGATCTCCATCTGAATCACATACATGATTTTAGATCCTTCTTCTGCCTCTATAAATTTGTAATTTCTCTGGCCAAGGAAAGCAAGCCAAGGCCCAAGCCTGTTATGTAATGCAAAGTGATTTTTGTTCTCCAGTGATTGTTTTATCTATTCTGTTGTTTCTGACTGAGTAATCTTTGTTGTTGGGAAAAGTATCCAATACAGAATGACCCTATCCCACTCTAAGGAGTGATAGTACCTCAGCAACAAACAAGACAAAACTATCTAAGTGTTCTTCTTTATGAAATGTAAAGAGAGGAGAAGGAGTTAACTAACCGATGTCTTCCGCTAGTTTGTTGATCCAATCTCACTCCTTGCTGCTTGCCCCCAGCTCCTTGCTCTTTCACTGGCCCAGCTACACCAAGTTCCTGCAAAATGGCAAGAGAGGGAAACTACAAGAAGCATACATTCATAACTAGTTTAAGGATTAGAATAAACTAAATATGCAAACACAACAAAATATCATTGAGATACATGCATATAGAAGAAACTCAAATGGCTTTATTGATGAAGAAGTAAAGTTTAGGAAGTGATACAACCATAAGAGGCCCAATCCAGCATCACCTTCCCAACAGAAAGGAATCTCCTCTTCACCTCCTTCAAAGAAAATCACCCAATAGCTCTAAACTCAAACCAACAGCAATTTTTTGCATTCACAAAATTCTAGCCTCCAGATCTCATGGGAGAGAGATCCATATATAGATGTTTGGAGAGAGGATGAGTCAGCCTGAGATGTGACTAGTGTCCTCTCCCTCTTTCAGTTCTTGATTCCACTTGGAGGTTCTTGCTTCCACTTGGAGATTTGGAACCTCTTACTCATCACCAGTCGAATTCCCTGAGGCAAGTGTCATTTTGGAAGCTTCCTGGACTCTGACACCTTGAGAAATGAGCTTGCCACTTGTCCCTTCTCGCTCAGCGCAGGTAGCCAGTGTAGCAGTTGACATTCAGCGCAGGTAGCTAGTGTTGGCTTTGACATTCAGCGCAGACAGCTAGTGTAGCCACTGAAATGATCCTGAATTGACTTGGTTTTGATCAGTTTTTGGTGGAGAACTTCTCTGAATTGCTGTGGTTTATTGGCCTTGTTCCTCTAGGGGTAGGAACAACATGTTTAGGGACTTTGGATCCCTTAGATTATGGACATTTCATGCTCAATGCTGTAAGGCACAAAAATGTCTATAACAGTTGCCCCCTAAAGTATGAGGCCGTTTATCGGGTGAAATGCTTTATCAGGAGGATCCGAAGTTCATCCAATGCTGGGAGGTGACCTGTAATAAGATACAATACAATACATTATTTTTCATACTGCTTTCATGATCTAGCTGAGGCGGGCATTCCCATGCTCAGCTTTATAAATTCATTTTTCTGTACATAGAACAGACAATCGTCTGATGGTAGACTGATAATTTTGATGAAATTATCATCCTTTGAGTAGGATGATCATCTGCTGCACATGTCAATGTCTTTATTTCCTGAATATATATCGCAGCCCGGATGGATGAAACTAGATCCGGGGTCTTCAATCTCGTCCGATCTTCACTCTAAGTACAAGTCGATCCACGTGAGAATTTTTTGAAGTCGAACGTGGAAAGACATCACTTGATTACCAGTCAATGATGTAAACTGTTAACAAGTGCGAGAGGAATCACCGATAATGATGATGACCCTCAAGGTACTGCAGTACAATTCACGTGGTGTGAATAAAGGACTTGGCGTCGAACACCACGCAAAATATTTCGGTCGAAGGTCATTGATGTATACCTGTCGCCGGAAGTGAGAAACTTGCCATTGTGGCATGCAAGCTTCAAAGTACTGAGGGGGGTGTTCCTAGATCAACTTCTTGGATAATGAGTTAATGTCGACAAGAAGCGATCCGTCAAAGGAGGGCCTTAATGAATCCCACATCAGTGACACGGAACGGAGCTAATGATTGTGATGGAGGTGAAAACGATCTGTGACATATGATTCAGGGTGGCGGTCATGAAAGGATGAAGGATAATGTATGGTAGTGGATGGGACACGGTTGACTCTTTCTGAACAACATCTCTTGAACATATGGCGACACTGATGCGATGGATCGATAGCATTACCCCAAATATGGATGGTATGGCGAGACCATGGTGATGTGACCGGTGAATGAAACAACCCAACCCGATGTGGTACGGAGGAAAAGTGTCATGTTCAAGAGCGACTTGCTACCATCAAAGTTTTGAGTTTCTCCCAATTTTTCCCCAGTCATTGCTGACCAGTACCTCTTTATTTTTGTCAAGCTTGAGGAGGATAACATATGCTTGTTCTATAACCTGCCCTTCGGGCAAGCCCATCGCTATGTTTTAACGAGCCTAGCGATAGGGAAACTCCTTCTCATCTAAAGACAAGTTTGTCGCTATTTAATGCTTTTAACGAGTCTAGCGACAAAGACAACTCGGTCCTTTTCATTTTTAGAGAGTCTGAAAAGGTACGTAAAGTTAACTCCAAAGGTCCTTTTTCGTCATCTAATCCCTTAAGTCCGAAAAAGTATAAAACAATACAGAAGGGATGAATGTTCGATAGTTTTAACGAGCCGAACTAAACAAGCGCTCGATCTTTTTGTGCTATAATCCCTCAGGTCCAAAAAGATTAAAATCTAGAGGAGGGATAGCTCTTCCGGTCGCTTTAACGAGTTGGAAGGCCAAAACTCGGCAAACTTTTCATATTTTACGAGTCAGTGAAAAGAGCTCAAAGAAGACTCGTATTTTGAGGAACGAGTGATAAACAGGGGTAGCAGCAGATTCCAGGTACAGGTTGGAATTTTCCAATCACGGCAGTGTCACAAGGATGGCTAGGTGAAATCACTCTTTGCAGCTGTTCCTCAAAAAAGGTAAACAATCAAATGGAGGTGAACGATCGGCCAAATGAAAAGTGGAGGTGACGGTGCAAACACGACCAAGGCTTTTATGGCTGATGAATTTACGATCACAATGGTTATTTACCGGTTCATTTTTTCTGGATGAGCTTGAACTCTAGGGGGAAGCTTGCTCACAATTGCGTTTATTTTTTAATGAGCATGAACTTGTGCTAAAACTGCTCGATTTTTGCGTTTATTTTTTAACGAGCATGAACTTGTGCTAAAACTGCTCGATTATACCAGTCATAAGATAAGAATGTCTCCTCAAGATTCTATTTTTTATGGAGCTTCATCTCACTAAGCTTTGCTCCGCATCCTTTCTTTATGCAGGTTAGGAAACGGCTAACCCAAAAAACAGATAAATAACCGCTCTTTGCTTGCACTCCAAAAGGTTTGCATGCCCCCAGGTATAAAATACAATTTCAAGGTTACCTCTCCTGCTTCTCACCTCTGCTTCTCTTTGGGTGTTCACAGCTACTTGTCTTCTTGCTAGTCCAGTTTCAACGGGTCCATACGAGATCACAAGAGAACAGCTACTTGCCTTCTCGCTAGCCCAACTTTAATAGATTCCTGCAAGATCGCAAGAGAACAGCTACTTGCGACAAGAGAACAACTACTTGCGACAAGAGAAGAACACTACTCAAAGACAAAACATTTGTTTTACTAAGGGAGGCCTACCTCTTTCAGGTTACCCAAAGATTGTTTCGTTAATATTTCAAACAAAACACTTCCTCAGCGATGTCTACTGAAATAGACAAAGGTGAGTGACACGTTACATCAAACACATAACTTTGACAAAAGAATCTTGTTCTAGAACAACCCCTCTTCCTTGTCGGACGGGGTACGGACTAGTCATATTCTCCCGCGGAAACCTACCTTATACCCAAGGTTTTCTCTGCCCGAAGTAGACCAGGATGCATGCCCCCTGGGTTCCAGTCCCATCTTTCCGAATCACTCACACTCATCGGGAAGAAGGACTGGGGGTGGAGACATTTCTTGATTGAACAGACCATTCAGGGTTGGTATATGACTATTTGCGATGCGTGATCCCGGAAATGAAAGTTGGTCTACGAGCTTGACCATTCTTCCTTCGTGTGGAAAACACATTACTCTAAAGAGTGAGGAGACGATGGCTCCCATGCAATATATATAGTCTCGTCCAAGGAGTAGGTTATAATCCAAGGGTCCTTGAACGACCATCACGTTCATTTGAACGGCCTTCCCTTTCAATGTTATGGGCACATTGGGGAGGATCCCTAATGGTCGACTGGTTCCTTTATCAAAGCCCGAGAGATTTCTTATCTCAGGCAAAAGCGTTGGGGAACCCAGTGCTTTCCAAGCAATAGAGGAAAGGATACTCACAGATGCCCCTTCATCAATGATAGTGCCAGCCATTACCATTCTATATATTTGGACTATAATTCTGAATGGTATACTGGCTGGCAACCGGGGTCTGCCTAGTTGGTTCCAGTCAAAGGACACAACCAGGTTGCTTGGTGGTGGGACCGAATACACGGCCGGATATGACCCTGACGAAGTTCCTTCCTGCGATAAAGGAGTGGGCGCATTGCCCTGATGCTCGTCAGAGTCTGTGTTGATGAAAAGAATCTGGATGGTGTCATCCTTATTCTCTTCAGTGACGGTGTCATTTGAAGATGAATCCTCTGAAGGCAAAACCGGGTCAACTGCCGTTTCGACCTTTGGACTTTCGTCCGGTCTGGATTCAGTAGGTTCATTTTCAATGACTGACGCTTCAGCTGACCACTTGAGCGGGCCAGCTGTATTCTCAACCAACGAAGGACTTGGCACGAGTTTATTATATCCAGGAGGAAGTCGTAACGGTGAAACCGGACGATCTTCCAAAACTCTCTTCGCCTCGTCTAAGAAGGGACAACGGTGGATGGCGTGATCGCCTTCACACAGTCTGCAGGGGGATCTTGCTCCCCCTCTTTGTCTTGAACCTTCACTTTCGCTGGTTGACGGTAAGCATTCAACATGGCTATCAGAGGTTGATGCTCCCGAATTGTGCAAACGAGGAGACCAGTCCCTTAGTATCCGGGGAATACAGGGACAATCTCTATGGAAGTGGTCTCCTCTACATATGACACATGGCGATTTAGGCCCGGTCAGTGCTGTGTGTGGATTTTTGTCAGATGCCTTTTGCTTGCCCCCAGTCGCCTTTGGCTCCTTCTTCTTCTTCTCTCTCTTCTTCTTCTCCTTCTTCTCTTTGGGAGCTTGGCTTTTGCCGGCTCTACCTTGCGAGGAGGAAGGAGGAGAGGAAGAGTTATAGGAAGTAGAAGGCTGGTGGGCAGCTCTAGACTGATCTAACTGTTGACTCGACTGTTCAGGAACCATGGTGTTCTGAACTACATTGGTTGAGAAGAGCCAGACTGGCAGGCCAATTGTCAGTCCTGGAAGCGACAATGTGGCCATGTGGGGCGCACCAACATCTCCCCAAGAGGAGAAAGGACTAGGATTTCCATCATGGGGAATTCCTTGGCTGGTGTGTTCCATTTTCTCAACCTAAAGATCAACGCAGGAATAGGAGGTGATTATGTTCCGTTTAAAATAAATTTTTAACGACGCTTTAGACACAACTTGCTTTTTCACTTTTAAAGAGTCGAGAAAAAGCTAAAGATGACTCTAGTCTCCTTCGATGTTTTAACGAGCCCGAAGTGACAAATGCTCGGATGGACTTTTTCTGTTATAGAGTCTGAAAAAGGCCAAAAGGAACTGCTCTGGAGTTCTAGGTAGAAGGTGTGCCAAACTTTTCGCAAAACCGCAGAATACTTTTTAGGGTACGGGCGGTCGATCTTCCTGAATGCTGTGTTCAGTGCATTGCGATCAGTAGGGCGGCCGACACGGCTTCCTATGGATAAAGGCTTTATTCCTATAGGGGTCTCCCAATATATACGCGACGGTACGTGGGAGCACAAGTCCGTATTGATACTTATCGCTTCACCGTGGAGGAATCACCCAACCACTCAACGGTAAGATATCAGGTTTAACGACGCCGGAACACGTCTCTAGCCTAGACCTCTATGTGTGCGTTATGTTTCAAAGCGTTGTTATGTTCATTCAATTTATTTTAGGTTGATCTTGTTTAGAAGTTTGCCTTTTTGGATCACCACGAGATGTATGGTACAACTCCTAAATGCAGTCTAAAGATGATAAGCAAGCTTTTTCTATCTTTTCAACATATGAAAATCCTAACTACTGAGGGAAAAGAAAGACATCATCTTTTCACACAGAGCATAGAGCACACACTAATGCACTTTTTCCTAAATCAACATGCAAGCTGTCAAAATGCAAATGCACAATGCAGGTATTTCTTTTCTCTTTCTTAATATTGATGTTTATATAAAGAAAGTTGTTGTATAACTTTGAATTCGATTTCAAGTGAACATACAAACAAGTTTTTAGTCCAAAATCAAAAGACACCTTATGATTTACTTGTTTCGACACTAGAAATACATAAATTCAAACCATATGACGAAAGTAAAAGCTCAATCAACTGTGAACAGCAAACAAACTTACTCCTAAGATCAAAACGACACTTATGACAGGTCTAGATCTAAGAGGCCACAGTAAGACTAGTTTACTTTCGTAATGGGAAACTGCAAATGATGTAAGAAATACACAAAGAAAAAATATAGTTTCTTTACACAACCGAGGCAGAATAGAGGCAAAGAAAGGTGGTTTCAGATAGGTACATTGACTGATAACAGGCTGCAAAAAACAGGGATAAAAACTGAGCAAAAGACACAGGGAACCACAACTGCACAAGGCAAGGACTGTTTCAGCGCAGGTCTAACACAGAGGTTTTGACATTCAGTGCAGGTAGCCTTCACGGGACCTGCGTTGAAATGCAGAACCTCTTCACTGGGTTTGCGCTGAAGCAAGAACGAGAATTGTTCCTGGGTTTTGAGCTACGGTTTGCAGTTAAAATCACAGTTTTTGGCCAAATCAAAGCTAGCAATCAAGTACAAACTAAGGGATGATTCAAAGGAGGATGAAGATCTATCACTAAGAGCTGTTAGAGCACTTGTGGATCAGCTCTTCAGATCATAAACAGGCCCAGTAATTGGACTAGAGTAGCTGCCCTCTACTTTGCATTTGAAAAATCCAAATGCAGTTCGATTCGGTACTCTTTGAGTTTATGAATTGAATAGCAAAAACACAAACAAACCAACAAGATACGTTCCCCAGTGGAGTCGCCAATTTGTTGTTGGGAAAAGTATCCAATACGGAATGACCCTATCCCACTCTAAGGAGTGATAGTACCTCAGCAACAAACAAGACAAAACTATCTAAGTGTTCTTCTTTATGAAATGTAAAGAGAGGAGAAGGAGTTAACTAACCGATGTCTTCCGCTAGTTTGTTGATCCAATCTCACTCCTTGCTTCTTGCCCCCAGCTCCTCATTCTTTCACTGGCCCAGCTACACCAAGTTCCTGCAAAATGGCAAGAGAGGGAAACTACAAGAAGCATACATTCATAACTAGTTTAAGGATTAAAATAAACTAAATATGCAAATACAACAAAACATCATTGAGATACATGCATATAGAAGAAACTCAAATGGCTTTATTGATGAAGAAGTAAAGTTTAGGAAGTGATACAACCATAAGAGGCCCAATCCAGCATCACCTTCCCAGCAGAAAGGAATCTCCTCTTCACCTCCTTCAAAGCAAATCACCCAATAGCTCTAAACTCAAACCAACAGCAATTCTTTGCATTCACAAAATTCCAGCCTCCAGATCTCATGGGAGAGAGATCCATATATAGATGTTTGGAGAGAGGATGAGTCAGCCTGAGATGTGACTAGTGTCCTCTCCCTCTTTTAGTTCTTGATTCCACTTGGAGGTTCTTGCTTCCACTTGGAGATTTGGAACCTCTTACTCATCACCAGTCGAATTCCCTGAGGCAAGTGTCATTTTGGAAGCTTCCTGGACTCTGACACCTTGAGAAATGAGCTTGCCACTTGTCCCTTCTCGCTCAGCGCAGGTAGCCAGTGTAGCAGTTGACATTCAGCGCAGGTAGCCAGTGTTGGATTTGACATTCAGCACAGACAGCTAGTGTAGCCACTGAAATGATCCTGAATTGACTTGGTTTTGATCAGTTTTTGGTGGAGAACTTCTCTGAATTGTTGTGGTTTATTGGCCTTGTTCCTCTAGGGGTAGGAACAACATGTTTAGGGACTTTGGATCCCTTAGATTATGGACATTTCATGCTCAATGCTGTAAGGCACAAAAATGTCTATAACAATCTTGTTGTTTCTCCATTTGTCTGTCTTTGTGAATTATTCTCTGCTTTTGAGTCTCTGAGTATAAATCTGTTGTGTGTTATGTATGCTCTGATCTAGGGTCGAATATTCACTATGCAAGCCGCTTAGTGCCATCGCCTTACTCTGGCAGCATTCGTCAAAACGTTGGTTGTTACCCCTGGAACTGTTGAAGGATCTGTCCAAGAAATAGCTGAGGAACGCTGGAACTAAAAGGCAGTTGCTGCAAGAACAACAAGGTCGTGGATCTATGTTGAAACGTGTTGCTGGAGTTTGAAACGTGGAGATCTGTGGAGTTTGGAGTTGAAACGTGGTGTTCGTAATTTTTTTTTTACATCAAGCTTACACGTATACGTCAAGTTCTTTCTCAAACCAACTTATGTATGTGTGAAATGTGAAAGGTTAAAACATTATATATGTTTTTATATTTATTATGAAACATATATAATTATATGTTGGAATTTTGAAAAGTATATTTTAAAAAGGAGCAGGAATTTTGAAAAATATATTTTAGAAAGAGGAAGGTCATTATTACTAAATTTTAAAGAGTAATAATTAAAGTTTTATTTTTAAGTGGAGTTTTTGTGTTTTGGGGCGTGAATTTGATTGAAAATGGAGACAATAGTTATAGATATGGAGAAGTTGAGCGGGGCTAATTTTGCCCTATGGAAATCACAGATGGAGGATATACTGATTTAAAAGGATCAGTGTTTGCCGATTGAGGGCACAACAAAGAAACCTTCATCGATGACAAATGAAGAGTGGAATAAGCTAGATAGAAAGGTGATTGCAACAATCCGCCAATATTTAGCAAAGAATGTTTATTTCAATGTGTTTGGAGAAAAGACGGCAGAAGGATTATGGAAAAAGCTCCATGATCTATATGAGAAGAACACAGCATCAAACAAAGTGTTTTTGATGAAGAAGCTTTATAATCTCAAAATGAAGGAGGTTGCTTCAGTTGCTGAGCACTTGAATGCATTTAATATTATTACTAATCAACTTGCCTCTGTTAAAATCATTTTAGATGATGAAATTAGAGCCATATTGCTGATGTGTTCTATGCCAGATAGTTGGGAAAATTTAATTGTAGCTATGAGCACTTCAGCAACTACAGGGACCTTGAAGTTTGATGATGTCAGCAGCAGTTTAATGAATGAGGAGCTACGATGCAAGTCAATTGCGGAAAACCAGGAAGGAGAGGCTCTAGCTCTAGCTGATCGTGGTAGGAGAATGGATCAAGGTCGGCAAGGGCGATCAATATCAAGAGACCGATCAAAATCAAGGAGAGGCAGAATCACCTGCTTTCATTGTGCCAAAACCAGGCACATGAAGAAAGAATGTCGATTCTGGAAGAAAGGACAAAAGGATCAGAGACCGTCTAGTACAAATCACAAGTCATCCAGCATAAATGAAGGTGAGACTACTGTTGTAGCCACAAATGGTGATGTGTTGTTTACTGTGTCAGTAGAGGATGCATGTGTATATACATCTAGCAGTAGCTTTGATTGGATCTTTGACTCTAGGGCATCTCACCATGTAACCCTATGCAAAGATAATTTTGTTTCATATAATCTTGGTGATTATGGTAGAGTGCATTTGGGGAATAATCATTTTTGCAGCATTGTTGGAGTGGGAGTGTTGTTGGGAAAAGTATCCAATACGGAATGACCCTATCCCACTCTAAGGGTGATAGTACCTCAGCAACAACTGAATGCAAAGCTATTCAAGATTACTTCTTTATGAGATGTAAGAGAGAGGAGAAAGGGATCCACTAACCGTTATCTTCCGCTAATGGTTGATCCAATCTTCCCTCTTTGCTGCTTGCTCCCAGCTCCTTGCTCTTTCACTGGCCCAGCTACACAAAGATCCTGCAAAAGCACAAGAAAAGGAAACTACAAGAAGCATACATCCATAATTGATTCAAGGATTAGAATAAATCAAATATACAAGTATCAATACGCCACAGAGACACATGCATATAGAAGAACCTCAAATGCTTTATTAATGGAAGAAGCAAGGTTCTGAGAGTGTTACAACCATAATAGGCCCAATCCAGCAACACCTCCCAGCAGAAAGAAATCTCCTCTTCACCTCCTTCAAGAAAATCACCCAATAGTTCTATGCACAAACCAACAACACTTCCTTACATTCACCAGATTCCAGCCTCCCTAGACCTCATGAGAGAGCTCTATATATAGGAGTTTTGGAGAAAGGATGAGTCAGCTTGAGGCTGGCATGAAGCTGACTAGTGTCCTCTCCCACTTCAGTTATACTTCAGTTCTTGAGTCCACTTGGAGTTTCTTGCTTCCACTTGGAGATCCAGATCCTCTTACTCATCACAAGGCGAATTCCCTGATCCAAGTGTCATTTTGGAAGCTTCCTGGGCATTTGACACCTTGCAGAATGACTGTGCCACTTGGCCAATCTCGCCCAGCACAGGTAGCCTTCATTAGATTTGACATTCAGCGCAGGTACAGAGTGGAGCAGTTGACATTCAGCGCAGATGCTCAGTGGAGCAGTTGACATGATCCAGAATTAGCTTGTTTTTGAGTGTTTTCAGGTGGAGAACTGATTTTCAGTGCTGTGGTTTGCTGACCTTGTTCCTCTAGGGGTAGGAACAACATGTTTAGGGACTTTGGATCCCTTAGATTATTGACATTTTATGCTTCATGCTATAAGGCACAAAAATGTCTATAACAGTTGCCCCCTAAAGTATGAGGTCGTTTATCGGGTGAAATGCTTTATCAGGAGGATCCAAAGTTCATTCAATCGCTGAGAGGCGCCCTGTAATAAAATACAATACAATACATTATTTTTCATTCTGCTTTCATGATCTAGCTGAGGCGGGCATTCCCATGCTCAGCTTTATAAATTCATTTTGGTACATAGAATAGACGATCGTCTGATGGTAGACTGATAATTCTCTGCTGAAATTATCATCCTTTGAGTAGGATGATCATCTGCTGCAATGATGTACATATCAAATGTCTTTATATTTCCTGAATATATATCGCAGCCCGGATGGATGAAACTAGATCTGGGGTCTTCAAACTCGTTCGATCTTCACTCAAGTACAAGTCGATCCATGTGAGAATTGCGCTGAAGTCGAACATGGAAAGACATCGCTTGATTACCGGTCAATAATGTAAACCGTTAACAAGCGCGAGAGGAATCACCAATAATGACAATGACCCTCAAGGTACTGCAGTACAATTCACGTGGTGTGAATAAAGGACTTGGCGTCGAACACCACGCAAAATCTTCTGGTCGAAGGTCATTGATGTATACCTGTCGCCGGAAGTGAGAAACTTGCCATTGAGGCATGCAAGCTTCAAAGTACTGAGGGGGGTGTTCCTAGATCAACTTCTTGGATAATGAGCTGAAGTCGACAAGAAGCGATCCGTCAAAGGAGGGCCTTAATGAATCCCACATCAGTGACACGGAACGGAGCTAATGATTTTAGTGGAGGTGAAAACAATCTGTGAAATATGATTCAGGGTGGCGATCATGGGTGGATGAAGGATAATGTATGGCAGTGGATGGGACACGGTTGACTCTTTCTGAACAACATCTCTTGAACATATAACGACACTGATGTGATGGATCGGTAGCATTACCCCAAATGTGGATGGTTTGGCGAGGACCATGGTGATGAGACCGGTGAATGAAGCAACCCAACCCGATGTGATACGAAGGACAAAGTGTCATGTTCAAGAGTGACTTGCTACCATTAAAGCTTTGAGGTTCTCCCAATTTTTCCCCAGTCATTTCTGACCAGTACCTCTTTATTTTTGTCAAGCTTGAGGAGGATAACATATGCTTGTTCTATAACCTGCCCTTCGGGCAAGCCCATCGCTATGTTTTAATGAGCTTAGCGATAGGGAAACTCGTTCTCGTCTAAAGACAAGTTTGTCACTATTTAATCATTTTAACGAGTCTAACGACAAGGAAAACTAGGTCCTTTTCATTTTTAGAGAGTCTGAAAAGGTACAGAAAGTTAACTCCAAAATTCCTTTTTCGTCATTTAATCCCTTAAGTCCAAAAAAGTATAAAACAATACAGAAGGGATGAGTTTTCGATAACTTTAACGAGCCGAATAAAACAAGCGCTCGACCTTTTTGTGCAATAATCCCTCAGGTCCAAAAAGATTAAAATCTAGAGGAGGGATAGCTCTTCCGGTCATTTTAACGAGCTGGAAGGCCAAAACTCGGCAAACTTTTCATATTTTACGAGTCAGGAGAAAAGAGCTCAAAGAAGACTCGTCTTTTGAGGAATGAGTGATAAACAGGGATAGCAGCAGATTCCAGGTACAGGTTGGAATTTTCCAATCACGGCAGTGTCACAAGGATGGCTAAGTGAAATCACTCTTCGCAGCTGTTCCTCAAAATAGGTAAACAATCATATGGAGGTGAACGATTGGCCAAATGGAATGGAGGTGGCGGGTGCAAACACGACCAAGGCTTTTTATGGCTAATAAATTTACGATCACAATGGTTATTTACCGGAATAGGTTCATTTTTTAATGAGCTTAAACTCTGGAAGAAACTACTGCTCACGCTTTTCTATTTTTTAACGAGCATAAATTCCACGGTAAAACTGCTCGATTCTTCGCTTTTCTATTTTTTAACGAGCATAGATTCCGCGGTAAAACTGCTCGACATACCAGTCATAAGATAAGAAATGTCTCCTGCAAGATTCCAATTTTTATAGAGCTTGCACCTCACATAAGCTATGCTCCATCTCATCCTTTCTTTATGCAAGTTCGGAAACGGCTAATCCCAAAAACAGATAAATAACCGCTCCTAGCTTGCACTCCAAAAGGTTTGCATGCCCCCAGGTATAAAGTACAATTTCAAGGCTGCCCCTACTTATCCGATAAAACATTTGTTTTAAAGGGTGAGGCTTGCCTCTTTCTTGTTACCCAAAGACGGTTCTATTTGCTGCCGCAAATCAATCTCTTTCTTCGGTGATGTCTACTAATCTTTTCAGATAGGACAAAGGTGAATGACTGTTGTCAAACACGTAACTTTGACAAAGGAACCTTGTTCTAGAACAACCCCTCTTCCAACCACGGATGGGGTACGGACTAGTCATATTCTCCCGTGGAAATTCTACCTTATACCCAGGGTTTCTTCTGCCCAAAGCAGACCAGGATGCATGCCCCCTGGGTTCCAGTCCCATCTTTCCGAATCACTCGCACTCATCGGGAAGGAGGACTGGGGGTGGAGACATTTCTTGATTGAATAGACCATTCAGGGTTGGTATTTGACTATTTGCGATGCGTGATCCCGGAAATGAAAGTTGGTCTACGAGCTTGACCACTCTTCCTTCGTGTGGAAAACACATTACTCTAAAGAGTGAGGAGACGATGGCTCCCATGCAATATATATAGTCTCGTCCAAGGAGTAGGTTATAATCCAAGGGTCCTTGAACGACCATCACGTTCATTTGAACGGTCTTCCCTTTCAATGTAACAGGCACATTGGGGAGGATCCCTAATGGTCGACTGGTTCCTTTATCAAAACCCGAGAGATTTCTTATCTCAGGCAAAAGCTCTGGGGAACCCAGTGCTTTCCAAGCAATAGAGGAAAGGATACTCACAGATGCCCCTTCATCAATGATAGTTCCAGCCATTACCATTCTGTAGATTTGGACTATGATTCTGAATGGTATACTGGCTGGTAACCGGGTCTGCCTAGTTGGTTCCAATCAAAGGACACAACCAGGTTGCTTGGTGGTGGGACCGAATACACGGCCGGATATGACCCTGACGATGTTCCTTCCTGCGATAAAGGAATGGGTGCATTGCCCTGATGCTCATCAGAGTCTGTGTTGATGAAAAGAATCTGGATGGTGTCATCCTTATTCTCTTCAGTGAGGGTGTCATTTGAAGATGAATCTTCAGTGACGGTGTCATTTGAGGATGAAACCTCTGAAGGAAGAACCGGGTCAACTGCCGTATCGACCTTTAGACTTTCGTCTGGTCTGGATTCAGTAGGTTCATTTTCAATGACTGACGCTTCAGCTGACCACTTGAGCGGGCCAGCTGTATTTTCAACCAGCGAAGGACTTGGCACGAGTTTTTTGTATCCAGGAGGAAGTCTCAACGGTGAAACCGGGCGATCTTCCAAAACTCTCTTCGCTTCGTCTAAGAAGGGACAACGGTGGATGGCGTGATCGCCTTTACACAGTTTGCAGGGGGATCTTGCTCCCCCCCTTTGTCTTGAACCTTCACTTTCGCTGGTTGACGGTAAGCACTCAACATGGCTATCAGAGGTTGATGCTCCCGAATTGTGCAACCGAGGGGACTAGTCCCTTAGTATCCGGGGAATACAGGGACAATCTCTATGGAAGTGGTCTCCTCTACATATGACACATGGCGATTTAGGCCCGGTCTGTACTGTGTGTGGATTTTTGTTAGATGTCTTTTGCTTGCCCCCAGGCGCCTTAGGCTCCTTCTTCTTCTTCTCTTTATTCTTCTTCTCCTTCTTCTCCATGGGAGCTTGGCTTTTGCCGGCTCTACCTTGCGAAGATGAAGGATTGGAGGAAGAGTTATAGGAAGTTGAAGGCTGGTGGGCAGCTCTAGACTCATCTAACTGTTGACTCGACTGTTCAGGAACCATGGTGTTCTGAACTACATTGGTTGAGAATAGCCAAATTGGCAGGCCAATTGTCAGTCCTGGAAGCGACAATGTGGCCATGTGGGGTGCACCAACTTCTCCCCAAGAGGAGAAAGGACTAGGATTTCCATCATGTGGAATTCCTTGGTTGGGGCGTTCCATGTTCTCAACCTAAAGATCAACGCGGGAATAGGAGGTGATTATGTTCCGTTTAAAATAAATTTTATAACGACGCTTTAGACACAACTTGCTTTTTCACTTTTTAAGAGTCGAGAAAAAGCTAAAGATGACTCTAGTCTCCTTCGATGTATTAACGAGCCCGAAGTGACAAATGCTCGGATGGACTTTTTCAGTTATAGAGTTTGAAAAAGGCCAAAAGAAACTGCTCTGGAGTTCTAGGCAGAGGGTGTGCCAAACTTTTCGCAAAACCACAGAATACGTTTTACGGTACGAGTGGTCGATCTTCGTGAATGTTGTGTTCACTGCATTGCGATCAGTAGGGCGGCCGACACGGTTTCCTATGGATAAAGGCTTTGTTCCTATAGGGGTCTCCCAATATATACGCGACGGTATGTGGGAGCACAAGTCCGTATTGATACTTATCGCTTCACCGTGGAGGAATCACCCAACCACTCAACGCTAAGATATCACGTTTAACGACGCCGGAACACGTCTCTAGCTTATACCTCTATGTGTTTGCGTTATGTTTCAATGCGTTGTTATGTAAATTCAATTTATTTTAAGGTTGATCTTGTTTAGCAGTTTGCCTTTATGGATCACCACGAGATGTATGATAACACTCCTAAATGCAGTCTAAGATGATAAGCAAGCTTTTCAATCTTTCAACTTTGAAAATCTTAACTACTGAGGGAAAAGAAAGATAACATCTTTTCACACAGATCATAGAGCACACACTAATGCACTTTTCCCTAAATCAACATGCAAACTGTCATAATGCACATGCACAATGCAAGTATTTCTTTTCTCTTTCTTAATGTTTGTGCGACACAAAAAGAAAGCTGTTGTATAACTTTGAATTCAATTTCAAGTGAAAGCAAACAAGCTTGTCCAAAATCAAAAGACACCTTAAGATTTACTTGTTTTGACACTAGAAATATATAAACTCAAACCATATGACGAAAGCAAAAGCTCAATCAGCTATGAACAGCAAACAAACTAACTCTTAAGATCAAAACGACACTTTATCACAGGTCTAGATCTAAGAGGCCACAGCAAGACTAGTTCACTTTCGTTATGGGAAACTGTAAATGATACAAGAAATACACAAAGAACAAACACAGTTTCTTTATACAACCGAGGCAGAATAGTGACAAGGAAAGTTGGTTTCAGATAGGCACATTGACTGGTAACAGGCAGCAAAAACAAGAGTGAAAACAGGGCAAGAAACAGCAGGAAACCCCAGTAGCACAAGGCAAGATTGGTCCAGCGCAGGTGGGACACTGTCTGTTTGACCTTTAGCGCAGGTAGCCCCTTCGGGAACTGCGCTGAAATGCAGACAGCCTTCACAGCAGTTGCACTGAAGAACGAAACTTTCGTTTCTCTTGGTTTCCGGGTCACAGATTGCTCAAAAATTCACAGTTTTTGGCCAAATCAAAAGCTATCAGTCAAGGACACACTAAGGGATAACAAGGAGGATGAAAAGCTTTCACTAAGAGCTTATTAGAGTCCTTGTGGATCAGCTCTTCAAATCATAAACTTGCCCAGAAACTGAGCTAGAGTAGCTGCCCTCTACTTTGCATTTGAAAGATCCAAATGCAGTTCGATTCGGTACTCCCTTTGTTTATGAAATGAATAGCAAAAACACAAACAACCAACAAGATACGGTCCCCAACGGAGTCACCAATTTGTTGTTGGGAAAAGTATCCAATACGGAATGACCCTATCCCACTCTAAGGGTGATAGTACCTCAGCAACAACTGAATGCAAAGCTATTCAAGAGTACTTCTTTATGAGATGTAAGAGAGAGGAGAAAGGGATCCACTAACCGTTATCTTCCGCTAATGGTTGATCCAATCTTCCCTCTTTGCTACTTGCTCCCAGCTCCTTGCTCTTTCACTGGCCCAGCTACACAAAGATCCTGCAAAAGCACAAGAAAATGAAACTACAAGAAGCATACATCCATAATTGATTCAAGGATTAGAATAAATCAAATATACAAGTATCAATACGCCACAGAGACACATGCATATAGAAGAACCTCAAATGCTTTATTAATGGAAGAAGCAAGGTTCTGAGAGTGTTACAACCATAATAGG
Source organism: Pinus tabuliformis (assembly GCA_031772625.1). Lineage (NCBI taxonomy): Eukaryota > Viridiplantae > Streptophyta > Pinopsida > Pinales > Pinaceae > Pinus > Pinus tabuliformis. Next base: position 385,423,344 of record CM062813.1, read on the forward strand.
CCCAATCCAGCAACACCTCCCAGCAGAAAGAAATCTCCTCTTCACCTCCTTCAAGCAAATCACCCAATAGTTCTATGCACAAACCAACAGCACTTCCTTACATTCACCAGATTCCAGCCTCCCTAGACCTCATGAGAGAGCTCTATATATAGGAGTTTTGGAGAAAGGATGAGTCAGCTTGAGGCTGGCATGAAGCTGACTAGTGTCCTCTCCCACTTCAGTTATACTTCAGTTCTTGAGTCCACTTGGAGTTTCTTGCTTCCACTTGGAGATCCAGATCCTCTTACTCATCACAAGGCGAATTCCCTGATCCAAGTGTCATTTTGGAAGCTTCCTGGGCATTTGACACCTTGTAGAATGACTGTGCCACTTGGCCAATCTCGCCCAGCGCAGGTAGCCTTCATTAGATTTGACATTCAGCGCAGGTACAGAGTGGAGCAGTTGACATTCAGCGCAGATGCTCAGTGGAGCAGTTGACATGATCCAGAATTAGCTTGTTTTTGAGTGTTTTCAGGTGGAGAACTGATTTTCAGTGCTGTGGTTTGCTGACCTTGTTCCTCTAGGGGTAGGAACAACATGTTTAGGGACTTTGGATCCCTTAGATTATTGACATTTTATGTTTCATGCTATAAGGCACAAAAATGTCTATAACAGGGAGATGTCCAGATCAAGCTAAAAGATGGATAAGATATATTGTTGAAACAGGTCAGGCATGTACCAGAAATGCGCATGAGTTTAATCTCTATGGGACGACTGGATGATGAAGGCTATTCGACAAACTTTGGAAAAGGAGGTTGGAAAATTAGCAAAGGTGCATTGGTTGTCGCTAAAGGACCCAAGACAGAAACATTATACACATTGAAGACACTGATAGGAAAATCAGATTTGGCCGCTGTCACAAAAGAAGGAAATTCAGCAGATCTGTGGCATAAGCGTTTGGGTCACATGAGCGAGAAGGGCTTAAAAATCCTTGTTGGTAAAAATTTATTGCCAGGTTTGAAATCCTACAATCTTGATCTTTGTGAGCATTGTATATATGGTAGACAAAGAAGGGTTTCATTCCTTAGAGGTGGCCATGATAGAAAGAAAAGTGTGTGAGAATTGGTACACTCAGATGTGTTTGGGCCTGTTAACATCAAATCATTAGGAGGAGCATCATATTTTGTAACATTTATAGATGATGCATCCAGGAAGGTTTGGGCATATCCTATGAAAAATAAAAGTGAAGTGTTTAGAATATTTCAAAAATTCCATGTTGTTGTTGAAAGAGAGATTAACAAATTGCTGAAGTGTTTAAGAACAGATAATGGTGGAGAATATTGCTCAAATGCATTTAAGGAATATTGTAACAGGTTTGGCATAAAGCATGAGAAAACTGTGCCTGGTACTCCTCAACAGAATGGTGTCGTAGAAAGGATGAATCGCACCATTATGGAAAAAGTGCGAAGTATGTTGTCCAATTCTAGTTTGGAGAAGAATTTTTGGGCTGAAACATTCAGGACCGCTTGCTACCTCATAAATAGATCTCCAACTATAGCCTTGGATGGCAGTATCCTTGAAGAAGTTTGGACTGGTAAGAATTTGAATTATTCTCACTTGAAAATCTTTGGATGTGAAGCATTCGTACATATTCCCAAAGAAAATAGAACTAAGCTAGATGATAAATCTATGAAATGCATTTTTTTGGGATATGCGGATGAAGATTTTGGTTATCGTCTATGGGATCCAGTCAAACATAAAATTATTAGAAGCAAGGATGTTATATTTAATGAGTCAGAAATGTTCAAGAGGACTGTAGGTGAGTTGGAGGTCAAGAAGGTTATTGACAGGTTTGAAGAGCAGCAGGAAAACATACCACCAATACAAGAAAATGAACAACAAATTCAGGAGCATGAAGAACAACAAGTGGAAAATGATGAACAACAAGAAGAAGGAATCTTGCAGGAACCTTTACAGGAGATTCAACCTGATAATGCACCACCACAGTTGGTTCGCAGATCTTCTAGGCCTCATAAGCCTTCACAAAGGTATCCTCCTTCAAACTATATTTTGTTGACTGATGAAGGTGAACCTAATTGTTTTCAAGAAGCTTGTAAAGTTGAGCACAGTGAAGAATGGAAGAAAGCAATGGAAGAAGAAATGAACTCTTTGCTGGAAAATAAAACTTGGGAGTTGGTAAACCTCCCAAAAGGTAGAAAGGCTCTACAAAACAAATGGGTTTACAAGATTAAGCATGAAGGTGACGAAAAGAAGGAGAGGTATAAAGCAAGGCTGGTGGTGAAAGGTTTTGCCCAAAAAGAAGGTATTGACTTCACTGAAATTTTCTCACCTGTTGTTAAAATGTCATTCATTAGAGTCATTCTTGGTCTAGTTGTTGCTTTAGACCTAGAATGTGAACAGTTAGATGTAAAAACTGCTTTCCTTCATGGTGAATTGGAGGAAGAAATTTATATGGAGCAGCCAGAAGGCTTCATAGAAAAAGGCAAAGAAGACCTTGTTATAGGTTGAAGAAGAGTCTCTATGGGTTGAAACAGGCACTTCGACAATGGTACAAGAAATTTGATTCATTCATGATGGAACATGGTTTTCAGAGGTTGGAAGCTGACCATTGTGTCTATATCAAGAGGTATGATCAAGGAAAGTATATCGTATTATTGTTATATGTGGATGACATGTTGATTGTTCGGCATGATAGGAATAAGATCAATAGGTTGAAGAAAGATTTGGGTAGCAAATTTGAAATGAAGGATTTGGGACCAGCACAACAGATATTGGGGATGCGGATTATGCGTGATAGGAAAATCAAAAGGTTGTGCCTGTCACAAGAAAAATATATTAAGAAGGTGCTTGACAGGTTTAATATGAAGGATGCCAAGCCAGTTGGTACACCTCTTGCAGCCCACTTCAAGCTGAGTACTGAATTATGTCCTAGTGATGACAAGGAGAAATAAGAGATGAGCAAGATTCCTTATGCTTCAATAGTTGGCAGTTTGATGTATGCCATGGTATGCACATGACCAGACATTGCATATTCAGTGGGAGTAGTGAGTAGGTTCCTTGCCAATCCAGGCAAACATATTGGTAAGCAATGAAATGGATTTTGATATATCTCAAGGGTACTAGTAATTATTTTTTATGTTTTGGTCATGATGAGACTGTGCTTGAAGGATTTACAGATGCGGATATGGCTGGAGATATGGATACCAGCAAGTCCACTACAGGTTATTTGTATACATTTGCAGGTGTAACAGTATCTTGGGTGTCAAGGCTATAAAGAATAGTAGCCCTCTCTACAACAGAAGCAGAGTACATAGCTGCAATAGAAGCTTGTAAAAAGATGTTGTGGATGCAGTGATTCCTAGGAGAGATAGGAATAAAGTAGGACAAGTATGTGTTATGTTGTGATAGTCAGAGTGCCATTCACTTGGTGAAAAACGCAGCATTTCATTCAAAAACCAAGCACATTGACTTAAGGTACCATTGGATCCGACATGTGTTGGAGGAAGAACAGTTATCCTTGGAAAAGATCCATACAGATAGGAACACTGCTGATATGCTCACTAAGATTCTACCACGAAATAAACATGAGTTATATAGAGGCATGGTAGGACTCGGTGTGACTTGATGACTCTTATTTGGCTTCAAGTGGGAGAATGTTAAGAGTGAAGCCAAATTCACGCAGGATTCTAGATCCTTCTAGATCAGATCTTTCTAGATCTCCACACTGCCATTAGTTTCTAGATCTTAACACCGCCAATAGTTTCTAGATCATTCCATATCTCCATCTGAATCACATATAGGATTCTAGATCCTTCTTCTGCCTCTATAAATTTGTAATTTCTCTGGCCAAGGAAAGCAAGCCAAGGCCCAAGCTTGTTATGTAATGCAAAGTGATTTCTGTTCTCTAGTGATTGTTTTCTCTATTCCACTGTTTCTGACTGAGTAATCTTGTTGTTTCTCCATTTGTCTGTCTCTGTGAATTATTCTCTACTTTTGAGTCTCTGAGTATAAATCTGTTGTGTGTTATGTATGCTCTGAACTAACATATTTATATTTTTTTCAAAGTGAACTTTGTGGGGAATTTAAAAGAGTAAAGGGAACAGGATACTTACTGCCAATACATAATTAAACAAATATTTAGTAATAGTAATATTACTAATACTAGAGACTGGTTAAACTTACCCATTGATGTAGACTTTTCTCTTGGTACAATGAGACTTGAGCAACTATAATTATATTTTTGAACTCCTGAATGTATATCCTTGACACAGAACTAGAAATGTAGCATGACGCTGCTGAAAGAAATGGGAGAAAAACTTGCTGTGCAGAGCAGGTGACATTAGGATAAGTTTCGATGGTGCCTACTACTCAAATATGAGATATGAACAACTTTCCTTCACATAGAGCCCTGACAAGCACACTGGATTGAAATGGTTTAGCTTTTGAAGAATCCCAATTTGTTGAGATACATCTGCCTACTACTCAAATATGAGATATGAACAACTTTCCTTCGCATAGAGCCCTGACAAGCACACCGGATTGAAATGGTTTAGCTTTTGAAGAATCCCAATTTGTTGAGATACATCACCCTAAATCGGCTGGAAGGGAAAAGTGTTGTCATGAGACCTCAACCTTGTACTGGCCGACACATTGTGGCCACAAAGTAGCAACAGGTGCATCTACTAACTATGTGCATAAGCTTCGAAGACGGGAGGAGCTCCCCTGGAAGAACGAGTCTTGCGGCTGTCTGGATCTCCCGGGAAGTAATAGTTGGCTTCTTGCTGTAGCGAGAGAGTCTATATTCCTCAGTCGCCAATTTCTCAAAAAAATCATTGATAAAACTATTCATGATTCCCATGGCATTGCTGGAAATACCCATTTCAGGATGGACATGCTTCAGAACCTTGAAGAGATAGATCTTGTAGGTTTCTGGAGTCCATTCTTGGTTCTGCTGCAGAGGAAAAAGAAGATTAGGTTGGAAGGTCTGGGCTTACAGTGTCCTCTATGGGGATTGACATTGAACATTTGCCTTATTTTACCGGCTCCACACCGTATATGTCTTCCCGCAGATGGTGTTTTTTTTGCATTTGTTCTATCTTAGGCTATTATATACTGATTTTTGAACGCTCCCTACTAGTTTGTCTCGGTTCAGAAGCGTTGTTTTGATCACATTGTTGTTTTAAAAGCGACCCGGAATTCCTACTGGTCACAATCTGCAGGTATGCATATTTCTCATTGGTTTTTTTTATTGGTTGTGGAGATTTTGAATGTCACTGGTACCTGGAAGGTTGTTTGTGTTTTTGACTGGTTAGGTTTGTCTTGGCAACATATTAACAACTATACTGCTTTTTCTGCCTTGTTATGGGATTGTTCCTTAATTTATATGCGTGGTTTTTGTGGTCCGAGCTTGTTCATATTCTGGTGCTTATTTTTATATCCATTTATATCTTAGTCGTACATTTACTATCCATTTTTGGACCTCCCACCGACACTCACATGCATTCAGAGATTGAGACTTCTTTTCGCCATAGTTTTCTTTTCTCACTTGATAGCTGTTCTGGTTTGGTGTTTGGAGGGAATTTGAACTGTCTTCATTTCATTAATCCTTTCTATATCTCACAGCTGTGTACGTAGTTTAGTTTTTGTCTGGGGGATATATTGTGGACTTGCAAGGGCTGTTTTTGCCTTTGTTGTTGTGATGGTGTGTATTTTTTCCATGTTTTTGTTCTATCTGCATTGGATACTCTGGTAATTCACTCCACTGCTATGCAGTTGCACTCGGCCTGCTTGCCCTATGTTTCCAAAAAACTACTCCGGTACTCTCCCAGTATCACGTTGTTCCAAGGCAGTAGAGGGCTATTTACTATCACATTCAATTGACACATGTCCTATGGATCTTTCCTCTTCTCGGATCTGCCTTACATTGAACTATAGCCCATCTTGGATTTAATACCTCCCCGATCTGGAGTTATTAGTTTTGACATTCTACTCTTAGTTTATTCTCGAGTGTGATTTGCTGGCGTCGGTACTGCCTTATATGATCTCTAGGTATTATTTATTCCTCGGTAATACATTTCCTTCTCTGGATTTATTACTATCTGACATTCCTCTTTATTGACTTACTTGGGAGTTGTCATCCGCCGACGTTTCCAATTGAGGTGGGTTTCAATCACTGTGTCTATCTCTTGAAGTCTAAGTTCACTGTCAGAAGGTACTAGGTTGTGACATATGGTTTAATTCCTAGTGCATAATGCTTTTTCTCTCCATTGTCACTATTTGTCGCATATATTGTTTTGGGCACACAGCTATCTACAGGACCCCGAATTGGGTGGGGTCTTCATATCGGGTGATATGGATATATTAGACTCTGACACATCAGCCCAGGAGGCATTCATTCAAGCCACACTGGCAGCTGAGTCAAATAGGTTTAATAGTCTGGGAGGTGGCTTTTGTAATAGCACGAAATCTATAGATGGTTGGCACACCATTCTAGGGGATGGCTCTGCGCCAGGTGGTGGACATGCCTCCTCTGATATGCCGGGTGGTATCCATTCTTGTCATGATCGACGTACTGGTCATAAGGCCCGATCTATAAAAACAACATCTCCCCCTCCTGCACTGGTTTTTGACCTTGATCGACTTAGTGACCGTATCACCAGCCTGCAAAAACGAGCGTTTGTGAGGCGTTGGCATTTCTCTGATAAATTTGACTCTGATATGCGGTCCTAGATTGAATAGAAGTGAAAGACTATGCTTGGCTATATGCCAACAGTTGTAAGGTTACTGCGGGGATGGTACAACTTCCATTTCTTGAGTCAGGAAGACTTACAAAAGACCAAGGCCATCCCATGGATTGATGGATGTAGTTTCCTGGAACTACATTCCTGGTTTATTGGGTTCAATTCCCTGAATAATACCTCGCAGAATAAACTAATTTGGGTGAAGCTGCCCGGTTTGCCGATCGAACTCTGGACAAGGCAGGCCTTGGAGGACATTGGGAATGCAATAGGGAAGTTTAAATATGTTGATCCTCGGTGTTTGGGGGCACCTGATAAGTGGGTCACATGGATTTTAATCGAAAAAGAATATCGGGGTGGCTTCCCGGACCATATTGGTCTCCACTGGGGGGAGACACACCTTAACCAGAGGCTGGATTACTAGGGCGTCTCGTTCCGCTGCTCCTTCTGTCACCATACAGGGCACATGGTGGCTAATTGTCCTCGACGCAGGGGTGGACGATATCATGGACATAATCATATGGGGGCACCGAACAAGTTTCATCTGACTGCTGCATATTCTTGGGGTCATGATACTCGCAGTCAATCAAGTATTTTTCATAGATCTCACTCTCAAAAATACTCTGCTCATGGATCTTCACGTGATGGTTTTTCTCCTCGTGACAGTATTTCCCCAGTTTATATTCCATCAACTTCCATTTCTTCTGAGAAATCGGAACCCATCTCCATTCACTGTTCGACTCTGCCTTCTCGCACAACCTTCCCGTATTTTTCTCCTCCTGGTAATATTAATCCCAAGTTATATCAGGCACATGACATCCCGTCCACCTCATATGTAACCCACATTCCATCTCCCCCTCGTGTGCCTAAAACTCAGAGTCCTCGCATCAGCAGCAACCCTCCAATTACTCCTCGGCACTCACCTACCAACTCTGTCGGTAGTGACTTGGAATCGCTACTAAACTGGAAAACCCTTAATCTCCAGTCACTTACTATCCATAAGCCGGACAGTCTTTCTTCCCCACAAATCAGTCCTACCTCGGCGGGGAACATTACTGTTCGGCGAAAAAGTAACCGTGGTAGCCATCATTTTAGGGGTCGTGCCAGAAAGATAATTTCACACTCCCCTATTGAAAACTTCCTTGTCGATGTACTGATTGCTGACATTCCATCTACTCAGGCCCTTGGAGCACTTATGCCCGCAAGGGATGTGCCATGACTGCTATATTATCTCTCAACATCCAGGGTTTGGGAACACCCTCAAAGTTCCTGGCTCTTAGGCAATTATTTCACTCTGTTCATCCCTATGTTATTTTATTACAAGAAACCATGCATTCGGTTTCTAATGTTGTTGTTTATTTCCGGAAAATGTTCCTGCATTGGTATATTTCTGCCACAGCCGCTGCTGGTCTATCGGGTGGGCTTGTGGTCATATGGGATCCGCTCTGGGTGCGGGCAAAAACTTTCTCATGCTCAGCCGACATTTTGATTGAGGCTTACTTTCGTGGGCAATCAGAATGTATACATATTCTGAACCTATATGGTCCATATAGGAACAAGACATCCTTTTGGAAGGAACTATTCGACTCTGGTATTATGAACCTGGCTTCACTGATTGTTGCAGGGCACTTTAATTGTACAATCGGTATGGATGAAGTGTGGGGGAGGACTGCCAAAGGAGATCCTATTGTGGGAATGATTCGCGAGGCTATCATAGAACATAATTTCATTGATATATGTCCACAATCGATCCTCCCTACATGGGATAGTGGCAGGAAAGGGGAGGCATATATTGCAAAAAGGCTGGATCGATTCATCCTACATGAGACTTTGATGGATCGCCTGGGTAATTTAAATTCAAAGGTCATTAGTAATTTTCTTTCAAACCATCAGCCTATTGTATTGCATTGGCAGGCAGGGATCCATAGGTATGGTATGCCATTCAAATTCAATCATACTTGGCTCAAATACCTTGAGTTTAATGATTTTGTAAGGAAAATATGGACCCGGCCTATTCAATGGGTGGCTTCCCCAATGGAACACATATTGGCTAAGTTGGATATTCTCAAGCGGAATGTAAAGAAATGGTAAAGACAAAAAACATTGGCTCAACAGAAGGACCTTAAGGAGATTGAACTGGAACTGGAATCTCTCCTTCCTCGGATGTCCTCGCACTCACTACATGAGGATATCAGGACTCGTATTCATGCTCTTGAAAGCAAGAAAAAGGATATCCTGTCTACTATTGAAGCTACTTGGCATTTGAAGAGTCGGGCTATTTGGATTAAGGAAGGCGACAAAAATTCAAAATTTTTTCATAGATATGCGAATCACCGGCGCAATATAAATTCTATTTGGGAAATACATGATGCGGAGGGTAGAGTTTTCCAGTCGCAGGAAGCCATTAGTGGAGCTGTTGTTGAACATTTTCAAAAGGCTTATGACCGCAAAGGTGCGGCTGATGGGGAAGCAATGGTATGGGCGTTGGAGCTATTTCCTACCATGTTTAACGCGGAGGACAATGAAAATTTTATTAAAGAAGTCACTGTTGAAGAAATTCTGGCAGTACTTAAATCTTTTAAGTGGGATAAAAGTCCCGGCCCGAATGGGTGGTCGGCTGAGATCTTCATACACTTCTATGAAATATTTAAAACTGATCTCTTGCAGATGGTGGAGGAGTCAAGAACCAGAGGTAATATTCATCCGCGAATCAATTCAACTTATATAACACTTATTCCAAAGAAATCTCCATCCCTGACATTTTATGATTATAGACCTATATCGCTCTGTAATCTTATTTATAAGATTATATCCAAAATTATTGTTGTTCGTATGCGGGGGATTTTGTCAAAGTTTATATCGCCAGAACAATTTGGTTTTTTACCAAATCGGAAAATTCATGATGTTGTCGCCATTGCACAAGAGTGTGTGCACTCTATTCACACAAAGCATATCAATGCCGCCATTATGAAAGTGGATCTACAGAAAGCATATGACCATGTTGATTGGGGATATTTGAGAATGGTTTTGTTTAAAATTGGTCTACAACCCAGCGGTGTAAATTGGGTCATGGCTTACGTATTGAACATCAGTTATGCAGTTATTATAAATGGCCTTCCCACTCATTTCTTTTGGGTCGGTCGTGGTCTGCGTCAGGGCTGCTCATTATCTCCCTTAGTGTTCATACTGGTCATGGATGGATTGAGCTTGCAAATCAAGAAAGCGGTGGCGAATGGTCATACACAAGCTTTGGAAACAGGTATGAACACCAAAATCTCTCACAATCTTTTTGTTGATGACGTTCTTATAATGGCAATGTTAAATTGGTTCACTTGGCTGTACCTATTTCATATATTTAACAAATTTGCTATTATATTTAGACTAAGTATGAATCTACATAAATCCATAGTATATCATGATGCTAGTGACTTGGAGGTGATTGAATATATCAGAAATCTTTTTGGTATTGAAGCAAAACAAATGTTGCCTGGTATGCAATATCTTGGTTACCGGATTAAACCAAACTGTTACAGAAACTCCGATTGGCAATGGTTGGTTGATCGTTTCTTCAAGAGGGTTGCTGGATGGGAATTCTGTTGTCTATCTCTGGGGGCCGTGTGATCCTCACATAGGCTGTGCTCACTCAACTTGGGGTATACTGGGCTCATTTATATCAGATTCCAATGGCTATACTAAAAAGCATCAACTGTATCATTGCTAACTTCATATGGTCGGGTTGTAATGATAGCCATAAAATTCACTTGGCCAAAATGACTCATATTGCCTGACCAAGAAACAAGGGGGGATGGGGCATTATGGATCTGAATCTCTTTGGTATCTCACTTCGGGTGAAATCACTTTGGCGTGCCATTTTTGGCTTTGGCTTATGGAGTATGGTGATCAAATAGAAGTATATGAAAAATCGGGATTTCATATATTGGTTCCGCAGTCAAAGCATTGGTTTACCAAGTGGATCGGCCATTTGGAACAGCATGCACAAGGTGTCTTATATTTTCTTACAACATTTGGTTTGGAGTATGGGATCGGGGCATTCCATAATCATTGGACTGGACAAGTTTCTGGGTGCTGGTCAGGATTGTTGTCTTCCTGACAATTTATTGCATTTTCTATATGATAATGGTATTTTCTTATGGAACCAACTGATCAGCTATTGGAAGGATAGATATCCCATATGGAAAACCGCAAATGAACTGGGGATGGCTAATAACCTGGCACTGGAATGGAAACATGTTTGTGAGGCTCTTAAAGCTTTGGGAATATGCCGAGAAGATCAATGTGATAAAATGGTATGGGCAGGGAAAATGAAGGATGGCAACATATGTGTTGCTGATGTTTATGCTATTTTGTGCGACAACAATGATATCAATATGGAGGATCCCATCCTCAAGGCTCTTTGGAGTAACCATATTCCTATTAAAATTATCTATTTTGCATGGCTGGTATATCAAAACAAGAATCTTACCTGGGAGAATCTTCAAAGGCGAAATTGGCATGGCCCCAGTTATTGTACTATTTGCAAAAAAGATGTGGAGGACAACAAACATATATTTCTCAAATGCCAAAAGGTGTAACAAGTATGGAAAAAATTGGCAAAGTATTTTGAATTTACATATATATTTCACCATAATATTGCAGATTGTATGGGGTGGTGGAGTAAACAGAAAAAAAGCTGGTTGGCCATCCCTCTATTTCTTTTCTGGTCCATTTGGAAATGGAGAAATATGTATATTTTTTAGAACAGGTCGGAGGACTTTGAGCTGATGCATGAAAAAATTATTTCTTTACATGCTTTATATCCTTCACAAGATGGTATCCCAAAAGATAAGGTTGATAGGAGCCATGGTCCCCACAAGGAACTTCTGTTTGCTTGCTTTGATGGTGCTGCTCAAAATAGCATATGTGGTTGCGGTTTTTGGATAAACATATCAAAGGATTTACAATATAAGGCTCATTGGAATGCTGGCCTGGGTACAAACAACAAGGCCGAGGCTATGGCATTATGGGGAATGTTGTGGTTAATAAATTTCCTTAGTATTCCGGAGATCCATATATATGGGGACTCGAAGATCATCCTGGATCATGTCAAAGGGAAGGCACAAATTAAAAAACAAGAATTGCATGGCTGGTTAAGGAGAATACAAGGTCTTTGGAATCAACTGGGGCAGCCCACAATCTGCCATATTGGAAGAGAATATAATCAGATTGCTGATGAGCTATCAAAAAATGGTCTTCATGGTCCAATGGGTGAAGTGCAGATGGATATTATTATGGAGGACAAGAGGATCGGCTCAGTGGAATATACATTTCCTGGATAACACTGTATATGATATTTTTCCTTTTTTGTATAACAGTTTTGTTTTTTTGTATGCAACAGGTATTGACATATGGTGGAAACACAAAACATTATATATTATCCCCGAAATGGGTTGATATGGTTTTTATATCAGCTTACAGTGGAAGTTAGCTGCTTTGAAATAACTTTTTTCATATATGTTTCTTACTTCCATGTAGTATTTATCAGTTCCTCCATTAAAACTTTATATGACTATCCATGGTTTTATATGTGGTATCGGTTATTTTACCCTTCTCATAAAAATAACTGAGTCATCTCCTGGTGTTTATGTGAAATATTATGTGCATGATCCATATAATTAATATATAGCCTTTTTTCATGCTGGAAAAAATAAATCCTTGACACATATCTCCTTTATCTTAATCTAAACTACCATATTTATTCATAGATCAGATAACTGTCAAAAACAGTACCCCAGAACACAATGGGGATGAAATACTAATTGCCAGAACATCATATTCCTCCACTCCAGTAAATACAAGTTCTTACCATTGCGTATTCCTCTGCATCCCAGTTACACAGTGTAGTATACTTCTCTTTGGCTGCCAACCTTGTTTTAGCAACTTCCCTGGTCTCTGAGATATCTGAACAAGACAGAGAGTGGTTAACTTGGATATATTTACGAATAGAAATAGGTTAGAAACAAGGGGGATTAAGCTCGCAATGATTCAGACGGTTGCAGTTCCGCTATTTGGGTCACCGGCACCAAAGGTCCATGCATCGTGGTGGTTACCCAGAAAAACATACCTGCTTATCACTAAATATATTTTTCCTTATATCAATAGCTAGATTTATTTAGTGAAGACTTGCACCAAATAATCAGGAGTTAGATGACATTAACCATCGCTTCAGCATTAAAATACGCTCCATGAATTGATCCACTCATGAAGTCAAAGTCCCAAAAGGTGATCTATACCTGTTAGGCTCCTCGGAACCTCTTATGAGTCCAAATACATCTCGAATTTTGGCAATGGTATGATTTGACTGTAATTGCAGTCAAACATCAATATGTAAGAATCTCTGCCTTTTATCAGAACTACAAACAACATTCAGATTAATTGTAAAAACCTTTACATGAGAGGAAAAACAACGGTTGTATCTTGTGAATTTGATCTAAAATCACGAGAATGTAATATTCCCATTAAAGAAAAATAAGTATAGATTTTATAGCTTCTCACCCAATTATAAGAACCCCATGCGTCTAACTGGCCAAGAAGCATATATCATTAGATATGTCCTAAACTAATGGTTCCGCTGAGGGGGCCTAACCTTCAATTCTTGTGTGGAGAAGACAGTCTCATGGAAGCAAATAACTGAGCCTTGCATGAGTAAATGGAATTTATATCTCATGAAAATTTTATTCTCTTCTTACTTCGGAGATTTTGATAACCTCACAGTTTTTTCTCTTATTTCGGACAATTTTTGCCGGCCTTGAGCAGGTTTTTTGCATCATCACATGGGCACGATAATGTCTTTCGCAGCCTAGCTAGTCCGAAATCTTTCTGAGAAGACACTTTTCAGAAAAACAAGTAGCCCTTCTACAAAACCATAGCCTAATATTATGCTTTCGGTGCAACAAAAAGCTAACTATCCACACCATGTTTTAGAAAAATAGGAAGCTCCTCGATGAAACAATAGCCTGATATTGTGCTTTCAGAGTTACAGGACGCTAGCTATCCACACCTTTAAATTAGATGAACTCTTAAAGTTAATGATGAAAGGGGCATATGGATCAGTGATAGAGTAAGAGCAAGTCCTATGTTTAATTCTTAGTTTATCCACTTTTCAACTTGGTATTAGATTCAAATAGGCTCCTCTGAAGGTTAGAAGTTTTGAGAAAAAGTCTTGGAAATTATGTAAAATTTGAAAGATACATATATATTTGACAAATTTTAATATTTTTGAAAATGGCAATTACAAATATTTCATAATATGACTTCAAATTTTTTAATTATTATCTAATTAAACCCTAAAATCACGTCTTTAGATTCAACCAAAATCAGTTCTTAGCTTTTTAGGGGGTTTGAAGCAAGAAGTTCAATAAAATCCTTATTGTAGATGACTAAGATGTATGATTTTGGGGATATAGAATGGATGCAGGGTTGGATTAAATAAAGGTGGGCATGCTTACCTTGTAATGAAGATTGAGAATGCTTGGTCCCTGACCAAGGCGATATGCAGGTAAGTCCAGAGCACCATGCCACTCTGCAGGAGCAACCAGGCCATCGAGCGACTTCATTATGGTTGTGGCATCCTCTGCTGATATTGGAATTGATGGAATCATAGGCAGTTTAGTCATGGGATCATCTACTGATAAGCGTTCTGAATCAGGCACACTAGGCCAACCAGGCGTTAGAGGATCCCCAATTTCCTGAAAAATAGAACCTCGTTGAACTCCAGATGGAGGCAACCATCTAGAATCTTGATAGTATCTTTGTGTTATGTTCCCTCCGAAGTCTTGAGAAACATAATATACAAGCACTCCAAGTGCTCCAGCTCCGACAACAATCTCTATGATATCTCCTCTGAAAATTTTGCCATATTTTGCGATAACAATGGCACCTTTAGCGTCCAATCCCATGTGCCTGAGAGTGGAGTAGTCCTCTTATGTACCATAGTTGACAAACACCACTTCTACAGAAATGTCTGCGGATGGACATTGAACGAATGGGCTTGTACAACGAACACCATCTCATTTTCTTAACACACCTGCAATCCATTCAGAGATTATAACATTATACTACCCCAACAATCCCTTGCAAAGTGATTTGTAAAATAATTTTGAACCAAACATTTAAATTACTACCTCTGGGCCATTTGGGCCCGCATGGATACAATTGCCTCACCGCTCTGTTTTCCACAACATGCAATGAGTCCACTTGCCTCACCACTCTATTTTCCATAACATGCCATGAAATATGTGGGTGAAGCCATATGAAGTTGTGGCATGCTAATATGATTTTATATGCCTCATCGCTCAATTTTCCACAACATGCGATGAGTCTACTCGCCTTGTCACTCTATTTTCCATAACATGCCATGAAATACGTGTATGAAGCCATATGAAGTTGTGGCATGCTAATATGATTTTATATCGGGTAGTTATTTTTCAACAAAGCTAGCAGGGAAAATCAAAAACTATATTCTGGAGCTTTTTGGCTTCAACGACTGCTCCATAAACTTCTGGATTGACTACTCCTGCTACCTTGGCTTCTACCCATGCAGCTGGGAAGAGCACGACACTGGAAGTGATCAAAACAACACCATGCAGCTGGGAAGAGCACGACACTAGGAAGTGATCAACACGACACCTGGAAGTGATCCAAGGCAGTTGGCATAGAGGGGAAGCAAAATTGACAAAAGAGTAGTTGAAACTCCACACAGTGGGAGTATCCATGGTAGATTATTTGACTTGGTTCCTAGAACTACAATCTCAAACCACTCATTTTAAAGACATCTCCTAAAACCATTTGAAATACATTTTTTAACACCCATTTGAAAGATGAAACCTCTGTTAAATTCTAGCACGGCTCATAAATGAACACAATCAAATGATTCAAACGTTTTCTAGCAAAAGCAAGGGTTGAACTCCCTTAGCTATTCAGAGAGAGTCCGCGTGTCCTGTCTTTCCAAGGAATTTGCATACTAATAGGTTTGATTCAAACATCAGTGGGAGTGTCCTCTCTTGAAGCTTCAACTGATAAACAAAGATGAAGAAGCAACTGGTCCAAGTGAAGCTTCAACTGACAGAGAAAGAGGAAGAAGTAGCTAGTCCAGGTACGTATGATCGAGATCCATATGCAGATCCATATCCATACGTAGGAGCTGAGTAAGTATCTTGTTCTGTTATATACCTCTATTCTGTCTCTTTGTTCGATACCCAAAATCCCCCTCTGACAGAGCTTGCTTTCTGTATCTCGAAAGTTGCTTAAGGAATCTTTGATGAGACAGGATATGATCTATGCCATCATATGCCTTAAGTGGGAGTTAAAATATTAATCATGGCATTATTACTTTAGGCAGAGGTAGGGAAAATCAATGCAAATTAGTGCAAGAGCTTACTACAGAGGAAGCGAGAAGCAAGTCATTCAACCTACTATAGAGGAAGTGAGAAGCGAGTCATTCAACCTGGAGTATCCCTCAAGAATCCAAGAATCCAGACATGGTGATGAAATATTTGGGAGCCTTGCTACCACGAATCCAGTGACAATTGAGACCTCTCTTCTGGGATCCGCAGGACACTTCAAGAATCAGAAGAAATCCCTAAGAATCATAAGAAATTCCTCTACAGCGTCTGAATCAAAGTGTTTTTCTCTTTGGCGTCGGCTACAATGACTCTGGTAAGCTTCCAAAAACATAGATTTCATATCAGTGTATTGTCTATCAGTGTTATATTCAACAACTTAGTTCATGATTACCGTTATTTAGACGAGACTGATGCTGCCATATTACCTGTATCACAACTATGTATGGTATACACTCAAACTCAAAATCCACTTTCATGTAAAGACCCCAAAGCTCTGGAAAATCATACATGAGACATACACAGTTCTCATAGTTTATTATGGTGGTTAAGAGCTCTCCTCAGCCTAATTTACTGTGCTAGTTAAGATCTCTCCTCCGCCAGAACCGACTGGCTGAAGTGAAATGAAACAATAGCAATATAGCGGCTCTGGGTGAGCACAACAATGACAGTGCGTTGGCCAGGTGAGCCATGTTTAAACCATGCATGAGGTTAATGTGATGTTATCTACATATAGATCCCTCTTTGGTTACTTTTCCTCTTACATTTTCATGGCATATTTAATGTCTTGAATTAATGTTAGCATTAGTTCAACAATTCTAAATGCTAACGAAAAAATGAAAATGGTAACGAAATAAAAGAATATAACATATAGATTTGGCCTCCTTGCCTCAGGAAGAGGCCAAATAAGACAACGAAAGAAATTTCAGTATACAAAATATATCGCGAGCCTAAAAAATTTAGTCGTAACCAGCTCAAACTAATATAAATAGCGACCATTCCGATTACTAGAGTCCTTGCCTTGCCTATTGAAGGGACTAATAAGTAGGTGGGCTCGGCAATAGCTTTTTAAAAAACAAATATGCATGCCTTTTCTCTATCAATTTGAATAACTTGAAAAGACAAATATGCCTTCCTCTTTATCAATTGGAATAATATTTTTCAACGAATATGGTAAGTTTGTTATGGAATAAATTTTTAAAAAGAAGCATGGCATTTGAATAACAAAACAATTGTATTGCAAATCAGTCAAATCTAGTCAATTTATTCAAGGACGATAATAAGAATTAGGGAAAAATGTCAATTGATATGTTACTTTGTTCATACTTTACTTGATCGAATGAAACTGTTGATGGTGCTAGACCCGCCAACATTCAGGGGATCTCCCCAGTATGAAGTCCCAACTAGACCTCACACCGTTTGGTGTAGGAGTCCCATTCGGTATGATGGCCCGGTTGCCATTGTCTTAAAGGTTTTCCTTAGCTCTTGCTTGTCAGCACATGAGAGTGGTCTACTTTGTCTTTGAACAACGAGGTTTGAATGCTTGGTGAGTGCTTAGTGTTACTTGTGTCAAGGTTCTTTCATCACAGAGGGAGAGGGTGGAAGTGAGTCTCAAGTCGAAAGGGAATAGTCCCAACTCTGTTAGAGACAAATAACATAACAAGACATGCACAACTTCTGGCAAAGTAGTCCACACGGATATGGTAATCGCAAATACACAATGGATGGATGTCACGTACAACACCCAGCGGAGTAGTCCACATGAATGCGATGATCGTTATAACAAGTTTTTGAGAATGGTTTTGTCAAGTGTTTGGCGGGATAGCATTAACAACTTATACAACAAATTTTCATAAGCATATGTATTAGAACAATCAAAATAGTTCAACTATTTTAATACAGGTTAAAACAACATGCATTACAAGTGTCCGAAGAATATTCTTACAAACAAATACAATACATGCGAGAAAATGTGTTGGCCTGTTATGAGGCTTTTGAATTAAGCGAAAGTTCCAAGACACATCAGTACACCATACATCACTAACCCCAATAGCAGGGCGTTGGAGCCACTACTCGCTCCTCAAAGAAAAGACTACAAACTCTCAAGGCTATGTGGGAGGAGCCAAGGTGAAAAGTCCTTTGCATGTACAAATGAGGGGTATTTATAGCCAAGGGTAAAATTGGCCCTTGTGACTGTTCAAATTCCCTCATGACTGTTTGACTTATTTGACTCTTCAACTTTACATGACTCTTCATATTACATGTGGGTCTCTTGGAATTCCACGTTACATTACATTGATTTACAATAGTATGGCCCATAGTAGTGATGTGGCCGAGATGACTCATGACATGACTCGACACGATAGTGCTAGTATGTTCATGTTGCTGGTGGTGTCCATGTCAAGCTGCAGTGTTGCTGAGTGATGGATGTGCTTTTGGTGTATCTTAGCTTCACCTTCTCATGACAAGGTGTGCGGAGTCTTCAATGGTCTTGGTGTTCGCTTGATGTCACATGTGCATGTCGCTCCTTCGCTTGTACTTTGGCACACTTCACATGTTCGTTCGTTCACGAAAAAATATCCTTGCATGCATTCTTCGTTCGCCAGTTCGCAAACAAATCTCCTTGCATGTGCTCTCCTTGTTCATCTCGTTTGTCGTCGTGTCATGTCTCATCCATGTACTTGTATCTGCAATCACTCATGACGAGATGACATCAAATCCAGAAATGTCCTAGTCTACCATGATGCATTATCTTTCGCCTTCAGATGCAGGTGATTGGGAGAGAAGACAAGGCTCTTGAGACTGCACAACGTAGATTTCAGGCTGGGATGCAGGCTCCAGGCACTACCAGTG
Organism: Pinus tabuliformis; assembly: GCA_031772625.1. Lineage (NCBI taxonomy): Eukaryota > Viridiplantae > Streptophyta > Pinopsida > Pinales > Pinaceae > Pinus > Pinus tabuliformis. Next base: position 385,442,332 of record CM062813.1, read on the forward strand.
AAAATTGTGCAGAAGTTGATGAGAGACTAAGATGGACAATCTGGATCAGGAGTGACTGTCCGCGGGATCTCGCTCAGCTGGAGGGTAGATATGTGAAATTTCTTGAGGGAAGTAGTGGAGCAAGTAGGGGGGGTTGGTAGCAAAAACTGTACAATTCCTCCGAGGCGCTGGCAGCGGGCTATAGGAGGCTTGCTTGGAAAAAATGCGCAATTTTTTCAGGGAGTTGGCAGCGAGCTGTGGGAGTGCTACTAGCAAAAAATGCACAATTGTTGGGAGGCTGGCCTGCTGGACATCCTTGCGTAGTTTCTGTGCTGAATGGGATGATGGGCAGCTTGGTGACTACACATGAAAACTGTGTTGTTTTTCAGGTCAGTAGCAGGTCCATTGATTGGCTGGAAAAACTGCACAATATTTTAAGGGAGATAGTGACGGACACTGGGTGTCTGTCCCACATGTCCATGTAGTTTCTTCAATCAGTGGAGCAAACATGCTTGACAAATTTTGCGCATTTTTTTGGAGTGAGGCCCAAGGTCACTGCCTAGTCAAACTCTCTATTTGACGAGCTGGAGGCTTAGTTGATGTGCTTACAGGCAGCGCAGATTGAAATGGCTTGCTGGGAAACTTCTACACTATTCTGGGTGATAGTCGGTCGAGTCGATTATAGGGTTGCACAGTGCAGACTACCTGGAAGGCAGCCTCAAGATCTGCACAATTCTGGGCAGTAGTACATAATCACTGAGAGCTGAAACTGTGCAATGCAGCTCAGCGAATGTCTGACTGTTGGAGGTTGGTTCGGTCGACAAAGATTCAACAAAATGACTAAGTGTGTGAATGAGTGACTTTGTACATGCATGACCTCGCGAATACACACTCAACATGACTTGACGACAAGACACCTCGAACCATCATGACAACATACACTCAATGTGACTGACTGATGGTGTGAGCAACAAGTGTGACACTTGTGATAGGTCATTGAACGACTGCGACGATGCTTGCGCGACAGTGCATACAACTTCGTGTGTGAGTGCAATGGATGTTTACATAGCGGAAACAACTTGTACACACAAAGGCAGACCTTCTTCATGGCCAGAACATGATTGCAAGCATGACATTTTGACCAACATGCAAAAATATGTGTGATGAACGGTTAAGCAAGGAGGGTGCAAAGACTCAACATGGGCTCGCAGGATGAGCCCAAGTGCTTGCAAACATCAAGAAAAAACCCAAGGAAGGCTCTGAAATTAAATGCAGGCCAAAAATTTTGGAGGTTGTTGCAGCCGCTACAACACTTGGTGACACACTAGTTGAACTCCAAATTCTCTATTTTGGTCCATTGTTAGCACATGGCCTTGGTCTTTTAGGAAGTATTGAATTGCTGCACAGGTTACTTCAGCTTCCTCACTTATCCCATGGACAAACATGGTCCACCTTTCGCCAACTCAATTAAACACAACAACAAGTTTCAACTTGATCATAGTGTTTTGAAATCTGGAAGGGTAGTTTGGCTCGTGAGTTAAAAAAAATCAGAGTATAATTTTTCATCTTTGGTATTTCTCTACTGCCAGTAGGCCTGGATAGTACCCCGACGGAGTTACGGAGGAACACACACATTGCTCCACTTGAAGCGAGCCTCATCAGTACCTCGATGGAGTTGCATGCTTCACCTCTTTGCGTAGGATGCCTTTCTCTTCTTTCGCCTTTGTATTTTTTTAAGAGGATTGTGCATAGGCACTTATTTATTTTTGGAGCAGAAGAGGGATCCCAACTTATTAAGAGCAGAAGAGGTTGTTCCTTCAGAGAAGCATGTAAGACCTCTGACAAAGGTTTGCTCATTTAGATTTTCCCCTTCTCCATTTCTACTAGTTGGTTGAGCTTGAACACACAGAGCAGAAAGTTGAGTACATGCATGGGGTTTTCCAATGTGGACACAGGTTCATGGTTGGACTCAAGCTTCCCTTGCAGACAACTTGTATTTTCCTTCACAACTTCATTGGCCGAAGGTTACAACCGAGCATAGAGAACACAGATGCGGGACTAGCCAAGTGTTGCAGTGTCACAAGACCCTTTAGATCTCAGCCACATACTCACTCAGAAGCTAGAACTCAGTAATGGGCAACACTTATTTACAAAACCAGAAATAACATGATACTAAACAAGCAAAAAAAATAAAAAAATAGAAAGCAAATCGAAAAAACAGCAAGAAGTAAACAAACTATGTACATGGTGCAGGGCGTGGCCCGACCTACTAAAAACAAAGTTTGAGATCTTGGTCATTGATAGGAAGGTTGTCAACTCTCTCATCAAGTGATTATAGATAGTACGTGCATGGGCCAAGCTTCTCTTGAACCAGTATCAGACTATCAGGTTTCGCTACCGGAACCTGGTGGTATCCCGAAAGACCATTAAGAAAAGACAAGATTCCTGCTCCAGATACAACATGTAACATAGGTTCCGATGATGACACAGGGTAGTTGTTTTATTTCCGGGAACGTTTCAAGTTTCTAAAATCAACGCATAAAAGAATTTCCCCAGATTTACTACGTACAAAACTTAAATTCGAAACCCATGTAAAATAACGAACTTTGTAAGTGATTTGAACATCCAACAACTTAGTCAATTCTTTATGTATAAGGGGTTCAAGTGACATAAGTGTTTTACCCAGTTTTTGCTGCAATAGCTTGACTCCTTCTCTGATTGGAATCCTGTGTTGGATTATTCGTATGTCGTATGTACTTAGGTCATCATATGCCCACACGGACACATCCTGGTACTGTTTGAACAAGCGTACAAAGGATTGTTGCTCCTACGGTGTGCATCATGTAACAAGACTGACGAACTTCAGATCGTGGTCTGTTCCCAAGTTGATCTGTTCGCTCATCATGGTTGAACTGTGGGTTTTGTTGTTTCTTGACCCTTGAAATTGGTTCTGCAAGTCATAGAGACTTATTGAGAGAAACCAGACCCTTGGGGATGAGTTTGCCTTTCTTGTCATCAACTGCAGCTTGTAGGGACTGACCGTGCTCATCTTTATTAGTTGTTGCATCCTTGAAGGCATCAACGCTGTCCATGAAGTGTAGTATCTATTGATCATCGTCAAAAACATGCAAATTAATTATGTTATCAGGGATAGAGTGCTTATACAAAATTTCAACAGTAAATCTATCCCTAAGCGATGACATGCTAGCAGCTGTGTTTGCTAAGGTATTGGCAGCTGCATTACATGTTCTTGGCACAACAATGATATTGAATGCTTGGAAGTTAAAGATTAGTCACCATACCTCTTGCTAGTAACTTTTGAGATGAGGTAATAAACAATGTATGGTATTACGTACCCGTCGTACCACGAGATCTGCATTACCTACCACTTTGAGTGCAACAACATTGAGGCTAATGATGTTTTGCAAACCCAACACGAGTGCTTCATATTCAACAATGTTGTTTGTGCACTTGAAATCCAAGCGACTTGAGATCAAGTGTTTCTTGTTCTTTGGGTCAATCAAGACACACCCAGCTCCAGAGCCATCCTGTGTCTTTGATCCATCAAAATACATGGTCCATAGCTCATCTATACACGGACCGTTCGATGCGCTTGTACTACTACTACTTCTGCTACTACTGCTACTAGTGTTACAATGTGTTGTACAAGTTTCATCTCCATTAGTTGGGCAAGGAAGGAGACCCAACTGCATGTCTGGTGGGGTTGAAGTTGGCTGTGCAAGGTAACACCCCAACGTTGTTTTCAAGAGGCAGTTTCCGAACACGAGTTCCGCAAAGGCCAACGGTTCGTTCTCATCATTGATGGGAGTGATGTTATGCCTCATGTATCTCTCAGATACCACTCAGATTTGATTTCATTTTCCCTGATACGGAAGCCACAAGTGTGACCAGTTTGTAGCAAAAGTATCCATTCAACTTGTTAGACCAGTCTCTGCTGAGCAGTAGGCCATACGCTTCTAGTATGTCCACAACAACAATGTTTATGCACTAGTGAAATCGACCGTCATGAGATAGTCGGATGATCACATCCCAAAGTTCACCAATGGATGGTACGCATGTCCGATCGAGTTGGATGATCTGTGCGGATGTCTTGCTCCATTACACATTGATCTTCTTGGCAATGGAGAGCGGCATGAGGTTAGTTGACGCACCAAAATCAACCAAACAATTGTGAACATTGCAGTTAAAAATTTCAAACGAAAGCAAGAATGGAGGGAAAAAAGGGTTTTCTTCTTCCATCCGGAGTGTGTTTAGCATAGTTGTGAGTGAACCAAGAGATGTGTTTGCTCCCTTACTGGTAGAGGTTGCGCTGTCCATAAATGTCTGCCCCAGTGTGTGCAACAGAATATCCCGTTGACTCTGAATCTTATCCAACTTGAACAAACTGACATTTGCGTGATTTTTTTTCATGTCTTCCATGATATTGTAATCCAAAGTGGGTAGACTCACCGAGATGTCCGGGGTTAGACTAGTGTTCATGTTTTCCGGTGAAGCGTTCTGTAATTTGCTTCTCATGGGCGTACTCTTGTCCACCGCTGTCTTCTCGGGCTTGCTTTGTGTTTTCTGCTTTTGGAGGGCTGGTGGATCAACATTCCTCAACAGTTCGAGCCTTTGTTGCATTTCCCCAACTGTAGGGGGAGCCCCTTGACTTCTGAGGTTGCATCAAACATTTTTCTTTTGGGGTTGCTTGTCAGTGTTTGTCTTTTGTGCGGCTCGTGAGCACTGATACATGTTGATCACCTGCCTAGTGCTTAATGTCTCATTAGGTGCAACATCTTTGTCATCGTCTATGTCTCCCGGCCAACCCTGCGAACTTCTCACTATACTTGGCATATGGTCACATATTGAACCTACAACTCATTTCCAATCTAAACAGGACCCGTTCGGGTGCTTATCTTCATGAAATGAGAAAAATTCGTTGTTCGTGCACTATTCTACCTAGAACATTGAGCTGGAGCCCTGCGCAGGTTTAGCTTGGAGTGATTTCTTCCTAATGACATGCTTCCTTGTCTTTGTTTGGGCAGTTGGTTGCTCGCAGATGTGTCGATTGTTTGTTGTTTAAGCTCAAAGACTTATGTTGTCAAGTTCTTGACAAGACAAGTAAGGGTTTCAATATCATTGGCTTCCTTGTCTTTACCCTTGCTCGTTGTAGCCTAGGGCTTCCTGCTTGCATCTCTGGAGTCCTTCGTTGGTTCTTCATCCTTGATGATTCCAATCGCGTGCAGGTCTTTCTCAATAACGATTGCCTCTTCACAGTTTTCTAACAATGTTGGTTTCGCAGCTTGCTTGACGAACTGCACGATGCTGATTGGCAGTGCGGATGTGTAGTAATCGACAGTGACAGAGTCATGGGGTTTCGTGTCTGCTGCAAATTTTTTCAATATGCGCATAAACCTCTGATTGAAATTTTTTACCTTTTCTTTCACCTCCATCTTCAGGTTGCCCAACTCTTTGAGAAAGATGGTTGGGGTCTTGTCATCAACAATTTTTTCCAAAAACATGCGTTTGAACATACGTCAGTTATGGATGGAGTTGACAGGAAGGATTTGATAATACTGTTGCGCGACCATCCAAGGTACACGAGAACAGTCTACATACAATGTCGTCATACTGTACCTCGAGTGTCTGCAGCTCTAGGTAGAAGTTGTCCAAGTGATATTTTGTCTTCATTGCTCTGTCAGGGTCGTACTTTGTGAGCATTCTCTCCAAAAGCTTTGGCATCTTGTGCAAAGCACCGAGGAGAGAGAATGGTCCCTGAGTCATCCATTCTAAGTTTTGGTTTGAAATGTCTTCTTCTTCTTCTTTGTCCTCCTCCTCTTCAGAGTCTGACGGTTCCGGCTCTGATTCTGTTGGTTCATCTCCACCCCTACCTCCTCCGTTGTCTTCCCCTCCGCTTCTTGTACCGGAATTTGAGCCCAAGATCACGAGGGTGTATCATTCTCCCAATTGGAAGACCGAAGGTTCCTGTCTGTTCTCAATAGCTTCTGCCAGACATTCAAGTGTGGCAAGAACTACTTCTTTCACCGATGATACAAGAACCCATGTGGGAGTGGTTTTGGGCTTTCTTGATGCATATGGAAGATGTTGTATTCCTAGGATCAGTCTGACTACTTTCGCGAACAAACGGGTGATGGGATGGATGGAGCGAAGGTTCCAATACAAAATTTCACGTTCACATATGGGAGGTGAGGGGTAACCAACTTCAGAGCCGCGCGTAGGTGAGAGGGAGTGCGAGTTATTGCCTTGACCAGATGATTGGTGAATGGAGGTGAGAGAACATTCAGCCATAAACAACTTGTGACCCTCCTTCTAGCGCCAGAAATGTTGATGGTGTTGGACTCGCCAACATTTAGGGGATCTCCCGGGTATGAAGTCCCAAGTAGTCCTCACACCATTTGGTGTAGGAGTCCCATCCGGTATGATGGCCTGGTTGCCATTGTCTTAAAGGTTTGCCTAAGCTCTTGCTTGTCAGCACATGGGAGTGATCTTCTTTGTCCTTGAATAGCGAGGTTCACGTTCCTGGTGAGTGCTTAGTGTTACTTGTGTCAAGGTTCTTTCATTGCACAGGGAGAGGGTGGAAGTGAGTCTCAAGTCGAAAGGGAATTGTCCCAACTCTGTTAGAGACACACAACATAGTAGGACATGCGCAACTTTCAACGGAGTATTCCACATGGATGCGGCAGTCACAAACACACAATGGATGGATAACACGTACAACACCTAGCGGAGTAGTCCACACGAGTGCGATAGTTGTTATAACAAGTTTTTGAGAATGGTTCTGTCAAGTGTTCGGCGAGATAGCCCACACAGGCGGGATAATGTTAACAACTTATACAACACATTTTCCTAAGCATATGTATTAGAACAATCGAAATAGTTCAACTGTTTTAACACGGGTTAAAGCAACATGCATTACAAGTGTCTAAAGAATAGTCTTACAAACAAAGACAATACATGTGTGAAAACGTGCTAGCCTATTATCAAGCATTTGAATTAAGCGAAAGTTCCAAGACACATCAATACACCATACATCACTAACCCCGATAGTGGGGCATTGGAGCCACTACTTGCTCCTCAAAGAAAAGATTACAGACTCTCAAGGCTATGTGGGAGGATCCAAGGTGAAAAGTCCTTTGCATGTACAAATGAGGGGTATTTATAGGCAAGGGTAAAACTGACCCTTGTGACTGTTCGACTTCCCTCATGATTGTTTGACATATTCGACTCTTCAACTTCACATGACTCTTCATATTACATGTGGGTCTCTTGGACTTCCACTTTACATTACATTGATTTACAACTGTATGGCCCACATTAGTGATGTGGCCGAGATGACACCTGACACGACTCGACATGATAGTGCTGGTATGTTCATGCTGATGGTGGTGTCCATGTCAAGTTACAGTGCTATTGAGTGATGGATGTGCTCTTGGTGTATCATAGCTTCACCTCCACATGGAAATGTGTGTAGAGCCTTCGATGGTCTTGGTGTTCGCTTGATGTCGCATGTGCACGTCGCTCCTTTGATTGTACTTTGGCAGGTTTCACATGTTTTTCCGTTCGCAAAAAAATCTCCTCGCATGCATTCTTCGTTTTTCCGTTCGTGAACAAATCTCCTTGCATGTTCTCTCCTTGTTCATCTCATTCGTCGTTATGTCATGTATCATCCATAAACCTGTATCTGCAATCACTCATGACGAGATGACATCAAATCCAGAAATCTCCTAGTCTACCATGATGTATTATCTTTCGCCTTCAGATGCGGGTGACTGCGAGAGAGGACAAAGCTCTTGAGACTATGCAAGGAAGATTTCAAGTTGGGATGCGGGCTCCAGGAACTGCTGGTGAAAATTGCGCAGAAGTCACTTGGAGACTGAGATGGACAATATGGATCAGTAGTGACTGTCCGCAAGATTTGGCTCGGCTGGAGGGAAGATATGCACAATTTCTTAAGGGAAGAAGTGCAGGTAGCAGAGGGGGTTGGCATCAAAAACTGCACAATTCCTCCAGGGAGCTGGCAGTGGGCTACAAGAGGCTTGCTTGGAAAAAATGGGCAATTTTTTCATGGAGCTACTTCAGTGCTGCTCGAAAAAACTGCACAATTGCTGGGAGGTTGGCCTATTGGACATCCTTGCATAGTTTCTGAGCTGAACGGGATGCTGGGTAGCTTGGTGACTGCTCATGAAAACTACATAGTTTTCTGGGTGAACAGAAGGTCGGCGAACTAGGTGACTGGCTAGAAAAACTGCACATTTTTTTTAGGGAAACAATGATGGACATTGGGTGTCTGTCAAGCATGTTTGTGCAGTTTCTTTAGTCAGCGTAGCGGGCATGCTTGGCAGATTTTTGTTCAATTTTTTGGAGGAGTGAGGCTTGGGGTCACTGCCCGGTCAAACTCTCCGGTTGACCATCTGGAGGCTCAGTTGATGTGCTTGTGGGTAGAGCAGATTAAAATGGCTTTCTGGGAAACTTTTGCGATGTTCTGGGTGACAATCAATCGAGTTTATTCCAGGGTTGTGCAGTGTAGACTTCATGGGGAGTAGCCTCAAGCTTTGCGCACTTCTGGGCAGCAGTACATAAGCACTGAGCTGAAACTGCACAATGTAGCTCAGTGGATGTCCGACTGTTGGAGGTTGGTCTGGTCGACAATGTTTCAACAAAATGAACAAGTGTGTGAACGAGTGACTTCGTACATGCATGACCTCGCGAACACACACTCACCATGACTTGACGATAAGACACCTCGAATCATCAAGGCAACATACACTCAGTGTGACTGACTGACGGTGTGAGCGACAAGTGTGACACTTGTGATAGGTCATTGAACAACCGCGACGACGCTTGAGCGAGAGTGCATACAACTTCGTGTGTGAGTGCGACGGATGTTTACATAGCAGAAACAACTTGTACACACAAAGACAAACCTTGTGCATGGCCAGAACATGACTGCAAGCATGACATTGTGACCAACATGCAAAAATATGTCTGATGAATAGTGAAGTGAGGAGGGTGCAAAGACATGGGCTCGTAGGATGAGCCCAAGTGCTTGCAAACATCAAGGAAAAACCCAAGGAAGTCTCTGAAATTGAATGGAGGCCAAAATTTTGGAGGGTGTTACATCCGCTACAACAAAAACATTGTCAACAAGACTCGATCTTGACATGAAACCCTATCCCACATTATATATAAAGCTATATGGACATTTATTACTATAAAACTAGTAGCAGCGAAATCTATCATGGTATATGCACATTTATTACTCCAAAACTAGTAGTAGCAAGATATATCAAAAGTGGGAAGGGACATTGGGAAGTTGCTATTATTTATATCAATTAATGTTTTATTGTTTTAATGAGGATTTTAATATGGATGTGAAAGTTTATGTTTTTTTTTTTAATTTATTATTAAATTAAACAAAAATTAAAAATTTTAATTTTGAATAAAGATATTTGTATCTTGTTCTGTAGAAAAATTGTACTAGTTGTCTATATTTATTATAAAATTTATTGAAAATTTTCAAGATTCCTCTCAATAAAAAGTTATTGTACTAGTTGTCCTCTAAACACATTTATTACAAAATTCAATGATAAATTTTGTTCCCATAGGATTTTTTTAAATAAAAAGTTCTAGATTCTAGTTAGTTTGATGGTTTTCCCGCATAATCTACATTTTGAATAAATTTGGAGGATTAAAAATCCTTAGCATACAAAACTATTTTCAAGATGTTGATCCCTTTGAAACTATGGCAGACATCGAAATTTGATCTTGCTAAACTATAATTGACATCCAAATTCACTTCAAACTATGTTCAAGATTTCGATCCAATAAGACTATTGTAAACTTTGAAATTTCATGAAACCATGGTGGACACCCAAATTTACTTAAAACTATGTTTAAGATTTTAATCACACGAAAGACTTTGAAATTTCATAAAACCATTGTGGGCACTAAATTTATGTGGGTTGGTGTTAGAATAATTGCACAGAGAACTTAACCATGAATCTTACGATATGGATGCAAGCTACTAATGGGAATACCAATATCATAGGTATATTTCAAAGAATTAGTGAACAAAAGTATTATTTTGAAATTATTATTATTAATTTAGTAAAATATCGTTATTTTGTGAATTTATTATTATTTTTTTTGTGTTGAATTGATTGGACTGGCTATTACTTTGAGAATTTGAGACTAATTACCCATTTAAGATAATAGTAAGGATTTGGAAATTTACTAAAGCCAATTAATTATAGTGTAATGAAAAATACTAACATTTTGATCATCTTAATAAATAAATTTTTGTTTTGTTAATAACTAAATTAAATATTGTAAATAAAAAAACCGTTATTATTACTAAAACAACTAAATATATAAATTCATTTAAAATAAGTTAACCCATTTTGTTTTGTTAATAACTAAATTAAATATTGTAAATAAAAAAACCGTTATTATTACTAAAACAACTAAATATATAAATTCATTTAAAATAAGTTAACCCAAAAAACATTTCATCACAAATAAAGAGAGAGTAGAACCTTGCTACTCTTCAATTAAATATTACAAATAAAAAAACTGCTCTTAGTAGTGACACTACAAAATATATAGATTCATTTGTGATATGTTAACCCAAAAAACCATTCAATCACAAATAGAGCTGGAATGGCTTTGAATACATGATGAATGTAATAACCTTATCATAGTCAAATAAAATGATATGAAATAAAGATAAACTAAGTGTTAAAAACAAAAGAATTATTATTACTTTATTAATAATTTATGTTTTATATATTGTTTTTTAAACTAATTATCTAAAAATGGGAAATCATGTAGGGATAACTCACTATGTTTATACCGATAAGCTTGTTGGTTTTAATTTTTGTCCTTTGTATTGAATTTGTTTTCCTTGTGTTCACCATGATTTTTGGTTCATGGTTGAATTTGTTCTCACTGTGCCACAAGTTTGTTTTTTTTATGGTCTTGATTCCTTATTTCCTAATTCCCTAGGTGTGTAGTTAGGTAATTGAAGTCAATAAGATGTACGAATAGAATTTGATGGGCAAATTGTCTGTCACGAGGTGATTTGCTCATCAAAGATAGTCAAAATTTTTGTAAAATTATCACGTTTATTTTTGACATGGTGAAATAGATAGAAAAGTGTGAAAATAGGTAAATTTGAATAATGAATCTGTTTTGAAATTCCAACCTTGTTAAAATGACTTGAATTCCTGTAAATAGTAGATTGAGTAATTGTTAGAAAGCTAAATTTATTAATTGTTAGTCATGTGTGAACTGTGAGCCAGTCATGTCGGTGTCTGTGTGAAGTAAGATTAACCTAATTATTTTTCATTGTTTTGAATCTTTTTTTTTTTCAGAGAAAAAAACCGACATAGATTTATATTAAGAAAATATAAAAGTCTTCAAATACATATGGCTGTATATTGAGCTGAAGAAAAGCCCCACAAGATTACAAAAAATGATACAGATAATCCGAATCATCCATATCTGAAACAGGATAAACCTATACATCACATCAACAAAGCCCACTTGTCCTAAAAAAGCCACAGATTATACAAAACCTAGAAATAAGAGCCCTTCAAAGATTACATACATAGGAATCTTTATAATTGTATATAAGCTTTTTAAGTAATTGAAAATTTTTCAAGTAATCGTTCAATTAATTTGTTGCGCACGAGGATTATTTTATTTTATTTTTTTATTTTTTTTCCTGGGTAATAAAATGGTATGTGAAATAAAAATGTCGGAAATTTCCTTGTAAATAACTGGAATGTGAAATTGCGTAGAATAAAAAGTATGAGACGTTCCTACCGAGGATTTGCGGAAAAGATCATTGTTATCTGAAATTTTCAGTTTCCAGGTAATCCTTTTTTTTGCAGAAATGTTATTGATATAAGAATAGGATAGCGCTAGCACATACCCTTCCAGGGAAGCACCGTCAAAGTTATACCATGGAAAGGATCGATGTATGGATTTCTTTTCGGCCATATAGATTAAAAACTAAGAAGTTGAGAAAGTGGCTAGAACCCTTCCGCCACATCAAAGTTATACCCATAGAAAGGATGTATGGATTTCTTTATCAGTTATATGGATTCAAAAATAGGAAGTTGAGAAAAAGTGGCTGGCCACTTGATAGAGTCCCCTCCGCGACTAGATTTGTTGAGGAGGGCATCCCATGATAGATGTATTTGTTCCTAGCCGAGAAAGTGGCTAGAGCCTAGAACCTTCTCAGCCACTAGATCTGTTGAGGAGGGCTTCTCATGACAGATGTATTTTTTATCATTAGTGTGGAGTATGGCGTTGCCACCTGATTCACCATTTCGCGGAGTAGCAGCTGCGATCCCCCAGCCGCCTTCCGCGGAGGATGTCCTTAACCAACTATCACCAATAATAACTGGGTTAACGTTGTACAATACTGAAGGACCAAGAATTCTATATCGGAACCCTGAGAACGAGCAAGATATTATAGAGACAGTGTATCGGTGGGATGGGCGTCCCTATCAAGAGATTTTTCAGACAGGATTTCGTCCGCGGCCTCCAAATGACCCTCAATATTTGGCAGATTACTACAACCTTGAGCGCTTTGTCAACGGTGCAGGGAGCCCCGTAGACGAAACACCTACTGAACCTTCAGCTTTTGTTAGCACCACGAGGTCAACTTCGTGGCGACCAACGGTCACAGCAGATTGCATCCTTTATTGCTATCGGATATTTGCCCCTGGGGGCATCGACGCCGTGCTAACACTGGGCGACCGAAATCACCATCGAAACCAGCAGGAAATTTCTTTTGCAGGTGGCATTAGCCCTCAGTATATTCGGATAGCACGTGAATATATAGTTACAGTAACTCCTGGATCACGATTCCCAACTTATACCGTAGCGGACCATAACCTTTACAGTAATGCTCTATTTAACCCGAATCCAAATGCTGACGGGTGGCCTCCTATGGAATTTTTTTACCGTCTAAGAAATCCTATATGTCCCGCCCGCGGAAATGTTGTTATAGAGTACCCTGCAAGAGAAAAGAGAAGTACTGAAGAAAGTAGTGTGGAAGACATTTGCAAGGTGGGACACGACATCGAGAGTGCATTTAACTTCAGCGACAGAGAAGAGGTTTACCTGTTCATCGCCAACCGGTACCTGCTAATCAACTATGCTCCGGGCACGACCAATGACCACATTATCAAGGGACCCCAGACTATTGGCGATGGCTTTCCCTACCTAAAAGATACTATTTTTGCAAGTGGTATTGACGCCGCCTTTACTGATTCTAGAAAAAATGAGGCCTATATTTTCAGGAGTAATATCTACGCACTTATCAACTTTGATGGGGGCTCCATTATTAAAGGACCCAAGCTTTAGCTCATCACTGATAGCTTCTAGTCCTTGAAAAATACTATTTTTGCAAAGGGTATTGATGCGGCCTTTACCTCTTCCACCAAAAATGAGGCCTCTCTAGTCAGAGGTAATCAATACGCCCTTATCAATTTCGCACCGGGCACAACAGATGACTACATAATTCAAGGACCCAAAAAGATTATTGACAGCTTTTACAGTCTCAAAGGTATGATTTTCGAGAATGGGTTGGATGCAGCGTTTTCTTCTTCTCGAACAAATGAGGCTTATATATTTAAAGGTGACACCTATGCTCTTATTAATTTTGCTCCTGGCACCACAGACGATCACATTATTCAAGGACCAAAGCAGATCACTGAAAGTTTCTCCTCCTTGAAGGACATCTTACCACTGTATCCCTGCTCCTGTGGTTAAGCTATCCGTTATCATGGGCCGTGTACTCTACTAGTAAAGCTAAAATAAAGAGCCGCTTGCCTCGCTCCATCTACATCTACTTTTCGAATATATGCATAATATCGCAGGTTTCATCGATCAAACATTCTTTTGATTACACCGTAAATTGTTGGATCACGGACTGTCCCAGATGTTCTTCCTCTTCCTTTTTTTTTTTGGTTCGAATATATGCAAAATATCGTAGGTTTCATCGATAAAAAGGAGGAAAGAGGGAAAACCCAGTGGGAAGAAAACCCCCCTCAAAATATAATGAAAAAGTAGAGAAAAGACAACTGCTAGGCAGTCGTGTCCTTCACCCCGAGTGAAAAATCTGAAAAGTCTCTAGGCTGGGATGAGAAGCCGGTATGGGGCGAAAAACCCTCATGGGGTGCATCGGGAGGACGCGGGTGGGGTAATACTACCTCCAACGCTCGTTCTGGTGGCTCTCGTGAATGCGAAGTAAACCCCTTCGCCAAAGACTTGAAAGCTGACGACGTCTTTGACCAGGTGAATACGGGTATAAACTTCGATGCATACGAAGACATTCCTGTGGAGACAAGTGGAGTCCATGTACTTCCTCCTGTGAATACTTTTGCTGAAATTGATTTAGGAGAGGCCCTAAATCTTAATATCAAGAGGTGTAAGTTTGCAAAGCTGACTCCCATGCAGAAATATGCAATACCTATTTCGTTAGCTGGCCGAGATTTAATGGCGTGCTCCCAGACCGGGTCCGGTAAGACGGCTGCATTCTATTTTCCTATTATAGCTGGCATATTGAGGAGCAACCCGCCACCGTGCCCCCGTGCGGGGCGGAAGACGTCTTTGGCTCTTATTCTGTCACCAACAAGAGAATTGTCTTGCCAGATACATGAAGAGGCTCTCCATGCATGCCCCTTCTCGAATTTTTCTTGTGGATGCTTTCCAAGAGCACAACCATTACAAACACCATCTGAAAATTCAATGGTTGGCAATCTTTTGACCATCCCTTGCTTACTAAGCTGTTGCATATATCTGAAATTCAAGTGCCCAAATCTCTCGTGCCAAATCCTACTTTCTTCATTTGCATGCGTAAGTAGCAAAATAGAATCTGATTGAGGAACAAAATCAGAAAATGTATACAGACGAGATTGATCATTTACCTTGCCAGATGCAATCTTCAAATTGGTTTGCATGTCATAAATGCTCACGGAATCTGGGGTAAATTCCACTTTCCTTCCGCTGCCTGTGTGTGTCATCTGATACACTGAGAGAAGATTCACAGAAAGCCTTGGAATATGCAAGACATTTTCAAAACTTCCATCTTCGAATTGCACTCTTCCTTGTCCAGTTGCTGCAACTGCAGAATTATCCCCCATGAGAATGGGCGACCTGAGTATGCATGTAGAGAAGAAAAGGATTCCTTTGAAGAAGCCATATGATGTGAAGCTCCTGAATCGATGATCCATTCTTGTGGGGCAGAATGAAGAGCAATCAAAGCATGCCCGTTACCTCTTGGATTTGGTGCTTTTTCTCCAGACTTCTTCTTCACATTCTCAGGAATGTGGTCTCCAAGATTGTGTTGCTGGAGCGTCTACGCCATAAGATATATAGTCTTCTTCATGCATGCAGATTCAGGATGAAAACCACGGTGGCAATAGTTGCACATTGATTGCCCTTTCGTTCCTTTCCTTTCCTTTGAGCCAGATGATCCATCAGGGGGTTTGGGATGTCCTCCCTTTCTTGGATCAGGATCCTTCTTCCCTTTTCCTTTTTGATAGTCTTTGGAATTTGCCTTTCCTTTTGCATGCACAGTAAGTGCATGCACTTTGGAATTTTTAAGTGTGCCCATTTTGATGAGCTTATCTTGCTCATGCATCAAAGACTAAATAAAAGAATCCAGTGAGGGCATCTTCCAAGCTGCACCAGTTGCAGATCTAACTGTGTGGAATGTAGAGACGAATACTGCATACTCTGGACCAAGTTTTGATAAAATGGAAAGAATCAACTCATTTTCTTGCTTGGATTTGTCGATCCCGCATCCTTTTAGCTGAACCAACAAGGCTTTATACCTTGTGAAAAAATCTTGAATGTTCTCAAAGTTTCTCGGATCTAATGAGTTTAACTCATTTTCGAGAATGTGACCTTGCATTTCATCCTGTTTTCCAAACAATCCTTCCAATTTTTTCCATACTTCATTTGGAGTTGAACATGATTCAACATGAAATAGCAGTTCCGGAGAAATAGATAAACATAGGATGCCGAAGGCCTCGTCCATGCGATTGAAATATCTTGTTTTCTCCATTACCGATGTTGGTTCAACTTCTGTTTCCATGGTTATTCGAAATAAGCCTCTACTTCTGAGATGAAGTTGAATCTTTGGCTTCCATTCGAAATAATTATATGGAGTGAGAATTGCCGATTTTGGAAACTCCAATTTAGACTCCATTCTTTGTTGTTGCTTCAATCTTCTGAACCTGCAAATAAAATTGCTTGTGCACTGATTACAAATCCCTGTGCTCTGATACCATGTAAGTTTTTTGAGATACACAGATCTAGATCTGCAAAACAATAAACAAGCTTGCAAGAGAAGGAAGGAAGCGAGCAAGAATTGAGAAAAGAATGAAAAATTGATTCTACAATATTAGTTTTAGAATAAATACATAAAAGCAACTAAGTTAAGCTTAGTTGTACATGCAATAACTAAAGCTAACTAAAGCTAAGTGTGCTTTATCTTATGTTAATGTGTACATGTGCCACATGCAAGAAATAAGTTAACTGGAGCTAATCTAGGTGCATGTACACCAACACAGCTAGTCTAAGTGCATGTACACCCACAATCACGGATTGTCCCAGATGTTCTTCCTCATTTTCTTTTTTCTTTTTAATGTTATTTATAAGTTTTCTAATCCTAAAACTCTAGTTTCCTTGACTAAGTTAAATTGGGTTATACATGATGCACATGGAGGAAATGATGCTCTTGACCCTAGCAAGTTTATATTTCCATAAACCTTTTATGCTAAAAGGTGAGGTAAAAGAAATCTGATCTTATAAAAGGATATGCTTTCCGTCTAATGCTATGGATATATTTGCCACTAAAGATGATTTAGTATTATTATTATTGAAATGTGAATTCAAAATTATATAATTATATAATTATATAATTATTATTAAAATGTGAATTCAATATTATATAATTTTTTAAAAGGGATTTTAAATTTTATAATAATAAAGATTTTTATTTTAAGTATATATTATAAAATTTACTAATCAAAAAATAAATTTACATGTAATACTATAAGTCACTGATAATGTTGTCTTTCATAATTATGTAATGCTAATTTGTTTAGTTCTAAGGAATAGGAGAGGGCCTAATTCAAACATTAATTTTTTTAAATTTCCAATTTCCAATTTATGTCTCTCTTTAACACATAAGTCAACAATTTTAGGTGCTTTCTTTAACACATAAGTCAACAGCTTTATTGAGATCACCTAGAACATAGAAATATGTTATTGAAGAAGATCCTTTGGCTACTTTCTTAATTATTTTTATTTGAATTTCTAATGTTTTATCCTTGGAAGAGGAGCCCTTCACCAAATGTTGCATAAGAAGGAAGGAGCGTCCTAAAGCAATGAGAGAAGTTACCTAATTTCTTTGGTTAATTGAATCCCTGGGTAGAGGGCATAAGTTTCATCTTCATTGTTTGTTGTGCATCACAGGGGTTTCATTGATGAAACAATACTATATCACATGTCTTTAGATTAGAGCATAAAAAATAAGAAAAACATAAAACAATATATAAAATATATAATAAGGGGTTATAGAGGTTTTACATATATATATAAAATAAGATTTTTTTATACCAAATATTCGCCAAAGAGAAGACAAAAATAGGTGGGAAATATTGTGGCCCATGGGAGTAATCAACAATGCACCCTATGGGTGAGACCTTTGTTCACAACCTCTGTTGGCAAGCCAAAAACAAGCCAGGAGTATTGTGGCCTGTGGGAGTAATCAACAATGCACCCTATGTTCACCCTATGCTCTGTTGGGTGAGACCTTTGTTCACAACTTCTGTTCGCAAGCCAAAAACAAGCAAGGAGTATTGTGGCCCGTGGGAGTAATCAACAATGTACCCTATGTTCTGTTGGGTGAGACCTTTGTTCACAACCTCTATTCATGGGCCAAAAACAAGCGGCGAGTATCGTGGCCCATGGGAGAAATCAACAACACAACCTGTTTTGTTTTGTTGGGCGATACCTCTTTTCACAACCTCTATTCTCGAGCCAAAAACAAGAGGGGAGAACTGTGGTCCGTGGGAGTAATCGACAACGCAACCTCTGTTCTATTAGACAAGACCTCTTTTCGCAACCTCAGGCGGAGAGTATTGTGGCCCGTCGGAATAATCAAGAGTGCGACGTCTATTCTAATAGGGCTGTCCGTGCTAAAAAACCACTCTAAGCTACAGGTTAGTATGCCAACCTCAATGAAAATTAATGCAGTCGTAAGACCATACAATGTTAAGGGTCTATTGTGTGGGAGAAATCTTGGCAAAAACTCAGCTTAGGAATGGATTGCTATACCTGTCAACAGTGGTAAGAAAAACCATAATAAGGAAGAGGTAACGACAAGCCTCTTAATATGGAACAAAGATAGAGAAGGGGCATACGTTTACAATAAAGAAAGCCAGTGGGTTATTCCAGTGGGTAACCCTGATTCCTCAATCTGAAGTGGAAAACCCTCTCTCTCGTCACTTGGGACGGAATAAAAACACAAGGGAAAATTTGTTGTCAGTAATTGTGGAAGCTTAAATTACAAGTACACTCAACTCGGCACATAAAGAAAACAAAAACCATCACATGTCAGAATAGTTGGTAAGTTGGTCCAAAACAAAAGACCTCACCGATAGCAATAGCCTTAGGCATATAGGTCTGGTGAAGTCGACATACCAATAAGGAAAAACAAAGAAAAGACAAATCCCACCCTTTCCTAAATCGTCGAGCTCTAGGGTTCTTCATCTAAAAGCGTCTGCTAAAAGGCAACCAATATATATAATGTTATCAATTTATTAATGGGTGGGGCAATATATCTTATGCATCAAATTTTGTACTTGTTATCAATTTATTAATGGGTGGGGCAATATATGTTATCCATCAAATTTTGTACTTGCTTAAATTTAATTAGTGGCATATACAGCCCAACCCATTAATGGATTGATAACATTGTATATATTGATAGAACTAGTGGCATATAGCGCCTCACGTATTAATGTATTGATAGCATTGTATGTATTGATGGCCAAGCAAAAGTAGTAGCACACTTATGAGGGGAGGGTCGGTAATTATCCTAACTACCCACCTATTCACCCTCACCGTTTGTTCCCCTAGGTAAATCCCCATCATTGAATATTGTACCATGATCAATGAGGTGTCAATAGGCAATGAAGCCATATCAAAAGGAGTACCATAGGTTAACAAAGTTACATCATCCATTAATGTGCGGGGTAGTATATGCCACTCATTAGATTTTGTATTTGCTTAAATCCAACGAATGGCATATATTGCCCCGCACATTAATAGATTGATAACATTGTATATATTGATAGCCCAATGAAAATAGTAACACGGTGACAAAATACAAGTAAATAATTACCCTAACCACCCACTTATTCATCCTCACCACCTGTTCCCCTAGGTAAATCCCCATCATTAATTATTGTACCATGATGAATCAAGTGCGAACTGGCGAAAAGGAGTACCATAGGTTAACAATAGTTACATCATTGAATGAAACTCCAACATGAATCACATATCATAAACATGTTAATGTTATAAATGTATGCTAAGGGTCATGTTGTGTCGTATAGGTGAAAAGGTATTATCATTGTATAATCGCTATAGACTATGTCTAAAGAGGTATTAAAAGGGTCAAGTATAAATGAAATGACATTTTAAGGTCCACGAGACTAAAAATAGTCTATGAGACCATTAGTTATCTGTTTTTCACTTTTTGCAATTCAATCCTTTTCTGATTCAAATTGATGATGAGCTGGCCCAACCTTCCAACAATCCCCTCGCTAAAAAGACAATGCCAAGAAACTGATGCTAACATGTTCTCATAACTTTCTCTGATGTCTTTGAATGCATCACATTCCAAAATGAAATGTTTTTTCGATTCCACAGCCCCAGACATGCAAAATGTACACACATGTTATTCCCAAGCTTCTTTAGGCCTTTTCCACCATCTTGTTTGACACCGAAGTTGATGTGAGTTGGTCCTTAATTGAGCAATAAGAACCTTTTCCCTCCACGAAATGCAAGCTCTAATGAACTCTTTTTGTTCTAGATCACACGTAGGGTTGAATTCCTTAATGTAATATTTCTTCTTTCTACCCAACTCTTTTCCCCATACCTTTTTACAAAACTTCTCCATAACAAAATCCTTTAGCTCCTTGCTATTTGTGGTATAGGAATTGAGGTAGATATTCCATTTTTTCATACATGTGTAGTTTTGTTTCATCCATGTTTTCTTTCTTTTGCTCGTGCCTTCATTGAAGATAACATTAGGCCATCTACCTACTCTCATTTGCTCAATTCTTTTTAGATATCTTATGAGCCACACCATAGCAATTGTTTCAATGGGAGTTGCTCCTGTTTCACTTAACATTATCTCATAAGGTATTGAACTTTTTATTTTGAACTTGCTCATGATAAAACATTTTTGGATTTTCTCAATTTGTTTCCATTTTGAGACGAGAGTGCTGGTAGCCCACAATTCACACCCATATAACATCACTAGACAAACTAGGAGTCCAAAAAGCACTTTAATCATTTTTCAATCCCATAACTCTGCCTCTCTACATCTGTTTTGAAGAGCATATAATGCTTTCCACCCTCCTAAAATTATCTTCTTTCTGTAGTCCTCCCAATTGAGTTTGTTGTTGAAATCAATCCCAAGGTACTTGTACTCATTTACTTCTTCAAGAATGTTGTCTTCAAAGAAGAAAGTATGTTGGCTCTGCTTCCTTTTATTAGAAAAAATCATTATTTTGGTCTTGCTAGTATTGACTTGCATCCCCACTACTCTACAAAAATGCTCAAGGGCATATAAGTGCATTTTCAATCCATGGGCCGATTTAGAAATCAATACAATATCATCAGCATATAAAAGAAGCTTTATCACAAACTCCCCCAACCGAACACCATCTCCACCTTGCAGATTTAGCCACTCTTCCAATTTATCAATATATAGACCAAAAAGAGTAGGGGATAGAGGGCAACCTTGCTTGACTCCAATGTCACTTCTAAAGATTTCTAAAATACCTGCTGAGGTTCTAATTTTGACTTTCATTTCTTCATAAATTCTATGGACAACGGCTCTATAATGCACAATAATTTCAAGTTCTTCCATTCTACGCCACAACTTATCCCTAGGGACTGTGTCTAATGCTTTTTTGAAGTAAACAATGCAACAAAATACTTCTTCTTTTTCCTCCCAAACCTTTTCAACAATGTGTCTCAATGTGATAGCATGATCCACTGTAGAATGTTTCAGCCTAAAACTTGATTGTCCTCCTTCCCTCTATTCTCTTAATTCTTCCCACTTACTAATTATGTCTTCTGCCATGCTCCCAAAAAGCTTTGCAAACAAAGGATTGATCATAATTGTTCTATAGTTGGATGGATTAATAATGTCTCCACTTTTACAAAGGGGTTTTGCTAGGCTAGTTGTCCAGTCTCTTGGGAATCCTTGCTGAATGATGTTGTTGAATATTTCCATGATTTGCAGTGCAAGGGCGTTCATTCCCCATTTTAGATACCCTACTTGAAGTTCAACCAAGTCCTTTGCCTTTCCTATTTTCAGCTTCTTAATTCCATTCTCCATCTCCTATAATGTGAAGAGCTTTGAATTTGTGTTGATCCTAGGGGGGGACTCCACCTCAGATTATTTCTCATAGAGTTTCCTTGCATATTCAAACCATTGATTGGCTGTAATATTATTTTCAATTTGCTTTTTCCTTGGTTGCAGTTCCTGCCAGAAAAGCTTTGGATTATTATTGCTTAAATATATTAACTCTTCTCTCCTTGTTTGCATGAACTCATATTTTTTCCTTTTTAGTATCTGCTTATATAACTTTACATTCATCTTCTCCTTTCTTTCCTTTTTCAAGATTCTCCTTCCCATTTTGCATTCCTCATCAAACCAAGTATTTACAGGAAAACAATTTGATTCTGATTTCCTATTTTTTCTCTTTTTCACTTCTCAAGTGCACTTTGAACTATATTTGTTAACTCATGGCTGTTGAATCTTTTGAAACTAGTTTTCTCCTTCTGAATTAATCTCTCTAACATTGTCTTGAAGATAGTGCAATTTTCTTGTGTTAGAAGAATTTTGCCTGTTGATAGTGATTGTCAAGAGCATTGGATTTTCCTCCTATGCTGCCTTTCTTCTAACCATGATAGCCTTATATAAATTGGGTTATGGTCTTATTTTAAGTCCCAAATATGCTTTCCACTACTAAATTCGTCTATCTTTTCTATCAAGATTTGTGAAAACATCACATAGTCAACGACACTTGCCCCATTGTATGTGTTGCAAGTGAAGTTCCCAGACCTTTTCCAACTATCTATACCATTGCAAATAATTAATTTGAAAGCCCCACACAGTGTAAGAAACTCCTCTCCAAAATGATTGCTAACTTTGTCATCTTCTGAATGCCTCACCCATTGGGGATTCACCTCTTCAGTGAGCCAAATAGGATTGTTATCCTCTTTGCAACAAAGAATGCTAGCTTGTTTATTTGATGTTCTAGCACTAAAATCTACCACTAAAATACATGTCCCTGCTAAGAGTACACGACAATATCTTGTTTTAAAGTTGCATACAGATCCTTGTTGTCAAGCCCCTTATTTTTGTAAGTTTTTGAGACTTGAGGGGCAAAATAGCATGCTGCAATTCTTATGTGATTCTCATTCTCTGATATTTTCAACCATAAATATTGTTTATTTGAATCTTCTTTAATTAACTAAATGTGACGACCTTCTTTTTCTTTCACTAAAACTAGTATTCCCCCATACCCTTTGCCATTTTCTGCTACCTTGTTCCAAACTGCCAACTTCAAATAACCGTCAAACATAGGATTTTTGCAACCATCATGCTCATGAGTTTCTGTGAGACAAATTATGTCTCTACCTTCCACAATAGGCCCTAACCCAGGTCCCCTCCTTCAGCGGTAACCTCTACAGTTCCAACAAACTAAACTTAGGTAGACCTAGGTAAGAATTAATTGCTACATAGTTTGGCACATAAGACTCAAATTTGAGTCTTCACCCCTTTTCGTCCATGCTGCTCTTGTTGTTTTCGTCCCTATTATTGAATTCTCTATTTTTTCTTTACTGCCAGCTTGCTGCCCTATTTTTCCTGGAGGCCCAAACACTGCAATAACGGCTTTACCATTGTACAACCATGCCATTTTCCATTCATTTCTTGTTTTTCTAATTTTCTCCACTTCATCCCTTCTCTCCTCTTGTTATTTTTTGGTTAAATCTTCATCGAGGAAGAAGTGTGAGCCTTTCAAGAGTTTCTTTTTGCCCAAAAGCTGGTGTTTTTCTTCTACACTTTCCATGTCGACTTTTATGGGTCGAGGTCTCTCTTCACATATCCTCCCAACCCTTCTTGCTTGGAAAATTTTCCCTTTCCAATTTAGTTTCTATTTTATAAAGTCTCTTGTAAAATTGAGAGTACAGTCATTCTTCCCATAATCTCTTATTGCCCTGATAATAAAGTTTGTTTTCCTGTCCTGTCTTTCTTTGTGTTCTATTTGTTGTTCTCTACAAGCACTTGCATCTTCTTCTTCCTCTGTCCTTATGTAACCATTAGCATCTTCAACTATAGCTTTGATTTCTTTTAGACCATCTTTCCCACTGTTCCTTTTTGCCTTCTCTTTGGAAATGTCTGTTTGCTGAGATACTTGTGCATCTACTTGAGTTTGTTTAGAAATTATCACATCCTTGTTTGTTGTTATTAATCCTTTCATGCTTTTCCACGCTATCTTCATGCTTTTCCATTCTTGTTTTCCTGTCTCTAGAGCCTCTTGTAACATTGTTACCTGTTCTTTTAAAATTCTATTACCTTCCATTAGACATCAGTTTGCAACTGTGATCTCTGAAATTTTGTGGTCCCTTTCCTATTCTCTGGCTTCCAAAATCTCTAGCCTTGTCCTGGCCTTCATCAGTTCTTGGACATACATATCCGATGACCAAGTAAGAGGTGTTGATGTGGGACTGTAAATGATTGATTCTTCTTTATTTTTGTTTCTCTTATTTATTTTCTTTCTCTGGATCAATTTTCTTCTCATTTGTCCCCATTAAGGTGAGAAAGACTACGCATTAAAATTCCCTCATATTTCTTTGCATTTACCCAAATCCACTTTCTTGTTGTCTATTGAAGCAATTTTGACTTGACCCAAATGATTTGTTTCCACAAAATCTGAGATTTCCTTGCTCTTTACGCCTTGGTTCTTTTGAGGGTTTTTCATGTTCTTGGCAAACACCGCTTCTTGGCAACTCTCGGTTACTTAAAAAGAAATCCTATGTTCAAAAGATGGTTGTGGTTGAATACCAAGCAACGATGGCTCTAGTCGAACTGGGGTTCGAATCCCTGCGTGTTGGTCCAAAATCCCTAAGGGTTTATACTCGCGCCATGATTTGTATAGTTGAGAAGATCTGCATGATCCATGTCTGTCGTTCTATATGACATGGTAGCTAACCTCACACACTCACTCCATTCTTGAAGGAAAACTCTAGTTGGTGATTGAAATCGGATTACGACCAAAACTTGCACACATTTTTCTCACTGGATCAACGATCTTAGGAAAAGACGCAATTCACTCTCTTAGTTACATGAAGTTACCCATACTATGGTCACGAAAGTTAAAGTCAATGTTTAGGTAGATAGGCTCCCAAAATTGAAATCCAAAACTTTATATTATTCTTGGAACTATCAAGTATCATACTTGTATTTACATACATATAAATACATGTGAATAAAAAATAAAAAATAAAAAAAAAATCAATGTGTGTTGTAGTTTCATGTTAATTGTTAATTTATCAATGAGAACTCTAACAATATTAATATTGATTTATAGATAAAATGCTTTAATGCATATGATATATAAATTATTATATATATATGTTAATTTTTTTTTGAAGTAAACTCACTATTTTATGGTGTATTTATACTATTAATTTGTAATTGAAATAACAATTTTATGAAAAATATGATTTAACATATAATGCATTTAAATAAAATAATTTATTATTAGATGTTTTTCCTCTTTTCTCACATACATATATATGGGAATACATTTTTAGCAAGTCATACTAAGCAATTAATAACTACATATTAACTTGTTAATATAATAAATACAAATTAACTTGTTAATATAATTAATTTAATGTGTTACAAGTTTTTTTTAGGAAAGTAAAACCAATGATGGTGGCAAACATAGAGGAGAAAATTGCTAGGTTTTTGTAGGTGACTTTGACAAATATCACTTTGGCCTTTTTCCAAATAAATTGAAATGTTACCTATACTCAAAGATTTTCGGAAATGGTGTGCTTGTGTTCACGACCACAGGAATATTTTACACTCCCTTCGAATCCCTGTCCATCATCTTCAGTATTGGGAAGGTAGTTTTTGGTGCCGAGAAGACATCCTACAAATCCATTCAGATGGCGTAATCAGATATTGGTCTAGATCACGGGGAATAGAAAATGTGTGAGTAGGAAGGATACTTGCAAAGTGTTTGTTGAAATGTCTGAATAAGTGGCTTATTGTGGTAGAGAATATAAATCTTGTAAGATGTTTGAAAAAACACTCTAGAGAGTTGTGGTATCTCTCTAGCCAATGGATCGTGATTAACGCTCACATTAAAACCCTTTTGAAAAGGAACCAAAGATTTTAGATCTAAATTTAGACCCAGTAATGCAAGTATTTGGGGATGTTGATCTTCAAAAATTTCGAATTTTTGTCAAGTCCCTGAATTGAGAGTCTTTATGCATCAAGGTCAAAGAAGCAAATATTGTACTCATGCTCACTACCAATACTCAAAAGCTTATAGGAATCCCTATGGGGTCGATGAGGCTCCTTTACAAAAGGAGGGAACTCAAGATGGAAAATGGACTCAGAGATTATGGTATTAAGAAGGACGCATCAAGGACAACTGATGACTACATAATTGAAGGACCTAAAGAGATTGTTGAGAGTTTTCACAGTATCAAAGGTATAATTTTCGAGAATGGGTTGGATGTAGCATGTTCTTCTTCTAAAAAAAAATTAGACTTATATATTTAAAGGTAACACCTATGCTCTCATCAAATTTTCCCCTCTGTAATGTTTGAGTCAATGAATTGATGACAAATAGGACTCATTAGCCTATCCATCCTTGTAGGTTATTGATCCAAGCTTAAACAGGAACGCAAAAAATTACAGATATAACCATAAATATAGAGATGCAACAGAAGTAACACTTCATTTCATTAATCTCAGAATACTGAAATATACTTACAAACATAATGGAAATAAACTATCTTGGGCAATGGTAGCTTATCTCTAAGAAGAGATGTGGCAACTACATGCCTCTGAACTATGTTACAATGAGGCTCAAGGGCCTATTTATTACTGAACAACAAGAAAAAACCCTAAACAAAAAAAACCCTAACCCCAGGAGATGTAAAGCCAAGGGTTTGTGGACCCCGTTGGGGTTAGTTGGGCAACCAACTTCTCGAGGTTGTAACTTGGTCATATTATCCCCATTTGGCACGTACAATACCTCGTTGGAAATGTATCCCTGATTACTATAGGATTTACGACAAGCCCATGCACAAGGCTTCGTTCCTGCAACAGACCTCAAAAAAACGTCATTTAGTAGGTCAAAACTGCTCCGAAAGTTCAGGACTCGAAAAAATGCTAAAAATAGTAAACACTGAAATAAATAAGGAAACAGATGAAACCAACTCGAGCTCTAGGTGGAATAAGCGGGTGGCCACCAATATCCACCTGGATCAATCCTCCCCCCTTAGGAAGCAATGGTCCCCATTGTGTGCAAAGCCTCCATGAGGTGAGGAAATTTCTATTAAACCTGGTCCCTGGTGAACCACTTGCCCCAGTTAAGGAGTTGGCCTGCCTTGACAACTTGATATATCTAGATCCTCTTTTGGCGAGTGTTCTTGATCTGTGTGTCCATGAGTTGATCAATTGTGGCCTATTCCATGAAGTCCGGGTTGATCTCTGTTGGTGTGAGTTGTTCTGCAATGTCAGATGTGTCCAACAATTGTGGAAAGTATGGTTGAAGGCGGTCTACATTGAACACTGGGTGCATACCAAGGAACGGTGGGATGCTGAGCTCGAAGGCATTGTCACTGACTGCCTTGGTGATGATGTATGGACCATATCAGTGTAGGTGAAGCTTGCGGTGGGGTCCAACGAGGCACTCCTTCTGCATATGTAGTCAAACTTTGTCACCCACCTAGAACTTGTGCGACACTTGATGTTGATCATGGCGCTGCTTGTATTTAGCATTGGCTCTGTCCAATATATCATGGACCTGCTAACAGATGTGTTGAATGTGCTCAATGAAGTTTTTAGCTCTATCGAGTTTGGACTGCACGTGAGCTGAATCTTCCTGAGTGGTTGCAAATGATATGGCCACATCAATGTGACATAATGGATGAAATCCCAACCCTTTTGAAAGGGGTTGTAGCTTGTTGATCTATGGAGAGATCTGTTGTAGCTGAGATGGACATAGGGAATACTTTCATCCCATGTGCATGGATGCTTCGCGTTGTACATGCACATAATGTGTACAATCATCTTGTTTACAACCTCTATTTTGCCATCAGTTTGAGCATGGAAAGTCGTGGAATTAGTAAGTTTTGTATCCAGCATCGACCAGAGACTAAACCAAAATGCACGCAGGAATCTGCTATCTCGATCTGAGACAATGGACTGTGGGATCCAAAAGTGTACCCACACTCACTCAAAGAAGAGGTTAGTAGTGGCCTTTGTCGTGATACTCTTCTTACAGGCCACCATGATGGCCATCTTATAGAATTTGTCGACGACCACGAAAATGCAGTTGTTGTCATGCTTAGTAGAAGGAAGGCCTGACATGTAATCCATGGAGATAGATTCCCAAGGTCGATTAGGAGTAGGAAGAGGAGTACATAGGACTTGCTTCTTGATGGTTGGTTTGGCAATGGCATAGGCAGTGCAGGATATAATGTACTTCCCAACATCCTGATGAAGTATCGACCAACTAAAATACTTTTGCAATACCACCACTATTTCTCTACTCTGAAATGTCGAGCGACCCGACTGTATTGTGCCTGCCAAATCGTCTTGGCATGCTTGCTTAAAGGAACACATATGTGTCCCAAGTGGCATAACAATGCATCCTGAAGGTGAAAATTTGGAACTTGCTTCCCTTCTAGGAGTGTCTAGTATGTGCTTCCAAATTCTGGATCACTCTAGTAAAGATGCGGCCACCCCGAAGTCTCGTGCCCATAGGAGTCAAGCACAATGATCAACTTCATGACTGGTGGTTGGCTAAGGCAGTCTGCAACGTTATTGGTGTTTCCCTTTGTATACTTAATGTTAAAATGGAACTGTTGTAGGTAGGTGGACCATTTCTGATGGCGATCGTTTTGCAACTTCCCTTGTGTCTTTATGAATTGTAGGGGTTGGTGGTCTATGTGCATGACCATTTCCTTCCCCATAATGTAATGCTTCGATTGACGGTAGGCCTGCACAATGGAATACATTTATTTTTCGTAAGTGGGATACTTTTGGATTGTGTTTGAAAGTGTCTCACTATGGTAAAACACTGGATGCCCCTGCTGAGTTAGAACTGCACCAATAACATATTCAGAGGTCCCTGTCTCAATCTCAAATGGTTGTTGCGGGTCTAGTAATGTGAGCACTGGTGGAGAGTAGAGGCGATGATTTAACTCAACAAATGCCTTTTGTTGTGTTTCAAACCAAAACAGCTTCACTCTCTCTCTACCCTTGGTAACTTGACTTAAAGTCCAAGTGATATGAGAGAACCCTAACAAAAACCTGCGATAGAAATTGACAAGCCCTAGAAAGTTGTGGAGCTCTGTTAGAGTGGTTGGGGTTGGCCAATCCTGAATGACTTGTATCTTGGTTGGGTCCACATGGACACCCTTCTCATCAATGATGTACCCCATATATTGAACCTGGGTCATGCCAAAAATGCATTTCTCTAAATTGGCAAACATCTTGTGTTGTTGTAGGGTTTGAAGGACTTATTGAATATGGTGGAGGTGCTCTTCCCAACTCTAGCTGAATATCAAGATCTCGTCTAAATACACCACCACGAATGCATTGTTGAAGGGTTGCAAGATGTTGTCCATCAATCTCATGAAGGTTTCAAGGGCATTCATAAGCCCAAAAGGCATTACCAACCATTCGAAAAGGCCCTCCTTGGATTTGAAGGCAGTCTTCTACACATGGAAGGGTTCGATAGGAACCTGATGATAGCCGGAATTCAAGTCCATCTTGCTGAAATATTTGGCCCCCTTGAGTTGGTCTAGAAGGTCATCAATCCATGGGATTGGGTACCTATTCTGGACAGTAATCTTATTCAGTGCCCAATAGTTAATACAAAGTCTCTAGGTCCCATCCTTCTTCCATACGAATACAATTGGGCTCCCACAGGGTGATGAGCTTGGCCTAATGTGCCCTTTCTGCAACAACTCCTTAATCTACCTCTTGATCTCATCTTTCTCCATAACAAAGCATCAATAGATTGGTCCATTGGGTAGTGGCGTGCCCGGGGTCAGATCGATGGAGCGCTTGACCTGACAGTGCAGAGGTACCCCAGTAGGTGAGGTGCAAATGTCCCTATACTCCTCCATGACCTTGTCCATCTGTTGATGTTGTGCAGTAGAGCCCTGTCTGGAAGTCATGGCCACAACCTTCTTCTTTCCCCGTGGGCGTATCATAAGGAAAATAAATATCCTGGTGTGGGAAATAATCTTACTGCATTGCTTTGCCGTGATCAAAGAGATGGTGGTAGGCGGGGCTACCTATAGTATCGTATACAACTTATTTCCCAAAGTAATAATGATAGAGCGAGGTCTAGACTCATATACATCATGTCGGTTCCAAAAGTTTGGTTGTCCTAATAATACATCACAAACTTCAAGAGGAGCAACATCACACAATACCTCATCCGTGAAGGGCTTGATGTTGTAGGGAAGGCATCACTGTTGGATGATGCAGATATCTCATCCTTGGTGAAGCCACCCGATGGTGTATGGATGTGGATGTGTTGTCTTTGGTAGGCCCAACCGCTTCAAAACCTCTTTTGAAATGAGGTTCTTTTGGCTCCCACTATTGACAATGAACTGCAACGGAGAACCCTTCTCCCACATCTATGAGTGGAAGAGGCGTTCCCCCTCCTCTGGATCTTCAGGCTCATTTTTCTAGATTTTAGTGGTGGCCATTGTGGCAGTGGGCTCTGCATCAATGATTTACTTCCCTTTGTCATTCCCCTTGTCGGGTTCTGACTCAGAGTCAAAACCTACATTTGGTTCAGAAGCCTTCAACTCTGCCACCAATTGACTGCTTGGCCCGAAACTCACTTGTGTTTTGAGTGGAGCTCTTATGGAACTCACACCATTTTCTCGTGTCCTTCTTTGGTTTCATGGTGTTTTTATTTTCTTGCGGCTTCTGCGGGTTGCCTTGGGTCACCCCTCCTTGGCTTTGGCCTTTACTCTATGGTTTGGGGGCGCCTTTTCTTTACATCGGATTCACAGATCAAAAGTCTCGCTTCTTCTGGTTAAACTTTTTCTTGATCTCGACAACGTATCAGTATGCCATGCCAAGTGAGGAGATGTTTGGGAACTCCATCTCATCCTAGATGTACTTGTGTAGACAGCCGCGATACTTGACTACCAAATGCTGCTCATAATCCTTTATACCAAACTTCGTGCAGAGGGTATGGAAAAAATTTGTGAACTCCGACACATCATGGTCCCTTCCCTGCCATAGTGTGGTCCACTTTATGTATTTATCTTCATAGATCTCGACAGGGTAATATTGTTCCTTGATGGCATCTTGGAAAGAATCCAAAGTGGGTACAACTGAAAACAATGAGGATTCACACTTGTCCTTTTATTCACAGTAGGTTTCCCATTAGTCCTGGACGTGTGGGGCAACTTTGAGAAGTGAAAAAGTATTTTTTTCCTGATTGGAAAAATCATGAAATGAAAAATATCCTTCCAACAGATTCAACCATTTATGTATGGTGTCTGCATCAATCTAGCCCTCAAATATGGGACTATCAAAGTTAACTTACACCTTAAAAGGAGTGGTGTCTCCAGAGTGGTTGTTGGATGAATATGTGTCGCCTGTGGGTAGTCGTCGAAGGATCTGGGAAAAGTTATCCATCACTGCGTTCCTCTGTCGCTTGAGGGCTTCCTCAAGCAATATTTTGAAAGTATCTCCTGCCCCCTCATTTTTCTTTTCTTCTGCAATGTGAGGTTGTCGGGGTTTGCGAGGCTGACCTTGCAAAGGTTCAACTAGATAGATCCCTAACTCCTGATACCATGATGAATCAAGTGCCAACTGGTGATCAAGCCACATCAAAAGGAGTACCATAGGTTAACAATATTTACATCATTGAATGACACTACAACATGAATCACATATCATAAACATATTAATGTTATAAACATATGCTAAGGGTCATGCTATTTTGTACAAGCCAAAAGGTCTTATCATTATATAATCACTATAGAATATGTCAAGAGGTATTAAAAGGGTCAAGTATATACATGAAGTTAGCCATACTTTGGTCATGAAATTAAAAGTCAATGTTTAGGTAGCTAGGCTAGCAAAATTGAAGTCCTAAACTTTATATTATTCTTGGAACTATCAAGTATCTTTGGTACATACATATAAATAAATGTGAATAAAAAAATTTTCAATGTGTGCTGTAGTTTCAATTTAACTGTTAGTTTATTTGGAGAACTCTAACAATATTAATATGGACAATGTATTTTATAGATAAAATGTTATAATGCATAGGATATATAAATAATTTTAATTATCTCTCTCTCTCTCTCTCTCTCTCTCTCTCTCTCTCTCTCTCTCTATATATATATATATATATATATATATATATGTATGTATGTATGTATGTATGTATGTATGTATGGTTACAACTTTTGAAGTAAATTCACTATTTTATGGTGTATTTATACCATTAATTTGTAATTGAAATAACAATTTTATGAAAAATATGATTTAGCATATAATGCATTTAAATAAAATAATTTATTATTAGATGTTCTTCCTCGTTTGTGCTCCTAGCAGCACAAATGATTACATTATTCAAGGACCAAAGAAGATCATTGAAATTTTCTACTCTTTGAAGGACATCTTACCAATGTATCCCTGCACCCGCAGCTAGGCTAAGTTAAGCTAAAGTATCCATTATCATGTTGTGCATTCTACTAGTAAGCTAAAATAAAGAGTAGCTTGCCTGGCTCCATCGAATGTATGGCCACATATGTTTCTTTCCACTTTCGGAATATTTTCATATCACAAGTTTCATAGATCAAACATTCCGACTCTGTCTTTTGATTACACCGTAAATTGTTGGATAAAGTATTGTCTGAGATGTTCTTCCTCTCTCTCTTTTTTTTTTTAATGTTATTTATAAGTTGTAAAATCCTAAAAATTTGGTTTCCTTGACTAAGTTAAATTGGGTTATACATGATGTACACAGAGGAAACGATGCTCTTGACCCTAGCAAGTTTATATTTAAAAGAAACCTAAATTTATAAATGGAATGGAATATGGTAAGGTTGTTATGGAATAACTTTTAAAAACAAACATGGCATTTGAATAGCAAAACAACGTAACAGGTATGTGGCTAGGCAATAGAGTTTTCAAAAGAAAATATGGTGCCTTTTTGTTTATTTATTTGAATAAAAGACATATATATGAAGTAGTTAATCATAAGAGGTTTTTTTTTGTTTTTGTTTTTCCAAAAATCCGTTGATAAAAGTTTTCATCACATTTTGTAATAAATATGCCTTCCTCTTCATCAATTAGAATAATAACTTAACACGGATATAATAATTATTTATATTCAATTTAATTATTTAAAAATATATAACAACAAAATCAAAATTATTGAGCTAAGAGGCTCATTCAACAACCTAGTATAAGGGGATGTGTAAGTCTGTCCATCAGATCTCCCGATATGGACAATTTGAATTGGAATGACCCCACTCAAGTTAAACTTGAAAAATAATTTTTTGATAGATCTGTCCATGCATTCAATCCATGCAACGAAAATCAAATAAATATCGCTATTCATCCAAATGATGACGAACATCCTTGCTTAAAGAACATTGAACAAATATTTCAATATGATGAAATGATGGACTATGAAGAACTTCTCAGTTGTTTTGAGCACCACATAATGTGCAATGAGAAATCATGCCTTCGAAAGAAGGGTGGAAAGTTTGTGTGTAGATATAAGGCACCATGGGAGCTATGCAAAATGTCAAGACTTTATGTTGATGAGAGGGGAAAAAATATATGAACCTAGATGAAATGATGATATATTAAATACACATAATCGTGAAACATTAATAATGTGTGTAAGGTCCCACCTTACCAACCATCAATAGTAAAGAGAAGTAAAGTTCACATTGAATACTATTAGTCAATTTTTATTTTTATTTAATTTTTGTTTTACTCATA
Organism: Pinus tabuliformis; assembly: GCA_031772625.1. Taxonomy (NCBI): domain Eukaryota; kingdom Viridiplantae; phylum Streptophyta; class Pinopsida; order Pinales; family Pinaceae; genus Pinus; species Pinus tabuliformis. Next base: position 385,475,915 of record CM062813.1, read on the forward strand.
ATATGACTAACTTAGCTATCATGTAATCATGTTCCTGTAACTATTTCAATGTAATAATATAACATAAGAAGTTAGGGATAACTTTCCCTTAAGACTGGTTCCAAAACACATTTCCTCTCAAGATTAAAAGATCATAACATGTGCTCTTTTCATACTTATACATGAGCTCTAAGTAAGGATGGAAATAAATTCTACCATAATTCCATGTGCGAACATTAAGCTAGATCAACCTATTTGATTTCCTAGATTATGCTAAATAAGCTTCATTTATTGACTCTTGATATCATAACCACAAAAGTATTATACTTCTTTTACAAAAATCACATATAAGTGTATGAGTATTAACCTACCTATAGCAAGGTAACTGAGGGAAGAATATGTCTCTCTTCATCAATAAATCTAATAAATATGATATGTTTATGAAATAGAATCAAAAAATATATTGACCCAACAACATTTCCAAATTCATCAATTAAAATTCCCAATCCCAATTATTAAGGCAATGTTGCAATCATGAGAATTATATAATGAATGTTGAAACAAAAGCAACTACTGTTACTAATTCAGAAGCATGTTATTCTTCAAAAAGTGTCATGTAAAACAATGAAACTGCATAAATTGGGCACAATTAGTTGTTTTCTACAGTCATTGAAGCACAAGAATGCACCCATGAACACATGCAGCTCAGACAAAACTTATTATGTTCACTTGCACAAAGTCGTACAGAAAGTCAATATAAAATTGTTTCCAACAACCCCCTTTTTTATGAAAGATTTAGATAATAAAAGTAACAACAATCCTATTCTATATTCACACTTCAGCAAATTATTAAATTAATTTTCACGTTCATACCAAAAACTTGCAGACATAAGAAGCTACATCCATCAAATAGTCTATTCATAAATTTCTAGTACATAAAAACTACGGTAAGTAGGACTTTGACAATTTATATGCACAAAAACTACAACCATTCATGTCTTTTGATATACAGTTTGCATGACGGTAAGTAGGACTTTTACTCTAACAATTTATATGCACAAAAACTACAGCCATTCATATCTTTTGACAAACACTTTGCATGACGGTAAGTAGGACTTTTACTCTAACAATTTATATGCACAAAAACTACAACCATTCATGTCTTTTGACAAACACTTTGCAAACATGCAATCTACAGCCATTGAGGCATTTTGACAAACACTTTGCAAGCATGCAATCTACAACCATTGAGGCATTTTTCCAAACACTTGGCAACAATGAATTTGAGATTCTTTTTCAACCTATTCAACTCAGAAAATTCAGAAATTGAAACTTCAAATGTTGGCATCTTAAAACAAGAACTAAACAATCTTAGTTTTTCATCAAAAACTCGAAAACAGACACATATAATTGATAGCAACAATATGTAAAATCACCCAGATTTTTGATCTGGGTTCTAAAAAGTACTTTTTTGGAATCAAATGGGGGGTTAAATGGCCAAATGGCATGGATACCCCCTGATGTTGAGCGGAAAAGTAACATAACGTTCCAGAGATGTGATTTATTAAAACAACAACAACAAAACATTCCTACTATCTCATTTATCACTTTGTCAAACACTTAGTGTGAAAAATTCATCTACAACTGTACATGGAGAAAAAAAAACTCAAATTTATGATAATATGGTATTTTAGTCAACTCATGGCAACCTGCAATGGACAAAAATTCATTATAAAAAGAACTTAAAACTTTGGCAACACATTATTGTTTTAATCCACCTGCATGTACATATTCGACTACAACTGCCATTCATTATTGGTTAGCTCATAAATAAATATGTAAATATCTCATAAACATTCACGAGTAGAAATTTCCAATGAATTTTAAAGTTATACAACACTTTTAAATTAATAAAAAAACTAAAATTTTAAGAATGCTTATGAACATACCTGGCAGTGTATTTATACAATTCCAAAAATATGGGAATATGCTCCAACTCCAATGAGATTGTGCTCCTGCTCCAATATCCTTACCAACTCATTATGAACCATTCAGTTTTCCTCCCAACCATATCCAGGGAGAACTTCTCCCCCTGGAACCCCCGAGCTGTAAGAGCTCACAAACAATACCAAAATATAGCAGTAGAGAGATATCCAAGGCAAGCTGAGGAAGATAAGTTTCACTTCCTCCCAACACCACTCATGGTCAACTCCACTAGGTAGAGCTACATAGTAATTTAGATTAGGAATTTCAAAATCATTTCGAAAGCAATTGGCTACTCTCCAAGTCTCTCACTCTCATAATATTTTTCAAATCTCTCCAACTCTTGGTATCACAATGCACCTCCCTCCCCCAAGTGAGAATACATGAGACACATATATAGGAGGAGCAACAAATTCTTGTCATAAAGGAGGAGTAATATGCATGCATTGTATTCCATTTAGAGGAGTGTAACTCATGCCATTAAGGAGAGGTATGCATGCCTTAGTTAAGGATAGTGTAACTTATGCATTAAAGAGAGCATAAGAGGAATCTTTTATGACATGTCTTTAATGAGTTGAAGAGGAATATGCCATTCTTTGATGAGTGCATAAAATAGAGTGTAATGTATTATTAAAAGAGAGAGATTTACATAGAGCCATGAGAGTCATCAAGGAGAGAGGTGTGAAGTGATTGAGGAGATGAAGGTGACTTGTAATTCTCTTTTAATAATAATATCATAGTCTCATAAAAGATAATAATAATATTAATAATATTGAGGATTAATTTGAGATTGAACGATTAGGATTGATTAATGATAAGTTAAGTGATTTTCCTTCAACTATACTTGATTGCCAATTTATGTAAGGTGATTTACTATTTTTGGAAAGTCATGCTTGAGATGCTAGACATGACTTTGTATTTTTAGAAATTCACTCTAGGATTGTTAGAAAAGAGGTTTTATTAAGGAAATTCATCCTCGAGCTTCCCATGAGTGGTATTTTTCTTCCAGAGAATAGGGATTCCGTACCCCTATTGCATGCATCTTTGTGCCTTAGTAGATTGAGGACTCCACACCCTGATCTACTCTAAAGATCCAAGATTCCACACCTTGATCTTTTTAAATATTCAGGACTCTGCGCCCTAAACATTTTATTATAGATACAAGACTCCACGTCTTTATCTTTCATGGATTTAGGACTCCGCGCCCTAATTTCCATGGCTTCTCATCTACTCTTATTTGAAACTTCACGCTTCACCTTAAGGTACTGATTGTGAGCTCATACCCATCTGATGGTTCGTTGGTAAGGCCTTGTTCTAAGACCTGCACACATCACAATCTCATAGATCAAAGGAATCAATGAATTTCATAATTAACTTATTCACATTTTACCAAAGATTGTGCATGACTTCCACAACCATTTTGGTTCTAGAGAAATGACTTCCGCAGCCATTTAAAATTTGAACATCCTTGTTTGAAAATAACCACGTTCCATATCACATCCTACTCAATACAAGATTAAGCATATAAAATCATAAAAATCATGTATCATGACTTCCACAATCATTTATAATTTGAGCATCCTTCTTTGCAAATAACTATGTACTTGCCACATCTTGCTCATTACAATATTAAACATATATAATCATATAAATCATGTATCATCCATAAATCATAATTAACCATATGTTCCACATAACCATGATCATCCATGGATCTATGTGTCTCAATCCTGAATCAACATCCATGTCATACACATATTATGAAACTAAGATACCAAAAGAGAAAACATTGATAATATGTTCTTAACCAAAATCAATTCTTATACACACAACCATAGATATTATCCTAAGCACACAACAACTAGGTGACCCAAACCAGGTCTATAGCATATAAGCATGTACATAAGTTTCTCACGCATAATATTATATCATTATATCAAAATCACCCTCTCTAAGTGTCATCAAAGCTATCTCACCAAGAAGGGACACTACATACTCCCCCTCTTGGGCTAAACTTGGCCCGAAGTTTTTCCTACAGTCATAAGATACTTAGTTATTTTTGATTCTCCTATCACTAAGGTGTTAACCTTATGTATATGTATTTGATATATTTTTCTTCATGCCAAACCATAGTTTAATGTTTTCTAAATTGGAAGCAACTCCATGAAAACCGAAACATACCATTCTTAATCAAGTAGAAAATATATCCATGCCATATTAGGCATGTTTCTATATAAAATGCCAAATATTTCTATATCAAAACCAACCATACAATTTATAGTACCATATCAAAATACTATTTTATGTAATTGATATGACATCTAATTAAGATATCTATAATATTTTGATATTCTACATGTTCTTTTTCATAGTCTACATGAATCCTACATGTGTCATCTTCTTGGTTCTATAGTACATTGAGCTTTCCAAGCTATAAATAGCTCACACATTGGTTGTAAAAAAAAAAAATAATGGTCCATCCCATCTGACAATAAAATTTGCATACAAGAAGCATAAAATCATCCACATACAATTGCCAGTGAAACTATGCAACAAAACATGATGTCATATATAAAACCCACTCTTACATCTCACTTAATTTATGTCTTCTCAATCCAAGTTTCCCCTTTTCATTCCATAAGACATTCTTGCAATCAAAATCTTTAGGATCTACCTATAGTTTTTACTAAATGCTTAATCTTTAGGAAAAATTACAATTTTAGGTTTAAGACACCATTTTTTTTTTAAACTAACAAGCTAAGGTTCCATACAGTCCTCATTGACCCACTTTTGTATTATAGACCATTCCTTTAATTCCCATAATCTTCATTATTATTCACTTCTCTTACTTGAGAATCAATTATGAATGATTTAGTTAGAAGATATTCATTCCAAAAATAATTAAATATATCTTTTCGAAAGTGGCTTGTAATCAAGAACAACTTTTGTAATTATACAAATACAATATCTATATTATTGAATCTATCTTGATAACTATAAGTCAACTTGTTTTCCCACTATAAAATCACTCGTAATTTCTATTCAATAATTAATCAATCCATTTGGTTTCACATCTTATTCCTTACTATTAATACATACACACAAACAAACAAAAAACAAGTTATGAAAACCATACATTTCTCAAATTATGAAGAATCTTGTTGATTTTAAATAAGCTTTAGACTATCATAAAGACATTTCTAGCCTAAGGATAAGGGTTTTTTTTTTTTTTTTTTTTTTTTTTTTACTACCTCTCAAAAGATTATAACCTTTTGCAGGATTACTAACTACTCATACAACTATACATCCAAGAACAAAAGTCCTAAATCCTTCAATCTCTTCCATTCCACATATAATACAATCATCTTAGGCTTCTAAATCATGCAAGAATTCCAATTCATCAAAATGTGATCTCACTCTCCTTCAATTTCTCCCTCCAAAAATATCACTTCTTGTAAAACAAGAACTCAACTAAGCTTTTCATTAATCACATACCTTTTTCTTTAAGTTCAAATAAAACAAAGTTCTCACCACATAAAATGTTTATCTTCTAAACATGTTATTCTCTTAACAATTTACAAGTTAATCAAATTCCAAGAAAGTAGTTCATCAAGTTCATAAACAATATGAATTTTGACTCAATCACCTAACTAGCAATAGTTTAGAGCAGTTCATGAGTTAAATCCTCATAATTTCTCTAATTAATTTGGTTAAATAGAATTCAACCAATATTCAACTCACAAAATAATTAAAGAGACTATTATGGCTTTCCTATACCTAATTTGTCTTGAGCCAATAGAAAGGATATTTCATCAACTTATCACAATAATATTTTTCTACATTTCAATCATTTGAAAATCATTTTAATTCTACCTAAATCCAACACATACAAAATAATTAAAATACTAGAGGATAGATACCTAGTTCACACTTGACTCCATATATCAAAATCAATTATTCCAAACATTCTAAACCACCTAATGGTGTTTAGTATACCAATCTTAGTATCTTCATTTGTAATAAAAATAAAATAATGGATTTAAATCTCAAGCAAATTCATGTTACGAATCTCTATCCATTTAACTTTAATTACACATAATCAATCCTCCTTAATCATGTCTGAGATTTCATCAAAATATTTTTGTTCATTCTAACCAGAAGAATTACTTAGCTCATAGATATATGTTAGTATGGATTCCACACCCATACCTTACCTCATTACTTAGCTCATAGATATACGTTAGTATGGATTCCACACCCATACATTTGCTCATAGATATATGCTAGTATGGATTCCACACCCATACATTAGCTCATATATATATATATATATATATATATATATATATATATATATATATATATATATATGCTAGTATGGATTCCACACCCATACATAACTTAGGGAAAACATAACCTTCAAGTGTTCCTTCAAATGGCTTCCACAACCCTTCATGCACCAATCATTTAAGCCTCTTGTTTATTAGGAAGGTCATACCTCAACCTAGTATTTGAGTAATTTCAAGTTATTTGATGCATAAAGTCAACCCAAACTACACAAAGTCATGTCAAAGAAATCATAGGAATTCCATTCTTACTCATTAAGAATGTATTCCCAAATCATATTTTAACACATCAAATTAATGCACATACATTACTCTTGAATCTTCATTCATAGTTAAAAGTGACATCCTTCAAGTTAGCTTCTGTTAAGTTTCCATTAGTGTAGGTAAGAAAAGAGTCAAAATTAACATGATGAACTCAATCATCATGTTAATTGAATATTGGCCTTACACTTGACACACATTCCCAAAGAATACACACCAATGCCATCATGCTATAGTTTAGATTAGGCTAATATTTTTCTTGGTAGATACAATTTCAACTAGTAGAGATGGCTAGTAGGCCCATATCACATTGATAATGATGCATTAAACATATATGAAACCATGCATCCACTCCACATATCTCACTCACCCATTGAAAATCAAACCATTCACATGCTTGGGTTTAACCCCAACTTCTCAAGCACATCCTTTCCCTACATGTCTTTAAGTCATTTATCATATTTCTTATAATTTTTCTTAACAAAATATAAAGGAATATAAGAAGCCATTCTTTTTCTTTCATGAGTTTCTAAATGAAATAATAATAATAATATCCTTTATGCAACCAATATGCTTCCAAGTCAACATACACAATAATTCAACATGCATGCAAAATAACCATTCATGCATCAACCTACAAGCAAGCATGTTGGCCCATTAGGCCCTAGTGTTTTAACTTGGCTTTGATACCATATGTAAGGTCCCACCTTACCAACCATCAATAGTATAGAGAAGTAAAGGTCACATTGAATACTATTACTCAATTTTTATTTTTATTTTATTTTTGTTTTACTCATAATATGACTAACTTAGCTATCATGTAATCATGTTCCTTCAACTATTTCAATGTAAGAATATAACATAAGAAGTCAGGGATAACTTTCCCTTAAGACCAATTCCAAAACACATTTCCTCTCAAGTTTAAAATATCATAACATGTGCTCTTTTCATACTTATACATGAGCTCTAAGTAAGAGTGGAAATAAATTCTACCATAATTCCATGTGCGAACATTAAGCTAGATCAACCTATTTGATTTCCTAGATTATGCTAAATAAGCTTCATTTATTGACTCTTGATATCATAACCACAAAAGTATTATACTTCTTTTACAAAAATCACATATAAGTGTATGAGTATTAACCTACCTATAGCAAGGTAACTGAGGGAAGAATATGTCTCTCTTCATCAATAAATCTAATAAATATGATATGTTTATGAAATAGAATCACAAAATATATTGACCCAACAACATTTCCAAATTCATCAATTAAAATTCCCAATCCCAATTATTAAGGCAATGCTGCAATCATGAGAATTATATAATGAATGTTGAAACAAAAGCAACTATTGTTACTAATTCAGAAGCATGTTATTCTTCAAAAAGTGTCATGTAAAACAATGAAACTACATAAATTGGGCACAAGTAGTTGTTTTCTACAATCATTGAAGCACAAGAATGCACCCATGAACACATGCAGCTCAGACAAAACTTATTATGCTCACTTGCACAAAATCCTACAGAAAGTCACTATAAAATTGTTTCCAACAACCCCCTTTTTTTTATGAAAGATTTAGATAATAAAAGTAACAACAATCCTATTCTCTATTCACACTTCAGCAAATTATTAAATTAATTTTCACGTTCATACCAAAAACTTGCAGACATAAGAAGCTACATCCATCAAATAGTCTATTCATAAATTTCTAGTACATAAAAACTATGGTAAGTAGGACTTTTACTCTAACAATTTATATGCACAAAAACTACAACCATTCATGTCTTTTGACAAACACTTTGCATGACGGTAAGTAGGACTTTTACTCTAACAATTTATATGCACAAAAACTACAGCCATTCATATCTTTTGACAAACACTTTGCATGACGGTAAGTAGGACTTTTACTCTAACAATTTATATGCACAAAAACTACAACCATTCATGTCTTTTGACAAACACTTTGCAAACATGCAATCTACAACCATTGAGGCATTTTGACAAACACTTTGCAAGCATGCAATCTACAACCATTGAGGCATTTTGCCAAACACTTGGCAACAATGAATTTGAGATTCTTCTTCAACCTATTCAACTCAGAAAATTCAGAAATTGAAACTTCAAATGTTGGCATCTTAAAACAGGGACTAAAAAATCTTAGTTTTTCATCAAAAACTCAAAAATAGACGCATATAATTGACAGCAACAATATATAAAATCACCCAGATTTTTGATTTGGGTTCTGAAAAGTACTTTTTGGGAATTAAATGGGGGGTTAAATGGAAAAATGGCACGGATACCCCCTAATGTTGAGCGGAAAAGTAACAGAACGTTCCAGAGATGCGATTTATTAAAACAACAACAACAAAAACATTCCTACTATCTCATTTATCACTTTGTCAAACACTTAGTATGCAAACTTCATCTACAACTGTACATGGAGAAAAACAAAACTCAAATTTATGATAATATGGTATTTTAGTCAACTCATGGCAACTTGCAATGGACAAAAATTCATTATAAAAAGAACTTAAAACTTTGGCAACACATTATTGTTTTAATCCCCCTGCATGTACATTCTCAACTATAGCTGCCATTCATTATTGGTTAGCTCATAAATAAATATGTAAATATCTCATAAACATTCACAAGTAGAAATTTACAATGAATTTTAAAGTTCTACAACACTTTTAAATTAATAATAAACTAAAATTTCAATAATTCTTATGAACATACCTGGCAGTGTATTTATACAATTCCAAAAAGATGGGAATATGCTCCAGTTCTAATGAGATTGTGCTCATACTCCAATATCCTTACCAAATCATTATGAACCATCCGTTTTTCCTCCCAACCATATCCGGGGAGAACTTCTCCCCCTAGAACCCCTGAGTTGTAAGAGCTCACAAACAATACCAAAATATAGTAGTAGAGAGATATCCAAGGAAAGCTGAGGAAGATAAGTTTCACTTCCCAACACCACTCATGGTCAACTCCACCAGGTAGAGCTACATAGTAATTTATATTAGGAATTTCAAATTCATTTCGAAAGCAATTGGCTACTCTCCAAGTCTCTCACTCTCTTAATATTTTTCAAATCTCTCCAACTCTTGGTATCACAATGCACCTCCCTCCCCCAAGTGAGAATACATGAGACACATATATAGGAGGAGCAGCAAATTCTTGTCATAAAGGAGGATTAATATGTATGCATTGTATTCCATTTAGAGGAGTGTAACTCATGCCATTAAGGAGAGGTATGTATGCCTTAGTTAAGGATAGTGTAACTTATGCATTAAAGAGAGCGTAAGAGGAATATTTTATGACATGTCTTTAATGAGTTGAAGAGGAATATGCCATTCTTTGATGAGTGCATAAAATAGAGTGTAATGTATTATTAAAAGAGAGAGATTTACATAGAGCCATGAGAGTCATCAAGGAGAGAGGTGTGAAGTGATTGAGGAGATGAAGGTGACTTGTAATTCTCTTTTAATAATAATATCATAGTCTCATAAAAGATAATAATAATATTAATAATATTGAGGATTAATTTGAGATTGAACAATTAGGATTGATTAATGATAAGTTAAGTGATTTTCCTTCAACTATACTTGATTGCCAATTTATGTAAGGTGATTTACTATTTTTGGAAAGTCATGCTTGAGATGCTAGACATGACTTTCTATTTTTAGAAAGTCACTCTAGGATTGTTAGAAAAGAGGTTTTATTAAGGAAATTCATCCCTGAGCTTCCCATGAGTGGTATTTTTCTTCCGAAGAATAGGGATTTCGTACCCCTATTGCATGCATCTTCGTGCCTTAGTAGATTGAGGACTTCGCGCCCTGATCTACTCTAAAGATCCAAGATTCCACACCTTGATATTTTTAAATATTCAGGATTTCGCACCCTAAACATTTTATTATAGATACAAGACTCCACGTCTTTATCTTTCATGGATTTAGGACTCCGCGCGCTAGTTTCCATGGCTTCTCATTTACTCTTCTTTGAACTCTACGCTTCACCTTAAGGTACTGATTGTGAGCTCATACCCATATGATGGTTCATTGGTAAGGCCTTGTTCCAAGATTTGCACACATCACAATCTCATAGATCAAAGGAATCAATGAATTTCATAATTAACTTATTCACATTTTACCAAGGATTGTGCATGAATTCCACAACCATTTTGGTTCTAGAGAAATGACTTCCGCAACCATTTAGAATTTGAACATCCTTGTTTGAAAATAACCACATTCCATATCACATCCTGCTCAATACAAGATTAAGCATATAAAATCATAAAAATCATGTATCATGACTTCCACAGTCATTTTGTTGGGTCCCTATAATACTAGTGATTACCCCATTACTATTGTAGTTGTATCCCTTATTAATATTGTTGTGCCCCTATTTCCCCCATATTGTTATTACTGTGCCCCATAGAATCCCTCTATTGTTATTTTTGTGGCTTTATATTATTATTGTTAGGTCGGCTGGGTTATATTGTGACTCCTTAGACTCCTATATATAGAAAGGAGGTTTTGTCATTTGAATCATCCAAGAATTGCTCATTTATGTAATGTAAAGGAGGTTGCCCCCTTGAAGAGGCTGAATTCTAAGGCGTGGATCTCTCTTTTCTATCTTTTTGTGAGCTGGTTTCATAACATTTGGTATCAGAGCTTTGGATTCTAGGGTTTTGCTGCTCCAAACAAGTCACCGTGGAATTTTCGCTATAACTTTTTTTCTACGACGTTTTAGAAGCTAAAAAAAAAACCCATTTGAGAAGAAATCACGTTGAATCTCGGGTCCGAATTTTAGATCTTTTCTCACTATATTTTCGGATATATGATCTGAGGAAGTTGGTCTTTTTGAAGACTCTTGAATTACATTCCAAACAGGTGACTTGGGGAAAATAGTCATAACTTTCTCTCTGAGCATCGGATTGAAATTTTGTAAGAAGGTACAAAAAGAGGACGGACTGTAGTTTCTTGTATATCTTTTTCAGATCCAAAGGTCGAAACAGTGACTCGTGGCACGTCGTACAAGTTTGCTCTACTGAACTAGTCTATAATCAGGTCATCTTGGGAGATTGTGCATAACTCTTCCTTGGAGAATCCAACTTGGATCAGACTGGTGGTTTGGAAAGAGGACATAGAGGGCTACTACAGGTCGCAATTTCAGAACTAGATGATCCGAAATTGCAGAGATACATCAGATTCAATATCAAGCATCTACAAAGTGAAAAAAGGTGTGTAGTTTTTTTTAAATTTTTGCATAAGCTTGGTTTGAAATATTAGTTTGAATTGGTAATTGATGCCTCGAGGAAAGAAATGCAAACACCTAGTAAGCAACCTGAAATCTCTAGCATGAATTATGAAGAAGAAGAAGAAATGCAACATGATATATCAAAATTACGAGACCAAGTGCAACAAGTGTCACTTGCACAAAAAGCAACAAAATCTAAGATGGATGGTTTAAGGAAAGATGTAGAAGCTAAGATGGATGGTTTAAAGAAAGGTATAGAAGCTAAGATGGATTGTTTAAAGAAAGGCGTAGAAGCTAAGATGGATGGCATGGAAGCTAAGATGAATGGCATGGATGCTAAAATTGATGGCATGGATGATAAGATGGAAGAATTGAAGATAAATATGAATAAGTTGCTACAAGAAATGGTCACTAATGGTGAAAGGGTAGTAAAGGAAACTCATGATGAGAACAAAAGAAATGCTAATCATGATTCCATAGACTCTAATGTTGGATTGAAGACCCACCATATTCCAAAAATCGATATGAGGAAGTTTGATGGAAAGGATCCCGCAACATGGATATTACAAATGGAGCAATTTTTCGATCTCAATAATGTGCAAAACACACAAAAGGTATGTATTGCAACTTTATATTTGGAACCAAATTAGTTTGTATGGTATCAATGGCTTTGCTCTTGTAAACAAATTATCACTTGGGCAATTTTTACGGAAGAATTGACAGCACATTATGAGGATACAAAAAGCAACACCTTTTTTAGCCAATTGATAAGTCTCAAACAAAAGGGTTCAATAATGGAGCACATTGAGGAGTTCCAAAAATTGAACATAAGGGTAAAAAATATTCCAGAGGAGCATAGGATTGATGTGTTCATAGGGACTTTAAAGGATAATATCCAACATGATGTTCGCCTTTGGGAACCTGATTCATTAGAGAAGGCATTCAGGTTAGCAAGAAAAATGGAAAGCAAAATTATGGCAACCAGGAAGCATACCACTCACAACTATAAAGATGGAAGTGTTGTTGCCCCTAGTCTTCCACAACCTATAAGGTTGACACCACAACAATTGGAAGAAAAAAGAGCAAAAGGGCTTTGTTATAGTTGTGATAGCAAATACACTAAAGGTCATAAGTGTGCTGAGAAGAAATTATTCTACATAGATTGTGAAGAGGAAGAAGAAAAGGAGCAAGAAAGGTCAAAAGAAGAGGATATATTCGAGGAACAAAGCCTAGATAAAGAAGAAATGAATCCGACCATATCTTGTAATGCATTGGCAGGAATTACCACTCCTCAAACCATCAAGATAGAAGGACAAATCAAGAAGAAAAAGGTAATAGTGTTGATTGATTCAGGAAGTACCCACAATTTTATTCATTGTAAGGTAGCAAAAGAATTGAATTGCTTCTTATATCCAGCACCAGAGTGTCAAGTGATGGTTGCAAATGGAGGAACAATAAATTGCTCTAGAAAGTGCCATAATATCAAGCTATCCATGGGAGAATATGTATTGACTAGCCCAATGCTTTCCATTCCAATGGGAGGTGCTGATGTTGTACTAGGAGTCCAATGGCTACAATCCTTGGGTACAATAGCTTTTAATTTTCAAGAACTTTTCATGAAATTTTCTGTGGAAGGAAAGGAAGTTGAATTAAGGGGTATTGCAGGGAAATTGGGAAAGATAATCAGCTCTAACGGTATGACAAAGCTTCTAAAAAAGGAACAAAGAGGTGTAATTGCACAATTATGTTCGCTAGATGTTTCCACATTGGAATCATCTATTTCTCCAGATCTCCAAAAAGTCTTGGAAAATCATTTCAAGGTATTTGAGACTCCCAAAGGTCTCCCACCTATTCGTGATCATGATCATGCTATTCATCTGATTCCAGGAAGTGTTCCTCCAAACATCAAGCCGTACAAATATCCCTATGCCCAAAAGAGTGAAATTGAACGTATGGTTGCAGAAATGCTAGAGGCTGGTATAATTCAACCGAGTCAAAGTTCTTTCTCTGCTCCAGTAGTATTGGTGCACAAGAAGGATGGATCATGGCACATGTGTCCGGATTATAGGGAGCTCAACAAGCTCACTATTAAAGATAAGTTTCCCATTCCTGTCATTGATGAATTACTGGATGAATTGCATGGATCAATTTACTTCACCAAGTTGGATCTTCGTTTAGGATATCATCAAATCAGAATGAAGACTGAAGACATTCCGAAAACAACATTTAGAACTCATGAGGGTCATTATGAATTTTTGGTCATGCCTTTTGGCCTTACCAATGCACCTTCAACATTTCAAGGTTTGATGAATTCCATTTTCAAACCATTCCTTAGAAAATTTGTGTTAGTATTTTTTGATGATATACTAATCTATAGCAAGTCTTGGAAGGATCATGTTGAACATGTTGACAGGGTGCTACAACTATTGGAGGAGAAACAATTATATGCAAAAAGATCCAAATGTTTCTTTGGAGTACAAGAGGTGGAATATCTGGGTCATATTGTATCTCATGAAGGAGTTAAGGTAGACCCTAGCAAAATTAAAGCCATTAAGGAATGGAAAATCCCCACATCCATAAAGCATCTGCGAGGATTTCTCGGGTTGACAGGGTATTATCGCAAGTTTGTTAAGAATTATGGGAGAATAGCAGCACCTCTAACAACATTATTGAAGAAAGATGCATTTTCATGGACTCCAGAAGCAACAAAGGCCTTCGAACATCTTAAAGAGGCAATGTGCCAAGCACCAGTCTTAGCTACACCAAACTTCACAAAAACCTTTATTGTGGAATGTGATGCTTCAGGAAATGGAATTGGTGTTGTTTTAATGCAAGATGAAAGACCCATTGCTTTCGAAAGTCGTCCAATCAAGGGAAAGTTTTTACACAAAGCTATTTATAAGAAGGAAATGTTGGCAATACTCCATGCACTTAAGAAATGGCGACCCTACCTAATGGGAAGACACTTAAAGGTAAAAATGGATCATGATAGCCTTAAATACTTTTTAGAACAAAGATTATCCTCTGAAGAGCAACAAAAGTGGGTCACAAAGATGTTGGGTTATGACTTTGAAATCATCTACAAAAAAGGGAAGCAAAATGTGGTGGCAGCACTCTCAAGAAAGGATGAGGATGTGGAAGCATTGTTGTGCGCCATTTCTATTATCCAACAAGATTGGATAAACGAAGCAAGGGAGGAATGGAAGAATGATGAAGAAGTGTGGGCACTTATTCGAAAGTTACAACAAGATTCCAGTACGTCTGATACATTTAGCTGGCAAAATGATTCGTTATGGTACAAAGATCGCTTATACCTCTGTAAGAATTCCCAGCTAAAACAAAATATTCTTATGGAATTGCACACTTCTCCCTTAGGAGGGCACTCAGGATTTTAAAAAACTTACCACAGGGTTAAGAAGGAATTTTTTTGGGAGGGCCTTAAATCAGATATTCAAAAGTTTGTGGTGGAATTTTTGGTTTGCCAAAAAAATAAAGTTGAAACAATTAAGACACCGGGTCTATTACAACCTTTATCCATTCCAAGCCAACGTTGGGAGGAGGTTTCAATGGATTTTATCATAGGTTTACCCAAGTCTGAGGGAAAGAGTGTCATCATGGTGGTAGTTGATAGACTTACCAAGTATGCACACTTTTGTGCATTATCACATCCATTTAAAGCCAGTACAGTTTCTACTGCATTTATGGAAACAATTCAAAAGCTACATGGAAACCCAAAGATTATTGTAAGTGACAGAGATCCCATTTTCACTAGAAATTTTTGGACAGAATTATTTTCTTGTCTTGGTACTCAGTTAGCTCATAGCTCATCTTATCATCCTCAATCTGATGGGCAAACTGAGATAGTAAACAAATGTAGGATATCTTCGTTGCTTTGTATCTGATAAACAGACACAATAGGTCAAATGGTTGCCTCTGGCTGAATGGTGGTATAACACTTCCTTCCATACAACAACAAAAATGACCCCATTTATGGCACTTTATGGATATCAGCCACCATCCATCACATCATATTTAAGAGAAAATTCTAAGGTTCAAGTAGTGGAACATCACATCGAACATCAACAACATGTCCTCCAACTCTTAAAGGATAACCTTGTGTTGGCACGGAATAGAATGAAACAACAGGCAGATCAACATCGTAGCGAAAGAAGTTTTGATGTAGGTGATTGGGTATTCCTACAGCTACAACCATATAAGCAAATGTCCCTCAAGCAAGCTAAGAAGGATAATAAATTATCACTAAAGTATTATGGTCCGTACAAGGTGTTGCAAAAGATTGGTACTATGGCATACAAATTGGAGCTTCTTGCAGCTTCTCGATTGCACCCAGTTTTCCATGTTTCATGTTTAAAGAAGGTTATAGGCGACAAGCTCCCAGTTCAAACAATATTTCCAGAACTTGGCGAGGAAGGAAAAATTATATTGGAACCAGAAGCAGTCACAGAAACAAGAACTCGACAGTTACGAAATCGATCAATTTCGGAGTATCTTATCAAGTGAAAGAACTTATCCGTTGAAGATTCCACATGGGAGGATGAGAATTTTATGCAGAAGTATCTAGAAATACTGAAGTGTTGAGGACAACACTTTTTTGAAGGAGAGGGGCATGTTGGGTCCCTATAATACTAGTGATTACCCCATTACTATTGTAGTTGTATCCCTTATTAATATTGTTGTGCCCCTATTGCCCCATATTGTTATTACTGTGCCCCATAGAATCCTTCTATTGTTATTTTTGTGGCTTTATATTATTATTGTTAGGTCGGCTGGGTTATATTGTGACTCCTTAGACTCCTATATATAGAAAGGAGGTTTTGTCATTTGAATCATCCAAGAATTGCTCATTTATGTAATGTAAAGGAGGTTGCCCCCTTGAAGAGGCTGAATTCTAAGGCGTGGATCTCTCTTTTCTATCTTTTTGTGCGCTGGTTTCATAACACATTTATAATTTGAGCATCCTTGTTTGCAAATAACTATGTACCTACCACATCTTTCTCATTGCAAGATTAAACATATATAATCATATAAATCAGGTATCATCCATAAATCATAATTAACCATATGTTCCACATAACCATGATCATCCATGGATCTATGTGTCTCAATCCTGAATCAACATCCATGTCATACACATATTATGAAACTAAGATACCAAAAGAGAAAACATTGATTATATGTTCTTAACCAGAATCAATTCTTATACACACAAGCATAGATATTATCCTAAGCACACAAAAACTAGGTGACCCAAACCAGGTCTATAGCATATAAGCATGTACATAAGTTTCTCATGCATAATATTATATCATTATATCAAAATCACCCTCTCTAAGCGTCATTAAAGCTATCTCACCAAGAACGGACATTACATATGTGGCGTGAAAATATGGATTGAAAACTTGTTCTTTCTAGGCATGTTGTGATTAACTACATAGAGAAATATGCAAAAAAAGCAAAAAAAAGGTCAGAGAGTTTCCATGATATGTCAATGCTTATTTATTCTATTCAAAATCCAAATGAACCAGCAACACATGCATATAGAACATTTTTGTTTGAGACTATTGTTGAGATGGATATAAGAGCACAAGAAACATGCCATATGCTTTTGGAGCTTCCTATTTATGAATGTAGTCATAGATTCATTGTTCTAAATGTTGGGACAAAGGTTTTCAAACAAGTAAAAGTTGATGCATATGATGACCATAATGATAATTCTCTTATTGATGCATATATGAAGAGACCTGTGAGTATGGAGCACCTTTCATTGATAGAAGCTACTAGATCTTGGTCATATGACAAACATCACCATGAAGAGAAATGGTTACCACGAAATAATGCAGCCATTGTATGAGTATTTCCTAAGTTTTCTTCAGTTCCCCCTGACAAAAATGATAGGTTTGTGGAGTTTTATTGGTCTGAGTTGGTATTGTACAAGCCATTTCGTGATTTTCATATAGATATTGGAGCTACAGATGATGACATCATACAAAATTGGGAAACATTTTCCTATAATCCTTGGCATATTGATCATAATCCAATACCTTCAAAGGATCCAACTCAATGTCCAGATGAGGATGAAGATTTTTTACATGTACAAAATGATTCTAAGCAACATGAGTGGGAGATTATTTTAGGTTTGTATAAGAATAAGTTTATACATGTCAGTGTCAAGTCCCACTAGGACAACCAGTTGAGGATGGGCCTCGTTAGCAAGTTGACCCAGGATCGAATCTCATAGATGTTGTTGCACCCATGCTAGGGGGAGGATACACACTAAAATCCATTCAGCTTAGGGTTGGTGTGATCTAGGTGGGGTGCAATCCTAGGGTGTAAAAATGACATTTTCCATAAAATCACAAGAAGTTGTAACTTCCTGTAATTGCTCCATGGTTTGACATGTTGCATAATAGGTTGGTGAATTTGAAGAGTGTGGACATGAAGCTAAATGTACACGAATGGTGGATTACCTATCCACTTTCGAATTTGAAGGAAATAGGTGTCCGGTCAACTTTGGTCAAACCCAGCCACTTCAACAGAATTTCCAGATTTTGTGAACAAAATAATTTCTATTTTGAGAATTTTTTCATAACTAAAGGATCTGATCCAATTTCGACCTTCTTGGATGTAATTAATAGAATTTTGTTAGGATAATATGGAGGAGGAATAACTTCTTTTGTTATAGGATTTATGATAAATAACCTATGAGAAAAGACTATGTTTTTGCTAGATTTTGGACATATGAAAGTACAATTTATGCATTTTTAATTCCAAACTTAATACAGACTTCACTATCGAGTTTATGCCTTCAGATCCAATAGTCATATTCTTTTGAATCATTTTTCAGTGTGCTTGTGAAGTGTTGAAGGGCCCTCATCACTACACTGGTACACTCTGTTATCAAGTTTCTTTACTAGTTGCATAGATAGATTTAAAACTCAAAGATTATTTTATGTGCTATAAGGAAAGTTATGTGATTGAAATTGTTAATTGGAAAGGATTTGCATTCGTTGTGAAAAGAGCCTTGTAAAAGGACTCAACCAATACTGATCTTGAAGATTGATATATATATTCTTGCTGTTGTATAATTTCGATATCTGCTTATTAGCTTAATTTCAAAGATAGTTCATGGTTTGATTTCCAATTGATTCAGATTTGTAATTGTTAAATTCAATTTGCAGTTAGATAAGTGATTCTTGTAAGAGATTCAACTGTCATTGGTTTGCAACGTTACTTATCTTATTTGTTTCTTGGATTAGTTAGGTGTTGAAATTGTTTTGAACTATTATGATCCAAGGATTGGAAAGGATTCTATTAAGCAAGATTCTTGTAATGGAATGATAGAATTTTTAACCAGTCATTAATACTCTGTTTTGTTACTTAGGCAATCAGAATTTCATTAGATTTGTTTTTCATCTAAATTGATGCTTAAGTGTTTGAAAAGACAAGGAAGGACCTCTTGTAAGAGAGCATTGTTAATCTCATTTCACTAGGCTATCATTAGAACCTTAGATCCTTCTAGATCTATATACATTAGATGAGTGCCTCTAAGTGTAATTTCTCGGGTTGATAAAGGAATTAAGAGTTTAACTTACCTTAGCAAAGACTAAACATTTTGGCGCTGTTGCTGGGGAGGTGCAACTAGAAAGATTTAGAAAAATAAATAAATAAAAAACACTTAAAATCAACAAAACAACAAAAACGTAGATTTAAATTTAATTTTTAGTCATGTTTATTTATGTCTAGATTTGGGGATGAGAAAGGAAGATTCACAAAAACCCCCCAACCAACAACTAACCAACCATTAGGATCAAAACCATTAGAAATGATTGAGTACACAACACCAACTGGAAAAGTTATTGTGGAAAAACTTGAGGAAAAACAAAGATCAGGCCAAAGACTTACTCTCGTTGAAAGACAAATCCTACTAGCTCATGAGGCAAAGAAAAGATATATACCTGAGACTTCTACAATAGGGAAACTAAAAGAGAGTAGTACAAGAATCCAACAGCCTATCTTTGAACAAATTTTCCCTCAAGAACTAAAACAAGAAGAAGAGATAGAAACCTTAGACAAATCACAAATCACAATGGCTGAAGACAGAGGATCCAGAGGACCTACTACAGAACAACTAAGAGAGTATGAGAGACAAATGGAAGAAAGGAGAAGAAAAAGAGAGAATGAAGAAAAACAAGGAAATGATACTCTGTTTGGAGGAAATCCAAATCCACCAGAAACAGAGGAATCCACATTTAAATTTCCAATTCAAGATAGAGGAGAGTATATGGATGAGGAAATTAAAATGAAAAATATACCGCCATCTGTATTACCAAAATTTTATGGTATGGAATCTGAAGACCCTGACTCGTTTTTTTTCGAATTTGACATAGTATGTTAAACCTATGGATATACCAATGATGCACATATACTTCGATTTTTTCCTGCTACCTTAAAAGCAATAGCACTTACGTGGTTCATGGGATTAGGTGAACATTCAGTCACAGATTGGGATGACATGAGAAAAATCTTTTTGAAGAAGTATCAACCTTACTGTCGGTCAAATGATTCTAAATATGACATCTTTAGAATGAATCAACAAGAAGATGATACCTTAGAGGAATATTTGGAAAGATTCTCATATAACCTACAAAAATCAAAACATAGAACCATGTCTGTTGATCTTATTCGAATAATATTTCTTAAGGGCATCAGGGATGAGTATCTAGATGACCTTAATCTCATGGGTAAAGGGGACATTTCTAATTTACCTTTTGATGAAATTGTTGACTTGTGTCAAAAGTACTCCAGAAGTAGGGCAAGAAATGGAAAAAGAGCTATGACATCTAAGATCACTAAATCTGCCACAGGAAATATTACTAGAGCTGAACTAGGCAATCTATTTGAAGATTTCAAAATAGACCTTTTAAGCACCTTGGGGAATCAAATAGACACTTTAAAAACAAAGAAAAGACAAGATGAACAAGAACAAGAGTTATCTATATTCTGTCCCAAATGTAGACGAAAACATGCTTTGAAAGAATGTCCTTTAGATAATGTGCAGATTTGTGGGTTTTGTACAGAAAATCATGACACTAAGGATTGCACAAAGATGAAAATTTTGTAGAATTATAATTTGGAAGCCAATGCACAAATGGAGAACACGTATTTCATGGGAGCTAGAAGGCCATGGCAGCTAAGACCTCCAGGTATGTATCAAAATCCAAATCCAGAAAATTATAACATGCATGTTCAAAATTCTTGGAATGTTCCTATGCCTTGGAAAAAATGGTTTAATCAACAACAGCAAACATACACACAACAAGGATGGAAAGGATATTCTTATCCTCAGCAGTTTACTCAACAAAAACTTCAGCAATATCAGTAACCATTTGCTCAGCCATATCCCCAACACTATTATCAACAATATTCTCAGCCATATCCACAACAATACCCTCAGCAACCAGTTGCTTATCAATAGTAAAATCCTCAACAAATCTTACCTGCTCCTCCACAAATAAATTCACCACAGCTACAATTACCATCCAACCAACCTCCTAAACCCACACAGCTACTAGCTCAACCCATAGCTAACCCAAATAACCAAATAGAGAGACCAGCTTACAGCGTGGATGAAGGACCCTTATACCCAACTCTGCCATTGCAAAATATTGAACTAAGGTCAGGTCGAACTTTGCAAAAAGAACCTCCACCTGTTACAACACAGTCACAAAAAGAGAATCAAATTGATGAACAAGAAAAACCAACACGCAGTAAACAAAATGACCCAACACAAAACAATTTAGAACAGGGTCAACAAATCAAAACACTACCATCACCTCCATTTCCAGAATGATTACTTCAATCAAAGTTACCCACACCATTTCCACAATTCGATGTTCTTGATGAATTGAGAAATGTGTATGTCAAAATGCCATTACTCCAGGCAACCAAGGATATTCTGATTTATACCAAAGCCATTAAAGAGCTCTGTCTCAAAAATCCTGCAAAGAAAAGATTTGATCTACAAACAATAAATGTTATTGGCAATTTAGCTGGCCTAATGTCAAATATCATATCCATGAAAAAATATGTTGACCCAGACATACCTAGAGTCACAACAATTATCAACAAAATTTCAATTCCAAACACTCTGATTGATTTAGGAGCTGCAATAAATGTAATGCCATTGGACACAATGAAAAGGAAGCAAAATCTAAAGGTGTAAAAATTCTTGATCTATATACATTAGATGAGGAGCAAGCAAAGCAGCAAGATTCACAAGAAGAACAATAGAATTTAAAGGAAGGGCAGCAACATGCAGAACTATTTATTGATGTAGATGCTATAGAGGAAGACTTTTCAGAGTACAGAGAAAGTAACTCTACTCCATCCAACAGCAGTATCAAGACAAGAAGAATGGTAAGAGAGGAAGCTGAGAAAGCTGAACAGGATAAAAATTTTACTACGTACACAAGGAAGTCCAGAAACACTAAGTTTGGTTAGAAAGGGAAAATGGTGGAGGAAGATGACATTCTACAATAGCCCCAGTATGATTACATACAAGGATTGGAAATAAAAGACAAGGAAAAGGAACAACAAGAACAAAAATTCTCAGGAAAGAAGAAAAGGAAGCTAGAAAGGAAAGTTGAGAAATTACAGCAGTAGCTTATGGAATCAGAAGTTTTGGAAAGAGTGGTGAAAAGAGAAAATGAAACACTCAAAATCCAAAGCAAGAAATTTCAAGATGAGAATGAAAAATTGAAAAATAAGGTTAAGAAACTCAAAGCTTATAAAATGCAAATATGTAGGAAGGCCTATAAATTTTACCAGCAAAAGAAGGCAATTAAAACCAAGTATCAAATCTTGAAGACAGAGTATGAAGCCCAAATGAACATCAACGCTTTACTTCAAGCAATAGAGGTATAAGCAGAGGAAGAAGGCAGAATTTGACAGGTTAGAATTCATTTGCATGAGGGCATGCAAAATCCTGAGTTTGGGGGAATGTTGGTATCAAATTATGACTATCCATTTCACTTAAAAATCCTCTTTTGATTATCATTTTTTACCATTTAACCTTCATATTCCAGCTATAATCCTTAGAAACTAAATGATATGATGTCATTATCATTATTTTTAGCTTGAAATTAATTTTTGAAATTATTGTGTTAAAAATGACATTTTCCAGAAAATTACAAGAAGTTGTAACTTCCTGTAATTACTCCATGGTTTGACATGTTGCATAACAGGTTGGCGAATTTGAAGATTGTGGGCATGAAGCTAAATGTACACGGATGGTGGATTACCTATCCACTTTCGAATTTGAAGGAAATAGGTGTCCGGTCAACGCTAGTCAAACCCAGCCACTTCAGCAGAATTTCCAGATTTTGTGAACAAAATAATTTCTATTTTGAGAATTTTTGCATAACTGAAGGAACTGATCCAATTTCGACCTTCTTGGATGTAATTAATAGAATTTTGTTAGGATAATATGGAGGAGGAATAACTTCTTTTGTTATAGGATTTATGATAAATAACCTATGAGAAAAGACTATGTTTCTGCTAGATTTTGGACATATGAAAGTACAATTTATGCATTTTTAATTCCAGACTTAATACAGACTTCACTATCGAGTTTATGCCTTCAAATCCAATAATCATATTCTTCTGAATCATTTTTTCAGTGTGCTTGTGAAGTGTTGAAGGGCCCTCATCACTACGCTGGTACACTCTATCATCAAGTTTATTTACTAGTTGCATAGATAGATTTAAAACTCAGAGATTATTTTATGTGCTATAAGGAAAGTTATGTGATTGAAATTGTTAATTGGAAAGGATTTGCATTCGTTGTGAAAAGAGCCTTGTAAAAGGACTCAACCAATACTGATCTTGAAGATTGACATATATATGCTTGCTGTTGTATAATTTCGATATCTGCTTATTAGCTTTAATTTCAAAGATAGTTCATGGTTTGATTTCCAAGTGATTCAGATTTGTAATTGTTAAATTCAATTTGCAGTTAGATAAGTGATTCTTGTAAGAGATTCAACTGTCATTGGTTTGCAACGTTACTTATCTTATTTTTTGCTTGGATTAGTTAGGTGTTGAAATTGTTTTGAACTGTTATGATCCAAGGATTGGAAAGGATTCTATTAAGCAAGATTCTTGTAAGGGAATGATAGGATTTTTAACCAGTCATTAATACTCTGTTTTGTTACTTAGGAAATCATAATTTCATTAGATTTGTTTTTCATCTAAATTGATGCTTAAGTGTTTGAAAAGACAAGGAATGACCTCTTGTAAGAGAAAATTGTTAATCTCATTTCACTAGGCTATCATTAGAACCTTAGATCCTTCTAGATCTATATACATTAGATGAGTGCTTTTAAGTGTACTTTCCTGGGTTGATAAAGGAATTAAGAGCTTAAATTACCTTAGTAAGTAAAGACCAAACAGGGTGATTTTAATGACTTAGATGCCCTTGGGTCATGTTTTCTCAAGCCATGGGTCAAGCCTGGATAAACACAGATCACTTGACAAACAAAAAAACAAAAAGTTTATACATGCCAGTAAATTTTACATGATTGGATTTAGGGATCTTGATGTTATGAACAATTGGAGCTCTACATTTTTTGATGAAGAGACATCAAGACATGCAACGAACTTCATATCTAATAATAAAAATGTGAATGCAATTGTTACTACTGAATCTTTAAAAAAATATTCATTTGAAAGTTTGGGAGAAAAGAAAAAATAGCTTTTAATATAATTTTTGAACATTATAAAGGAGATGACAACAAATAATCTTTGCATATGATTATCCAAGGGACAATAGGTATTGGAAAGTCTCACTTGATTAGTGCTATTAAACAAGCACTTGAAATGGACTCTCTTCCTCATAAGAGCCCATTGCTTCTTTTGGCCCCTATCAGTGTTGTAACATTCAACATATCTAAATAAAAAATGCACTCATCTCTTCATATACCAGTAAGGAACTTCATTGATTTACAAGGGTCAAATTTATTTAGCTTACAAGAGGAGATGAAACATGTTAAGTACATCCTTATTGATGAGATGAGTTTTATAGGGAGAAATTTGTTGACACATATTGATGCTCGACTTCATCAAGATTTTCCTCATAATAAAGAAGTTCCTTTTGGAGGTATATCAATTATATTAGTTGGAGATTTGGGACAACTACCTCCTAATGAGTCCCATCAATAGGTATGTTTTAAGGATCATTATGCCATCCTTTAGCCTTAAAACTATCTTTATCTCACATTAATTCACGTTTTTGGTTATATTATGCTTAGTAAGAGGAGTAAAAGGTGATTTTCATAGTATGTGGCCTAATGCGGTTTAATTGTAGGAAAAAGAAGAATTTTTGAGGACATTAATATGCAGGGGATTGATGGAGACAACTAGGAGAGAATCTAGGGGGTTTTTCCACCTCCTTAACTCCCTAAACTCGGCTTGGGATCACAATATCCTCTCTCACCAGTTCGAATTCATTGGCAGCCAAGTGACTCCTAGTCCAAGTGAAGCTCAAGAGGGACAAGATCCACCATTTTCGAGATCAAGGAGGGAACCACTCCTACTTTCAAGGGATTTGCTTCAATTTCCCTTTTGTATAAATAAACAAGAATAAGAGCTCATTAGGATTCCTTTTTTTTTTTCATCTAGGTATAGCTATATAGCTTGAAGCTTGACATTATTAATTTGAAATTTTATGTGATGTATTAGACCTGCACTTTTTGATAATGAGAAGTTGGATTTTAAGTTGCATCTGAGTTAGTTTTAGAGGGCTGAGACCCTTGGGTTTGGGCCCAACCTAGAGGCTTTGGTCCCTCTTTTTGTACTTATGTTTCTTCTTGATTCCAAGCAGTTCATAGTTTCTTGCATTTCAGTAGAGATTAATCTATAAAACCTTTGGTTGCAGCCTCTACATCACCTCCCTTGTGGGAGAATGAGTGGAAGGATTCAAAATCAAAGTCCAAAATTAGTGTGTTTATGATTTCTTAGAAATATATTAGAGTTAGTTGTCCTGCTTTACATTTTATTTTTGTAGCTTAGAAGCCATTTTATTGATTAGATCAGTGTTATGGCATAAATTAGATGTTATTTAAATTCAACTCATCTTTTCCATCATAAGTTATCTCATTTTGTTAATGATAAATGGATTCATGCACATGATTGATTGTAGGGTTGTGTTGATGTACGGGGAAGGGCACCTTTACCACTTCCATATTGAGCTCCTTCATCTTCTCTTTCCACCTCCAAATTTTGTCCCAAAACCCTGTTTTATAAGTCATTTTGCCTAGTATATTGAGAGCACTCATCCTAATGTAAGATAGGCCTCTGAGAGGTTCTGAGCTTGGCTAGGGGCTCAAACCAACCTACCTTCATTTGCTTCAACTTCCATCCACCTGTCCATACCCTCAAGGCATCATTTTTATGTTCAAAAGCCACTCGGATGCCCTTCTATAGCATTACAGGCCATCCCGTAGCATTACATGCCTCTTGTAGCAATCGCTTGTATAAAACCTTTAGCACCACTTTCCTCCATGAATTTTGATCCCCAATACAAGTTTGACTTAGTATAGATGAATAATGACTCCCACCTATTATTTTATGATCGGGGGAAGATCCTAGGCCACTCCAAACCTTCCTTTTTTTCATTGCAAAAACATAGTAGAGTTAGTTTCTTTATCACAAGTATACTGCAAGTAGGTTACTGATTTATAAGAAAGTGTGAACTAAGTAGATGGTACATGCAATTATTATTGGTAGTTTGATGAATTATGCAAGGAAAAATAGTTTCTTTTCTATAAGTAGATTTGGTAGTTTGAAGGATTTTGCAAAGATAAAATAGCTTTCTTTCTGCACGTAGATTATCCTTTTTTCATGAATTGATTAGTTAGCATTTACAAGTGGAGTCCATGGAATTTCCACTTTCATAGCTAGAAGTAATTTCCAAGCATAACTTTATCAAAAAGCTTTCATTCTAATTTAGTAGGAGGAGTTGTCTTTGAGCACTTTTGATCTAATGTCATAACTGAGGGTGGCATGAGTGGAATCCTATCTATTGTGCATATAGAAGTGTCACCTCTAAGTTTGTATGAACCTTGGTTTGATAATTTAATTTCAGGATCCCTTGAGAGTTGAAACATTCTTGGTGCAATAACAAGGCTCACCACTTTTTGGCACCGTTTCATGGGATGTGTCTAAGTAGAAGTTGTTTCTGCTTAAGCATTGTTTTATGTTTTGCATACAGTTTTTGAAAAAATGGAAAAATAAAAAATAAAAATTTCTTTCATGCCTCATAGGAGTACAAATAATAAAGTAATTTTTTTACCAAAAACCCCCACAACCTCAAATAGTCAGCCTTCACTCTTCTTCGGTGACTGTGAGCTTCCCTCTCCAACTATAGGGGGGTTAGAAGACCCTCTAGGTGAGCAACCTGAAATTTTTGAAGAAGATATTGGGGGAGAAGAAGAACCCACTTCACCTACTCAAACTATGGATAAAAACAGGGAAAACAAAGGTTTCCCTATTAGAGAGACCAATGAAGAGCCTAGAATGAAGAACATAGGCCCTATTGCCCTTCCACACTTCCATGGATTAACCTCTGAGGATCATGACACCTTCATGCTTGAATTTTTTGTTCTCTGTAGGACTCATGACTATTCCTCTGATGAGTAGAAGCTAAATTTATTCCCCTCTACACTTAAAGATGTAGCCTTGCATTGATTTATGGGTCTTCCTGGGGGTAGCATCACTACTTGGGCCCAAATGCAACAAACCTTCAATATCAAGTACAAAGACTACTGTAGGTCCAAATAAACCAAGGAAGAAATATTTAGGATGAATCTTGGACCTGATGAATCCCTAGAAGACTATGAGGAGAGATTTCAACTCAGTTATAGGAGGGCCAACTGCACCCTTGATCCTGAGTCACTCAAGCTAGTTCTTCTTTGAGGGATTAGGGAGGATATGTTGGAAACCCTCAACATGCTATCTGGAGGAGATATCTATCAGTTATCTTATGATGACATCAAAATTGTGTTCAAGAATCACTCTAGGGCTACTAGGAAGAAGGGTAGGGCTAGTTAAGGCTTGGTCAGTTCCTCTCCCTCCACAACATCCATTACAATGAGATAGGTAACATGTTGGAGGATTTTAAGAGTGAAATCACGTATACCTTTGTATTGCAAATGGATACCATGCAAATCAAAATAAACTAGGAGGAAGTAGAAAGGAAACTAGCCATTTTCTTCCATAAATGCACCAAAATATATATCAAGAATGAGTGCCTATTGAATGTCATAGAGGTTTGCCTAGTTTGTGAAGAAAATCATGCATCCGACAAATTCCCTTCTTTTCCAAGACTAAAAGTTTTATATCAATGGGCAGAAGGGGGGGTTTAATCAACTTTCCTTCATTAGTCCAAGAAGACCTCAAGGACCTTAGCCATCTCAATAAGACATGCAAGGTGCATACTACTCTTATTACAATCCAAATCAGAATGCACCTTTGCAACCTTGGTACTCTTCCCCTCATCCATCCTGGTCCACACCTCCTTCTTTGCCTTATGTTCCATATCCTCCTCAACCTGTCAACCATCTTTTTTATCCATATCCACCCCAATATTCTAAATGGGGCAACCCATCACAAAGGTGGAAGCCTCAAGTCAACCAACCTCCTTCTTTACTGCCTCCACTCCAACGTCAACCACATATCACTCATCTGACTCCACCTAAGCAACCTCAAATTCATTCTCAACCCAATCTAAACCCAAACAACAAGAAAGCACAATAAGTCTACAATGGAGAGACATCCTATCCTTCTTATGCTATGGAAATCCAAGCGATCAACATTTGGTTTGGGAGAGTGCTTCCAGATAACCACCCACCTTCTCCACCTGAAGAGCTTGAATAAGATAAGTAAGAAAGTGTTCCTCAAGTCAATCCACCTCTTTTTCCTGAGAGTTGATCCACCCTAGCTAGTACACCCTAGAAGAGGTTGAACTTCTAGGAGAATTGAAGAATTTGTGTGTTAAGATACCCCTTCTCTAGGCTATTAAATATGTTCCCATCTATAATAATCTCATCAAGGAGAAATGTTTCAAAAATATTGGGAAAAGAAAAAGAGACACCCCCACCATAAATGTTGTTGGGCAATTATCTGATTTGATGCTTAGGAGGGTGATCTTCCAAAAATATATAGACCATGGAATCCTAGTAGTAGATGTGCACATTGATGGCCTTATAGTCCCTAATACCCTGATTGATCTTGGGGCTGTAATCAATGTGATGACTAAGGAAACCATGTTGACTCTAAATCTCCAAGGCGCTTTGAGAAATACCACCAGAGTGTTGCAGCTTGCAGACAGGTCCATAGTAGCTCCTAAGGGATTCATTGAGGATGTTATGGTATCCATTAACTCTTGGGAGTATCTTACTGATTTCTTAGTTCTCCAGCCCAAAACCAAGTTTAATGGCTATCCTCTCATCTTGGGAAGACTGTGGTTAGCCACTACTGATGCTTACATTAGTTTTAGGGCTGGGAACATGACCATTAAGAATGGACATTTGTTTAAACAATTGGTATTGTATCCTCTTGCTCAGCCTTCTATTGAGCATGACTTACCCTTGTGGTTAGAAGAGGAGGAAGAAGATGAATTATGTCACACCATCCCCTACCAAATCTTCACCCTAGATAGTATTATAGGAGCGGGGAAACCTGATGAAGATGACCTCATTGACCATATCCTCCAGAATCAACCTCCCACTCCCATACCAATTGATGGGTTCATGAAAGAAGCTAGGAGTAGTCCTTGGACTGACTTATTCCCTATTGACTCAAGTCCAGACCATGTCAGGATTATAGAATTTGGACCATATAGAACCTTAAATATCAACCCTTTTGTCTCGGCCAAACATGAAGAACAATTGTGCAAAGTGCTGAGGCAACACCTAGATGCTTTTTCTTGGGATTATAAGGAAATGAAAGGTGTGCATCCCTCAGTTTGTACTCACCATATTTACATCAAGGAGGGATGCAAGCCTATGCACCAACCCCAGAGAAGGATGAACCCAGCTCTTAAGGACATTGTGAAAGAAGAATTGCAAAAACTACTGGATGCAGGGTTCATATACCCCATTTCATATAGTGAGTGCATGTCACCTCTTGGGTTGGTTCCTAAGAAGAATGGGAAGTGGAGAATCTGTGTTGATTACTGAGAACTCAATAAGGCTACAAAGAAGGAACATTTTCCTTTTCCCTTCATTGATTAAGTCCTAGATGGCCTTGCAGGGAAGAAATTCTTCTCCTTCCTGGATGGATTTAGTGGATACAATCAAATCCAAATCTGCCCCGAAGACCAAGATAACACCACGTTCACATGTCCTTAGCATACCTTTCTTATATAGTTCTTCCATTTGGTTTGTGCAATGCCCCTGCTACTTTCCAAAGGGAATTTTTGAGTATTTTGGTTGAATTGGTTCATGACTCGGTTGAAATATACATGGATTATTTCACTTATGGATGTGACTTCTATGAAGATCTCTCCAATCTATGCAAGGTTTTGAAGAAATGAATTGAAATGAGTCTCTCTCTGAGCCTTGAGAAATGTGAGTTCTTGATTAATGAGGGGACTGTCCTTAGCCATTTCATATTCAAGGAAGGGATACAGATTGACCCAAACAAAATTGTCATCATCAAAAGGGTCCCTACCCCTCAGAAGCACAGAGATGTTAGGAGTTTATTGGGACTAGCTAGGTATTATAGGAGATTCATCAAAGACCTTAGTAAAGTGGATTCACCTTTGTTTGGTTTATTGGAAAAACATCCGGATTTCTATTGGACCAACAACTGTTAAGAGGCCCTTGAACTGTTAAAAGAAAAATTGACCACTGCACCCATCCTAAGGGGTCCCAACTGGGTGTTTCCTTTCCATATCCATACTGATGCATCAAATAAAGCTGTGGGGGGGGGGGGGCTTGGGACAAGTATAGGACAAGTTTCCTAATGCTATTTATTTCATTAGTAAGATTTTTTCTAAAGCTGAGTTTAATAACACTATCACTAAAAAATAACTCTTAGTTGTAGTACATTCTTTAAACAAATTCAGGCACTATATCACTGGCTACCAAAATTTTGTTCATACTAATCATGAAACCATTAGATATTTGATGAACATGCTTAATGTCAATGCTAGGATAATTAGATGGTTTTTATTATTACAACAATTTGATTTGACTATTATTGACAAATCAGGGAAAGAAAATGTGGTTGCATATTTTTTGTCCAGGTTAACCTTGCCTGCAGGTAATAAAGATGGTGGATGATCAACTGCTATATGAGCACCTCTTTACCATATTAGTGCTTTCTCCTTGGTTTTCTAACATAACAAACTACTTGGTTTTTATGAGGTTCCCTCCTCATCTATCATCCAGGGAGAAAAGCAAGATTATAAGGAAAAACTCACTTTTCATTTGGATTGGGAAATATTTTTAGATTGGGACAAAATCAGATCGTGAGGATATATGTAAAAGAAGAGGAGGTCTTTGTCATCCACTCAGCATGTCATGATGGACCTTGTGGAGATCATTTTTCTGTGAAAATGGCAACCTTTAAAGCTTTACAGGTTGGTTACTATTGGCCCACTTTACATCAAGATGAAAGGAGATACACAACTAGATGTGATCAGTGCCAAAGGATGGGAAAACCCACACCCAGGGATTAAAATCCCCTACAACCTCAAGTGGCCTTAAATCCATTTGAAAAGTGGGGCATGGATTTCATTGGGTTACTTGATCCACCATTAGGACAGAAAAAGTACGTCATCGAGTGCACTGATTACTTGACAAAGTGGGTTGAGACAAAGGTAGTCAAAGAAACAACTAAGAAGAAAGTGGCATAATTTTTAAGAGAAAACATATTCTACAAGTTTTGGTATCCAAGGGAGGTAGTCACTGATCAAGGATCACAATTCACATCCAATTTGATTGAATATCTCATGAGGCAACACCATATCAAGCACAAGACATCCACTTCCTATCACCCTCAAGAAAATGGGAAAGTAGAGGTCACAAATAGAGCATTGGAGAGAATCCTCACTAAGGTTGTTAGCAACAACAGGAAATATTGGGCAGAGAGACTAGTAGAGGCCACTTGGGCCTACAATACCACTTGGAAAACCACCACTAGATTCACTCCATATGATTTGTTTTATGGGAAGAAGGCTTTGTTTTCTATTGGCTTTGAATATAACACTTTGAAATTGGACTTAGATGTCACCACAACACAACAACAAAAGGTTGCTCCAAATGAATGGCTTAGATGAGTTAAGAATGCAAGCTCTCCTACACAATAAATTCATACAACTGTAAAGGAAGGTCTAACACGAAAAGAATATCAAGGAAAAGACTCTTCAATAAGGGGACTAAGCCCTATTATATGATTCTAGGTTCAAATGTTTTAAAGGCAGGCTAATGACAAGATGGTTGGGTCCATACCTAGTAGAGAAGTGACATGAAAATGGATATGTCTAGATCAAAACCATTGATGAGGAAGGGATTCCCTTGCTTGGACATGGTTATAGGTTGAAGTTATATAGGAGTCCATTTTCTAAGGATGAATTTATCTGTTCAATCAACAAAGAGTTAAATGTGATTGGTAGTTTCATAGCTTCTAGTCCACAACATTCTTAGAAATTTAAAAAAATAAAAAGGCCTGGATGAAAACCTCTATGAGGCATATGAGGCCAACTCCAGGGTTGAAAACCTCTTTGAGGCATCCCAAGAGAAAGAAAAATAAAAATAAAAATAAAAAAATAATAAAGATCCCTAGGTGAAAACCTCCTTTGAGGCACCTAGGGCAGGCATGCAGGTTGAAAACCTCCTCTGAGGTAGCCTATGTGTCTCAAGAAAAAAAAGAGAAAAAAAAGAAGAGAAGAAAAGGAGAACAAGGAAGAAGCTTATATCATGTCTGCTAACCTTTCTCTTGTTTTGCAGGATTGTACACAGTGGTAGATTTCATGGCTACAGGCCAAAACCTACAAGCTATCATCCATTCCTCCATCCATACACCTCATATCCATCCTCTCCATTCATATGACTATCTCTCTCCACCATCCCATTATCAAGAAATTCAAATTTCACCTCCTCTCTGTGATGCTACAGGAAGGACCTGTATTGCTACAGGAGGCCCAGTAATGCTACAAGAGAAGTCAGTGGAGCTAAAGGAGGTATATACAAGGAGGAAAATGGCCCAAAAGGCCATTATGACTATGAGAAATGATAAAGAGGGTCCTCCTATGATTTTTCCACCACCCATGCACTCCATTTCAATAAGAATTTTCTCAAATTTTCCACTTTATCCTACCTTAAAAAAACACAGAAACTACTATTTTATATTACTATAGTGTCTACACTACTCCTCCATGTCTCCAACCCTTTCCCCATGGTTTATAATCATCTCCCTCATGCAAATTGAAGACTGCAAGTGGGGATCAAAAGACTGCTACAGGAAGAAACTCATCCTGTAGCAGTTGTGCAGCTAAAACAACAATCACTGATATTATTTTTCTCACCACTAGAAGGGATGATGGAGCCTTGTTTGTAACTATGAAGAGACACATCATTCTTAGGGATATTTTCCACCAGAAGCAACAACTTGGACATCAGAAGTGGCACCTGCACACACACAACAAAAGCAACAGTCAAGGCATCATCAATAATGAGGACATGCACAAGAAATAGTCAACTCCCTTGATCATAATGATAGATCCAACTCCAACATGCAAAACTTTGCATTAGTTCCATCCATATGTAGGCTCACGTATAGCAACCCTAACCTCCTCCTTATGCATAAATGACTAAAATGTGGTTTGAGTGAGGAAAAATGTTTTGATAGGCTGGAGGTGGCCAAAGAACTTGGCCACCCTTGGCTAGTAAACTCAAGTCTAAGTGTTGGAACAGGGTCCCCTGCGGTCAATTTTGGGGAAAAATTCCAAGTTTTGGGGCAGAAAGCCAAGTTTTTGTTATGTAAAGTGTAAAGTCTCCGCAAATTGTGGGCGTGGAGCATGTAGATAGTAAAGTGTCATAAAGGGTTTTTCCCTCTTTTATGTAAGTTGTGTCATCTTTAGTAGATCTACCCATGGTCTGCGGACCATGGGATTGTATAAAAAGGAGAGTCTTAGAGAGTCTAAGTTAGTTCATAGTTGATGATATTGATGAAGACAAATGTAATGGGTCAGTAGAAGTGAAGAGCGAAGAGTCTTAGAGTATAAGAGAGGCTCTGGAGCTGTGTGCACAGAGGCCTAGAGTAGATTCTGCAGCTGAGTGCGTGGACCCCTGCAACTGAATGAGTAGGGTAATCTTGAGTCTGTAAGCAGAACTGAAGTATCAATAAAGATATTATTCTAGAAATATCTTTGTTTTGTCCATTTACTTCTGTTATTAATGAATGCATTTATGTTACGATGAATAATGGGGTTATGATTTAATACTATATTGATGTGCGATTATGTATGTTTTACATTGTTATAAGAACACAAGTACTAATATCTATTTACGTGAAGAATATCTTAATGCATGTTAAAGATATCAGACACTTAAGCCGATCTGGGTAAATACAGAACTAAGGATAATTACAGAGGCACGTAAGTGGTTGATTCACTTGTTTAGGGTCTGCGAAAGATAGTCGTAGACCTTCGCGAAGGTCTAGAGGTTGGTAAGAAGAAGTTATATCAATAAGCCTTAAGGGCTTATCGATCTACGTGAAGGAAGGTTTGGGGAATAAAAAAACATCATGCTCATCTTTGGGTGTGAAAACTTGGTTCCAGCATCCCCCCATACTGCTTCGGGTGAGACTTCAGTCCGCGCTCCGCGAGTTGATGCCGAAAGGGCCAGTAGTGTAGGGATTTGTTTAGAAAACTTAACTCTGAACCTGGGTCAGGACCCACTAAGCCAACAAATGGTTCTGTTGCTAGGATCAGGATCTGCATAAAGAGATGTGTGATTTCAGATCCAACTAAGAAATAAAGTGAGGAGTGGTTGGATAGAAAGATCCACGAATTCGTGGCGTAAGAAAACATAAATCCGTGATTGACGAAAGAACATTGGTTGGACAGGTATCTATACACAGAGATACAAGAAATTTTCTTATGTTCCTTCTTGATTGAACTATACGAGTGGCTTGCTAAATTAGCAGGGAGACAAGGAAGGTGGAGGCTTGACGGTCCAATAGTGTGGACCCCAGAGTTAGTGCGAAGATTGGAAGCCTCTGAAGATAAGATCACGTGCGTTGTCGATCACTGGCTTGATCATGTCATCAGAGGCTTCGTAATAGAGTTCACGGTTGATACCTTGGTCAACTACAGCGAAGCAGGGCGATGCTTCTTCAAGGGTCCGCGAGGTAAGTATTTGATATCTTTGAATACTTGGATTAAAATGCTCTTGTGTGAAAAGTAGGTGATGCGATTACCTTGATGTTTGGAGATACGCGAAGTGGAAGTTATTCAGGGATAGAAGGAGAATAGGTCTTGAATATAGCCCACTGATTGAGCCTCCTCTGAGTGATGATGAAGGCACAGCACATGCTTCGTCACAGAGCGTTGTCCAGTTAATAAGGCAAGGGTTCCCGTGAATAGCACATCTACTCACACCACCTCCATCGTCACCCCCACAAAATACACCTTCACCCACACCTCCACCACCTCCGCCACCGTTCAATATGGCAAATGCAGTGAAGTTGCTCGTTTTCAAGGGCTTGGGAAATGAGGACCCGAACCAGTTTTGGTTTGCTACGAAGGCTGTGTGGACAACCAGAACATTACAGATGATAAGATGAAGAAATCAATGTTGGTTACTTATTTACATGATTGTGCACTAACATGGTACATTAAGTATTGCACCGATAACCAATAGTTGCATTGGTAGACATTCAGACTGCATTGAATAAGGAATTCAGTAGGCCCAAGTTTGAGGCGCAATCAATTGTTGGATTTAAGGAAATCATGATGAAGCTGGGTGAGACACCCTGGGAGCTAGATCAGATACTAAAATGTAAGATCCGCGATGCTAACATGAATCTTCCGAATGGGAAACACCGCGAATGGTTTGTGGCTTTGCTCTTGCCTCATTTAAGGGTTGCTTTATCACAACAAAAGATTGGGACCCAGGTGGAAGCCCTGGAGATTGTGATGAGATTGCATGAGACATTGATTCAAGATGCTGCTTTAGGATTTCAGCAGATTCACGCGGAGTTGCAGAATCTTTTCCTAGAGTTCCAAAGTCTGAAGAAGGATAGAGCAGCATGGCCTGAGGTGCGCGTAGAAGTTTTGTGTTTGAAATGTAAGAGTCAAGAGCATGATAAAGACCATTTCCCTGTCTTCAAGAATTACGTTGCAGGAGGGGGGCTAATGCCTCTAAGGCCAGAAGCTCAAGTAGGGCCAAGTACAGGGCCCATGCTGTGGTGTGCTATTTGTCAAATAGCTGGAAAACATGTGACAGATAATTGTCACTTGTTGCAAAAATTTGTACAGACATCGCAACATCTCTTCTGCAACTTCTGCCAAATAGTAGGTCATGTTGAGCACAATTGCCACAGTTATGATTTGATGATGGAAAGAACCGCATATCAGATGCAAACAGAAACTCGACCTCAAGATCAAGGCGCTGGGGGAGCGCAAGGAGGATATCAGGGGCACAGACGAGGCTAAGGCGAAGGAGGACCTACGAGAGGTCGGGGAGAAATTATTTGCTACAATTATGGAGGACCAGGACACTACGCATAAGAATGTACGAACCAAACATGCCTGTCGTGCCGATACTATATTCAGTTTGACCACACGATAGAAGGCTGCCCTGTATTAATAGCTAAGATGCGCAAAAAAGGGACGCAACCTGAGCAACCTACCTAGAACCTGCAAATGATGAGGGCTGAACCTCGTGAAGAGGATCCTAATGTAAATATTGTGCTACATAGCAGAATGGCGATAGGAGAAGATAAGGGAAAGTAGCCTAAAGAAAGTGAATGGGTTTGAAAAGCTCCAGAGAAGGAGGTGGGCTTTGATCTAGAGAGCATGAAAGAAACCTTCACCGAAGCGAAGAAAAGCTTCGTTGAGGCTTCTACCTCAGGAAGTCAGGATAAGTAGTCTGAAGAAATGGACCCATCCATGCTTACTACCTTTTTGGAGACCTGTTGGAATTGATCAATAAATGTGCTGGTAAAGAAAATACTCTTGAGGGACTGTGTGTGGTCAGAAAAATTGGTAAGCATAAGGTAAGAACAGGGTGTGAGATGAGGCTCATCGCACAAATAGGCGAATATGAAATGGACGAAGTTATTTTGTATCTTGGGTCAGATGTGAATGTTTTGCCTAAACAAACATGGGAGAGAATTGGGAGACCTGCGCTGCAGTGGTCTCCGATTCAATTGAGGATGGCAAATCAACAAAAGATTATCCCCATGGGAAGATTGTAGGGAGTGACAGTAGATATTGAAGGTGCGAGCGTGTTGGCTGATTTTGAAGTGATAGAGATTGTCGATGATAGAAATACCTACCCTGCGCTCCTTGGGATCGACTGGGCTATTGACATGATCGTGGTGATCAATTTGAAGAAGCGGACAATGCCATTTGAGAGGAAATCGCTCCACGTAGTAGTACCTCTAGACCCTGCAGAAGGACTGCGCTATACTAAACCGGTCTGTGATTATGAAAATAACGATGATTTGGACTAGATTTATAAGATAATGGCATGAGATCAAGATTGGGTGAATATGACAGCTGATGGACGTATTGCGTGGGACCGCGAAAGCTCCTACACATGAGATTCAGATGAGGAATTGGAACACTCGAATAATCAATTGCAAGAAGTATCTACGTTGCGTTGTAACATGATGACTAAATCCCTGCACTGTGTATCATCGAAGGTAAGGAGTTTGCCTTATTATTGCATCGCTTCAAAGTACTGGATTTGGCGCTGTGTGCTATGCCCGCACAATGGTGGGGAATGCATAAAGACAATTTTGATGGATGGTGCAAATACAGAATAAAGATGAGGGTGCGGTTTGGTCACCCAAAGGTGAGATTGATAGAGAAATATGATGGGAGGAGTGATCCCGGCGATCACTTAGCAAAATGGACAGATGCTTATGGAGCAGAGCCACAATTGGACTGGGTGCATTTTTTATGTCACACTTTGGACGTAATACCAATGAATTGGTACTTGGAAACAGAGCTCTGCCATGGCACAGATGAATGGGATATTTTGAGACAGGGATTCTTGATGACATTCAACTTTGAGGATGGATTCGAGTGCATCGATGAAGTGCTGCAAGAGGTCAAAGCAATGATCTTCAGAATCCCACAGGATCCCTTGGATTTGATTCAACCAGATTGGACCACCCAGCTGTGCCATGCGCTAGAGTGCTACAATGTGACTGTTGAAGAAGAAGAGGAGGATCCAAGGAACATTAGTATTCTAGAGGCGGAAGGTCAAACCCAAATATCACCGTGCTGCTGAAAATGAGACAAGTGAACATTGGAATAGGAGCGGAGCCGAAGTTTGCGAAGATAGGGGAATACTATGAATATGCTATGGTGGATAAGGTCGTTGAGTTGCTCTGCGAGTACCAGGATTTGTTCCCTACAAAGTTTTCAGACTTGAAGGGGATAATAGGCGATTTAGGAGTGATGAAAATAACATTGAAACCAGATGCAAAGCCTGTGAAGCAGAGGCCATATCGCCTTAATCCTAAGTATAAGGAAAAGGTCCACTTGGAGTTGGACAAGATGTTGGTAGTGGGTATTATTGAACCAGTGGAGGAGTCTGATTGGGTAAGTCCTATGGTCGTTCAGGAAAAGAAGCAGAAGGATGAGATAAGGATTTGTGTAGATCTCAGGAAGTTGAATGATGCTTGTGTTCATGATCCTTTCCCAACTCCGTTCACAGATGAAGTGCTGGATAATGTTGGCGGGCAGGAGGCCTATTCATTCACTGATGGGTTCTCTGGATACCATCAGATAAAGATCACGCTGGAAGACAGGAGTAAGACTACCTTTGCGACTGAGTGGGGATGCTTTCAGTATACGATAATGCCTTTTGGACTTAAGAATGCGCTAGCAATATTTTCGCGCGTAGTCATTGCGGCATTCAAAGAGTTCATTCACAAGTTTTTGGAGGTATACTTTGACAATTAGATAGTGTTTGGGCTGGTAAAGCGCCATGTAGCTAGTTTGCGCTTGATGCTGGATATGTGCCAGAGGTATCAGATTGCGCTAAACTTGAAGAAGTTCTTATTTTGCATCCCTTTTGGAATCTTGTTGGGTCATGTAGTGTGCAGACAAGGATTATTGGTTGACCTAGCTAAGATCGTATTTATAATCAATTTGGAGGCGCCAAGGAGTGTTAAAAAACTATGTGCAACACTGGGTCATACTGGATACTATCGAAAGTTCATCAAGAGCTATGCCTAGATTACCGCGCTGATGGAAAAACTATTAAAGAAGGATGCTACATTCTATTGGAGTGAAGAATGTTAGCAGAGCTTGGATGTATTGAAAGAAAAAATGGTCACTGCATCGATCCTAGTCTTCTTGGATTAGAAGAAGGAATTTCATGTGCATGTGAATGCATCATGTATTGTGTCGGGAGCAGTACTGACACAGGCCGGTGAAGGAGAATTGGATCACCCAATAGCATTTGTGAGCAGGAAGTTGTCTAAAGCTAGAAAGAATTATTTGATGACGGAGAGCGAAGGGTTGGCTATGGTGTACGCACTCCAGAAGTTTAGGCATTGCTTGCTAGGCAGACACTCTAAGATGTACACATACCATTCTGCATTAAAGTACCTGGTCAACAAGCCTGTGTTGGGGGGGAAATATGTAGATGGATGTTGTTGTTTTAGGAGTACCATTTTGAAGTAATTGTGAAGCCGGGACAATTGAATGTAGGGCCTGATCACCTGTTGCGCATTGAAACAGGGGAGGATCCTACCAATTTGGAGGAAGGGATGCCTGACCCACAGCTCTTTGCAGACATTATCCACTTCCTGACTACAGGAACGGCTCTATAAGGATACACTAGTCAACAGAATAAGGAGTTAGTGGTGCGCACGACAAACTTTTCTGTAATTGTAGACCATTTGTATAAAATGGGATCAGATGAGATACTACGATGCTATGTGCCTGATTTTGAGTGAAGCAGTATCCTAGCTGAAGCTCATGGAGGAGTTGTGGGAGGCCATTATGTAGGGAAAGCAACAACGCAGAAGATTTTACATGCTGGGTTGTGGTGGCCAACATTGCATAAGGATTACAAAGTGTATTTTAGGGCGTGCGATGCATGTCAGAGGACCGACAAACCATCGTGGAGGGATGAGCTACCTCTGAATCTGCAAGTGTCATTGTAACCATTTGAAAAATGGGTAATTGATTTTGTAGGAAGGATTCAGACTCCAGGAAAGAAGACGAGTGCACGGTACATCATCACTGTGACCATGTATTTGACCAGATGGGTGGAGGCACAACTTGTAAAGGACTGTATAGGGGCAACAACAACAAAATTTCTATTTGAGTATGTGCTGATCAGGTTTGGGTGCCCGAAGATTTTGATGAGTGATCGCAGTACACATTTCCTCAATGAAACAATCAGTGCGCTGACAAAATAATTCCAATTTTATCATCAGAAGAGTATGCCATATCATCCTTAGGCCAATGGGATGGTGGAAGCATTCAATAAGATATTGGAGAATGCGCTGACAAAGGTTTGCAATGCGCAAAGGAATGATTGGGATGTGCACGTACCTACTGTGTTATGGGCTTATAGAACTACCTGTAAGAAGCTGACTGGACAGACACCTTTTAGGCTGGTCTATGGTGTAAAAGTTGTGATGTCAATGGAATACATTGTGCCTAGTCTACGCATAGCGGTGTTCACAGGAATGGCAGACCACGGAGCCTTAGAAGCACAACTGACAGAGCTGGAGGAAGATAGATTCTTGGTTGGATTCCATCAACAAGTTCAGAAGGAGTGCGAAAAGGCATGGCACGATTGGCACATCAAACTACACACCTTCATGGTAAACAATTTAGTGTTATTATATGATAGCAAGTTTAATAAATTTCTAGGAAAATTTCAGATGCATTGGCTGGGGCCATACGTGATCAAGGATATTACTGATGGTGGAGCAGTTTAGCTTGTGAAATTAAATGGAGATGCATTTCCGGGAAAGGTAAATGGCAATCAATTGAAGCCATACACTAGGGATCTGGCTAGATGACTATATAACAGTAGCACAGTCTTAGTGCTCTAGGCAGCTGCAAGGAGGCGTGGGATTATAAAATACACTGCTTGGGTTGTAGAGCTATGCGACGAGAGGTCTGCACAAAATAGGAGTATGTCACAGTACCAACATAAGCACGAAGGGAGCTATGTTATAGGGGTGGAGACCACGCAGTGCAGCTAGAAAGTGACCGTTGTCGTCATTGTTCATGATTTGATTGCCAGAAGATGGTTAGGAGGAGCGGGCAGCCAACATTTAAGGCATTTAAGGCTGAAATCAAGTGTGAAATCTTTGGAAATATGCCGCCAATCTCGCATTTATGGACAGATTTTGGGGGGAACAGTCGAATTTGAATTTGAAATTGCCTATAAATTACAGGTGGCCGTCCAGCAAGAAACACTTTTCATTCTGAGAATTTCTGAGTTGTGTTGTCTGTTGCGTGATCTCTTTGAGAATTTTCTTGCAAGCCCTATGTCTAAGCTCAATCAGAACCTCATTAATAGCTTCGTGTTTTCACCAGCTGAGACTGCTAGTACTGGGGGCGTTGTTGCCTCTAAGGGAGCTGCCCCTGAGGTTGTGAGTATGGAGGTTCCTGCAGCAGTGCCTAAGGTGTCGAGGTCGCCTAGGCCGAAGCCTACACTGACGAGAGAGGTTCCCAAGCCGAAGAAGGATAAACAAAAGAAGACGATGCTGGTGCGCGAGTCATTGAGGAAACATGCACCTACACAGGTGTGGTGGAAAGAAAAGCCAACCACGCAAGAGAAAGGCAAGGTGGTAGATCTGGAGGAGGAGGAGGGCACGAAAGACATAGATATTGAGGGGGTAGACCCTATTTCGAAGCTACCAGCATACATCCCTCCACGCCAGGGAAAGGTAAAGATCCCGAAGGACCCGGATGAGGGACAATTCCTCCTTAACACACCCTTGATGCCAGAAAATCTAACTTTTGAAGGTTCGCACTTGGCGCGCATCCCACATATGAAGCTTGAAGATTGGGATTTGGGGACATCGAGTGGTTCCCCCATATGGCTACTGATACCTTCATGAAGCAAGTGTTCTAAAAGGAGTTTGGAATCACCGCGCTGGAGCCGGTGGAATGGATTTGTGAGGTAAAAAAGGCAGGGTTGTTGAACTTGCTATGGGTGCCTCATTACCACCACGCCCCTATAAATTTGACAGTCATTAAGCAGTTGTTTTGCCTTGTGCATGATAGGTGCTTATGGTTGAGTGAGATGATACTAATCACTAATATGTTGATCCATCGGATCACATTGTTACCTCATTCTGGACTAAATCTGGCAAAGGCATTTGGTGGAAAGACGGGCGAGCGCGACCTTGCCGAGAAGATGAAGGACAAGTTCAAACTTGTCAAGAAAGCGCGCGGGTATTCCATTTCTAGTATTACTGACCCTGCGGTGAAGGTGGCCACCCAAATTTTGGCTGGAAAAGTGATGAGGAAGTGTCGTGCAGACGAGGTGCTAGCACCAGTGGTTTCATTAGTGGCTCAGTGCACAGAGGGTGTATAGTTAAACTAGGTGCACTACCTGTGCAGCGAGTTCCTCGTGAACTATAGGGAGGCACAAGACCAAGGCAAGACATTTCATTATTCATGGCTACTATTATCAATTTTTCTGGTGGCATGGGAGTTACTGGAGGATAACCAATTTCCTCTGATCAAGACCGATTTGCCATAAGCAGCAAAATTTGCGTCTTTATGGGCCACCGAGGATGCCAACCAGGTTAGGGAAAGCAAAGTGTTTTGGGTGTTAATGGAGCAAGAATCCACGCAACCATCAACCGAAAGCCACAGTTGTCACCAACTATCTTTGAGAAGTTATCTGGGCACACGGAGTTCAAAGCGGACTTCCACTGTGTTTACATCCGGGCGCTGAAGGATCCAGATCAGAAGTGGTATGATCTCCCCTACTTGGCTACAGATGATGCCATTGTAGAAGTCCTCAAGCGCTGGCCAATAGATTGGCACACACCATCAAATTTGGTCACTGGGACTAGTAAGTCTGCAGAGAAGCAGAAAAAGGAAGTGACCCGACTAAAGGTTCAGCAGTTGGCAAAAAAGAGGAAGAAGGAGACTGAGGAGAAGGCTCGCGCAGAAGCGGAGCATGCCGCAAAGGAACACGAAGAGCAGGAAGAGCATGGCTCTAATAGAAGTCAGAAATATCCTTTGCACCAAACGGAGGACGAAGAACAGTCAAAACATAGCAGCGAAGATCCGGAGAGCACTCCTTTCCGCATAAAGTGACATAGGGAACAGGAAAAGGAGGGCAATGAAAAAAGACTAGACCAAAGCCTCCAAGTTATCACTAGATCCAATCACCTTGATGGAGGGTGACTTGGACGATATTGGAGATAAGGTAAGGGATACGATAGCAGAATTGCTGCAGTAGTTTGAGCAGCAATAGAAGCAAGCATTGGTCGCTATATAGATGGGTCTACGTGAGCTGTAGATCCAAACAACGTGACTTCAGGCAGGTGCAGGGTAGAGTAGTGCGACGTCAACCAGTTTGGCACTGGGGATCACTCAAGCAACAAAGTTGGTTCGATCCTTGGATCTCCAGGCAGTCGTGGTGCTCGATGGATCTCTAATCGTGGAGGCAGATGCTGACAAGGATATTGTCATCCCTTTGAGGAATGTTGGTTTGAACTTGGATGCGCTCCCTAGTGAATTCCTTCACACACTACAAGCAGGTGTGATTGCAGAAATTAGGGCCCGGGAGCAGTGCGCGCTGAGCTTGATCAGCGAGCAGAAAGTCAACAATGAACAAATGTTCGTTGAGAAGACGGCCACGCTAGATGCATGGAAGAAGGTTCAGGAGCAGAACGAGCGTACCGTAGTCATGGTAGCCGAAGCATGCAGAGCCGTTCCAAAGCTGCATATACCATAAGAGGCACTATTGGAGGCCAAGATTAGGAAGTTGGTTGTAGGAGTGCGTGATGCAAAAATTGAAGTGGCCAAGGTTCAGTTTGAACTGAACCTGAGGATAACAGAGCTTGAGTTGAAGTCACAACCTTCAACTCCACCACAGGTCAGAGCATAGCATGAAGCCGTTGTGAAGAATGTAGTTGCAGCAGTAAATGTCGTGGTGGCAGATTGCACCGCGCTCTTTGCATAGTCTATGGAGGTCGTTACAACTCTGCAGGAAGATCCTAACCTGCAGAGGTTGAACACAGAAGCCCGCAAATTTCAGTAGCAGTATGATGAAGCGAGAGTGATGACATGAACCATCGCTATATCACAACGATTAGCTAAGCTGCATGAGGCAAAGGAGTTTCTCAAACAGGTGGAG
This sequence comes from Pinus tabuliformis, assembly GCA_031772625.1. NCBI lineage: Eukaryota > Viridiplantae > Streptophyta > Pinopsida > Pinales > Pinaceae > Pinus > Pinus tabuliformis. The sequence goes on from CM062813.1 coordinate 385,520,363, forward strand.
GCAGCGTAATGGAAAAAGGCAGTCCTTAAGGCCAGATTAGGGCCTTGGCTGGATGAGGCCTATGTTATCTCTGCCGCCATTGAAGAGAAGCTGGTGGGCCTACAAAGGAAACAATAGAAGATAAAGGAAGACAGTGTAGGACCAACAACAGAGCAGCTGGTGGAGCAGATCAAGCAGGCAGCCACGCAGAGCATGCTGAGCTAGCAGTGGCACAGGTCGAGCTGGGAGGTCTCTACAGTAATATCTTTGTGCCAATAGAGTGACTCAAGGGTGAGTCACGATATTTGTGTTGGGGGCCTGTTGGTACGGGATCACCTGTGGTCAATTTTGGGGAAAAAGCCCAAGTTTTGGGACATAAAGCCCAAGTTTTTGTTATGTAAAGTGTAATGGGTAAGTTCATAGTTTATGAAGACAAATGTAATGGGTCAGTAGAAGTGAAGAGAAAAGAGTCTTAGAGTAGAAGAGAGGCTCTGTAGCTGTGTGTGCAGAGGCCTAGAGTAGAGTCCGTAAAAGAGAGGCTTTGCAGCTGTGTGCGCAGAGGCCTAGAGTAGAGTCCGCAGTTGAGTGCGCAGATCCCTCAAGAGCTTATTCCAGAAATATCTGTGTTTTGTCCATTTACTTCTGTTATGAATGAATGCGTTTATGTTATGATGAATAATGGGGTTATGATTTAATTCTATATTGATGTGTTATTCTGCATGTTTTACATTGTTATAAGAACGCGAGTACTAATATCTGTTTACGCGAAGAATATCTTAATGCTTGTTAAATATATCAGACACTTAAGCCGATCAAGGTAAATACAGAACTAAGGGTAATTACAAAGGTCCGTAAGTAGTTGATTCACCTGTTTAGGGTCCGCGGAGGATAGTAGTAGACCTTCGTGAAGGTATAGAGGCTGGTAAGAAGAAGTTATACCGATAAGCCTTAAGGGCTTATGGATTTGCGCGAAGGTAGGTTTAGGGCATAAAATGACATTACACTCATCTCTGGGTGTGGAAACTTGGTTCCAGCATCCCCCCATATTGCTTCGGGTGAGACTTCAGTCCACGCTTCACAAGTTGATGCCGAAAGGGCCAGTAGTGTAGGGATTTGTTTGGCAAACTTAACTCTGAACCTAGGTCAGGACCCACTAAGCCAACACTAAGTTAAGTCACCCATGCAACATGGAAATGTCAACTCAAAAGAAAGTGGTGTCCTCTAAGAGTTGGGTGACAATCACGAGGAGAGAGAAATGATTACAATTACTGGGGTCAATGGTCAAAAAGAGGAAACTCGTTTTAATTCCAAGTCACTAAATCACTCCAAGATTTTAATCAAAAGAGGATATTATGTGTTGATTCGACTTCATTTGCACCATCACTCATTCCAAAAATAGGTAGAGGAAGGAAAAGCTAGTGCATCAAACAATCTAGGGTGCCATCGAGGAGTTTCGAACCCTGTCTGCAAGTGCTACAAAAGAAAGTTTCAAGCAAGCCTGCAATTGCTACAAGAGGTCCAAGAGGAGCTACAGGAGGAGTTGGGAGGAGAAAAAGGAGTCACAGTGGCTCGATATTGTCTCAAAATGTTCATGAACACCTATAATTTCTCTGACAAGAACTAAGTGATACCCTCCTTCCTTGTTTCTACATCGAATTGTATGAGAAATTTTCTTGAAACTAAAATCCCATAACAATCAATTGATCAGTAGGAGGTCATTTTAAAGTTTGTTTTGGTTAAGTGAAGAGAAAATATTTTAGTTGATATCAATTCAGGCACCCTTCTTCCCCACGAATACCAAGAACTTTACCATTGTCTCACCACTAAGAATGTTTGATTTTTTTTTGAATTCCATGCCTGCATAGAATCACAGAGTAATATAGAAGAAATGGGGGGAGGATATAACAGAAGGGAACCCTCAGAAAACAAGATAATTCACCAACACCCTCCTGTAGTTGACATCTTCAGAAGATACTAGTGGTTGGGTTTCTTTGAGTTGCTAAAGGGCTATGATGATGATTTTACCCATGAATTTGTCATGGCATTACACTCTCAAGAGGAAGACAGTGTTACAACTATTATAACAGGGTTGGTTATCTCTCTCAGTCCTAAAACCATAATTAGAGTGACCACCTTTCCTCTAGGAATTACGTTGATCAAAGAAGACAAACAAGTAAGTGTCATAGCTAAGAAAACTTCTTCATTTCAAAAGAGAATGTTGTATAAGAAAAGAATGGAGTGAGAAGAGAAAAGTTACCTTACCCTTGGGATGAAGTAGCCTACCATATCCTCAGGTACATATATTTCGAAGGAATATTGATTGTGGTTTATGCCTACCACTTCAAGTTACTACAGGAGCTAAGATTCAAGGCATAATTCCTCTTCCTCAAAGACTTAGTGTCCCCCATTTCCTCCTACAGTCAATCATGAATATGAGTCAGAAGGTGAGAGAAGGAAAACACCAAAATTTAGTTCACCATGGCCTCATCAAGTTAATAATGGTGGAAACTCTAAACCATTGGAGTATCCCTGTCATATGGAACAAATTTTTAGACATGGATAGGGAGACTTTCATAGAAACCTAAGCCATCACACTAGGAGAGACTCCAACCTCTAGTATTGGAGGTAGAGAAGGGAAAACATATGAGGAGGAAGGAGCAAAGACAAAGGAGGAAGAGGAAGAAACAAAAACAAAGGAAAAAGAGGCAGTAGAGATAGAGGAAGGAGAAGTAGATATCAAAGGAGAATAGGGGGAGAATAAAGGAGAGGAAAGAGTAAACCCTGAGGAGACTTCTCAACCCCAAGGAGTAGAAGATACTAAACATGAAGTAGCTGCAACATTAGCTACACTATGAACTACTATCAAGCCCAAGAGGAAGAAATCAATACCAAATCAAATGTATTTCAGAACTAGGAAGAGCACTATAATTAGACAAGGGAAACCACAAACTCCTACAAAGGTCCTATAATTATTGATGAGTCACCAAGCAAAAAGGAAGAAATAAGACCTAGTGAAGGAAAGATTGAGGAGGTCACTCCTCTTAAAACCAAAACCAAGTCACCTATAACACCTATGAGTAGACTTAGCACTAGGTCAGTCACCTTCAAGAAGCTAAGGACACAATATGCATTTGAGAAAGAAGAAAAAGCGAAGTTACATGAGAATTAGGGTTTGCTACAGGAGAGACAAACTTTGCTATAGGAGGGGGAAAATCTACTACAAGAAGGATAGGGGAAGCTACAGAAGCACAAGAAAGAGTTACGAAAGGAAGCCACCACCTCAAAGATAGTTGGAAAAGACCTACAAGAGCTCCAAGAACCTAGCCCACAACCTAGATTAGGGTCCTACTACAAATTTATTGAAGGAGGAAGGATTATCCTTGAAACATTTGCAATCACACTCCTTTATGAGCCAGAGATAGAGAGAGGCAGAACCCGCATGTGGATGCAAATTTCTAGTCTAAGAATGTGGAGAATGTAGGCCTCATGGAAGATAAGTTCATTGAAATGGGCAAAGAGTTAAGTGATTTGAGAATGAGGGAGTCTATGATGAAGGAGCAACTATAGGTAGAAAACACTAGGTTGAGAGAGAGGTTGCAGGAGAAAGAAACACAAATTGCCACCATGGAAAGTCTCTCTATGGAAGCCCTGCAATGTAGGAAGCCATCAAATTATTATGCTCTCTTTCTCAAAGAAAATTGGCTGCAATTCCAAATCAAAACTCAAGCACAATATGGATCTCTTCCTTTTTAGGACTATGGGCATTTTATTGAGTTTTGCAACCAAACTAACATGGAAGACATGGAAAAATTGGCTGAATTTTATATGCACAACCTCACTTTGAAAAATATGAATCTTTTGGATACCAATTCAAGATTTGGAGACATGCAACTAATGACTTTATCATCCTAGATGACTCATGAGGAGACAGGATTTGAGGAGGTGAAAAAGGTAATGGAAAAAGAGGAGAAGTAACCATTATATATTATAGCAAAGCTAGTGATCCCTAAGGCTATCATTAGCAATCATAGCCTCATAGCCAATGATGTTACTTTAGAACCCAAGTACATTTCTACCCAAGAGGAAGGAATTCTCACACCATTCTACACTTTGAAGACACATTTAGAATGTTGGGAACATAATGTTTGCAATCTTTCCATAGGAGATGAGATGCCTTACCCAACAACCTACAGATAAGATAATATCACTCTCCTGAAAGGCTAAGGAATGCCTTGGAGAGAACACCATTGTACAAAGGGATCATGCAGAGGATGAAAATCAAGTGGATAGGACTCAAACTCAGTCCACCCTTGGTGATAGGATTACAATAAGGAAGAGATGAAGCAGAAGAGCAGAAGGAGTAGATAGAGGTAGAGAGGAATGTAGGTTTTCACCCACAAGAAGGAACACCATCTGAGGAGCCTTGGGATGTTAGGGAGGCCACCAAGGCCATGAAATAGCTTCACATGGATGACTAAGTTTCGCAGAGGATGAGAAACACCTTCAACAGGGAGGTGACGATGAGTCCCATCAATAGGCCCTTCTGTAGCATTATAGGCCTCTTGTAGCAATCATTTATAGAAAACATGTAGCACAACTTTACTCCATCAGTTTTGATCTCCACTACAAATTTGACTCAGTCTAGATGAATAATGACCCCCACTTGTGATTTTATGTTCAGGGGAAGCTCCTAGGCCACTCCAACCCTTCCTTTTGTTCACTGCAAAAACATAGTAGAGTTAGGTTCTTTATCACAAGTATGATGCAAGTAGGTTACTGATTTATAAGCAAGTGTGAAATAGGTAGATAGTACATGAAATTCTGATTGGTAGTTTGATGAATTATGCAAGGAAAAATAATTTCCTTTCTACAAGTAGATTTGGTAGTTTGATCGATTTTGCAAAGATAAAATAGATTTATTTCTACACATAGATTAGCCTTTGTCCTTTCATGAATTGATTAGTTAGCATTTACAATTTGAGTCAATGGAATTTCCACTTTCATAGCTATAAGTAATTTCCAAGTGTACCTTTATTAGCAAGCTTTCATTCTGATTCAGTAGGAGGAATGATCTATAAGAACTTTTGATCTAATGTCACAACTCAAGGTGGCATGAGTGGAATCCTATTTGTTGTGCTATTGTAGCGGCTACAACCACCCTCCAAAATTTTTCCTTAGCCTGTTTTGGAGCCTCCCTACCAACCTTCACAACAGCTTGCCTTGCTTCATCAAGTCCTCAATATTCAGTGTCTTTCTTGCTCAAAGGCAGCCTATCGATCACAGTTTGATCTTTTCCCTTCATAGGCTGCTCACTCAGACTTGGTCTAGTTGCAGGCTGAGCAACTTCCCCTTGAAAATTGTGCATTTCTAGAGGGAAACCAACCTTCCCTCCAAAAATTGTGCAATCCTCTATGAAAACCTGCTGGGCTCCAGGATTACGCAATCCTGCCAGCCAACCCTCCTAGAAGGATTTGCACAAATTTTCCCAGCAGCAGATTATTCAGCCCAGGATTTTTGCAAGTCTGGGTAGTAGTCAGCTGCTCAGCCCAGAAATTGTGTAAATCCCCTAGGCAGCCAGCCCAAATCCTAGCCAGAAATTCACATTTTTCTCCAGCAGTCAAGCAGTCTCTTGCATGTGTAGCTGAGTTGATCGGTTCCCTCTGAGACTGAGCAAAATAGACTTGCATGCATGGGTTGTTTCTTCCAAGGTAGCATGCAAAGGCATCCCTTGTTTCAGGGATCTATGTTTAGCAATTGGAGGTTACATGCAAGGAACAATTTAGAAACCTCCTTGCAAGTGTTGCTTCCCCTAGATTTGTGGCATGCGCGTCATAACCTTGATGTTATAAAAAATCATCAACTAGACACTGCAAATCTCATTCCTCACATCACATCAAGGAGCAGAAGACACATTCGGCTCAATTGTTTTGGGGTAAGCTCACTTCCCATGCCTTGTGCTGCATTTCTGTCGCTTCTTGTGTATTCGGTTGTGTGAGTGTTGTTTGCTTGATTTATTTGAACGCTTGCTATCGTTTACATGTATTATAGCTTGTCCTAGATCTGTTTCATTTTCCGTTTCTATCTCACTACTGTTGCATGCATGAAACTGTTTTGCACAGACGTTCGCCCAATCGGTGAATTGCCTCACCCACATGCATGTTGATCTTTTTGCTGAATATTTCGTTCATGTTTCTTTGCATGCACTGTCAATCACTTCTACTATCAATTAATGTCTCCATGCATTTACTGTCTTAGTCGTTTTTAGTTGCCCGTCGGCGAGTCGAGCCAACCTTGGCCCAGAATCTGCCTTCACCAAGGCTGCATTGCGTAATCTGGGGAAGGAAGGCTCACCTTCCTCTCCAGATTTGTGCATTATTGCCCAACACTAGCCTCCAAAACTGTTTTGTGCATTTCTCGAGGACAATGGCTGGTTGGCTCAAGAAATTTCACAAATTTGTCCCTGGGCCAACAATCCTTCCCAGCTGGAATTGTGCAATGCACAATCCCAACAGTCAGCAGCCAAACTGGACTATGCAATTCATAGTTCGAGTAGTCAGTCAGTATCTCAGTAGCCCGCACTGTGCCTTGTGTAGTCTTGGTAGTTGGTCTCCCGACCTCCTGGCCGAAATTGCACAACCTTCATGATCATTCATCTAGGTATGTTGCAAGTCAGTTCTCATGTTCATTCTAGTTTTTTACTAATAGATTACTTGCTATGAGTGTTTCCATGTCTCTAGGTATCATAGGTGTTCATCTACCTCTCAGCAGTACAGGTACAATGGCTTTCAGGAGAGTAGAGACGAAGACACCGTTTAGAGCACGCTTTGGGATGCAGTCGATCAAGTGTCTATGATCTTGCCTACTCATGAAGACATCAAGTTTTTTGTGGACAAGGACATCGAGCAGAAACATAACAACGAGCAACATCATGAACAACAGCTGAAGGAAGAAGCGAAATCAATGAATGCAAGAGGAAGGTTGTTGACAACATAGAGGCGAAGCAAAGTTGCAAGATCAAGAAGATCCACTGATAATGAAAGCAACTTTGGAGACTTGGGCTATGAAGTGATGACGTGACATGAAGTTCACGTGAAGGTAGAAGATGGAACAAAGAAGAAGTTTCATGTGCTGAAGCAACAACTCAAGAAGAACATGAAGCTACAGAGATAGTCCAATGAGTTGCAACAAGAACATGAACAATAGTCGGTGCAACATGCACTCGCGGATGAAATTGCACCAGTACAAGTTAAGGATCCATCCCAGCAGCTAACATAGAGCAAACATGGTGAGAAGTGTTGTTGATCACATGCAAAGGATCCAACAACATGCATGTCATTGAGTGCACACATGCAATCCAACCCATTCAACACACTCACCAAGGCGAAGACAAGAAGCAAGTCCAATTGGAGTTGAACATGTACTTTGACAAGTTGATGTGCATGACCACCAACACACACTTGAAGATCAACATGGACACTATGCATTAGTGTGTTTCCGGTTCAACCATACCCAAGAAGACCATGCACATGTTAGTAGACAAGTTGGATGAAGGGGCCGAACCAGTGCACCGATTGTAACAAAGGCAAGAGTTCGCTTTAGCAATATGTCACCACAAGGTCCATGCACACCATCACGAACGATCAAGCTTGGCATCAGCTCACCAGCTTCACCATCACAAGCATGTCAAAGAATTGGTCTCATCATAACAGACCGAGTGTCAATGATGTCTTGCGAGGCTTTCTCAAGCCATGTTGTCCCACATGCGTACATGTGCATTGTAATGTTGAGTCATGTCAAGTGTAAGTCAAGTGTCAATAGTTGGATGTAATAGTCATAGAGTACGTGAAGAGTCATTAGGGTAGTTGAACTGTCACAAAGGGGAATGTCAAAGCTCACCCCACCCTTTGCTATAAATAGTTCCTCATAACTCATTGTAAGGGCTTTTTGGTCAGCTAAGCTTCTACTAAGACTATCTTGAAGAAGGCTTGGACAGTATTGTAATGCGCCTTGGCTTCTCCACTGCATGGAGCTCATACACCTCTTTGGAGGAGCAGGCGGATGTGGCTGTAACATTCCACTAATGGGGCTAGCAGGTTTACATGGTGTACTGTATGATTGTGACTTACACTTCTTAATAATAAGAGCCAACACATTTTCATGCATATGTTGTTATTGTAGTTGGACAGTTCCAGTTGCCTTAATGATATATGTTGTTTAACTTATGTACCTGTGTATGAACTGATTTGTATGAAATTATATGAATCTTGTTGTTAATGTGTTGCATATTTTATTAATGATGTCACCGTCCGTGTCGACTGCTCTACCAAACATCAGACAAACCTTTCTCATGAACCTTGCTATATCAACAGTCACACTAGTCTCGGACTGATCTGTGAGCGTTGTTCATGTTATCCTACCTTGTATGTTGTGACTGTCGCATCCAAGTGGACTACTCCACCGGAAGCTGTGCATGTCCTTTTTGTGGTGTGTTCCTAGCCGAGTTGGGACTGATCCCTTTCAACTTGGAACTCACCTTCACCTTCCTCTCCCTTCGAAGTTTTGGAACCTCTGATACACATTCCTTGAATCTCTGCATAAGTCACACCCTTGCTACTAACAAAGTTATCTTACTTTCCTTTGTGTGACATCGTGGTCAAGGAATTACCTTACGACTCACTGCTGGGACTCCTACAACAAATGGTTTGAGGTCTAATTGGGACTTCTTACCGGGGAGATCCCCTACCATGTTGGCGAGTCCAGCACCATCAACATGTGTATATAGCATTGTTACCTCTAAGTTTGTGCAAACCCCGAGTTGATAATTTGAGTTGACGAGCCCTTGGGATTTGCAACATTCTTGGTGCAATATCAGGGCTCACCACCTCCTGTTATGGATAGACCTGCATATGCATCTGAAGGTCATGCAAAAGAATTATGGAATTCATTCACAACTATTGTGACACTTGATACAATATTTAGGAAAGATGGACAAAGCAATGATCAAAGATGTTTTCGTCATCTATTAATGAATATTAGATATGTGATTCCAAAAATAGAAGACTAGAAATTAATAATGACACATACATATTCCAATTTGGATGCTTCAACAGAAGAGTCATTTAATAAGGCTATACATTTGTTTGCAACAAATGGTGATGTGCACAATTACAATAAGCGTTGCTTGATATCCCTAAATCACCCTGTTGCACATAATGTTGCTACAAGATTAGATAGTAACCACACCATTGAAGCAGATGAGGAAAATTTGGATAATGAGCTCCTTCTTGTTGTTGGAGCTAGGGTTATGCTTACTTCAAATTTATGGAATAATGTACGACTTTTCAATGGCGCCCTTCGATTAGTTCAAGATATTGTGTATAATCTTGGAACATCACCTCTTGATCCTCCGACATATGTTTTAGTAAAATTTGATAATTATGTTGGAGTTTCATGGGATGAACTATCCCCTCATACTATTCCTATTATACCTATTGAAAGAGGTCATAATAGACAAATTCCATTGAGGCTTGCTTGGGGATTAATAATTCATAAGTCCTAGGGATTGACACTAGAGAAGGAAATTGTTAATATTGGAAGGATAGAGCGATAAGGTCTTACTTTTACAACGATATCTTGAGTTAGATATTTGGATGGCCTTCGATTTCGACCTCCTTTTCCATAGAATTGATATGAAAAGATGGTAAAGTGTGTCAGTGTGTCTAAGAGAAAAGCAGAAGAAGAGAGATTAAGATTAAATACTAAGTGATTTATGTGTTTTTCATATTTTATTCATATCGCATCTGAATGGAATGATCAATGTTTTTGTTTTTCAATATAGGTATAAATATTTCATTTTTTTTATCGTTAAACATTGATATTATTTGTTACTATTTTATTTCTATTCATCTAAATTTAAGAGTTCAACGTACAAGTCAAAAATATACATAATTATGATAATCTAAAAATGTGACATTGTTGCCCCCAAATGGAAACAACTAGATTGATCTAACTTCAGATCTATCATGCGTCGAGAGGGATCAAATCCCTCGAGGTGCAAACCTTTCGTCAAATTCTACAATCAAGAAAGAAGGTTTGCACTTTGAGGGATTTGATCCCTCTCGACGCATGATAGGTCCAGAGTTAGAGGGATCTAGGTTGGTTCTACAACCCAATATGAGGTGATGTGTAAGTTGTTTGTTCGTCCGTTCCCGTTTAAAATAAAAATAAAAATAAAAAACTATGTTCTAAATTGAAAAATAATGTCCGTTATAATAAAAAAAATGAATATGTTGTAAATTAATTAGAAGTAAAAAAATGTGTGAGTAAGATGTTTAAATCTTATACTTTTCAAAAATATTTAAATAAACTATTTGAAGATCTATGTTAACTAATTTATGTCCATATGAACTTCATATATATATATATATATATCTATATATATAAATAATTTGTTAAAATAAAGTATTTTAATACGAATTAATATTGACATATACTTAAAAATATATTAAAAAAAAAAACTAAATTAATTTGCGTGATAAAATGTATTGATGTACATGTTATGTAAAATATTTTAATGTCAATTATATATATATATATATATATATATATATATATATATATATATATATATATATATCTAACAAAAAATTAAGTTTTATGATTGAAACATATATTTGGTCCTATATATACTTTATTTAACATTCAAAAATATAATTTATACAATGAAAAATAACACATTGTATTTTGCACTCTAAAGAAGTTGCACATGAAGAAATTTGATCCCTCTCGGCACATCTTAGATTCATACTTAATGTGGATCTATGTCAGTTATAAATAAAATATAAAATATAAAATATTTAAAAGAAAATATTCAATTTTAAACATTTGATAAAATAAAAGTATCTATAATGATAACAATTTCAATATAACTTAATAATATACATTAGGTAATAATATAACTTGTTTTATGATACACACCAACCTTATTAATAATTATATAAGTGAATGGCTATCAAAGGAGATTTAAAAGATACAATTTTTTTAAATTCAATAAAGATTACCCCTGATCAGGGTGTGACAGGATGCGAGACCCCCACGTGGATCGTCGTAACGTTTAAACAAGTGTGGAGCAGGGCAAGTGGGTGGCCCACCTAATGCGACCACATGCTCCAGGAAATTAAGGGTCTGACGACCTGTAACCAAGTGGCAAGGAGGACCTTGGGCACGGTAAACCGGGATTTACAAGTGGTAAGTATGGTGGTAAACTTGGTATTTTGCATGAAAATGTTGTGGTTTCACCTCAGGAGATGTGGTAAGGTGGTGAAGGTAGCTCGAGGGACTACAGACCTGTGCGACTAGCAGAGAACCTAGGGCGAAAGAAAAGGCGTGACGGCATGGATGGGTAACTGGTATGTTTCTCTAGCCTTCCTAGTAACTTCATGAAATGATGATATTACAGCAAGGCTCGAAGTTGGAATAGCAGGGTTTGGTGATGATAGTGCATGGATTAATTGGGATTGGGTTAAGTCTATCTATGTCAGCATTTGGCATGTCGATTTCAATATTTTATGGAAATCTGCTAGCCCAGATGGGCATGTATGGGGAGTCGGGACCTACATGTAGAAATTTGTATGTAAATTTTGTCAAGGAGTCCTGTAGTTCTAGGTGTCTGAGGCTTGGATGGGCCTTGTGCTAGTTAGGGAACCGAACATCTTCTAAAAGTATCCCAGACCGAATGTGCATATATGGGGAATTGGGGTCATCACCGAGTGTTTGGTCTATAAGTTCTGAGAGTCTCGTTTAATTCATGGAGTCAATTGGGGTCATCATCGAGCATCTGTTCTGTAAGTTTTGAGAAGGCCTCGTTTAATTCATGGATTCAGAGGCGTGGTCGAGCCTGGAGTCGGTTAGAGAGTCTGAGAGGAGTAAGGCATCCATGTCATTTGAAAGAAATGGAGATGGTTGGGTCTTCTGTCAGCCCAAAGGCAAAGGCTGAGGGAGTCAGGGTTCTTTGTGTTCTCATTCCCCGGAACAGGAAATGGGGAACCATAATGGTCTCCCATAGGAAAGGGATGGAAGGAAAAACATGTATATGGCATTTGGAAGGCAAAGAGTTTAATGAACCCTCTGTGTACACTACCATTTCAGGTCTGCCTAAACTGCATATTCCTCCGACTCTGACACTGCTGGTTCTCGCTTCGGTGAGGGCTTGGGAGGTACCGTAGTCATTGGGCGACCCAATCTACAGCCGAATGGTGAAGGAAAAGGCTGGCCCGGGGAAATGAAGTCGTCGTCACGACAGTAACCATAACAACAAGAAAGGTTAAACGTCGATGGCTTCATCCAGCAAGCCCCAATGTAAAAAAGGAAGGAAAACAGGGGAGGAGAACATGAAAAATCTCATGCATGCTTACAGTGTTGGATCCTTGGCACAAGTGAAGTCTGTCATCTCGGCATGGGAGGCGGAATTGAATGCCAAGGCGGCTGCAAAACCGATTCCAGCAAAGGACTGGGAACCTTTGGTAATGGACCCTGGACATACCCGTGGAAGGCTGACTCTGTTCAAACAGTCAGTCCAACTTTATTGGGTAATGAAGAGCTTACTGGCAAGAGCTATGTTGGAAAACCAGAACATGGATGGCCCCCAGCAAACCCAACAATCTGAATCGAGCCTCAAGGATATTCAACGGGAAATATAGGTAGTATAGGTGCAACAATACCATCAGAATGTCTGCCTTGGCCGCATGGAAAAACAACTACAAAGTCTGCAACAAAATGAAATGCCAGGGTCGAGTGCAAAGGACCCAGCCCCAGTAGAATCATCTGATGATTGACCGAGAAGTCATGAAATTTCTGAAAGTTTATGATAATTTTTTGTTTTTAATGATCTAGTCAGATAGCATTTACATTGTCAATAGTACATATAGATGGGTGATAGATATGGCAGCCTATAAAGCTTGGATAGACATTCTCAAACTGTTTATGTTTTGGATGACTTATGATGCTGATCGGTGGCCAATAGACCTGGTTTCCTTCGAGCAGGTTGAGGCCATCGAACAAATTTTTTGTAACCTACCTTACATATGATTAATAGAATGTTATTGCCAAGCTTACAGAAAAAAAATAATAAAAAATCAGTAAAGATTATAGTTGTTGTGAATTAATAATGTTCAAATTCTTTAATCTATTTCAAATGTTTGTTAAAATAAACAATTTTTTTATGGACATATATGCCCTCCATATAGTGACTTAGCCTGCTTCATCGTGGGCTTTACATAGGCCTAATATATATATATATATTTTTTTAAACTCGCAGATTATTGGAATATATGGTGATGCATCAACAAAATGTAATATTTTCTTAAGTCAATGAAATGTTACAATTTTTCTTGAGGAAAAAAAATAATTAAAATTTTGTTAAGGTGATCTTCAACTTTTTTGTTCGCTTAACCCTTTGTGAAACAAAAACACTTTAAGACCACTAAAGCTCAAATCTTATATATATATATATATATATATATATATATATATATATATATATATATATATATATATATATATATATATATATATATATATATATCTGTGTGTGTGTGTCAAGGCATAGATAAAATTAATGAAACCAAACAAATTTTAATTTAGAACAAGAGCAAAAAACAAAGGTTAGATACATAACTATATATAAGTTTTTTTTTAAACTCGCAGATTATTGGAATGTATGGCGATGCATCAACAAAATGTAATTTTCTTAAGTCAATGAAACCTTACAATTTTTCTTGAGGAAAAAAAATAATTAAAAATTTTGTTAAGGTGATCTTCAACTTTTTTGTTTGCTTAAGCCTTTGTGAAACAAAAACACTTTAAGGCCACTAAAGCTCATATATATATATATATATATATATATATTCAAAAGGTCATGAAATAGATAAAATTAATGAAACCAAACAATTTTCAATTTAGAACCAGAGAAAAAAACAAAGGTTAGATACATAACTATGCATTGTTTTAGAAAACAGAATCCTAAAACGTGGAGTGTATATATATATATATATATATAACGAAAATTAAGTTTTATGGTTAAAAAATTTATTTGGTCATATATATACTCTATTTATCATTCAAAAATACAATTTAAACAATGAAAAATAATACATTGTATTTTTGCACTCTAAAGAAGTTTGCACATAAATAAATTTGATCTTTCTCAACTTATATTAGATTTATACTTAAGATTGATCTATGTTGGTTATAAATAAATTAAAAATATAAAATATTTAAAAACAAATAGTCAATTTTAAACATTAGATAAAATAAAAGTATTTATAATAATAATAATTTCAATATAACTTAATAATTTACATTAGGTAATAATATGACTTGTTTTTATGACACCCACCCACCTTATTAACAATTATATAAGTTAATGATTATGAAAGAAAATTTAAAAGATATAATGCTTTTAAATTCAATAAAGATTTTAATTGTTGTGAATTAATCATTTTTAAATTCTTTAATCTATTTGAAATGTTTGTTAAAACAAACAAATTTTTTTATGGACATATATGCTTTATATAGTGACTTATCCTGCTTCATCATGGGCTTTACATAGGCCTAATGAATATAATTTTGTTTTTTACAATGATAAATTATTGGAATGTAGGGTGATGCATCAATAAAATGTAATATTTTCTTAAGTCAATGAAATGTTATAATTTTTTTTTGGAGGAAAATAATTTTTGTTAAGGTGATCTTCATTTTTTATTTTTTTGGTTCATTTAAGCTTTTGTGAAACAAAAAACACTTTAATACTACTAAAGCTCAAATATTAAGAAAATTTTAATATGTAAATATATATTGTCAAAAAGTCATGACATAGATAAAATTAAGGAAATCAAACAATTTTCAATTTAGAACAAGAGAAGAAACTAAGGGTTAGATACAAAACTATATATTATTTTAGAAAACAAGATCCTAAAACGTGGAAAAAACAATAATCATGGAGATTAACAATATTCTATATATTACCCTACACATCAATACATTAATAACACATTAATAATACTTTAGCATATTTATGTACACATTATAACACATTAACACATTGATAACATGTTAACTTTACTTTAATATATACATTAATGTATGTTACATGCAATTCACTGTGGCTTACTCTCATTAACATTGTCAATCATAGCCAATGTGGATGTGTTGCACCGTAGTCACCATATGAATCTACTTTAATGTTATCACCTAAAAAGTGATCACGGACCATTTTCCATTAGGATGATCGAAATACACCATGTAGCATGGGTTTGCACATTAAAACCCACTTTCACCTTAAGAAATAATTTAGAGAACCATTTTTTCTTAGTTATTTCTGAGAATAACCTAGAAACTCATATGAATAATTAAATAATTCATTATTTATTTATTATTCCTTAATCATTACACAGTTCTTCTATGAAATAATTATTTCTAACTCACTTTGACCATATCTCTTTAAAGTAATTGACAAATCATTTTTTTTTAAATTACTTTAACCACATATCTTAATTAACTCAATTAATCATTATTTTTTGAGTTAATTCATTAAATAAAGATTATTGACTAGTTCATTAATCTTTTCCTCTCTTGAATATAATAAATTAATCCTAATGGTTAGATCTTGATTTAGTCTAATAATATTTTATTGTTTGACTAGATCTCGATCTATCCTTGCATTTTATTATAAATAGGGGATTTTTTTCCTTCACTTTCGACACTTGATCATTATCATTGTCGTCACTCTGTCCTTGTTACTCATGGGCTATCCACATTGAGTTCAACCAACCTTCTTCTTTTCCCATTTGCAACCAAGAAGAGAGGGAGAGAGCGGCTACATGAATCATAGGGACTCAAAAGGACCCTTTCGCAGAGTACATTTAAGACTCGAGTCTATGTTCTACTCCACTAGGTGACATCATTAATAAAATTTGATTTCTTTCCATTGTGTTCCTTATTATGGTTTTTGGCTTTAACTTTCAAAATTTGCAAGATCTTTTTCAAGGTTTCTTTAGCATTTTTATTGAAGATATGAAAGTCTTACAAATATTATAGGGTTTTTCAACGTATTTATTTTTGTTCTCTTTGTTGTTAGGTGGGATTGTCAGCAATCGTAAAATGTATCTTCTTGATATCTCTGCTCAGAAATTTACACCTAACAAATGGTGACTCCAATAGTTTAAATATTCAGATCCCAGGTGATTACGTTTCTACTTTTTTTCTTTTTCTCTCTTTCATTTTTCTTAATATTTTTTTGTCTCTTAGTGGTACTTTTTAGAAAAATACTTTCATTTTTGTGTTTTCATCTGTGTTTTGTAGGTCACAAGTTGCATTTGCACAAGATATGGAAAGATCATTTGTGTTTTGTAGGTCACAAGTTGCATCTGCACAAGATATGGAAAGATCTGACAAACCCTAGAAGTAGGAGCTCCAAATCAACCAACACACTTTTTAGGGAAAAACTTGTGGTGGCCAATGCAAGAAACATACCACAACCTATGTTATAATGTAAGAATAAGTTAGAAAGCTGTGTTGCCTTCTTTTTTTGCCTTTTTTCTTTTCTATTTTTTCTTGAAGGTTAATTTTGTCTTTCTATTACGAGGGTTTTTTGCATCTTGTCATAACACTATAGGCCTTTATCTCTTTAGCTTATCCACATTCCTGAGGAAATAAAATATCCCTCTAGGGATTCTAGTACTCCACCACTGTTTAAGGGATTTAGCTTAGTTACTAGTCTATTGTTTTAGAGTTGTATACCACTGGGTTTTCAACAAATTAGACCTTATGTTTGAACATTTTCTAAGACTTTGAATTTACAATTGATCCCCTCTTTGGCCTTTGTTTCACCATCCCTCCAAGTCCACTTTAGGTTCCCTTTCATTAGATAGTGGGTTTCCTTCCCTTTCAACTTAGATTTCACTCCTTCTTTGCTTATTTTATATTCATAAAGTATGTATTTTTTTTACCACATAACCCATCCCCTTTGGCCCTTGATCTTGTTGTCTCCTTTTTTGTTGCCTTAGTTTACTCTTCTTGTGTTGTTTTTCGCCTCTTTGGGTGGGAAGTAGAGTGTGTTTGAATTTGTTTACTTTTATGATCATTTCAGTTTAGTTTTCATTTTTGTAATTTACTTTTCAGTAGCAACATTTATGTTAAATGCAAAACCAATGACACTTCACATATTTACACACACATTTATACACCCTAAATCAACAAGGACTTGGTTAGCACCTCCAAGCCAATACTTTTAAAAGAAACCACTTAATCTCAACACAAATAGATTTAAGCCCACTTGGGGACCTAGGTAAAACAATCTTTTATCTAGGTTAGGGTTGTTGGGGTAGGTATCCAAAAAATGCCCACCAATCACTTTCCATTGAGACATAGTGGTTGTCCAATTAGGGAGCCTTAAAATACTCGATCATCCAATGGTAAAAAATGGTGCTTGAGACAAAAACTTGTTAGATGGGGTAAGTCCTAGGCTGAGTATACTAGTGTTCTCCTTCGAGATTCCCACTTCCTGTTTGGGAATTTGGTTCTAAAGATGACACACAGAAGTTGAGATTCGCTCACCCCCATTGCACAGAGGTAACTATAGCTTCCATTCTAGGGATCAAAACACTCTATAGGGGTGGTTGCAGGAAGCAACTATCTCTATTATCCTACCTTTCACTCAGTGGCTCTACTTATAGATATCAAGTCCTGCAAGTAAGAATTTGTTTGTAAGGCCATCAGAAAAATAATACTAGGATTTATTTAGGGTGTAGTTAGCCTTTATGCTAGGAGTCATTTTTCTCTTTCTAGGAGTAGATTGCTTGAGCTAGAGTAGCAGTACATTGTAGTTAGCTTGCACTTTATACCACTACACATAGTGTCTTCTTACTCTCTATTGTTATTTTTCTTTAGTGTTTTCCTCTAGCCTTTAATATTTCCTTTGTCTTGACATCATTGTGCTCCCTGGGAATTTGTGGCAGAGACTCCATGATTTCCACCCTCATTTCTCATTAAGACATCCATTGACACCTACTTGAAGAGTTAGGGTTCCTCTCCCTGGTCTATTTTCAGACTCTAGTCTTTCGGATTTATTTAGTTCATCCTCTGATTATGATTCCTCTCAGACTTGAGCTACTATCATGTTTAGTGTCAATGTTGGAGGTAATGGAAATTGAACCACAAACACCAATAATAGATGAAATGTTGGTGGTAACACTGGTAATACTTAGGGTCCCCCTCCTAGAGGTAAAATTAGAACCTCACAAGGAATGGTTGTCAATAAACCGTTGCTTCCCTATATGATTGGTTGGAGTCTTCCGGATTTGAACCAAATCATTAATGATCCTCTTCACCGTGATCTAAACTGGCCATGAATAATAATAAAGCTCCTATCTAATATTCCAAAATTCGAAGGGAACTCTGGAGAGGATCCCACTAACCACATTTTCATGTTTCACATGTGGTGCTCCTCTAACTCTATTACATAGGATTCCATATGTCTACGCCTTTTTCAATGCGCCCTCACCAACACTACCACGAAATGGTATGTAGATCAAACCTATGCATATCATCGATGTTTGTGACCTATATAAATTCCTTCTTATATTACTTCTAGTTGCCTATCCATTATGATACTGGTACCAAACTTTTGACCTCATTCCATCAAAATTCTTCCACCCACCTTTATAATCATGTCTAGGAATGGTGTAGAAGGCAGAGCTTATGCAAAGCTCCATAATCGAAGACCGAGTTTACATAGATTAGTTCTTATGATCCCTTCTCGCTCCTATTGGTAAAGATGTTGCATCTCGTTTCCCCCAAACAAAAGAAAAATCCATCTAGATGGCTTTGAGTTTGATCTAATCTATGCCCAATCAAGTTACGTTTATACCATCCTTCTTGACCTTCCTAAGTCTAGTGCTTCTTCTGCACTAAGGGCATCTCATGTCATTGACAATGTTATTGGGTCAGTTTATTACCCTCAACCTTCCCCATATCCATAAGGATCAATGGGTTATGGCTAACCTCAAGGGGGATTTGATTCTAGTTACGCTTATCCTCCCTTGATCCTTCTTGAAAAATCCTACCAAGGCATGAGTACGTATTATGTATTTTCCCATCCACATTAGTCGATGCTAGGGCTAACTCCTACTCGAATTGGTTATCAAAAGGTTACTATGAATCCATATTATCCTTATGTTATACCTAGTGCGTCAACCCTAATATCACCAGCACCCCAACCTCCCATGCCTTGGCCCCCTCTACTGAAACAATCACCACCTCCGCAAGGGAAAGTATATGTTCAACAAAATTGTAACACCCTCCTCCCACATTTACCCAAGCTAACTGGTTCACTGGGGTAAACATGCGACGAAGAGTTACCATGATATGATTCAACTCCCTAAGTATAGTTAAGGAAGTGGAATCGACAAACCAATACCTTACATACCTCCCTCAGGTGCTACAAGATCCCCAAGCGCTAATACACCACTCTGGGTGCCCAACCCCTAAGTTAACCTAGCCATTCAATGTATTAAACTCCTAATATCTCCTATGACATGGGAATGCATGCGACTGGGACCCTCTAGTTGCTCCCACAATTCCTGCAAGGGAGAGAATGCAATCTTTTTTATCCGGTTTTGTGTTAGAGACTACGACATTTAAGCCACTTTTTCAAGGCTAGTATCCAAACCACTGACCAGAACTTAATGAGACTTTCCAAGACAATAAATGACACCAATACAAAGCCTCAAACACAAAATTTGATGAAGGGCTTGACCTAACCAATCCTAACCATGACAAACATTTTATCAAACACATTGTGCACATGTAATCTACAAGTCATAACAACATATTTGAGCATAGGGGTCTCATACTTATCTGAGATTCATAAGGAATCATTGATGCCTTATCACATTAATTGCATTATCATATATTAGTTCACATATTCATTATTCATTCATTTATCAACCAGAACATGATGATAGCGCCCATACATCATAACTATCATAAAACATGCTCATAACCAACATATAACCAAAATAAGTAACATGGATACGACAACCATAAATACCACATATGAACCAGTACATTTACACATGAAAGATCAAGGATAAGGAGCTCTTATTAATGAATGCATAAGTCGACTAGGTTTGGGACTTCCACGTACCACCTGAACATAGATTGGCCAAACCAAATATTTCTTTTAGTTAATCACCCCGGTGCCATATTCCAAGCATGAATGTGGGACTCATAACCAAAATAAACCAGGGCTTCCTGAGGCTAAACCACCTCACCCTCATCAATAGAACCATGCTTTACCACGATCCTCACATGATTTCTAGGATCTAAATAATAAACATACAATACCAGTATTTACCACAATCCCCACTGAATTGCTTGGCCATAAACAAGCATGGATGCCACTGGATTTCTCCACCTACACCATGAGGAATTTCCTTGTCTCCTAATATCTAGGCTTTACTGCAATCCACACCGGATCACTAGGCCCTAACCAAGACTCTAGTCTCTGGGCTTTACCGCAATACACATCGGATCACTAGTCCCTAACGAAGACTCCAACCTCCAGCCTTTACCGTATATCCCATCTCAGGATTCCGAGGACTGATTTAGAGCACCCACCTCTAGGCTTTACCATATATACCGCCATTAACCAGTTGAGGATTCCTAGGCCCACCGAGGCACACAATATACGGATTTACCATAACCTTCAATTTGGTTTAGGGGTTACTATGCAAATGGATTTACTGCAATGCACAGTTTGGTTCAGGGATCACTAGGCCATGTATTCTTTTCTTTTGTAGATCCACCTCACTCATCTTTGAATCCATCCAATAATCCAGCTCAACCAAAACATGAGAACCCCATCATGCCATGACTATCCAAAAATGGAAAGGCTAGGCTAAAAAGCACTGTCACACCTGGAAAAACACATGCCCATGATAGCAAGAGAACCAAATACACACATGCATATCCATGCATGCCAAAAATAGTAAGGAAACCATACATGCAACTCAATACCTGCAAAGAATCTTGCTATAGCCACTTAATTATGCTCTTCCTTACTTGATCATTACTTCCTCTTGCATTCTTTGCTTTTCTTGATCCAATGTTGAAGTGATCCAATAAAACTCTAAGTGTCCAAGAGTGAGAGAGAGAGAGAATAGGGAGAGAACTCCAAAATTGAACAAACAAAAGGTACCAATTGATCCTCATAAGATTTTTATTAATGAGGCTTTTATTTTCTTCAATTTCCTCTATTTTTCCTTCATTTTCCTCCTCACATGCAACCTGTGACCTTTTACCTTCCTTTTATCCTATTTTCCATTTTTTTCATAAATAAAATGTCAATAATTCCTCTTTGTCTTTCCAAATGCATTTTCCATTGCCTTTTCCAATTCCTTAGCCATAATAAACCGAAATGACACCCTCACTAGGATGTTTTAGCCAACCTTTAGCTTGGAATACATGTCCAATGACCTTGGTCTTATATTTTTTTACATGGATTTTTAACCAGGTTTTTTACAGAACCCTCCCGTGTGGGGGAACATTGTCCTCGGTGTTTAATGACACCTACAACCAGCAAGGCCGCTAAAAAGAAAAACATAATTCCCATGTAGCTTTATAACACAACTCATTGTAGTATTTAAAATGACCATGGTTGAAACATGACAAACATACCGTTTACTGGAGCTTTATAACATAGCTCATTATAGTGTTTACAAGAACCACATATAATTATGCACATTTGCTTCAACGAGCAAATAATCATATTGTCTATGGATCTTTATAAATCCAGTTGGATATATTATTTACAATAGTATACACACATAGAGATATGCACATTTTCTCAACCAACAAATAAAATGATACGATGCCTGCATCCAAAACAATGGAATCCATAGAATTACACCACCACCCTCAAAATTAGTACCAGGATTCACCTCCTTCCCAGGAAGTCTAGAATCCACAATCAAAGTCCAAGATGCATCCAATGTCCACCGCTACAATCATGTGCCACTTGTCCCCTCAATGAACAGTTACCGACTCATTGTTCCAAGGCACACTCCCAATGTGCATATGATTCCATCTGGAAATTCTAATGACAAAAAAAAATCCGTCCTCGACGTTCCCTTCTCTGCTACATAATCACTTAAGCAATCCAGTCACCCCCTTTCGTGTAGTCACACACCCTCCAAGTTTTGTGGGCATCCCCTTCTCTGCTACATAGTCCCTTGGTTGACCCCTCCCTTGGCAAGGTTTCCTCACATCATAAGGTCCAAAACCAAGGCATACCCCTACCTCAAAACCATCATACTAGTCATAGCATCCTCATGGAAATCAATGGACACTATTGGGTACCAAATCCCCACAACGACCCTACTCCTGAAGTGCTTTACCAGCATACTGTTGCTTGTTCCAATTCCTTTCACTGATGCTGTGAATTAGTGCAGTCAGTTTCAACCACCCAACAAGACATTCTCATGCTTTCATGTACCAAGTACATAACTTCCATTAGATTTAAAATAAATCGAAATAAATTCAAAACATACCTTATCGGTAGCTCCTCAATAAGGTACACATGCACTTATGTTCACTTTCTGTCAAAGAAAGGCAAACCAACTCTTAACCAAATCATCATGTATAAACATGTCACATTCAGTTAATACAAAACACAACCATCATAATCAAAACCATAAATCACTTGTAATAGTCATAAACCATAATCATAGATCATATGTATAATAAAACTGAAATAAAATACTGATACCTATCATTTAATCGGTCCGTACTTCTCCCTTTGTTCTTTCTATACACATACTGGATCAGTTGCCACACCCAGAAAGCACCTAGTGCCTTTTTCTCTCTTTAATCACGTACACATACACAATGTACATCACAACACATACATCCACACACGACGTATAACACCACATTATACATGCACTACAAAAAATACAACACAACACATACACTTACACCCAATGTAGAACACAACACATACATCTATACCTGATGTACAACACCACACAATACATATACCTACACTTGGCATACAAAACAACACAAGACATGTACTACACAGAGTACAACACAACAAATACACATGTCACAATACCACAGCTACTCAATACATATACATAGTACCGCATGCTTGCAACACAACATGTATGACATGCACACAATACGACATGTACACAGTACCACCTGTACATTGCACCACCTTCACAATGTGTGGACAACATCACATGTACACGACACCCCTTACACAATGTGTACTCAAAGCCACATGTACACTACACCATTGTACAACATGTACACAATATCGCATGCACACAACACCACATGCACGACATGTACTCGAAACCACATGTACTCAGTACCACATGCACGACATGTACACAACACCACCTACACACAACACCACATGTGTAACAGTACACAACAACACATGCACGCACCACCACATGTACAATCATGTACACAACACCATATGTACAAAATGCACACAAGACCATATGTACATAGAAATGCATATACAACATGTACATAGCACCATATGCACAAAACACCACATATCCAACATGTGCACAACACCATATGCACACAACACCACATATCCATCATGTGCACAATACAATATGTACACAGCATCGAATATCCAACATGTACATAGCACCATCTATACCCAACACTGCATATGCAATATACACACAACACCATATATAAAACAAGAACACAACACCATAGGCATACAATCACTGAATATACAATATGCACAACATAGACACAACAATAAAACTGCACATCCGAAACCACAATGTTTCTACCAAGAAAGCTTGCTTCCAGTGTCTCTCTGCCATGCATGCTTATCTTAACATGCCACAGATCACACTGTTTTCATTTTGCTGATGTATCTCTCAACATTACTTGTCGATAACGTAAACATAGGCATAGTAGAAGCACATAGTATCAACTCATATCCACATGATAATGACCTCATAAATTTGCTAGTACTACTCTGACCACTTGATTCCTCATAGCTAGGAACCTCTTCATGTCATTCACCTACATAAGAAATCAATCCACCACAAGAATGAACCCCAAAAACCCTATCAAACATGACATAGATACATACATACATATATATAAATGTTATCCTAAAAAAATCATGATCCGGTCAGACAACAACATACATACATACACATATACATATATAGACATCATCATATTCATACTCACAACATAATTGATAGATATCATAAGATCAAGGTTAAAAGAACTTCCTTTATCCATGCAACACATGCACAACATCGAGAACAAAAATTCCCAACGTAGCTTAGGCATCTCATTCCTCAAGTCTATTTAGTTTACCCTTTTTTGTTTCCTTTCTCATGTTTGTTTAGTCATCGTCCATTTACATTAATGGACCCAAGCAGTCCAACTGGCAGTCATACTCTTGCCTTCAGCTGCCCTTACACATGCACCAAGCTTCATCTAAGTCTTTCATCACCTGTTGGGTCTCATTCAGCTCTCCCCAAGCTCCATAATATTTCCTCCTTCCTAACCAATTCCTAACACACTCAAAACATGAAAGGTAAGATCAAAATCAAACAAGAAGAAAATGATGAAAACCAATAACAATATGACACCACAAACAAAGTGGCATGGCCATACACCAGTCATATACAAAACCGAAAATCAAGCACAAACAAATCACAAAATACCGAAAGCATAAAACTAGCAACAAACACCATGACTTAATCCCCATGGTTCCCAAAGCCTCCAAGGGAAATCTCAACCTGAGCCTTCTCTAAGATTTCATGGCAATCTCTTTGTCATGCAATAACCTGTATCATACTTCCATAAACACATAATTGTCAATGTATAAATAAATATAACAATTTACCAGTTATCTTACCTTGTTGTGACAAACATGTTGCCTTGTAACTGAACACGTACACTTCTCAAGGAACTCCAATTCCTTGACGAATCTAGTTATAACTAGAAGCCAATTATTATACCTATCAAATACATGTCCATTAATATAGCACATATCCACATAATTTTAGACAAGATTGTAGATTTTAACCCCATACAGAAATTACCTGCATACAAATTCTTAGAACAGAAAATAAACAGTGTGAGAGCATAAAACATAAAACACATATACACAGAGATTTTCCCCTGGATCCCAAAACTGGGACTACCAGATTGATTTTTCATTATTGTCCTTTCAATGTTACATACATATTTATACATGTCGAAGCATCCAATACCATGGACTGAAAAACCATCTCATCCAAAACCATGGACCAAAAACCATCGTGTCCAAAACCATGGACCGAAAACCATCGCATCCAAAGCCATGTGCTAAAATCAAGCACAAAACCATAGGTAGGTCTGCCCAACCTAATATAGGGTCCAAAAAACAAAATTTTCCAGGGCGCTGCCCTGGACCCCATAGAGGGGGGTTACCTGCACCCCTCAAACCCCCTGTGACCCCCCCGCTACACAATCAGCGCAACGAAGGGGGGGCTCCACCCCCCCTCTAACCCCCTAGTTAACTACGTGGGCTAGTCATGGAAAGAATATAACACAACCCAACATTATCCCATTTGTTGTTTTCTTTCCACAGGGGGGCCACAAGAGAGATTAGTCATTTATCCAGCCCTGCAATTCCCATTCTCTACACCAAGAGAACTTCTCAGAGCTCACAAATTTTGTTAATGCATCTGCAGTATTCTTCAAAGTGTCCACCTTTACCAGCAACACCTTTTTGTCTTCTATCATATCCCTCACAAAGTGATACTAAACATTAATGTGCTTTGTCTTTGAATGATATGCAGGTTTCTTTTCCAAGAAAATTTCACTTTGGCTATCACAGTCTATCCTTATAGCTCCCTGTACTAACCCCATACTTGAACACAATCTCTGCAACCAAACTGCTTCCTTCCTTGCATGAGTGGCTGCCATGTATTCTGCCTCTGTAGTTGATAGTGCCACTATAGATTGTTTCTTACTCATCCAACTGACTGCACCTCCAAATAGGTTAAACACATACCCACTTGTACATCTTCTCTGATCCACATCTCCAGCCCATTCTGCATCAACAAAGCCATGAATATCCAACACTCTTTCCAATCCTGGTCTTCCTTGGTAGCACAAACCATAATCACTAGTGCCATGCAAATACCTAAAAACTCACTTCACTGCTGTCCAGTGCTCCTTCATTGGTTTTGACATAAACCTGCTCAATACTCCCACTGCATGTGCAATGTCTGGTCTAGTATAGATCATTGCATACATTAGGCTACTGACTTCACTTGCATATGGAACACAGGACATGTCCTCTTCCTCCTCTTGTGTCTTGGGACACTGTTCAGCAGATAACTTCACACCTACAGGAATAGGAACCTTCACTGGTTTACTATCCTGCATATTAAACCTCTACAATATTTTCTCAACATACTTCCTCTGGTTTAACTAGAGATTCCTCTTTTCCCAGTCTCTTTTAATTTCCATGCCCAAAATATAGTTTGCAGCACCAAGATCTTTCATGTCGAATTTGGAGGACAATTGGGTCTTCAAATCCTGGATAATTTCTTTGTCATTTCCAACCAGCAACATATCATCCAAATACAAGACCAGATAAATAACATGGTCACCAATTAATTTAAAATACACACACTGATCTACTTTGCTTCTGGTGAAGCCAAGTCCCCGTATAAATGTATCAAATTTCTGATACCACATCTTTGGTGACTATTTTAACCCAAACAGAGACTTCTTTAACTTGCATACCATTTCTTTCTTACCCTTCACCGCAAAACCTTCAGGTTGCTTCATGTATATCTCCTCTTCCAGATCCCCGTGAAGAAATGTTGTCTTCACATCCATCTGTTCTACCTCAAAATCAAAAGTAACAACAATAGATAAAAGTAATCTAATAGAAGCTACCTTGGCAACAGGAGAAAAAATATCACCAAAATCATTTCCTAGCACCTGGGCATAACCTTTTTCTACCAACCGAGCTTTGTATTTCTCCACCTTTCCTTCTGCATTTGTCTTCTTCTTGAACATCCATTTGCTTCCAATGGGTTTCCTTCCAATCGACAACTCCACCAGATCCGAAGCCTCATTTTTGTGCAAAGATGCCATTTCATCAACCATGACCTCTTTCCAGAGTTTTCCATCCTCTGAATCTACTGCTTCCTTCACAGTTCTGGGATCATCATCAGTAACAGATAAAGCAAAATTTGAATAGAAAGCAGATGGACTATACCTTTCCGGCTACCTTCTTTCTCGAACTAATCTTCTCACACCCGAAGTTTGTGGCTCTTCATCTTTTGATTCCTCCTCTGCTGTAGAGTTTGATTCTTCCTCCTTGAGCTCTAATTCTATCTTCTCAAGTTCCTTTGGTTTGACTTCATGTTTAATAACATCTTTCACCTCTCTGAACACCACATTTCAGTTGTACACAACCTTCCTTGTTAGTGGGTTCCAAAGCTTATAACCTTTTAAACCATCCTTATAACCAATAAATATGCACTTTGCATATTTGCTATCCAACTTGGTTCTTTTATCCTTTGGAACATGTACATATGCATCACATCCAAATACCCTCAGATGTGAAAGAGAGGGTTTCTTACCAGTCCATACCTCTTATGGAGTCTTATCCTCCAATGCTGATGAAGGTGATCTGTTGACCAAGTAACATGTTGTCTCCACCGCCTCTGCTCAAAATTCCTGTCCTAACCTGACACCACTGAGCATACTTCTTGCCCTTTCCATCAACGTCTTGTTCATTCTTTCTGCAACTCCATTTTGCTCAGGTGTGTATGGAGTAGTTTTCTGCTGTGCTATACCACACTTCTTACATAATTCTTCAAATTCCTTACTGCAAAAATCTCCATCATTATCTATCCTCAACACCTTCATCTTCTTTTTTGTCTGGTTTTCCACCAAAGCCTTAAATTCTTTAAACCTATCAAAGACTTTAGATTTCTTCTTAAGGAAATATATCCATGTAGTCCTTGAGAAGTCATCTATAAATGATACATAGTACAAAGACTTACCTAGTGATGGAACCTTCATAGGTCCAAACACATCACTGTGCACAAGTTCTAATATTTGTTTCGCCCTCTTACCACCAAGGGGGAAATTCACTCGATTCTGCTTCCCATATACACAATTTTCATAGAAATCAAAATCCAGAGATCTATTACTCATACCTTCTACCATACCTTTACCATGAAGTATTCGAAGGCCCTTCTCTCCAATATGTCCAAGCCTTTGATTCCACAGCATGGTCTTCTCTCCAGAGACCACTAGATTTTCTGCTCCACTTTCAGGAACCACAGAACTATTGCACCCATCAACAATAGTGCTACCTTGCAACTTGTACAAAGTTCCAATCTAAACTCCCCACATCAATACCAGTGATCCCCAAACCATCTTGCAGGTATCCTTCTCGAACACTGTTTTTACACCTACATCATCCAGCTTGCTTACAAAAATCATATTTCTGGCCAATGCAGGAATATGCAGAACACTTGGAAGTGTTCTAACACTTCCACCTTGCAACTTCAACTTTACTTTTCCATGACCAACGATTCTAGCCTTCCTATCATCCCCTAAGAAGAAATCACCACTGTTAGTGTCAACCTTTCCAGCCTTCCTCCAGTGATCAAACGTGCTCTTACAAAGTGATTTTGAAGTGTCAAGGTCAAATTTTGTCATTTCAGTGAGTCTTCAAGCAAAATTTGGTCACTAGGCATTAGGTCTAGGGTTTGCTTTCACTCCTTCTAAAGTTGTCCAAATGTTAGTCTATGTCACTATTTAGCTGAGCCTATCATCATTCAAAGGGTTGTCATTATCATGTCAAGTTCCATAGGGTCATCTTACAGCTTATCCATGCTTCAGTTGCGCCTAGGCAAGGTCATTTCCCTCTCCTAGGGTTTTGAAGCCAATTTCTCTTGGACGGTCAAATCATCGGCAAAACTTGTATCCTGATGTTCATACACCTTCCCCTATCCTTAAAGTACCTTACCAAATGCTTCCCATCCCTTAGATCCGCCAAATTCCTCATTTTTGCACAAACCCTAGTTTCTAGCTACAACCTAACAATTTTCTAGGTTTGGCCTGTGTTTTGCCCTTTTGGACCCCTTCCCCTCACTCAATCTCTGAGATTCCACTTTCCCATACTTCCTAACATCACTCCCTACTTCCAAAAATTTCCCCAAGAATTTAGAAGCCCCCTATCCCCTTCATTTCGCTCCATTTCGACAAAATTCCTTGTTTCACACATCGGGACAAGTCGCACTCAAATGATGTTCCAGAGCAATAAAAGATGAATTTTGAAAAACTGAGAGAGGTTTTTGTCCATAACATGCCAAAGAAGAAAAACCTCCTTCACTTTTTGTACAGGTGTCATGGTTTTAGAGAAATGTCAAAATTGCAATCACCAGATGCAAGGAGGTTGGCCAAGGTACTAAAACGACGAAAAAGGCCCGATCCAATCCAAATTTTGGCCAAAGCCTCTTTGAATGAGCATGGTACTTGATTGGGGACTCCCAGCCCAAATTTCAAGAAATTTGGAGAAAATTTTGTCATTTGTGAATTTTTTGTGCCAAACACAAGTTTTTCCGCTTGACGGGTCTACCCCCCGCGCGACCCTTTCATTTGGAAACTCCGTTCGGGGAAAACTCAGCATTTCTGGATTTGGCATGAAAATTTACACATTCTCACCCATTTCCAAGAGATTTTATGAAGTTTTGGGCCTCCTGAAAGTCAAACAACAAGCAAAAAATGACTTTCTGCCACATTTTTGACACACAGAAATCAGTCTTGGGAGATTGCAATTTTGGAGGGGAAAATGACCACCAAATTCAGAAATTCAACTTGGGTTGGAAAGTAGACTCACAGACCTTTCCAACAAGCCTACTCTTGCCCCATTTGGACACCTGGAAGTGCCCCAAAAGTGCTCTCAAAGGCGCGCGACCTGTCAGGATTTGGCGCGCGACCCATCAGGCAATTTTCACAATTTTTCACTTACAGCTCATGGATTCGCCCAGCTTTTACTAGTTTTGACTTTTTATGGGATTTTTCACCCTCTTTGATGTAATTAATGTATTTTCTTGTTGACATGACACTTATTTACCTATTCTAGAAGATTCATTCATGAAATAGCAAACATTTAATGAATGAATTGGTTTCCTAGCTTATAGAGGCAAGTTGTTTTGACTGCCTAGATTTTAGTGCTCAGTTTAGAATTGGTTGAAACAGCTCCTAGAAGGATGAGCTCGACCCCTAGAGGCAAGGAAAGATGTTAGATTGCCTATATTATGTACTTTCTTGGTCATTTTCATGGTTGGACTCTTGAGGGAGAAGCTCTTATTGTATTACTCACTGTATCTCTGCAATTTTTGGCAAAGGAAGACCAGGGTTTTGCAGTCCTCTTTGGGATTCTTGTGGTCACATGTATTGATGGTGTGTTTCTCTTTGTACTTGTAAGTGTGTTATGTGAATCATTTTCTTACTTTTCCTTCTGCACATTAGGCAAATGAAGTGTTAAAGTAGAACTCATGACTGTCATGCTCTGCTTTTAAGTTTGCTTAATATCAATGTTTTCTGCTGTTTAAGGGGAATTCAAGGTTATTGCTTGCTCTCCTTAGCTCCTCACCTATCATTCTCATCCATTCACCTCTATCAAAGGCATCAATACTGTCTCCTACCTTGCCCCAAAGAACCCCCTGCAGAAACTGTGTCCAATCCCCGCACCCAAAATTGCCATTTCCCCAATTTTCCACCAAAAACCCTAAAAATCCCAAATCAACCCCTTTGATCAGTTTACTAGCCTAAAATCAATGTTACCCTATTGTTTATCTCGCCCATTGAAGATTTTGACTGAGATAGACCGGAGAGAGCCCTCTCCTGCCCCGTAGGGCTAGCTACGAGGCTAAGTGGTTTGATGTTGCCTTGAGGTTTACCTTTCTCAGCCTGAGGTGAAATTTCAAGCGCTAACATATTGGCGACCATACTGGGGAGAACAAACTCATCGTTTGCTCGTTGACGTGTTATCTCATAAGTCTTAGACGGAGTCTGAAGATACGCCAGGTAGCCTTCGAAAACTCTTTTGTTTTACATCAGCGTTAGTAGATAAACGCTACTTCAGTCGACCTCCGTGAGCTTGTGAATGTAACACTTCGATTGCATTTTACCCCAGTACATGTATCAAGTGCAGATCTGATTGTTGATGGTGGACAACGATCAGACACTTGAAAGGCTGAAATCATTCACCCGGCGACTCTAAATCAGTTTTGAGATCAGATCCAAAGACTCCACTGGAGGATGATCCCGACCAGCAGAAACATGAAAGGAGAATATGGCAAGATCAGGTACTCAAGTTGGAATTTCATCCAAGACATTTTGTTCTTTGTCATAAATTATTTCTTCTCTTTTCCCAAGAATGTCAAAACTTCTTTGCAAAGTATATTATGCTTGAGAAAAGATCCTCGGCCTGCAATTGATTCTTTCCCTTTGAAGATTGTGAATACCAAATATTTGCATACCTTTAAGCTTGATCAAGACCTTTCTTCTAAATTTTGTGATGACCATCTTCAAACTGATGAACCTTAAGCGACCAAGACTAATTATATACCTGCTGTACATACCCCTATACCTTGTAAACTTCCAGATCGGTATAAACCTCTTGTTTTACCTTCTGTTCTTCATGCGTTCCCCAAAAGCTATGATCTATACTTGCCGAGGTTTGATGGTGAAAGTAAGAATGTCAACGCTGAGCAACATGTGCAGAATTTTGAGAATTTTCTAGATCTTTTTGAAGTTGATGAAGAAGATGTTAGTATAAGGCTTTTTGCTCTTTCTTTGTAAGCCAAAGTGAAGAGTTGGTTCAAAGCCCTGCCTGATGCGAGCATCTCAGATTTTCAGCAGTTCATCAAAGTTTTTCTCGACAGGTGGATGATCGGGCAGAACCTTTTCTTGATTGTAGAAGAGTATAACCAGCTGAAAAGATTGCCAGGGGAGACAGTACAATAGTTCTCAGCCAGATTTAACCAAGTTTATTATTCAATCCCAATTGATATAAGGCCTACTCCTAGATTTGCTCTCTTACACTATCCGGGTGCCTTTGATCCGGAGATGGAGTTTCAGCTGAGAGAAAGGGATATTGCAACACTTCACGAGATGCAAAACAATGCAGTAAGTGTAGAGGCACATCTGCTGATCCGAAGGGCAAGGATGAAGGAAGAAGAGATGAAAAACATAGATCTGGAAAAATCGACATCTCTAGAGGTGAAGCTTGACATTTTGGTAAGTGCAGTAGAAAAGATGATGGACAAGATCAGCGCAAGGAATGCTTATGATGTTCAAGATCATGGCGCGCTGATTGAAGAAGAACAAGTTGCTGATCCAAAACATTTTGTTTCTTACCCTAGTTGTCATAGATCTGATAATGATTGTTTTGTAGATCATCTTGGAGAAGAGAGATCTGTTGATATGACCTGCATGCTTGATGATATGTTTTATACCGATGATTTGCCTCGGTTTGATCAGTATGATGATAATTATGTTCTCCAAACAGAAGCTAATATTGTAGATGAACCAGCAGCTAGTTTGTGGGAGGAAGAAGTTCATTTTCAGCAGCTCGAATACAATGTTCAGCCATCACATATCAGCTATGACATTGACAAGGAAAGAGCAACAAATTTTGAAGTGAGTGAAGGATCTTTACCTTTTTGTTTTGATTCATGTCAGTTCATTAGAGACAACTTCCATGAAATTAGAAATCAGCTGTCAACAAGTCTTGATCTAGACCATCTTGAGGGCAATGAAAACCTTGCTCAAGACTTTTCATATCCAGATTTGCAGCCCCCGAATGCCTTTGATTGTCAAGTTGCAAATAAAGACTTGGAAGCTGGAACATATGCTCAGATGATGCAAGATGATTCCCTACCATTTTGTTCCGAATCATTTCAGTTTTTGAAGGGAAATTTGCATAGTCCATCTTCAGTGAAGAATGAGCAGCATGTAGGCAATCATGTAATCACAATGGAATCAATCGAAATGGGATTGTAGCAGTCTTTTCAAGTTTTTCATGATCCAATAGCTGATATTTTGGATGAGGTTTGTAGTCAAAGTCATTCTCCATTAACATGTGAGCTTGAAACATGTGCTGATATGAATTTGATCCGGCAGCCAGTTTTTTTGTCATTTTCAGCAGAGGTCTCGTCACAAGGTTCAGATCAAAGTTTGCATTCACGGTATGAGGAAAAGAGAAGTAATCCATTGGATGAGCTAAGTTCCAGTGTGCTTGAATTTCAAGATCCTTATGCAGTGTTTTTGGAGGTGGATAGAGAATTCATATCATTCTACGGATCTGTTTCTAAGTTGTCATGGGAGTTGCCTTTCAGTAGTTCTCTCTTGTTGTTCATAAGCAAGCACTTGTGGAGAATTTGAACAGCATATGGGATACTTACTTGGTTGCATTGGTTGTTTCATTTCACTTGATCCGGTGATGAATGAAACTGTTAGGGTAGGTTGTGATGAATAAGCTCCTTTTTGAGCATCATTTTCAGTCTGTCGGTTGTGTTTAAGTATCGAGTCAGTTTTTAGTTGAGTCATGAGTCCTTTGTGAGTCAATTTTCAGTCTTTTTGTTAAGTTAGTTTGTGTTGGTTTTCAGTCATGCATTTCAGTTTGAGTTTTTGACTCCATTGCCCAATGATTGAAAAGCACTGGTCTGCTCTCCCAGAGGTCTAAGGTTCTTGGCACCTCCAAGGAGCTACCATCCCCATTGGAGCCAATGTTAGTGTCAGCCTTTCCAGCCTTCCTCCAGTGATCAAACGTGCTCTTACAAAGTGATTTTGAAGTGTCAAGGTCAAATTTTGTCATTTCAGTGAGTCTTCAAGCAAAATTTGGTCACTAGGCATTAGGTCTAAGGTTTGCTTTCACTCCTTCTAAAGTTGTCCAAATGTCAGTCTATGTCACTATTCAGCTGAGCCTATCATCATTCAGAGGGTTGTCATTATCATGTCAAGTTCCATAGGGTCATCTTACAGCTTATCCAAGCTTCAGTTGCGCCTAAGCAAGGTCATTTCCCTCTCCTAGGGTTTTGAAGCCAATTTCTCTTGGACGGTCAAATCATCGGCAAAACTTGTATCCTGATGTTCATACACCTTCCCCTATCCTTAAATTACCTTACCAAATCCTTCCCATCCCTTAGATCCGCCAAATTCCTCATTTTTGCACAAAACCTAGTTTCTAGCTACAACCTGGCAATTTTCTAGGTTTGGCTTGTGTTTTGCCCTTTTGGACCCCTCCCCCTCACTCAATCTCTGAGATTCCACTTTCCCCTGCTTCCTAACATCCCTCCCTACTTCCAAAAATTTCTCCAAGAATTTAGAAGCCCCCTATCCCCTTCATTTCGCTCCATTTCGACAAAATTCCTTGTTTCACACATCGGGACAAGTCGCACTCAAATGATGTTCCAGAGCAATAAAAGATTAATTTTGGAAAACTGAGAGAGGTTTTTGTCCATAACATGCCAAAGAAGAAAAACCTCCTTTACTTTTTGCACAAGTGTCATGATTTTAGAGAAATGTCAAAATTGCAATCGCCAGATCCAAGGAGGTTGGCCAAGGCACTAAAACGACGAAAAAGGCCCGATCCACTCCAAATTTTGGCCAAAGCCTCTTTGACTGAGAATGGTACTTGATTGGGGATTCCCAGCCCAAATTTCAAGAAATTTGGAGAAAATTTTGTCATTTGTGAATTTTTTGTGCCAAACACAGGTTTTTCCGCTTGACAAGTCTCACCCCCCGCGCGACCCTTTCATTTGGCAACTCCGTTCCGGGAAAACTCAGCATTTCTAGATTTGGCATGAAAATTTACACATTCTCACCCATTTCCAAGAGATTTTATGAAGTTTTGGGCCTCCTGAAAGTCAAAAAACAAGCAAAAAATGACTTTCTGCCACATTTTTGACACACAGAAAGCAGTCTTGGGAGATTGCAATTTTGGAGGGGCAAATGACCACCAAATTCAGAAATTCAACTTGGGTTGGAAATTAGACTCATAGACCTTTCCAACAAGCCTACTCTTGCCCCATTTGGACACCTGTAAGTGCCCCAAATGTGCTCTCAAAGGCGCGCGACCCATCAGGCAATTTTCACAATTTTTCACTTACAGCTCATGGATTCGCCCAGCTTTTACTAGTTTTGACTTTTGATGGGATTTTTCACCCTATTTGATGTAATTAATGTATTTTCATGTTGACATGACACTTATTTACCTATTCTAGAAGATTCATTCATGAAATAGCAAACATTTAATGAATGAATTGGTTTCCTAGCTTATAGAGGCAAGTTGTTTTGACTGCCTAGATTTTAGTGCTCAGTTTAGAATTGGTTGAAACAGCTCCTAGAAGGATGAGCTCGACCCCTAGAGGCAAGGAAATATGTTAGATTGCCTATATTATGTACTTTCTTGGTCATTTTCATGGTTGGACTCTTGAGGGAGAAGCTCTTATTGTATTACTCACTGTATCTCTGCAATTTTTGGCAACGGAAGACCAGGGTTTTGCAGTCCTCTTTGGGATTCTTATGGTCACATGTATTGATGGTGTGTTTCTATTTGTACTTGTAAGTGTGTTATGTGAATCATTTCCTTACTTTTCCTTCTGCACATTAGGCAAATGAAGTGTTAAAGTAGAACTCATGACTGTCATGCTCTGCTTTTAAGTTTACTTAATATCAATGTTTTCTACTGTTTAAGGGGAATTCAAGGTTATTTCTTGCTCTCCTTAGCTCCTCACCTGTCATTCTCATCCATTCACCTCTATCAAAGGCATCAATACTGTCTCCTACCTCGCCCCAAAGAACCCCCTGCAGAAACTGTGTCCAATCCCCGCACCCAAAATTGCCATTTCCCCAATTTTCCACCAAAAACCCTAAAAATCCCAAATCAACCCTTTTGATCAGTTTACTAGCCTAAAATCAGTGTTACCCTATTGTTTATCTTGCCCATTGAAGATTTTGACCGAGATAGACCGGAGAGAGCCCTCTTCTGCCCCGTAGGGCTAGCTACGAGGCTAAGTGGTTTGATGTTGCCTCGAGGTTTACCTTTCTCAGCCTGAGGTGAAATTTCAAGCACTAACAACCACCATCATATTTCTCATACTCCCAAAACCACTCTCTATGGGGAGTGAAGTGAAAGGATGCACCTAAGTCAAGCAACCATGCCTCATGATCTACATGTGTACTTGAAGAAGCCAATTACACATCCCCACCTTCATCTGAGGTGGTTTTTGCCTCTGCAGAAGGAGCATCATCAGATCCCTTTCCTTTGTCAGGAGCTTTAGATGTACAGTCCCTTTTTTAGTGCCCCTCCTTTCTGCATTTCCAACACACCACCT
This sequence comes from Pinus tabuliformis, assembly GCA_031772625.1. Lineage (NCBI taxonomy): Eukaryota > Viridiplantae > Streptophyta > Pinopsida > Pinales > Pinaceae > Pinus > Pinus tabuliformis. The sequence goes on from CM062813.1 coordinate 385,556,830, forward strand.
TTATAGGTTTTCCTGGAGATTTAAATCTCCCTCTAGATTTACGTCTCCCACTCGATGTCTTATTTTTGTTTCTGTTTTGGTACCGTCCTCGTACAGACAAGGCATCACCATTTTGGCTCTCCATATTTTTCCATCTCATCTCCTCCATCAGCAAGGATGAGACTATTTCATCAAACTACAAGGTAGTTGCATTGGTACCTATTGCAATAACCAGACTATCCTAGGAATTTGGTAGAGAACACAACAAACTAATGCAATTATCTTCATTTGAAATTTTAATATCAACAGACAATAATTGACTTACCACAATATTAAATGCATTTAGATGCTCTATCACCGAGTCTCCATCTTTCACCCTCAGGTTATACAGCTTTTTTCATAGGAACAATTTATTCACTAGAGACTTAGATTGGTACAAAGTCCCTAACTTGTCCCATAAATTCTTCGCTGTAGCCTCCCCAGATACATTTAGCAATACTGAATCTAAGACACACAATCGTATTGTGCTCTTTGCCTTCTGATCCAACTTCTTCCATTCTTCATCAGACACTCTTGTTGGTTTAGTACCCAAATCTACCGCAATCCACTGATCTTTATCCACCAACATATCCTCCATCTTGAGTTTCCATAACTCAAAAACTCTGACTATTAAATTTCTCGATCTCTATCTTTCCACTGCTCACCATATTCTTTCATCACCAAAATCGATCCTGTAGATCTCCCACTGAATAGGGTCTACCACAGGCCCGAGTGAAACCCCTTAGCAACAAAGGCGTCCCCTTGAAGCCGAAACAACTCTGATACCAAATGTAGGTTTTAACCCCATACAGAAATTACCTGCATACGAATTCTAAGAACAAAAAATAAACAATGGAAGAGCATAACACATAAAACACATATACACAGAGATTTTCCCCTGGATCCCAAAACCGGGACTACCAGATTGATTTTTCATTATTGTCCTTTCAGTGTTACAATACATATTTATACATGCCGAAGCATCCACTAACATGGACCGAAAAACCATCACGTCCAAAACCATGGACCGAAAACCATCGCATCCAAAACCATGGACCAAAAACCATCGCGTCCAAAACCATGTGCGAAAATCATGCACAAAACCATAGGTAGGTCCACCCAACCTAATATAGGGTCCAAAAAACAAAATTTTCCAGGGCGTTGCCCCAAACCCCATAGAGGGGGGTTACCTACACCCCTCAAACCCCCTGTGACCCCCCCGCTACGCAATCGGCACAACGAAGGGGGGGCTCCGCCCCCCCTCTAACCCCCTGGTTAACTATGTGGGCTAGTTGTGGAAAGAATATAACACAACCCAACAAAGATTAGGGTTACGAAGACTTTATGTATTCAAAACATTCATTCGTTTGGAATTGTGGTTTCCAAACATAGCCCATGGAATTCTCACCCATTTCCTTTCTTTTACCTTTTTACCTTATTGCAATCGAGTCTTACTTGGTATTGTCACATCACCCAACTGTTAGTTATATAAACACATCAACTAATACCCTTTCAAACTAATACCAAGCATGTTGCCTTGCAACTACTCACACATGTCAGTCACACATTTCAAATATCAAGACAACATATCTATTAATTTGAAATCAACCTTTACTAATTCTAACAACCATGTCATAATCAACAATAAACTCATAGTCATTAATCACAATACTACAACTAGCACCCTCTTACACTCAAGTACATATCAACTGTCTCAGCACATATTGTGTTAGCATGATCATCTTAAAAAAAGATCATTTATTCATGCAATCTTATAGATACAAACTTATATCACACTACTAATCAAACATTCAAATAACATATAGATGACATAATAGACATGAAACACTCAAACACTAAATAGATGACATAATCAAACATTCAAGTGACACAAATATGTATGGAATGTTGTAACTGCACTCAAGGGGACTCGGAAAAGACTCCATATATACAAGGGTGACTCATCTCAGATGCTCTGAACAAGGGTGACTCGATGATGCTGCCACGTAGGGGAGGCTTGGAGGGGACCATGAAAACATGAGTAAATGATGGTCACTCATGATGAAAATTGACACGTGAGTCAACTAGTGCAAAGGTAAAGTGGTACCAGAGTATAGGTGGCTCAAGTGAAGAAATTCGATTTTAATAGGTGGCAAAGTGAGACCTCATGGAAAAAATGGCTTCCTGGTGAAGTGTCAAATTACCAAAAACAAAGGGAGACCCATTATAGAACTCGATGAGATATTTCCAACAGTGTTGATGGTTCATCAAATAGAGCTACGTTTTGGCCGCAATGGGCGATGGAAAAGCTAGAGTTTTTCTTGTAAAATGTCATTTTACCACTAAATCCAATTCATTTTCATAGTGGGATGTTGGAGAATTTGAAGAGGAGGAAAAGGCCCTAAATTTTGTGGAGATCATAGTGGAAAAACTGACCGCCAGAATCAGAATTTGCAACTTTCAGGTAGGTGGTCTTACTTTTCTAAATATGGCCTCAATGGTTTGTGGAAGGATGGTTCCTGGTGAAGAATCAAGGTAAGAAAGGAATACGGGAATGAACTTCTAGAGAAGGTGTAAGATCATCCCCACCCACCAATTCAAACATGGGGAATAGGTGGTAAGTGTGGCATCACATAGAGTACAATATTTGAATATGTGGTATCAATGATCTACAATGTATATGGCTCATTGAAGAGGTCAGTAGGATAAACTATCCAAGAAATGAAAGGATAATAGACCATACCTAGATTGTTGGCTTCTAGGCCGAGACTTATGTTAATCAAGTGAGAAGGTGGCCAAGGGCCATCATGCCCCCAAACATGAGATACTTCCCCCCCAGCATGTGATGATGGAGCAGACTAAATAGGTGGGAATGATGCCCCCTAGTTGGATAAGTTTGTGGAGTGCCATTATGTTCCAAGTGCTCAAATAATGGATTTAAGTATTCGGCCCTATTAACACAAGATCCTGCAGAGGATCATGAAGAGATGTAGGGGTATATGTGCCACCCAATTTTGTATGAATAGATGTAGTATGCTATTGGCATACCAGATGTATTTAGAGTAGTGGAATTAAAACACATTTTGATGATGTGGTTTTCCATTTGTTTATGTTATGGATGTCTTCTTGTGGGAAGAATGGATAGATACAGTTAGAGAAAGGAAATGGTGGATTACCAATCTCGTTTGGCACTGCATATATGAATCAAATGGACTGAATTTCTAGGTTCACATACATGGTGTCACTATACCAAAGAGTGGCTTTAGATATAATGAATTGATGCTCACCTAGACAACACATGGGTGAAACAACAACAATGTCTAAGGGACTGGGTTGTTCATATAAAATGGAGGGATGAGTAACATAATCTCAAGAGTGATATGAAGTGATATGAGACTTTAGAATTTCTTCTAAACTGGAAGAATAATGGTACTAGAGTAAACTCTAATAGATGCACTAGGAGCGTTAGGGAGAATTGCTTCTCTAGGACTCTAAACCTGGATGGCCACTTACCCAAACATTGAGTGGTAATGTAATGGCCACAAGGTGTATGTGGTTCGAATTCATGGGTTTGAAGTAAGGGGTTAGTGAACCAATCGAACTCACCGTGAATGAAGTTTTTGGACTCCACAACATATTTTTCATGGCTTTGTTGTGAAAGGAAGTATGCACGGTGGTGAATATCATCCCAAGGATAATTAGGGGTGGTCATGGCTTACATGATGTCTTCATTAGAATGAAAGATGGGAGGACTGGACAAAGAGAGACCACGCGATGAAGAGGAGTTACCTGAGGCATATTCATGAGAGACAAGGTTCACATACGTACTGTCAAGATTGGGAGATAGGTCACAAGTATACGGGAGATCTACCGATGTTGAAACCGAAGTGTTTGTCAAAGAAGGTTCAACAGAATCACAATAGGAGACATTAAGGGAGTCCCAATACATTGATCTCATAGATGACGACATGTAGAGAATAGGAGCGGTACTATCCGCCATCTCAACATAATGGGGAGGTGTTGTAGCAATTTTTGGTTTTGGTAAGTTAACATTTAAAAATATATTTTGAGAAAATGTTAAGTTAGGATATGGACAAAAAGAATAAAGAGAAAAAAAATGCTAGGGATATTTTGATGAATAAGTCCATATCAAATAAAATGTTAGAATAGATGCCCTAAAAAGGAAGGCACAAAAAATAAAATGTTAGATTAGAAAGAAAAGGAAAAAAATAATAAATTCTGAAAGTGTTGCAAATCCAAATGCCACTACTCTTAGTCAATTTTATTTTTGCAAATAAAAGTTGTGTGCAGATTGTTTAAATGCCACACTAGTTCATACAATCCAATTGTACAGTTTAATCATGATTGGATTAGATTTAAATTGTTTGTTGATAGGTAGCAAATAAAATTGGCTCAACAGTTTAATCTGAGCCAATGGAAGCAATAAGGGATAGAAGTAGATTAATCATTAAAAGGAAAATGTTGAGTTGCTAGTCCAAATGCACTCAGGTGACTAAGATTGTAAAAATGTTAGGAAAGTTAAGGGTAGGTAGAGAAATGAAATGAAATTGGAGCATGATAGGATTTTTATCCTAAGTTAGAACATTGGATACATGCGCATATAATGAATGGTTTAAATTAACCATTATTTGCTAAATCTCAATGTTATGTTGTAATATTTACACTTTATCCATTCATTCGCTGAGAAGCCCCACACCTATCACATTCATTATAACTTTTTGACCCCACCATCACTTTCTGCCTCACTTCATTAAACTTCATTCATTTTCTTTCCATCCTGCGCATCTCCCTTTAATCCAACGGCCCTTATTGCTCCTCGGCCCTCCCTTTCCATCCGAACGTTATCAGCAGGGGGGGGGGTCCGAAGTTGGCAGTTTTGGAAACTGCCCTTCGAAACTGCCAACCCCCGCTCCTAGTTATTCGGGACTTAAAATCCCAAACCGCTTAACACTCGAACTTACTCCCGAATGTGGTTTTCGGTCCACTCTGTCACCTCCGCTCCCATGTCACTTCCTCTGTCCAATCAGCTTCCACCTATCTACCCGTTATCCATTTAATTCACCACCCCTGCAAATAAATATTCCATAGATCCATTTCTCAGTCCCATTGAGAAATTAATACCAATTAAGTCGTTGATTAATGGACCCGCTCCATTTTTATGCCTTATAAACCTATTCTTTCATAATAAACGGTTACACAGTGCACTCTTGTAACTCGATTGATCATTGGATACTTGTAACTTGAAGCCAAAATGAAAAATTCACCATTCAACCGAATTTTCTATTCTGTTCATAAGCAAACTAGCATCCAGGTCCACTTAATCTGTTTTCAGTTATTCTGTTATTCTGTTATCACTATGTTTCAGCCCAATTCTTCCCATTTCTGTCACTTTCAGATTGGAATTCAAATAACGGAATGCCTCATAAGGGGAAGGAAGTTACTGAAATTCAAAATCCTCTCGTTCATCTACAAGTTGACTTCCATCATATTCCCCTGGTTGACAGAGACTGTAAAATCCATGAGTCTTTGTCTGAATTTGATTTGTTTGAGATCTATTGCTGGATGGAGGACCAATTAGTTGATCAAACAGATGAAATAGGACTTTGGGACTCCCACCTTCCTCATTACATCTTCCCTCAGATACACAGAGCACTTGAATTTGTCAGAAAATTTCATGCATAATATGACCCCACTCAAAGAGCTATTATCTCACCTACAGGAGAAATCTTGTGCTCCATAAATGCTCAGTCCATTAAACATATGTTGTAGGCCTCGACTATTGTGCCAACCCATCCTTTTTCTCATGAAAGCCTATCAAAAGCTAGATTTCACTAAAAGAGCTCAAACTCTAGAACTTTTTCTAGCTGTAGATATCCCTCTACCTAAAAGAAACCCTCCCTATGATTCATCTATATTCCCATACAAAACCAATCAAATTACCACCATTCTCTCTTATCTTCTTTGTTATTGTTCTGATCAACATGTAGATGAAGCCATCATTGGTTTCTTGTCTATCTTTTCCACTGGTTCCAAACCCACTGTTCATTTTAATTTTAGTCAATTTCTAGCTGAGACCATTCATGAACAATTTGTCCAATTCAATACTGAAGAGGTATTCAAGTATGCTTCATTACTTGTATATCCTTTTATCTATTTTCAGGGAGACAAGTTTCCATTCACTTTGCAGAATCTAGATGAAGAAGGAAACCAACAATTAGTGATCTTTTGGACTTCTATGGGAATGAAGGAGAAAGAATAATTTTCTTATAAACAATTCATAGAATTGTTTTTTCATCCAGTCATTAATCTTATTAGAAGCACTCCAAGACCAAGGGTTAATGATGAAATTATAAAAGTTTTACAGTTAGTTGATCAAGCCGCAACAGGAGATTGGTATCTTTACCAAAATTATACAAAGATCAAAGTCTTTGGCTGTGAACCTCTACCTTACAAGCTACCTAAGTACCTCCCTATGAGAATTTTTGCATTAGAATACATTAGGCAGAGGCTCATTGCAGATGAAGTACAGTTTGTGGTTGCAAAGAAGAAATCACAGTTTAAGCTAAAGGCTCAGGTTGGTCCATTCATCTATAAAACTAGAGCAACAGGAGAAGAAGAAGACATGTTACTGAATGAGATGAAGTTTGGCCTTAGCTTCACTTGGTCTTATGACCCAATGGGAGTGATTTCTAGACTCAAAGTTGAAAATAAGTTTACTCCATATCATCACACAGCCAGGCCTGAAATTGAGCAATACAAAAATTAGTCAGAATGGAAGGAGAACACCCTTCAAGAAGCTGAAGAACAGGCAATTTATACTTCAAATTTACAAACTCCACTTGCACAGGAAAAGACAGCCAAACGAGGAAGGGAAGAATAGTCATCCCCTACAACTAAAGCATCAAGTCAAGGTTTTAGAATTGTACATAGAAAGAAGAGACCTAGGCTCTCTTTGAAGGTTAGTGCAACTACTGTGTCACAGAAAACAGCATTTGATGGACTTGGAGAAACATCTCTTTTCACACAATCTGGTCGAAAGTCTAATCAGTCTCCCACTCATTCCACCACATCCCAGTAATGGTAGGTGATTCAGACTAGTGAAGGCAGTTAGAAGGATAAAGAAGATGACATTTTTCATGTTTTTAGTGAAATTAAGAAGAAGAATGAGGAATTGAAATTGAATACTTATACTCAATTCTGGAAACATTCTTCTAGTTCTCTAACCAGACTTCTTTCAGTCTTTGACTCTGAGAAAGGTAAAATGTAGATGGCTTTCTTACAAGTTCAGATTCCATAGCCTAGGACTCTTGCACATTACCAGAAGCAAAACTCTTTTGAGTTTAATGTTAAAGATGTACATCCAATTGACCAAATTGAGATGCACAATTATATTGGCCAAATGATTTCTTCAACTTTAACTAACACTGCTATGAGTTTGTCAAAGTTGTAGGTCACCTTGGCTAATACAAAGTCACAGCTCGAGATGGAAAAAGTTTCCTCATTGGCAAAAGACACCAAGATCAAATCTTTAGAAGATCCAGTGCTGAAGATGGGATATGATCCCTCCAATATAAATGCTGCAGAAGAACTTGTCGGGAAGAAAAATGCCGAGGTTTCATCATTAAGGAAACAACTCAAATTTCCAGCTTCAGAGGATCCAAAGACTAAAGAGATTGAAGAAACTGAGACTCAGAAATCTGACATGATGAAGCTCATCATGGAACAAAATCTGCAAATAAAACAGATGGAGGAGAAAATGGAAAAACTTGTCAAAGAGAAAGAGGAAGCTGTGAAAAAGGCCCATATTCCAATGGATGTAGTTCCTTTTGCAGTAGTCCCTATAGCTAGAGTTTCTACCTCAGGCACAACAGCAACCACAGGTACTATAGAAGGAGCTGAACAGCTTGCTGAAGCTGTTCAAAACCTGTCTATTCAGACAGAAGAAATCAAGAAATTGTAGGATGAGCTGAAGGCACTACAACACATGAAAACAATTGCAAACAACTCACATGCAGTTGAGTTGCAAAGGGAAAGAGGTCAAATTGAGATATTGCAGAAAGAAGTCAAAGACTCTTACCTTGGAAATACACTGGGTTTGGTAAAGGAGATTTTATGGGGAGAGATTACTGAATCAGTCAAAGATATCTGGCCTTATATCAGAATAATCTTTGATCAGAAAGACTTGTTGGAAAAATCTCAGGAAGCTATTGAAACTATCTCAAAGGAACTTGAGGACATGCCAGAAATAGCCACTGAAATAATCAAGTTTCTCAATTCTAAAGAAAACTATGAGCTAGAAGAATTAGGTATTGATGACAGGACAACAACCATACTGGAAGTGAAGAAGGTCATTACAAAGAAAAATCTCACTCTTCAGTTGGAAGAAAAGTGCAGCAGTGTTAATGTCATAGTTCAACGTTTTTTCAGCAGGTTGGAGCCCCTGACCAGCAAGGGTTTGCCCTCTATATTTGTGATAAATGATAAGTTGATGCCTATTGAAGACTATGTCCGCAAGCTTACAAAAGTCAGGGCCAGTGCAGCTTTAGTTTCAAACATAAAAGGGACAACAACATGAAGGCTTGTGCTGAATGCATTCAGAGGTACCTTTTTCATCCTAAATGAAATTAGACACATATTTTTAGTAAAACCTAGTTTTACTAAATATACAAAAATGGATGAGGTTTATAGAAGGGTAACTAAGTTATCTATCCCAGATAAGAAATGCTGGGAACAATTAACTGATTTACTTGACTAAAAGGAGGATCAACAACATTCAGCATTCTCAGGAACAATCATCAACAACTCAGCAACATTCAGAATTTTGTGGAACAGTCATCAACAGTTCAACACCAAAATAGTGACAGATCGACTATCAGTTCATTTTCCTGATTTTGTATTAAGCTATTTTTGTAAATTTGTTTAAGATATTTTATTAGCTCTAAACTTGTATAAATAACTCTCTTTCACGAGTTATTAAGGGTTGCACCCTTGAAGAAACATTTGTAAGCACTAAATGTACTCAGCTTTTTCTGAATCATTAATAGCAAAGAAAAGGATTCTGAATTTTCATTCATACAGTTTCGTATTCCTTGTAAGTTTTTCTAGTTTTCATTCACTATGTTTTCTTCATATTCTTAAGTTTTACAAAGATAACCAGGTAGGAGTAGTTGTGTCTCAATTGCTCCTATAAGCTTTCTGAAGTGATCATATTTAAAGAGAATGAATTATAAGAAACTGTTTGTTTAAGTAATTCCCTCTAAATCATAAAATCATCAGTATCTTTGTAATCTTGGGCATATTCTGTCAAACTTTCTGAACATTGTTTGAAGGTTTTCTTACTTATGGTTATTTAATTTTCTATTTGAAAACTGTAATAGTCATATCATCTTTCTATTTCTGCTCATCACCAGACAAGCTAAATCACTGTGTGGATTTTAATAGTAGCCCTTTGTTTAAATATTAGTATTATTCAAAAAGGTTAGGCATCACTGTTTTAAATCTGTTTCATACATTGGTCCTCCAAAATTAAAACAAAACCCCCCAAAACAAATATCTTAGATGCCCTGGCATGATAGCTGACCATTATCATCTCAGAGATACAACATCAATCTAGCGCCATTGCCAGGGACTCGAATTTGATTAGTTTTCCTGGGTCAATGATATAAATCATATTCCTTTAAGGTGACTAAAGGTCTAGATAGGTCAAAATCCTTCACCTGGCGACTCCACTGTGCCAAACTAGCACCTTTTAAGAACACTAGATCCTTTTCTGAATCTGACAAAGTTAATCCTCTGTTAGATCCATAAAAACTTGTCAGAAAGGTCAGTTCTAGAAGAAGACATCAACCATCTTCTTCTACTTCAGCCTTGCAGTTTGAAGATATATTACAATCTAATCCCTATAGTAACATTCCATCTAATACAGATTGGACTTATTTATCACCTAGGGTTGCTGAACGTTTAGATAGGGGAGTTGATTTCAAATCATTTTTCCTTATTCATTCACTTGACTCTCATCCATAACCCCCACTTCCACCAGGATCACCTAAATCTGAGTCTATCCTAGGTGTTCATTTACCTGAATACAAACCTATAGACTTTATATCCCCCACTACTTATTCATTCCCTTCCACTTCTAAACAACCTGAATCTTCTACTTCTAAACAACCTGAAGGGACCTTCGCTATATATTCAAATCCACTCTTTGAAACAAAAGAGGATATTCATTCTCAGGTTCACAAGTTAGTTATTAAGACTCCTTTGAAATCATTCAGGACGTCTCCTCCTTCTTCACCTCCACATAGTCATTCACCCTCTCTATCACCATCTTCTTCTTCTTCTTCTTCTTCATCTATACAAACACCTCATACATCACCTTCTACTATGGCATTCCAACCCATTGTACAGGCAAGATATGCAGCTTTAGTTTTACCTCCAATCCTTGATGCTTTCCCTCCTGGATATTTAAAGCACCTTCCTAGGTATAATGGAGAAACTGGTCCCTCAGCTGAAGACCATCTTCAAGCATTTCTAGACTTTGTAGATAACATGAACATAGAACAAGAAAATGTTTACATGAGGTTGTTTGTTCAGTCTCTTGAGGGAAATGTGAGAACTTGGTTTAGGCAGTTACCTACAAATTCCATTAGAAATTGGGAAGAGCTAAAAAATATATTCAAAAATCAATGGGCAGTGAAGAAATATGCTCTTTACTTTTTGACTGATTTTGAAGAACTTAGAAGAAACTTTGGTGAACCTGTCTCTGGTTTTATCAAAAGGTTCAACAAACTTTATCATAAGATGCCCCTGATTGTAAACCCCCTATAGCAGCAAGGAAATCTAGGTTTTCAAAATCCTTTGAAGATGATTTTGTTGTAATGTTAAGAGAAAGAACTTCAAGAACTCTTGAATACATGAAAACTAATGCTATAGAGGTGGAAGCAAATAGGGCTGCCTCAACCACTTTAAAGGCTAAAGAGGAAAAGGCCCAAAGAAAACTTAAATCTAGTCAAGAGGCCTCTACTTCCTCTAAGACTAAAACTAAAGATTCTAAAATAGATGAGATAAATTCACTTCTTAAGAAATCTATCTAATAGAATTTCCAAGATTGAGACTCAAACTAGAACAGTTCAACAAATAGTCACTCGACCTCAAAATCAAAATCAAGGTCAATGATCAGCAGGTTCCAACTCCTTTACTGATAAATGATCAACAAACTGATGACAATACTATGACTATCACTGAAGACATTAACAATATGGATACTTCTTCTAGTCAGACCGTTATTATTCCTCTCTCACAACAAAAGCAAGTTCAAGAAGATCAAGAGTCCTCACAAGCTTCCAAATACCATGCCTTCTCTAAATTCCTAATTGTAGAGCTGAACAAAAGATATGATCTTAGACCTAGACCTAGCCCTGGAAGACCTCCTAAGGAACCTCCAACAATTGAACCTTGTACCAAAGCTGTTGAAACTCAGACAACTATTATTCAACCATTAAATCAGTCAACTGATACAGCTCCAATTGAAAAAACTATCTTAATTGCATTTAATGTTGAAAAGGAGTTAGAAAGAGTTAAAATTCCTATACCACTTTCAGAACTTTCCAAAAACCTTGGATATAAAAATAAAGTCTCCAAATGGATACAAAACACCTTGGTTGATGTTGAAAGTGATGTTATTAGCCTTCAAGATGAAAAACCAGCAGTTGTCTTTGGTCCTAGCTCGGATATGATAGATGAAATAGTGCCCCCTTTCTATGTGACTCTAAAGACAAATGATTCCATGCTATACAACTGTATGCTTGATTCTAGAGCATCACATAATCTCATGCCAAAAACTATCATGGATCATTTAAATCTTGACATAACTAGATCCTATCATGATTTGTACACCTTTGATTCCAAAAGGGTGCCTTGTCTAGGACTGATTAAGGATTTAGTAGTCACTCTTGCCCAAATCCCAGTAAAAAGCATAGTGTTAGATATAGTTGTCACTGATATCCCTCCCAAATTTGGAATGCTCCTTTCAAGGTCTTGTTGTGCCAAATTAGGGGGAACTCTACAGATGGACATGTCTTATGCCACTATTCCAGTTTATGGGGGAGAACAACTTAGGTTGTATAGAGAGGTAAGATTTGTACACACTGTATGCAAAACAGATCAACCAAGGAACCATCCCATTTATGCAATTGATCAAGACTTTGGATGTTTTCAACTCTCTTCAAACCAAATACATGAATCCCAAGTAAAAATTGAAGATGTAATTGAAAGCCCTATTCCAAAACAAACTGATGTATGGAAGCTATTCTTTGATGGTTCTTGTACAAAGGATGGAGCAGGGGCTGGGGTAGTACTAATCTCACTAGAAAAAGAAAATATTACACAATCATGCAAACTTGATTTTGAAGTTACAAATAATGTAGCAGAATATGAGGCTTTCCTTCTAGGACTACAGTTAGCCAAGAGTTTAAAGGTACAAAACTTGAGTGTTTTCACTGACTCAGAGCTCATTGTTAAACAAGTTAGAAATCTTTGCCAAACAAAACATCCTAGGCTTAGATCTTATCTAAATTAGGTTTTGGATTGAGTTGAATATTTTGTTGATGCTTTTAAATTGACTTATATCCCAAGAGATGAGAATATTCATGTAGATTCCCTAGCTGTCTCTGCTAGATCATTTAAAATCCTAGATCAAACTAATGTGCTCTATAAAATACAATTCAAATACATGCCATCCATCCCAAATAATCTAAAACATTGGCAGATATTTGAAGATGATGAACAACTAAAATATTTTCTGTAGGTTGTAGATGAATTTTCAGTTCTACAAATTGATGAAAATATAACAGAAACAAATGAAAACACAAATGAAAATGATAGTTCAAATTTCAATTCAAAAATTTCCAATCATGACATCATTCAATTGTCTAAAAATTTTATTCCCAAAGGTCTCATTCCTTTAGAGAAATTATTTGATCAAAATGATGTCCTCAGAAACCCACAGTCAATTTCTCCACAAGATGATATAGAGGAAGTAAATATTGGAACAAATGATGACATTAAGAACATCAAAATTTGTGCGTCCTTAGATCCCAAAATCAAAACTCAATACCTTAAGTTACTTGAAAAATATAAGGATGTTTTTGCCTGGACCTATGCTGATCTAAAGACTTATGATACATCATAAGATTCCTTTAAATCCAGAAGTTAAGCCTTATCAACATAAACTTAGGAGGATTAACCCAGTTCTTCTACCAACTGTGGAAAAGGAAATTAAGAAAATGCTAGATGCCCAGATTATTGTGCCTCTTAGATACTCTAATTGGGTTGCCAATCTAGTTCCTGTTAGAAAGAAGAATGGGGAAATCAAACTTTGTGTGGACTTTAGGAATTTGAATAAAGCTTCATTAAAAGATAACTATCCTTTACCTAAAATGGATCAGTTACTTCAGATGGTTTCAGGAGAAAAAAGACTTTCAATTCTTGATGGCTTTTCAGGTTACAATCAGATAAATGTTGATCCAGCAGACAGAGAGAAGACAACTTTTACTACACCCTAGGGTACATTTATGTATTCTAGAATGCCCTTGTCTTATCCAATGCTGGAGCAACGTTTCAAAGAGCTATGGATATAGCTTTTGTGGGTTAGGTAAACAAATTTGTAGTCATTTATCTTGATGACATAACTGTTTTTTCTAATTCTGATCAGAAACATCTAAAGCACTTGATGAAGGTTTTTGACAGGTGTAGGAAATTTGGAATATCCCTGAATCCTAAAAAGTCTTGTTTTCTATCAAAGAAGGAAAACTACTAGGCCATATAATCTCAAAGGAAGGAGTGGTGATTGATCCCAAACGTGTATCTGCCATAAAAACACTGTCATTACCTAGAAATAAGAAAGAGATTCAAGCTTTTCTAGGCAAGATTAATTTTTTAAGAAGATTCATCCCGAATTATGCTGAAATTGTAAAAGACATAACTGATATGCTTCGAAAGGATCATGAAGTTAAATGGATTGTCTCTTCCAGGTATGCATTTGATCAGATCAAGAAAGCTATCTCTGAAGCTCCAACCTTGGCCAGTCCTGATTATACCAAACCATTCAGTATCTTTTCCTTTGCCTCTGAAACAACCCTTGTTGTTGTTTTATTACAAAAGAATGAAGATTCCCATGACCAACCTATAGCCTTTTTTAGTAAGGTTATGAGGGATGCCAAGCTTAAGTATGACATAATTGAGAAACAAGCCTATGCCCTTATACAAGCCCTGATGGGAAGAGAGGTAGATGGATCACTAAAATACTATAGTTTGATCTAATTATCAAAACTACAAAGCTAGTAAAGGGTCAAGGATTAGCTAAGCTTCTAGCTGAATCCAACTGTAAAGTGCTGGGCATCAACTCTGCTTGGGAAATACAAGGGGAGAATCCACCAGAACCTCCCCAAAGTTCAAATAAGAAGAATCCACAAGAACCTTCTGTTTATGTAGAAGGGGAGAATCCACAAGAACCTTCCCAACATCCTGAAGAAAAGAATCCACAAGAACCTTCCCAACATCCTGAAGAAAAGAATCCACAAGAACCTTCCCAACATCCTGAAGAAAAGAATCCACAAGAACCTTTACCTTCAAATCAGACCATTTCTCTACACATTGATGAGAAATTTCTTTTGTCAAATTGGTATCAAGATATTGTAAATTTCTTGATTCATTTTGAGTGTCCAACATCATTCTCCAAAAGTCAATGTAAAACTCTCAAATTGAAAGTAGTCAAGTACTGTATCATAAATGCAAATCTATACTGGAAGGACCCACTAAATATCTTGTTATTATGTTTAACAGAATCAGAGACTGAAGGGATCATTGATCAGTTTCATACAGGATTTTGTGGAGGACATTATGCTTGGAGAGAAACAACATATAAGATATTAAGGGCAAGATTTTATTGGCCAACATTGTTCTTACAAGTAGGAGCAAAAGTTAGAAGTTGTGTTCCTTGTCAGATGTTTGCTAGTAAGAAAAAACTAGCAGCTCTTCCATTGATCCCTACAATAGTCTCAACACCTTTTATCCAATGGGGATTAGATTTTAATGGAGAGATTAGCATAGATGGATCCTCACTGCAACAAACTACATTACTAAATGGGTGGAAGAAATTCTAGTAAGAAATGCTACTGATTCAGTAGTAATCAAATTCATTGAAGAAAACATCTTATCTAGGTTTGGTTGCCCAACCTAGATTGTTACTGACAATGCCACAACATTTTCTAGTGTTAAAATGATTAAGCTTTTCCAGAAATATCAAATTCTGCTACATCATTCAACTCCATATTATCCTCAAGGTAATGGTCTTGTAGAATCATCCAATAAAAGTCTAGTAAAGGTTATCAAAAAGACTTTAGCAGATCATAAAAAGAGTTGGGACACTCATCTAATTTATGTAGTCTGGGCAAATAGAATTACTCCAAAGAGATCTATTGGAAAATCTCCTTTTTAGTTAGTTTATGGGAAAGATGCAATTTTCCCTACCAACTTGGCCTTCCCTGTTTTAAAGTTTCTGCAAGATTCAACTGATGAACCTGATGATTTTTCAAGGAGGATAAATCAAATTATTGAACTAAATGAAAACAAAGATGAAGTTCAATACAAATTGAAAAAGTATCAGAATAAGATGAAGAGCCTGTTTGACAGAAGAGACAGGGAAAGGGACTTCAAGGAGGGTGATCTAGTTCTAAGATGGGATTCCAGAAGAGAAGACAAGGGAAAACATGGCAAGTTTGATAACTTGTGGTTTGGACCTTTAGCTATTGCTAAAGTAAAGGGAAACAACACTTTTGTGCTACAAAATCTAGAGGGACTATATTCCACTTATCCTGTTAATGGAAGGTTTCTCAAGCATTACATTCAGTACTGAGAAGTTGAAGTAGATTTCACTACTACCATTGTAAAAAGTCCAGTTTATTTTACTTTTTCAAACTGTCAGTGTGAGTTTTTTCACAGCTAAGACTCCATAGCTCGAGGAGAAGGCACATGGATCTACAGGTTCTCTGCATTCTATAGGAGAAAGAAGTCCCCAGTTGGAGATGATGTTGTAGCATTTTTTTGTTTTGATAAGTTAGCATTTAAAAAATATATTTTGAGAAAATATTAAGTTAGGATATGGACAAAAATAATAGAGAGACAAAAAAAAAATGTTAGGGATATTTTCATGAATAAGTCCATATCAAATAAAATGTTAGAATAGATTCCCTAGAAAAGGAAGGCACAAAAAATAAAATGTTAGATTAGAAAGAAAAGAAAAAAAATAATAAATTCTGAAAGTGTTGCAAATCCAAATGCCACTACTCTTAGTCAATTTTATTTTTGCAAATAAAAGTTGTGTGCAGATTGTTTAAATGCCACACTAGTTCATACAATACAACTGTATAGTTTAATCATGATTGGATTAGATTTAAATTGTTTGTTGATAGGTAGAAAATAAAATTGGCTCAACAGTTTAATCTGAGCCAATGGAAGTAATAAGGGATAGAAGTAGACTAATCAATAAAAGGAAAATGTTGAGTTGCTAGTCCAAATGCACTCGGGTGACTAAGATTGTAAAAATGTTAGGAAAGTTAAGGGTAGGTAGAGAAATGAAATGAAATTGGAGCATGATAGGATTTTTATCCTAAGTTAGAACATTGGATACATGTGCATATAACGAATGGTTTAAATTAACCATTATTTGCTAAATATCAATGTTATGTTGTAATATTTACGCTTTATCCATTCATTCGCCGAGAAGCCCCACACCTGTCACATTCATTATAACTTTTTGACACCACCATCACTTTCCGCCTCACTTCATTAAACTTCATTCATTTTCTTTCCATCCCATGCATCTCCCTCCGATCCAACGACCCTTATTACTCCTCGGCCCTCCCTTGCCGTCCGAACGTTATCAGCGGGGGCGTCTAAAGTCGGCAGTTTTGGAAACTGCCCTTCGAAACTACCAACCCCCACTCCTAGTTATTCGGGACTTAAAATCCCAAACCGCTTAACACCCGAACTTACTCCCGAATGTGGTTTTCGGTCCACTCCGTCACCTCCGCTCCCACGTCACTTCCTCTATCCAATCAGCTTCTGCCTGTCTGCCCGTTATCCATTTAATTCGCCACCCCTGCAAATAAATATTCCATAGATCCATTTCTCAGTCTCGTTGAGAAATTAATACCAATTGAGCCATTGATTAACGGACCCGCTCCATTTTTATGCCTTATAAACTTGTTCTTTCATAATAAACGGTTACACAGTGCATTCCCATAACTCGATTGATCATTGGATACTTGTAGCTTGTAGCCAAAATGAAAAATTCACCATTCAACTAAATTTTCCATTCTATTCATAAGCAAGCCAGCATCTAGGTCCACTTAATCTGTTTTCAGTTATACTGTTATTCTGTTATCATTGTGTTTCAGCCCAATTCTTCCCATTTCTATCACTTTCAGCTTGCAATTCAATTAACAGAATGCCTCCTAAGGGGAAGGAAGTTGCAGAAATTCCAAATCCTCTCATTCATCCACAAGTTGACTTCCATCATACTCCCCTGGTTGACAAAGACTGTAAAATCCATGAGTCTTTGTCCGAATTTGATTTGTTTGAGATCTATTGCTGGATGGAGGACCAATTAGTTGATCAAATAGATGAAATAGGACTTTGGGACTCCCACCTTCCTCATTACATCTTCCCTCAGATACACAGAGCACCTGAATTTGTCAGAAAATGTCATGCATCTTATGACCCCACTCAAAGAGCTATTATCTCACCTACAGGAGAAATCTTGTGCTCCATAAATGCTCAGTCCATTGAACAGATGTTGTAGGCCCCAACTATTGTGCCAACCCATCCTTTTTCTCATGAAATCCTAACAGAAGCCTATCAAAAGATAGATTTCACTAAAAGAGCTCAAACTCTAGAACTTTTTCTAACTATAGATAGGCCTCTGCCTAAAAGAAACCCTCCCTATGATTCATCTATATTCCCAAACATAACCAATCAAATTACCACCATTCTCTCTTATCTTTTTGGTTACTATTCTGATCAACATGTAGATGAAGCCATCATTGGTTTCTTGTCTATATTTTCTGTTGGTTCCAAACCCACGGTTCATTTTAATTTTAGTCAATTTTTAGCTGAGACCATTCATGAACAATTTGTCCAGTTTAATATTGAAGAGGTATTCAAGTATGCTTCAGTACTTGTATATCTTTTTATCTATTTTCAGGGAGACAAGTTTCCATTCACTTTGCAGAAGCTAGATGAAGAAGGAAACCAGAAATTAGTGATATTTTGGACTTCTATGGGAATGAAGGAGAAATAAGAATTTTCATATAAACAGTTCATAGAATTGTTTGTTCATCCATCCATTAATCTTATGAGCAGCACTCCAAAACGAAGAGTTAATGATGAAGTTGTTAAAGTTTTATAGTTAGTTGATCAAGCCACAATAGGAGATTGGTATCTTTACCAAAATTATACAGAGATCAGAGTCTTTGGCTGTGAACTTCCACCTTACAAGCTACCTAAGTACCTCCCTATGAGAATTTTTGCATTAGAATACATTAGGCAGAGGCTCAGTGCAGATGAAGTACATTTTGTGGTTGCAAAGAAGAAATCACAGTTTAAGCTAAAGGCTCAGGTTGGTCCATTCATCTGTAACACTAGAGCAGCAGGAGAAGAAGCAGACATGTTACTGAAGGAGATGAAGTTTGGCCTCAGCTTCACTTGGTCTTATGACCCAATGGGAGTGATTTCTAGACTCAGAGTTGAAAATAAGTTTACTCCATATCATCACACAGCTAGGCCTGAAATTGAGCAATACAAAAATCAGTCAGAATGGAAGGAGAACACCCTTCAAGAAGCTGAAGAACAGGCAGTTTCTACTTCAAATTTACAAACTCCACTTGCACAGGAAAAGACAACCAAATGAGGAAGGGAAGAACAGTCATCCCCTACAACTGAAGCATCAAGTCAAGGTTTTAGAATTGTACATAGAAAGAAGATACATAGGCTCTCTTTGAAGGTCAGTGCAACTATTGAGTCACAGAAAACAACATTTGATGGACTTGGAGAAACATCTATTTCCACACAATCTGGTCGATAGTCTACTCAGTCTCCCATTCATTCCAACACATCCCAGGAACAACAGGTGATTTAGACCAGTGAAGGCAATCAGAAGGATAAAGAAGATGGCATTTTTCATGTTTTTAGTGAAATTAAGAAGAAGAATTAGGAATTAAAATTGAATACTTATACTCAATTCTGGAAACATTCTTCTAGTTCTCAAGCCAAACTTCTTTCAGTATTTAACTCTAAGAAAGGTAAAATGAAGATGGCTTTCTTACAAGCTCAGATTCCACAGCCTAGGACTCCTGCACATTACCGGAAGCAAACCTCCTTTGAGTTTAATGTTAAAGATGTACATCCAATTGACCAAATTGAGATGCACAAATACACTGGCCAAATGATTTCTTCAACTTTAACTAACACTACTATGAGTCTGTCAAAGTTGCAGGTCACCTTGGCTAATACACAGTCACAGCTCAAGATGGAAAAAGTTTCCTCATTGGCAAAGGACACCAAGATCAAATCTTTAGAAGATCTGGTGCTGAAGATGGGATATGATCCCTCCAATATAAATGCTGCAGAAGAACTTGTCAGGAAGAAAAATGCTGAGGTTTCAGCATTAAGGAAACAACTCAAATTTCCAGCTTCAGAGGACCCAATGACTAAAGAGATTGAAGAAACTGAGACTCAGAAATCTGACATGATGAAGCTCATCATGGAACAAAATCTGCAAATAAAACAGATGGAGGAGAAAATGGAAAAACTTGTCAAAGAGAAAGAGGAAGCTGTGAAAAAGGCCCATATTCCAATGGATGTAGTTCCTTTTGTAGTAGTCCCTATAACTAGAGTTTCTACCTCAGGCACAGTAGCAACCACAGGTACTATAGAAGGAGCTGAACAGCTTGCTGAAGCTGTTCAAAACCTATTTATTCAGACAGAAGAAATCAAGAAATTGCAGGATGAGTTGAAGGCACTACAACACATGAAAACAATTGCAGACAACTCACATGCAGTTGAGTTGCAAAGGGCAAGAGGTCAAATTGAGATATTGCAGAAAGAAGTCAAAGACTCTTACCTTGGAAATACACTAGGTTTGGTAAAGGAGATTTTATGGGGAGAGATTACTGAATCAATCAAAGATATATGGCCTTATATTAGAATAATCTTTGATGAGAAGGACTTGTTGTAAAAGGCTCATGAAGCTGTTGAAACTATCTCAAAGGAACTAGAGGACATGCCAGAATAGCCACTGAAATAATCATGTTTCTCAATTCTAAAGACATCTATGAGCTAGAAGAATTAGGTATTGATGACAGGACAACAGCCATACTGGAAGTGAAGAACGTCATTACAAAGAAAAATCTCACTCTTCAGTTGGAAGAAAAGTGCAGCAGTGTTAACGTCATAGTTCAACGTTTTTTTAGTAGGTTGGAGCCCCTGACCAGCAAGGGTTTTCCCTCTATATTTGTGATAAATGATAAGTTGGACTATGTCCGCAAGCTTACAGAAGTTAGGGCCAGTGCAGCTTCAGTTTCAAACATAAAAGGGACAACAACACCAAGGCTTGTGCTAAATGCACTCAGAGATACCTTTTTCATCCTAAATGAAATCAGACATATATTTTTAGTAAAACCCACTTTTACTAAATATAAAGAAATGGATGAGGTTTATAGAAGGGTAACTAAGTTATCTATCCCAGATAGCAAATTCTGGGAACAATTAACTGATTTACTTGACTAAAAGGAGGATCAACAACATTTAGCATTCTCAGGAACAATCATCAACAGTTCAACACCAAAATAGTGACAGATCGACTATCAGTACATTTTCTTGATTTTGTATTAAGCTATTTTTGTAAATTTGTTTAAGATATTTTATTAGCTCTAAACTTGTATAAATAACCCTCTTTCACTAGTTATTAGGGGTTGCACCCTTGAAGAAACACTTGTAAGAACTAAATGTACTCAGCTTTTTCTGAATCATTAATAGCAAAGCAAAGGATTCTGAATTTTCATTCATACAGTTTCGTATTCCTTGTAAGTTTTTCCAGTTTTCATTCACTGTGTTTTCTTCATATTCTTAAGTTTTACAAAGATAACCAGGTAGGAGTAGTTGTGTCTCAATTGCTCCTATAAGCTTTCTGAAGTGATCATCTTTAAAGAGAATGAATTATAAGAAACTGTTTGTTTAAGTAATTCCCTCTAAATCATAAAATCATCAGTATATTTGTAATCTTGGGCATATTCTGTCAAACTTTCTGAACATTGTTTGAAGGTTTTCTTACTTATGGTTATTTAATTTTCTATTTGAAAACTGTAATAGTCATATCATCTTTCTATTTCTGCTCATCACCAGACAAGCTAAATCACTGTGTGGATTTTAATAGCAATCGTTTGTTTAAATATTAGTATTATTCAAAAAGGTTAGGCATCATTGTTTTAAATTTGTTTCATACATTGGTCCTCCAAAATTAAAACAAAACCCCCCAAAAACAAATATCTTAGATGCCATAGCATGATAGATGACCATTATCATCTCAAAGATACAACAAGAGGGATCATGATGAGTGGTTGAGAGACCTCCCGTTTTAGTGTAGGAGTGGGACCATAATCCATAGGTAGAGGAGAGGTGGAATCACTACGAGCAACCTCTAATTCATGAAGCACTTGAAGTGTATCACAAAAATATTCCATATGGGGATAGCGATGAGAATAATTGCCAAAATTATCATAAAAATCACAGGGGTGATTAGTACGTAATGATATGTTCTTCTTAGCTAACTAAGGTAATGTGACATGGACCTTAGGAATGTTAGAATTAGGGAAGGTATAAGAGACCACATTCTTGATATGAGGGAGCTCAGTAAAATTATTGGTGGCATGACCAACAACATCACACAAAGCACATGGAACAATAGGCTTTGACGACTTAGGAGGAGCAGGAGATTCTAGGGGTGCCTTGTCTTTAGTTCTCTTTTTCTGGTCTTTTCCCCCTTCACCAGATTCTTTTGCAATAGGAGTAGGTTCCCGTTGAGGTTAATGTAGAATTGAAGCAAAGGAAGGGGTAGGAACAACTGGTTGAACTGGGGTCAAAGCAGTGTAAGGTTTGAGTTGATTGGGGGGAGTGTTTGTGAGAGGTTCAATGTACCAGACGGGGATCCCCAAGGTAATGTTAGGTAAACACAATGTAGCCATAACAGTTGTACAATAAACTCCCAGGGGTGGAAATAAGAAAAATATCTTATTGAAAGGATAATGGCATAGAGGAACTACTCCGAGATGGTTAAGACCTAGGGGAATAGTTCCAGGTGGAAAAGGATTAGGAAAGATACCAGTAGAAAGAAATAGTCCTTGAGGAGTAGTACCGAAAGGTTGGGTTGAGTTGGGAAAACAGGTTGTGGAGGTTTTGGTTGTTGTGAAGGCATACCAGACCGTTTTTGGGTGGCCCATGATGCTTGGAGCATGCAAACACTAGATGAGATAGGCTCAGAAGGAGTAGGTGGTGGACCATAATAAGCACCAAGCAAGGTGGAATCTTTGTAGAC
This sequence comes from Pinus tabuliformis, assembly GCA_031772625.1. Taxonomy (NCBI): domain Eukaryota; kingdom Viridiplantae; phylum Streptophyta; class Pinopsida; order Pinales; family Pinaceae; genus Pinus; species Pinus tabuliformis. The sequence continues at coordinate 385,579,517 of CM062813.1, forward strand.
TCTGGTACATACATTGGTGAAGGACGAGATAGTCTTATTGTCAGTCACTGATGAGATATTGGATTGAGGTGAAGTCTGAGATTTGGGATCATAGTACGTCAACTGATCGATAGTGATGATCTTTCCATTATGAGGAAATCACATCTTACGGTGAACCGCAAATATGAAAACTGACATAACATAGGTATAACTACGACCCAAAAGGATGTTGTAGTCTAATGGGGCATCATGACTTCAATGTAAATAGAGACAACCTTGCCGGAAATAGTGATAGGAAAATTGTGATATAAGCCAAGGGGTTATGATGGATGACTGTCCCAAGCATGGAGAGTGATGGTGGATGGAGACAGGTCTGGTGAACCAAGTCACTTCCAAACACTAGCAACCTTCACATAGTTAGAGGCTCCTTCATCTATGATACACCGCTAAACAATGGAATTTCTTATGGAGACTGGTATTTGAAATGCAACAGATGAAGGTAGGGGAGAATTTTCTGACTCGTCAACATGAAAGGTAATCTCGTATGATTGTCTTGGGGATCCACAACACCAAAAGTACAGAGTAGATCTTTCTATTGGGATGGGCACATTTGGAGGACTTCCAGCATTGACATGGCAGCAGAAGACTGCGCCAAGTCATCTACTATGTTATAGGTATGCGCATATTTATTAAAAGCATCTTTTCAATGTAATGGACATTTAGGGATCTTGGGAATAACCTCTACCTTAGGTGGAGGGATCTAAAGGTACCATTGGATAATGATAGAGGCTCATTGGAAACTTAGGGTTGGGAGTCAATCGCTGACTTAGCAGGTGTCTTGTCATATTGGCGCGACCGAGTCTGGAGGTTGACTTGTGCGGTATTAACCTCATCAGAATTCATCATAAGAATATGATAATCATGGTGACCAAATGGTGGAGATGGTAGAGCTTCCTGACCTGGTGTAGGTTGGGCAGAAAGATATCCTTGGTGAGGAAAAGGATTGGTAAGAACTATTGGTTGAGTTGAAGTAGGAGGGGGAGGAGGAGTTATGGACTATGGTCCTATAGAAGAATTTGCTTGAGATTCCCATACTTGATACATATGAGGTAAAAGGGGACACTCATGAGTATAGTGGTCATATACGCCACAATAGGAAGAAGGTTTATTCGTACAAAGACCCTTGTTTTGTTTGGGTCGTCCCGCTTGTTACTAGGTTGCAGGATTAGGTTGGGGTCCCTGAGTTGCATTAGGTGGTGGACCCTGGCTACCTTGAGTGCCTTGAGATTTCTGGTTCTAGTTACCTTTCCCCTTGTTCCTTTTATTGGGGTTAGGGGGATTGGTTGTGCTATGTTGAGCATACACTTGAATTGTGGAGGAGATTTTTGTTGTGGCAGAGGTGGAGTAGGCATGGGGGGCTGGGTCACTGGTGCCGAAGGGATTGGAGAGTTAGGCAGTGAATATGGATAAGAAGTGGAAACATTAGGATAAACAGGTGGAGCAATAACTAGGCCTGACATCTATTTATGCAAATGGGGATATGCATATGGCATGTTCGGACGTGAGTAAGAGTTTCCATGTGGAATATTAGGGAAGGGATAGGTGTAAGATGAAATGGTCCTTACCTAGAATTGACCATAACCCATCGAAGGTGTAGCATATGGTTGAACTTGAGGGTGTGAAATGGTTCCAATGATACCATTAGCGCCATGAGATTCCCCTGGTGCATTAGCAGCACCAGGCCAAGGTAGATCGGGGATGACAATATAATTACTTGGATCACATCTTCCTCAGATTTAGGGAAGTGTGACATGACATCTTTAGCAATGGGGGAAAAAATAAATCTAAGGAACCAATCCATATAGATTTGGTCTTCGAATTCAGGAGCTCTACATATGCTCCTTCTTCTATGCCATTCCTGAACATGGTCGGATAGGCGAGTGGCAGAAGTTTGACAGAAAATATTCTATAATTCGGTACCAGTATCATATTGGAGAGGTAACTGGAAATAGGTAAGAAAATATTTGGCAAGAGTTGCAAAAGTGGAATGAGTGGATCTCGGTTGATCGACATACCCCTTAGTAGTAGCTCCAGTAAAAGTGACGTGGAATAAACAAAGATAGATGGAGTCTTCAGTGATAGAATTTGATGAACACCACATATGGAATGAGCGAACATTATTTCTGGGATCTTCTCTAGGATTACCTTCAAACTTTGGGTTGTCAGAAGGAAGTTTAGTAGGCATAACTAGCCAATTTAGATAATGGAGAAGAGGATTTCTGATGAGATGGTTGAAATTAGGGAGACTCAAAAAATCCATAAAAGGAAGTAATGGAGGAGTAATGACCACACCAGTGTAGGTTCTGCTCGTGGTGTTACCCTAGTTGGTACCTGGGTTACTGGCTTGGTTTCCCGCACTGAAGTTGGTGCCTGACATGGTGACGGTATGGGGTTGAGAAGAGGAAGAATCAAAGGAAGAACTAGAAGAATCAGTAGAATCAGAATCAAAATGATGACTCGAAGGAGGATTGTACTATAATGCGACAGGGAGGAGTAATATGTCCTAACAAGACTGAGGGCGAAGGCCTCAAATTCTCTGTGACAAATTCCTAGGGGCTGCAATGATGTGAAGACAATGATGACTCTAAGTACTAAAGGGTGATGATAGGGATAAAAGAGAAAAAAACATCAAACAAACACCTAGTGTAGTGGTGCCAAGTGTAAACTAACTATATTAATGATGTTACTCTAATACAAGCAAACACGCCTTATCAAAGAAAAATAACTCTAGCCTATAGTTGGTCTAAATCCTCAAACAATCCTAAATCTATTGTTTCATATGGCCTTCCAAAGAACTCCTTACTTGATGAAATCTCATCCCTACAACAAGAGTTGCCTAGAGAAAGGTAGGGTAGACAACCAACTGCTTCACACAACTAGTCCTATAAGGTGTTTTCCGAAGATTGGTCACTATGGTTACCTTCGTCCCATGGGAGTGGTCAAGTCTTGAGCTTCTTGGTAGTCAACCGAAGCACAGGATTCCCTGCCATGGGTTGCTAGCCCCGAGGAGAACTACTCGCATGATGACCTAGACTAACCCCCTCTGAATTGGGTTTCTGATGCACTTCACCTTTGGACCATGGGATGGTGAAGGATTTTAAGCTCCCTAATATGTCATCTTCTATGTCCCATTGAAAGTAATATATGGGTGTTATTAGAAGCCTTTCCCACCAATCCTACACCTAAAGTAAAAATATTGTTTGGCCCTGGTGCCCAAGTGGGCTTAATCTATGTATGTTGAGTTATTATGATGTAGTGTTTCAAGTCTTGTCTTGGCGGTGTTAACCAAGAGCACTTTCACTTAGGGTGTGACTGTGTGAAAATAATGTGACAATTGGATGAGTTAATTGACATGTTTTATGATGCCATGTGCTACTGAAAATAAAGTGTTGAAACACTGTAAATAATGCTAAAAATGACAGAAAATAAATATCGAATCAAGCACAAAAAAACCCACCCAAAAAGGATATCAAGATGCTAAGAAAGAAAGGGAAAACAAGCTACTCAAAATCACATAAGATGCCAAAAATACCTAATTTCAAAGGGACTAAGATCTAGAGGAACTAATCTGTTGTAAATGGTGCAGACAAACAACAAAAATTAGAGGTGAAAAATGTTGCAAAGGATAGGTATGAAGCTCTAAAACCTAGGATGCTCAAGGGGATCCTAAGGGGGAAAAGGGAAAACCCAAACTCTAAAGGGAGAAAAGGTAAAATAAACCTATCCAAAAGTGTTGAAAAGTAATGGATCAAACTATGAAAATCAATGGTTGAAAATGTTGAAACCCTAGACTCCTCACTCAGCCAATCTCTTCCTAACAATGTGGAGGTGTACTCTAAACCCTAGGGGGGTTTTCCTTCCTCAAAGAGAAAAACTAAGAGAATCTAGGCCTAGGGGAGACTGAAAATAGAGATAAGGTACCCTTCCTAGTCTACACACAATAGTCTCAGTAAATTTGAAAAGATTCCAAAATGCAGGTACTGACCTGGAACAGTGGAAAACACTCTTTTTGGGTGAAAAGGTGCTCTTTCAAATGCAGATATGGGGTTGAAAAGTGCATTTTTCTCCCAGGACTCTTGATTGGCAGATATCACATAGATTTTGTTGTCTCATACTCAATTGGTACTTGTGACTTGCAGAAAGAACTAGAAAACCACCAGAATCTGAAAATTTGGCAAAAAATGAAATAATATTATAAATAGAAATTGTGAGGCTAAAAATAGTTGTAGAAAATCTTGAAATTTAATGAAACCTCAGTCACCCAAGAACATTTTTATTACACCAATGGAGTTTCCATTTGTTGGATGACAAATGTATCTAAAAACCTAGTGGAGTCACCATATATTGGACGACAAATGTAGCTAAAAACCCAGTGGAGTTGCCATTTGTTAGTGTGAAATTTCTTGGAAGGTGTACCAAAAACACTTCACTTAAGTCACTAGGTGACACATGACCCTAACAACAATTTGTGGTTGCTTACACTTCAGATCTATGATAAAACTTGGAAAAATTGCAACAAAACAACTTATACGATCCAAAACAACAAACAACAATATATATATATATATATATATATATATATATATATATATATATATATATATATATATATATATATATATATATATATATATAGATAGATAGATAGATAGATATATATCCAATGCAATAACCCAAATGGAAAGACTTTAAAATGAATAAATCTTTTATTGATAACACCTGGTGAAGGAGATCTACAAAAAGGGTCTGCAAATCCCCCTCTGTGGGATGGGTCCTTTGATGTCCTTGATGCTTCAGTAATCGATTCTCTCTCTCAATGTGTGAAAAACCCAAAACAATGTGGAGAACTCAAGAAAAAAGAGACGATAATGGTGATGATGATAATGATCATGGTGAAGAATGAATGGAAAACCCTCCTATTTATAACAAAGTATTGAGTTAATCTCGAAAATGGAGAATAATAAAATAATATTGACCAAATCAAGATCTAATTGTTAGGAATACTTTATTATATTTTTTGGAGAGGGAAAAGATATTCAAAATGGTCAAATATCTTTATTTAGAAATAATTAACAAATAAAATTATTTATTAGTTATTTCGCTCTGATTAAGAATGGTATGAAATTGAAATAATTATTAAATAGTGATTTAACAATTATTCCAATAATAGAATTAAGGAATAATAAATAAATAATGATTTATTTAATTATTCCTAGGGGATTTAGTCAAATGTGACAAGGAATAATTATCAAACAATGATTTAATAATTATTCCTAAATAAAATTAAATAAATAATGATTTATTCAATTATTCTCATAGGGTGTTTTAATTTTAATCATAAAATAATTTAATAAAAATGGTTTACTAAACTATTTCCTATGGTGAAAGTGATTTTACTATGGTAAAATTAATCCTACGTGGTATATTTCGATCATACTAGTTAGAAATGGCTAGGTGAACATTTTTTGGTGATAACGCCATATTCCAAGCATGAATGTGGGACTCATAATCAAAATAAATTAGGGATTCCCAAGGCTAAACCACCTCACCCTAATCAATAGAACTAGGCTTTACCACGATCCTCACCGGATCACTAGGCCCTAAACAATAAACATTCAATACTAGGCTTTACCACAATCCCCACTGGATTGTTAGGCTATAAACAAGTATGGATGACATCAGATTTCTCCACATACACCATGAGGAATTTTCCTATCTCCTAGTCTCTAGGATTTACTGCAATCCACACTGGATCACTAGGCCCTAACCAAGACTCTAGTCTTTGGGCTTTACCGCAATCCACACCAGATCACTAGGCCCTAACCGGGAGTCCACCCTCTAGGATTTATCGTGTATCCCATCTCAGGATTCCTAGACCTGATCGAGAGAACCCACATTTAGGATTTCTTGTATATCCTGCCATTAACCAATTGAGGATTACTAGGCCCACCGAGGCACACAATACCTGGCCTTATCACAACCCTTAGTCTAGTTCAGAGGTTACTAGGCCAGTGGATTTACCGGAATCCAAAATCCAGTTCACGTATCACTAGGCCATGTGTTATTTTCTTTCCGAGATCCACCTCACTCAGCTTCAAATCCATCAGCAATCCAACTTAGCCAAAACATGAGAACCCCATCACACCATGGTTATCCGAAAAATGGAAAGGCTAGGCTGAAAAAACTGTCACACCTAGAAAAACCTATTCCCGTGACATCAAGAGAACCAAATACACAAATGCAACCATGCATGCTAAAACTATCAAGGAAACCATACATGTAACTCAATACCTGCAAATAATCTCATTGTAGCCGCTTAATCCTACTCTTCCTTGCTTGCTCTTTACTTCCTCTTGCCTCGTTTTCTTTTCTTGATCCAATGTTGAAGCGCTCCTAGAAAATTCTATGTCCAAGAGAGAGAGAGAGAGAGAGAGAGAGAGAATAGGGAGAGAACAGGGAGAGAAATCCAAAACTAAACTGGCAAAAGGTACCAATTGATCCTCAAATGCCTTTTTATTAATTAGGCCTTTATTTTCTTCAATTTCCTCTATTTTTCCTTCATTTTCCTCCTCACATGCAACCTGTGACCTTTCACCTTCCTTTTCTTCTAATCTTCATTCTTTTTTCATAAATAAAATGTAAATAATGCCTCTTTGCCTTTCCAAATGTCTTTTCCATTGTCTTTTCCAATTTCCTTAGCCATAATAAACCGAAATGACACTTGCACTAGGATGTTTTTCCCAACATTCAGCTTGGAATATGTGTCCCATGAACTTGGTCTTATATTTTTTTTACATGGATTTTTGACCAGGGATGTTATAAGAATTTTTCCCCTCCCCCTGACCCCAACAGGAAGAATAAGGGGAAAGGTAACAAAAAAAAACAATATCTTAAGGAAACAAGATAACCAAGGTCATCATCCTAATACCAATAATGGTAACTCATCTAATACTACAACCCAGCAATAGGGCGAACAACCTAAGCAGAAAAAGGCCCTTCAAATGAAAAAACATTGTGTATGTTGTGGTATGTATTGAATCTATACTCATGAATGTACCCTCCTCCCTAAGATGTAAAAAGCATGGGAAGATCAAGAAGCTGCCTTTAGATCAAAGAAACCTATGCCTCGACTTGCACGTCCCTCTACACAACTAGTGGTGCTCAGGAACAATTTACCTCACCAGGGATATGTGTCCACCCAAGATAGATGAAATCCTCTGGTTCTAGCCTTACCAACTTCTTATGATGAACTCCAAATAAGTTAACCTCCAAAATCAGTCACCACCAATATGATTCACCTACTAAGAAGTCATCCATAGATGGACAACCGAAAGTATTCATAGAGCCTCTTTTTCCACCCAATGGTACTTTACATATCCCTCCACCTAAGGTAGAGGTTCCATAAAATACCGCTAAAGGTTTGTTACATCGAAATATTGCCAATTCCTAAGACGCCCACACTTATAGCATAGTAGATGAATTAGCACAGTCTCTTGCTTCCATGTCAAAGATGGAAGTTCTCCAAACGTGCCCATCTCAATAAGATCACAGAGAACATGGAAATATGTTATTGAAGAAGACCCTTCCATTATTGTCTTAATTATTTTCATGTGAATTTTTAATGCTTTATCCTTTGAAGAGGAGCCCTTCAGCAAATGTTGAATAATAAGGATGGAGTCTCCTAAAGCAATGAGATAAGTTACCTATTTTTCTTTGGCTAATTGAATCCCTCGGTAGAGGGCATAACTTTCATCTTGATTGTTTGTCATGCATCACAAGCCTCATGAATTCTATGCACGATTGTTTCACTAATGAAACAATACTTTACCACATGTGTTTAGATTATGGCATAAAAAATAAGAAAAACAAAAAATATATATAGAATATATAATAAGAGGTTAGAGGGGTTATATATATATATATATATATATATATATATATATATATATATATATATATATATATATAGATATATATATATATATATATATATCTATGTATATGTATATGTATATGTATATGTATATGTATATGTATATGTATACATATACATATACATATACATATACATATACATAGATATATATATATATATAGAGATAGATATATATATATATATATATATATATATATATATATATATATATATATATATATAAGAATATATTTTTATACCAAATATTGGCCAAGGGGAGGCCAAAAACAGGTTGGAGGTATTATGGTCTATGGGAGTAATCAATAATGCACCCTATGTTCTATTGGTTGCGACTTTGGTTCACAACCTCTATTCACAGGACAAAAATAAGTGGGGAGTATCGTGGCCTGTGGGAGTAATCAAAAATGTACCCTATGTTTTGTTGGTTGATACCTTTGTTCAAAACCTCTATTTGCGGGCCATAAATAAGTGGGGAGTATAGCGGCCCATGGGAGAAATCAAGAACACAACTTGTTTTGTTAGGAGATACCTCCCTTCACAAGTTCTATTTGCAAGGAAAAAACAAGCAGTGAGTATTGTGGCCAGTGGGAGTAATCGACAATGCAACCTTTTTTCTGATGGGAAAGACCTTGGTTCACAATCTCAGGCAGAGAGTATCATGGCCCGTGGGTGTAATCAAGAGCGCAACGTCTATTCTGTTGGGCGAGAGTGCATGGAACCTTTTTTATATTGGGAAAATAGAGGTAACATTAACATTCATATATTTGTATGGATGATGATTTCAAGCATGGAAGGAGCCTATCATGTTTTCTTTTGTTACTAAAGGAGATGAGACAAATTGTATTAGTGGGTTCGTGATGGAATGTTGAGAATGAAATGTGAAGGTTTTGTGGGACAATTATTTTCTTGGACAATAATTTGAACTTAATCTCTAGGCTAGTTACCACAGTCTAGGAGTTAATCTGTAAGCCAATCATTTGAGCTTGGGTTTAGGGTGAATTGCACCATTCGTTGCCATCACTAGGGATCAATACAAAATTGATAGTCTGTGATTGTAATGTTTCTCATCCATCTAGAATTTTGTTTTATCTAAAATGTTTGGAGCTACTAAAGTAATCAAGGTGAGCTTGGCATATAATAGAGAAGGGTTTGTTTGTTGACATCAAATGTGGACAAGCATTCTAGGTATTTTTACTAGTTTTCATTTTGGGGGCTAAAGAAAATTATTCTTGTTAATTATTAGGGTTTTCTTGTTTTCAGTCGAGAAAGGCCTTGTTGACAAAAATTCTAGCACGGTGGAGAAGGTTTTGTTTACTCTTTTCCTTCGTGAATGACCAGTGAGATTTTATGAATGCATCGATTGATTTTTCACAAGCAGCAAGATGGGACCTTTCGTTCCCTTCCCAGGGACTACCTTCTAAAGATATAATCCCATTTCGCATCAAGAACTCGACTAGAGTTTGACCCACCAAATATCCTTTAATCTTCTCTTTCAAGACAAACTACCGCCTATGAATGGGTTAAGCGCATCTTCCATCAGATCTAAAACTTCACCATTGTTGCTAGATCTAGCCATGGAAAATCCATCAAAGGTATGATCCACTAAGTTGCCTGTGTTAAGCATAATGTTATTTTTTAGTCAAATAGATACTCATTTAATACCAATAATTCTCACCCTAAATTAGGGGGTCTTCTCTTCTCCCTATGAATAAAATTATCAAGTTATCACGTAAGTCACATTTGTATAAGTGCTCCATCACCTTTAGAGAGAGTTTCCTAGCTCTTTCAAGAGACACGATGGCAACAAAAGGATCTTGCGATAAGAAAATCCATAAGCTCATGTAAGATCTACATTGAATAGTGTAACAAGCCTTTTGATTATGGATATTAAGTTAGTGATTCTACTGACCCTGCGCACCACCCCTTCCTTATAGAAACCCATGTTCTTCAAGCTTGGTTTTAAGCCAATCAACATTAGTATTTTTTCACCATCTTAATGGAGACAAGCTTGGTAAGAGAAGTTCATATGACGTTGTTTTCCTTCATTATGTAAGGAAGAAAGGTGTATTATCATTTATCCCGTTGTTGGGAAGTGATTTGAAATATCTTCAAAAGTCATAGTAATGGAACAACATTTCAAGTGTGCTAAGCATCTAGTTAAACCCTCAAGAGGTACTAATCTGAAGAAGTTTTGTGAGCTAAGTTGGGACTCAACAAGAGTGATTTTCTTCCTTAATTCTGATACTTCATAATTAGGAGTATCAAAATTCATTCATAAAAGGTGTCTTCTTAGAGGGGAATTTGGATTTGAGGGGAATCAATATGAAGGATAACCAACCCTCCGTTCTAGCTAATTGAGAGTTTAGAGAATATTTGAGAGGAAGAAATATAATAAATAGTTACATTTTATGGTTATATATTTTCTAGCCCTACCTCTATCCGATATGATTTCGGTGCAAGCAATAACTTCTATCTCCCATATCCCTCCCACCCCAGATGGGGCTACTCTACCATCATTGGTTGTTGAGCCCTTATACTTCATAGATTCAACGGGTGTAAGAAGGGCTTGTGTCTAAGGGAAGCTTGGACTACCAGTTCTACTTATTTAATAAGTGAAATTTTGTCTCTCCAATATTAGTGTGGAGAAGTATTCAAGGTTTTTTGACAAGCTTTCATTTAAAGACATTCAACTAAAAGTAGTCTAACTATGTTCTTCCTTCTCACTAGTATTATAACTAGCCGTTGACGGTGCTAGACCCGCCAAAATTCAAGGGGTCTCCCTGATATGTGGTCCCAATTATATCTCACACCATTTGGGATAGGATCCCCATCTGAAATATGGCCCGATTTCCAAATTATTAAATATTTTCCTCTGCTCTAACTGTCAACAAGAGAGAGGATTGCAATGGTGCTTTCAAAAAGAAAGAAAGTGTTCCTAGTGAGTGTACATTTGTAGGTGTGTCAAAGTTCTTCTACTACGGAGGGAGGGAGAAATGTGGGCCCCTAAGAGAGAGGTAATAGTAACACCCTAGTAGAGACACACACAAACAAGAAGGATTTGTCTAACATCCAACGCAATAGCCCACAAGTGATGTGATGGTCATTACAACCAATGAATGAGAAATATTTGTCTACTATCATGTGGAATAGTCCACAAGGATGGGACAACATTAACAAACATAACAATACACTCTCAATAAGATAAGTACTAAAATAACCACAATATTTCAACTACTTTAGCGCAAATTAAATAAAACATGAAATACAAACATCTGCAGAAGAGTCTTACAAACATTCATAATCCATGTATGAAGAACGTGTTGGCCATGAAAGTTTTATTATTAAGTAAAATTTTCAGGGCACATGTATACAATGAACACCACTAGCTCCAATAGTGGAGCGGTGGAACCTCTTCTTGCTTCGCAAAAGAACTAGCTTATCTCTCTAATGCCTTGCGAGAGGAGCCAAGGTGAAAATTCCTTTTCTCTTACAATGAGGGTGTATGTATAACAATGAGGAGGTGATGATTCACCTTCATGTGACTCTCCATCTAGCCTTATGACTGTTTGATTTCCTATGAATTTTCAACTTTACGTCACTCTTCATATTCCACACATGTCCTTTGGACTTACACTTTACAATACATTTTCGAAACATGAATTACATAATCCACCACAATGGTGTGGCATGTGAAAACTCATGACATGACATGACATGACACTACTGACATTGACTTCTTGATGATGTGGAAATTTTAAGCCATTGTTGCTGCTATGTACTAGGTGTCTACTTCAGAATGCTTCTCTTTCACCTTCGTATGGCTTGGTGATAAGGAGTCTTCAATGATCTCAAGTCTTGAGTTGTCATCGTAAACTGGTACCCCTTTTCTTTTTCTCGATTGATCATCTTGCATACCCAGATACAAGGATGTATTTCAACATGTTTCCCTCCTTAATCTCCTTCTTCATCATCTCTCCGTGGCATGATAAGGTACCTGCATCTGCAATTCACTCATGACGAGATGACATTGGTCTGAAAAAACCCTTAGTCTAAGATAGTTCATATTGATCCATTGACTGAGCTGGAACTAGGTGACAAAATGGGAAAGGGGTTCAGTGACTCCATAGTCCAAGCTAGACTGAGGGAGGACATTGCGCAATTTTTGGAAGTGAGTGTGACAAGCTGAGGGGATGAGAATTGGGTAAGCACATTGTGCAGTTCCAGGAGACAGGTGTTGGCTTGAGGGCGCCTGACCCAGGTTCAGTGTTAGTTAGCCAAACAAATCCCTACGCTACTAGCCCTTTCGGCATCAGCCCGCGAGGCGCAGACTGAAGTCTCACCCGAAGTAGTATGGGGGGATGCTAGAACCAAGTTTCCGCACCCCTGAGATGGTTGTGATGTCGGCTTATTCCAACTATACCTGCCTTTGTGCAGGTTGCTTCACTCTCTGTTCCACCCTTCAGTACCTTCGCAAAGTGTTACAATCAACTTTCGTGTAGCCCTAACCAGGGGCTGAAGTCCTTTCGTGCTGCTAGGGCAACGAACTGCAATATCTCCAAAACTAGGCTAAGTATCTTACTTATCTTATTAACAGACCTTAGTTAGCTTCATGTAAACAGATGTTCTTACTTGCGTTCACTTAACCAATACAATTATACACATTCGCGCATCATATAAGCATTAGAAGTGAAATTCATACCCAATATAATAGATGCATAAACAGGAAATAAATATGCATAAATGATAGAAAACTTCTCTTTATTAATACTTCCAGATGATTACAGACTCGACTCACCCTACGTACTCAGCTGCAGGGGTCTACGCACTCAGCAACAGACTACTAGGCCTCTACGCACTCAGCTGTAGAGCCTCTACCTATGCTACGACTGAAAACTTAGACTTACACTTCAGAGCTATCTCACATACATCATATCTTCATTACTCATCTGATTATATATGCCTTTAACTACTTAGAGTTTAGCTCTATTATACAATTCCATGGTCCGTGGACCATAGGTAGATCTTCTATAGTCTACATTAAATTATCAAAATAAGGGCAAACAACCCTATGACTCTTTAACAACTACACGCTCCGCACCCACAAAATGTGAAGTCTTTACATTGGAATTACAAAATTGGACCAAAATTTGGGCTCTTAGCGCCAAAATTGCCCTTGGGGTATCTCGCGCCCAACAGATCCCCAATAAAAACATCATGACTCGCCCTCAAGTCACTCTGCAGGTGCGGAGATCTTAGCGCGAAGACCTCCCAGCTCTGTTTGGATCCCTGCAACTTCAGCAACGCACTAAGCGGCGGCCTGCTGGACTTCTTCCACGTGTTGGTTGGTGACCACTACTGTTAAACTGCTACCTTGGATCCTCTGCTATGTTGCTTGCAGTTGCGCGTGATTTTCTTCAATGGAGGCTGTAATTGCATAAGCCTCGTCAATCCATGGTTGTCGGCACACTTTCAAGACCGCTTCGTTGTGCCGAGCGACATCCCCCTATTCCTTGAGTGTCTTTTCCTACTGCATCTGTGCAAGCCTTTGTGTCAGGGCAACCGTCTGTGCGATCCCTTTTACCTCGTCGTACCTCTGTTGTAGCTCACATGCCTCTATCTCTAGGTGCTCTATGTTTGGGTCCTCCTGCAGAGTGGATAGGACCTTGAATGATTGTTTGAAGATCTTCATGCAGTCTACCACTGCACTGTCAATCACCACAATCATTGTTGTAACCGCGGTGGTGTGTTGTTGTCTGACCTCCGGTGGAGTTGAAGGTTGAGCCCTCAACTGCAATTCTGTGATTTGAAGGTGCAGCTCCAACTAAACCCTACCCATTTATACTCTTGCATCACGCATCCCAGTGGCTAACTTACAGACGCGTGCCTCCACCTGTTCTTCTGCTTGAATGACAAAATCAAAGACCATCTGGCAGGCTTCCTCTACAACCTGCTTTATTTGTTTTTTCTACTCCACTACCTCATTGTGCTACAGGCCAAACTGCTCAATGTTGATGCGCTGCTCGCTCATCACCTGCAGAGCGCGACTCTCCCTAGCCCTGAGTTCTATGGTGACTCCATCCTGTAAGAGGTAGAGTGTCTCCCGAGGAAGCGCAACCATGTGCAACACTACCCCTTTCAAACTGCTCACCATGGGTCTGTTGACCTCCTTCTCTGTAGTAAGTTCCCCATCTGGTAGCACTATCATGTTGGTCACCCTTGTGCACAACATCTCTTCAATAGCTGAAGTGCCGACTACGAGGCTAGTGGACACTACGCTAGCCTGTGGAGTGCGAACCTGCAACTCCTACAACTCTGTCCTAAGAGCCCCTAATACCAACTGTTGTTGTCCTAACATGCGAAAGATGACATTTTGCCTATCTTGTAGAAGGGACCAAAACACTTCAAGAAAACACATGAAATGAGTTTCAATGTTTGAGACAACAATGTACGAGACCAAGGAAGGTTCCAAAATTGAGCGTAGGCCAAAATTTTGGATTTTTTTAGAGCAATGACAACACTTGCATTTTACAGGGAGGGTGTTCCATAGACGACACGCGGTAATTGTCTTTTTCCAAGGCATAGTTTAAGTTGTGGAAATAAACATAAAAGAAAACTTCCTGGGACTTCTTTCTAACTAGGACCAAGTTTGATACCAAGGTAGAATGTCGCACTTTATATATGATCCGAGAATCCAACAATTTCCTCAACTCATTTTGAATCAGAGGCTCAAGCGTCGGATGTACCTTCCATAGGTTTTGTTGAAATGGCTTGGCTCCTTCTTTGATTGGAACCATGTGCTAGATTATTCACGTGTCATAAGTTTTGAGCTTGTTGTATGTCCACACGAATACATCTCAGCACTGCTTGAACAAGTGGATTAAATCTTGTCACTCCCGTGGTGTGCAGTAAGTACTAAGATTAACAAAATTCATATATTTTTCTATTCCCAAATTTATTTGTTCGTGCGACAATGTTGAGCTGTGGGTTTTTGCATTGAATGGACCTCAGAAGCGATTTTGCAAGTCATATAACTTTTCCAATGATACCATGCCTTTTGACATGAGGTTCTCTTTTATTTCTCAAGCTACATCCTGCAATGATTTCTCATGCTTGTCTTCATTGATAGTTGTATCCTTGAATACATTAGTATTCGCCATAAAGTGCAGTTTCTATTGGTCATAATTGCAAACATGTAAATTAGTAATATTGTTAGGGATGGATGGCTTATAAATAATTTCTACAAAAAACCATCCCTAATTGGTGATTACCTAGTAAGAAAGTTTGCTAATGCATCTGCAGCTGCGTTGTGTATTCTACGAACAAAAATAATGTTAAAATCTTGGAAATGTCAAATCAAACGCCAAAACTCTTGTTGGTAAATTTTCGGATGAGGTGACCAACATACCTGTCGTATGACGATTTCTAAGTCACCTACTTCTTTGAAAACTGCAACATTGAGGTCGATGGATCTTTGCAAACCTAAGATAAGTTCTTCGTATTTTTCAATGTTGTTCGTGCACTCAAATTCCAAGCGGATGGAGATTAGATGTTTCATCTATCCTAGGTCTACTAAGACACAACCAGCTCGAGAGCCCTCTTGTGTTTTGGAACCATAAAACACAATGTCCAAATATCATATGTACAGGGACTATGTGCTACGCTAGTACTATTATTTTTACTACTGTTAACTATACAGATGTAATTTTCACCAATTGGACTAGGAAGGAGTTCCAACTGTGTGTTTTTTGGAATTGGGGATGGCTGGGGAAGATAACACCCTAGATCAGTTTCCAAAAAAAAATTTTTGAAGATGAGATCTGCGAAAGGGAGAAACAATGTGTTTCACATATCGCTCTGAGTTCACTTGGATCTGATTGCTTTTTCCCTTTTATGGAAGCCATAAATGTGGCCAGTCCATAGAAAAATACCCTTGTAGCTTGTTATACCAATCTCTGCTCAACAATATACCATATGCTTCCAAAATGTCCACAATCACTATATTTAAACATTGGTGAACTTGGTCATCAGATGATAAGAGAATAAGCACATTCCTGAGTTCACCAATCGCATGGAAAAGAGTCTTTTCTAGCTCAATGATCTATGCATATGTTTTATCCCATTTTGCCTTGATTTTATTTGCGACAGATAGTGGAATTACATACACCGATGCACCGGAATCAACTAAGAAATTATGTACATTATAATTGAAAATTTCAAATGTTAACAGAAATGGAGGACAAAGTGTGTTTGCATCTATCGTTAAATCATCAAGTACAAATTCAAGGGGACCAGAGGACATACCATATCCCTTCTATGAAGAATCATCATTTCTCGAGGAGGAAAGTCCAAGTGCACATTGGAGCAAGTCTCCTTGGCTCACGATCTTCTTTAGTTCAAAAAGTGAAATATTTGCATGAGCTTTCTTCATTTCTTCAACTATGCTGTAATCCAAAGCGGGAGAGATCATCGAAGTGTTTGGAGGAGTAACTTTATTTGCAACTTCTAGAGCGGTGTACTTACTCTTACTGCTTGTGGAAGTACTTTTCGTTGTGTCTACATTTCCAGACTTGTTTTAAGTTGAGTTTAAGGGAGAACTAATCTTCCTTAACAAGTGTCCATTCAATTTCTGCTTCGTCGACTCTTGTTCAGTGGTCTCAACCCTTAAATTTTCAAAATATATCGGTTGTTCATCTTCTTGGTTGGACCATCGCTCAGAGGTTGTTTTTCGACAATTCTCTTTTCATCTGCGAATACAAAACTAAATGTGTTCACTACATGCCCCAATGCTTGCAGTTTCTTTGATTACAACAATCTCTTCCTTTTATTCCGTAGGATTGGTCTACTCATCATAAAGTATTGTGTCTATGAAGTGTGCAACAAGAGCATTCATGCTATGATTCCATTGTGGGAATTTTTTTTCTGAATGATATTCTTGGTGAAACAAACAATACCAATCCATGCCCATACTCTCAACATTCAACACAACGTTTGAGCTTTACACAAACTTGGATGGTTGTTTGCTGCTACTGCCGGAGTTGGTATTCCTTCTCAGAAAGTTCAACTTGGGAGGCTTGCTGCTCACGGTGGTCTCACTTGACCTTTGTTTCAATTCTGCTAACTCATTTGACATAGACTTGATAGCGCGAGTCAAGCTCTCAAGATCGATAACTTCTTTCTTCTTGGCCTTGCTTACAGAGGCCTGAGACCTTTTAACAATGTCTTTGGACTCTTTTGACGGTTCATCATCTACAATTACCCCAATTGAACGCAATTCCTTTTCAACTATGATTGCCTCTTCATTTTTCTCTACAAGAGTTTCTTTCACAGTTTTCTTCATGAACTGCATGATGGTTGTTGGCAAGGAAAATGTGTAGTAATCAATGGTGATGGAGTTGTGAGGTTTTTTTTTGTGCTTGGAATTTATTCAAAATACGGTTAAACCTCTTATTTAGATATTTCACCTTCTCTTTATGCTCCATCTTGATATTATCCAGCGCTTTCAACAACATGGCAAGGGTTTTGTCATCAACGATTTTTTCAAGAAAAATCTTCCTAAACCCCTTCCAATTCTAGATGGAATTCGGAGGAAGACTCTGATACCATACAAATTGTCTTCCATCTAATGTGCATGGAAAAATTCTGCATGCAACATCATCATAGTGTAACTCTTTCATTTGCAGATGTAGGTAGAATTTATCTAGATGGTCCTCCACTTTCATTGCTTTGTCAGGGTCATACTTCATTAAAATATTTTCCATATGTCTTGGCATCTAATGGAGAACACCCGGAAGTGTGAGTGGGCCCTGATACATCCAATCTAGATCTTGGTCTTTCATATCCTCGTCACTTTCCTCCTCCTCTTTATCATAATTTGATGGTTCCTCTTCCTCTTCTTCTTCATCACCCAACCCATGGAAAATATCATCTGAGAGTACAACGTTATCTACGTCACCATCATCGTATGATGGAGGTTGTTATGATTTCTCTGTGTTCTCCACAAAATATGATAATTCTTCAAGGAAGGTGAAAACCAAATCTTCAATTGTAGAAACCACTATCCCAGTAGGGGTAGTTGGGTTAGTTTTTGGAAAATAAGGAAATTTTTGTACTCCCAGAACCAATCCAATAACTTTTGCAAACTAACAGATTATAGGATGGATGGTCTGAATCTGATCATAAGATATTTCACAAGTTTGTATAATCTTGGGATGAGAATATTCACCAACTTCAAGTATGCAAGTAGGGGGTGTGCTTTGAATGTTTTTGCCTTGACCAGAAGATGTAATATTGGGGTTGGCGAGTTTATCAACCATAAAAAATTGGCTTCCCTCCTTCTAGCACCAGAAATGTTGACAATGTTGGACCTGCCAACATTCATGGGGTCTCCCTGATATGTGGTCCCAATTATACCTCACACCATTTGGGATAGGGGCCCCATCCGGAATATGGCTCGGTTGCCAAATTCTTAAATATTTCCCTTGCCTCTGACTGTCAGCAAGAGAGAGGATTGCAGTGGTGCTTTTGAAAGCAAGAAAGTGTGCTTGGTGAGTGTTCAATTATAGGTGTGTTGAAGTTCTTCTACTGAAGAGGGAGGGAGAAAAGTGAGCCTCTAAGAGAGAGGTAATAGTACCACCTAGGTGGAGACACACACAAACAAGAAGGATATTTCTAACATCCAGCACAATAGTCCACAAAAGATGCAAAGGTCATTACAACCAATGAATGAGAAATATTTGTCTAGTATCCTGTGGAATAGTCCACAAGGATGAGACAACAATAACAACCATAAAAACAAATTCTCAATAAGATAAGTACTAAAATAACCAAAATAGTTCATTTACTTTAGCATAGATGAAAGCAAACATGAAATACAAACATCTGCAGAATAGTCTTACAAACATTCATAATCCATGTATGAAGAACATGTTGGCCAAGAATTATTTTGTTATTAAGTAAAATTGCCAAGACATATGAATACAATGAACAACACTAGTTCCAATAGTGGAGCACTGGAGCCAGTCCTTGCTCTGCAAAAGAACTAGCTTATCTCTCTAATGCCTTGTGAGAGGAGCCAAGGTGAAAAGTCATTTGCTCTTACAACGAGGGTGTATATATAAAAATGAGGAGGTAATGCTTCACCTTCCTTGTGACTCTTCATCTACCCTCATGACTGTTTGACTTCCTATGAATTTTTAACTTTACATGACTCTTCATATTCTACACATGTCCATTGGAATTCCACTCTACAATACATTTTCGAAACATGAATTACATAATCCACCACAATGGTGTGGCATGTGACAACTCATGACATGACATGACATGACATTACTGACATGGAATGCTTGATGATGTGGAAATTTCAAGCCATTGTTGCTGCTATGTACTAAGTGTCTGCTTGAGAATGATTCTATTTCCACCTCCTCATGGCATGGTGATAAGGAGTCTTCAATGATCTCAAGTCTTGAGTTGTGATCGCAAACTGGTGTCCCTGTGCTTTCTATTGGTTAATCATCTTGCATACCAAGCTACAAGGATGTCTTTCAGTATGTTTCCCTCCTTCATCTCCTTCTTCATCATCTCGTCATGGCATGATAAGGTACCCGCATCTATAATTCACTCATGACGAGATGACATCAGTCTGGAAAAACCCTTAGTCTAAGATAGTGCATATTGATCCACTGACTGAGCTGAAATTGGGTGACAAGTTAGGAAAGGGGATCATTGAATGCACAATTGGGTAGTACAAGTAGTCAAGGATGATCCTTGAGCCTTGAGACTGCACAATGCACAGTCTGAACTAGACTGAGGGAGAAAACTGCATAATTCTTGAAGTTAGTGTGATAGGCTAAGGGGATGAGCACTTGTTAAGCACATTGTGCAATTCCGGGAGATATGGGAGGTTGTTCTATTACGCAATTGCATAGTTTAGGAGCTAGAGGGATGAGCTTCAGGCTAGTGTCTGCATAATGCACAGTTGAGGCCAAGCTGGTAAGAGGGATTGTGCAATTCTGGGAGCCAAGGTCAAGGTTTGAGCACTAGAACTACGCAATGCACTAGTCTTGGGAGGTAGGAATTGCACATTTCACATTGCTAAGAGGCAAGGTAGCAGCTAGAGGATTAGGACTATGCAATATTCAGTTCGTGGAGGTTGGGTTAAGCTAGGTTGCTTGGTCAGGAAGCTTTTCAGAAATGGCTAAGTGCGAGATTAGTGAGGTTGATGTGAACAGTGATAAGACTTTGACTGTGATCACACACTTAGAATAATTAATGACACAATAATATAGATCATCCATGACACATCAAAAATTCATTTCCATCAGTGCAACAACTTTATGACAACTTACAAGAAGTGCGACACTTAATATACACTTTGTGATGACTGTGACGACACTTGTGCGACAATTCTTAAAACTTTGGAAATGAATGCAACAGATGTTTACATGGTTAGAACAAATCATTTACACAAAGATGACCTTTTAAAACTGCCAGAACAGTCTTGTGTACATTTTACAACAACTAACATGTGAAAGATGATGTTTTTACTATCTTGCAAAAGGGACCAAAACACTTCAAGAAAACACATAAAATGAGTTTCAATGTTTGTGACGACAATGTAGAAGACCAAGGAAGGCTCTGAAATTGAGCGTAGGCCAAATATTTTTAGGGTTTTGTAGTAGAGACAACACTAGCATAACCCATAATATTTCATTAGCATCATATGATCTAATTTAAGAAAAATAGATAGAGATAATGTGATGTCTATGATTCCAACATAAATGAGAGAAATTTGCAAGGGCTCGAATGGAAAAATATTACCTCCCTCTTACACAGTTATATCTCGCTATTCTTATAGTAAACCACATTTATTTTTATTCCTTTCGTTTTACAACTATTTGGAACTTAGAAGCATGCTCGAAGTTGATCTTTTTCCTTTCTCTTCCAATGCGTTCTTCATTCGCTTGGGAAAACTCCATATTTCCTAGTGCTACATAGTTAAAAGCCTCGGGTTGTTTTATCATTACCAAACCCATTTATAAGTTTTAAATCTCATTTAATAGTTATTCTTAAGCCCCATAACTAATATGAAACTAAAAATTGAAGGTTTCATGAAAAAATTTGCAAGTTAGTTTATGTCTTGTGGGCAATGAATCAAAATTGTAAAAGTACATAAACTTATTAAACTTAAATAGATAAAAATATACAACATGCAGTATCATAAAACAATAATTTGATGACAGAGTTCACCACTCTTGGGCTATGTCTCCAGGTCCAACTTCCAATGTTGGTCCTTTGAATTATATGCTAAAAATGTCAAATAGATCAACATGGAATGCTCAAATCACAAAAATAATGCTGCCATTTTGCCTCTAACACCCAAAAACCCCTATGTAAGCTCTTCTTGGGCTAAACAATGTTGTAAAATTGCTAAGTTAGGCCTCCTTGTTTATTTCTCTGGTAATTGTCCTGCAAAATGACCATTCTGTCATATGGTGTAATTTGTCAAATCATTTATCGCGCCAATAGAGTTGCACTCCTATTCCTCCACCCTCACTTCTAGTCATATGACGTATAATTGGTCTAGGGGTGTGCGGCAGATACAATGTGCTCACCAGCTCCCTGCACCTGGTCACGTTACATGTTAATATGGCCATGGGAAGGGTGTCACGTGCCCCACCCCTTTGATGTGTTAGACATCAGTTAGGGTATATGCATTGGAAAAAGGGATTGGGGCTAGCTCCCATCCCCCTCTTACTTCCACTGTGGTCACGCATAACGACATATAGCCCAAGGCTGGGGCCAATTAGGTGAGCCCGCTGGCCTGACCCCCCTGCCTAAATTGTCAATGGTTAAACTTTATGAATATCTGCTTTCCATTACATGTTAATAACGAACTGCGTGTTCTAATGGTAACTCAGACAGTTTGATTGCTAGAGGTCTTAGGGTCAACCCCTGTCAGGGTCAGTCAGTCACCCAAATTTTTTTTCCACAAACACCGAGGGCCATGTGGTGCCACCTAATTGGCCAATCCAAAACTCACCAACCAATAAAAATATTCCAACTTGACCTGTATGATCATGCCACGTCTCAACACGGGATAGGCCCATCTAACCAGCATACATGCACAGTCACCTGTTGACATCAACACCAAATCATATTACGACCTACCCAGTGAGCTTCCTAGTCAACCCTACAATTTGACTTTTTAGTGGTTTGCCAAAAAATTCAAAATGTGATAACTTTCACATATGGTTTCAAATTGAAGCAATTCAAGCATCATTGGAATCATAACAACAATATCTGCGATTTGGTACTAGTTTCATAAGAATTTCAGAACTTTTATTTTTGAGCATATTTTTTATCCCCTAGATCATTCCTCCACACTGGAAGCTTTTGGAACACCAAAAGTCTGTTTTTACTCAAAAACTAAGTGAGGGTACAACTCCCTCACTTTCCCGATCTCAATACACATTTCTTTACTAGGATTGGTACCTTTGAGACCCACTCAAAGATACTAGACATTTCCTCTACGTGAAGTCCTGATACTCCTGTTAAGAATTGAGTCTTATTGCAACTCATTTAAATATTTAGGAGAAAAACATTCCATATACGGAATCTGATCATTCTCTTCATGATAATCAATCATTGGAGGATCATACAATATCAAGTTTTCCACATTCACAATAGCATAAATTTTCGTGTAGGGTGGTGTTGACGATGCTGGACCCGCCAACATTTAGGGGATCTCCCTGGTATGAAGTCCCAACTAGACCTCACACTATTTGGTGTAGGAGTCCCATCCGGTACGATGGCTCGATTGCCATTATCTTAAATATTTTCCTTATCTCTTGTTGTTCAGCACATGAGAGTGTTATGCTTGTAACTTTAAGAAAGCGAGGTGAGTGTGCCTAGTGAGTGTGTAATGTAACTTTGTGTCTGGGTTCTCTTACTTTCAAAGGGGGGAGGTAAAATGAGCCTCTTGATGACAGGGAATAGTCCCAACCCTGGAAGATACACACATGAACAACAACAAGGGTTTGTCCAACATCCAGCGGAATAGTCCACAGCAAATGCGCAAGTCGTGAAAACCAAAGCTCAATGGAAAACACGTACATCATCCAACAGAATAGTCCACATGGGAGTGATGGTAGTTAACATCAACATATACAAAAATATGGTATTTCTAATGTCCAACGAAGTAGTCCACACGGATGGGACAATACTGATTAATAATACATCACATCTTCAACAATATGAATACTAAAATAACCGAAGTAGTTCAACTATCTTAGCACAGGTTAAGAAAACATGTATTACAAATGTTTAAAGAATAGTATTACAAACGGATACAAAACATGCATGAAAACATGTTGGCCTGAGACAGGCTTCTGAATTAAGCAAAAGATCCAAGACACATCTATACACCATACATCACTAGTCCCAATAGTGGTACATTGGAGCCACTCCTCGCTCCTCAAAGAATATATTAGAGACTCTAAAGGCTGTGTGGGAGGAGCCAAGGTGAAAATTATTTTTCTCATATAATGAGGGGGTATATATAGCCAAGGGGGTATAATTGACCCTTGTGACTCTTCAACTTCCCTCATGATTGTTTGACTTATTATGACTTTTCGACTCTACATGACTCTTCGATTTCATATGTGAATCTCTTGGACTTCCACTTTACATTACATTTCTTACAACAAGTATGGCCCATAGTAGTGATGTGGCTGAGACAACTCATGACACAACTCAACATGAAACTACTAACAATGGTATTTTTGTCGAGTTGTTGTGTTGCTGAGTGATGATATGCTCTCGGTGTAACATTTCTTCACCTCTGCATGGAAAAGTGTGTATGGTATTCAATGGTCTTGGTCTTTGCTTGATGGTGCATGTGAGTGTGTCCCTTTTGCTCGCTTGCTCAATGTGCTTCACGTGTTCATTCGACCGTGAGAAAATCTTCTATCATGTGCCTCTTTTCCATCCCGTTCATCATCACGCCATGTTTCATTGATGTACTTATTCCTGCAATCACTCTTGATGAGATGACATCAAATCAAAAATCTCCTAGTCTACATGATGCAATGTTTTCCATTTCTATGCAAGCAACCAGGAGAGGGACAAGGCACTAAGACTGCGAAGAGCACAACACAGGTAGGGATGCGAGGCTGCGGAACATTGTCGAGAAAAATTGCATAGATGCCACTTGGAGAAATATTTTTTCAATCCAAGACAACAGTGACAGTTGCGGAGCAAAACCCATATGGGAGGCAGAACTACGGAGGAAGGTCATGCACGGTGTTGAGGCGCTGTTGGGCCAATCTGTACAATTTTCCAAGGGAGCAATTGGCAGGTCATCGAGCTAGGATTTGTGCAATTTATCTGGGGAGGACTGTGCGGGCAGTAGGAGACACTAGAAGAAAAATATGCACATTTTTCCAGAGGAGCAAAAATTTAGGTTGCGGGAGCTACTAGTCAAAACTGCGCAATCTAGAGATACAGTCCTGGTTCGGACAATTCTACGTAGTTTCTGAGCTGGTTGCAGAGCGGGGAAGAAAGGATGGTCAGGACAACTATGCACAATTCCTGAGCTGGTTGCAAAGTGGGGAAGAAGGGCTGGTAGGGCATGAAAACTCTGTGAAATTCCATGGCTGGTTGCAAAGCAGGCAAGAAGGGCGGGACAAGACAAATATGCATAATTCCTAGGTTGATTGTAGAGTGGGAAGGATGGGTAGGGTAGGAGAACTCTGCACAATTTTGTAGCTCAGTACAACACAAGGTCACAGCTCAAATTCTTTCTCTGGTTGACTAGCGGGAGGCTTGATGGGAGGTCTTACGAGAAGTGCAAAGTGGATTAGCTTCCTAGGACAACTTCTGTGCAGTTCTGGAAGTCAGTCAATTGGCTCATTTCTAGAATTACACAGAGTAGGATGCCCGGAGGACAACCTCAATCTCTACATAGTTCTAAGCAGTAGTGCACAGCCACTTAGATCAAGTCTGGTTGACAAAGGGTTGTCCAGTTGACAAATTTTCAGGAAAATTGACTAAGTGTGAAAGCAAGTGTACTCGCACAGACACGACAATGTGATCACACACTTAGCATGACTCGATGACAAGACACCTCAAACCAACAAGACAACATGTGATCAGTTAGATTGACTTGAACGTTGAGAAAAACAAGTGCGACAGTTGAAATATGTCTTAAAACGACTGCGATGACACTGTGCGACAATGTTTACAACTTAGTGTGTGAGTGAAACCGATGTCGACAAAGCGAAAACAACTCATACACACAAATACAAACCTTGAAAATGCCAGAAAAAAGTTGTAAGCATGATATAGCGATCAACATGCCAAAAGACGAATGGTGATCGATCAAGCGAAGAGGGTGCGCAAACTCAAGAAGAGCTCATGGGATGAGCCCGAGTGTTTGCGACCATCAAGGGAAAAATAGGAAGCCTCTGAAATTTTGATGCAGGCCAATATTTTGGAGGGTGTTGCAGTCGCTACAACACTTAGCGACAGACTGGTTGAATACCAACTTCTCTGTTTCGGTTCATTTGCAGCACAGGGCATTGGCCTTTCAGGAATTATTCATTTGTTGTGCAAGTTACTTTGGCTTCCCCACGTAACCCATGGACAGACATGGTTCACCTTGTACCAACTCAATCAAACACAACAAAATTTTTAGATAGATGATAGTGTTTCAAAATCAAGAGGGTAGTTTGATTCACGAGCTTAATATTCGTAGAGTATAAGTTTTCATCTCTGGTGTTTCTCCGTTGCTAACAGGCCTAGACAGTACCCCGACGGAGTCACGTAGGAACACAAGCATTGCTCCACTTCCAGCGAGCCCGATCAGTGCCCTGGTGGAGATTCCTGCTTCACCTCTCTATGCATGAATCCTTTCTCTTCTTTCATCGTTGTATTTTTTTAAAGAGGAATGTGCATAGGCACTTATTTATTTTTGGGGCGGAAGAGGAATCCCGACTTATTGAGAGAAGAAGAGGTTGTTCCTTCAGAGAAGCATATAAGACCTCTAATTTAGGTTTGCTCATTTAGATTTTTCCCCTTCTCCATTTCTACTAGTTGGATTAAGCTTGAACACATAGAGTAGAAGACTAAGTATAGGCATGGGGTTTCCCAGTTTGGATATAGGTTCATGGTTTGACCAGAGCTTCCCTTATAAATGGTTCATATTTTTCGTCTAGGCTTCATTAGCCAAAAGTTACAACCAAGCACAAAGAAGATGGACACAGGACTAGCCAAGTGCTGCAGTGTCACAAGACTCTTTAAACTTAGCCAAATAATTATTCAAAAGCCAAAACAATATAGGACAACACTTATTTACAAAACAAAAATGACAAGACAACCAAAACAAAGCAAAGCAAACAAATAAAAAACAGGAAAGTAAAGCAACAAAACAAAAACAACAAAGTAACAGAGCAACAGTAAGAATGTTATGTACATGGGTGGGGCACAACCCCAGATCATTGAAAATAACATTTTAAATCTTGGCCATTGACAGGAAGGTTGTCAATCCTCCCATCAAGTGATTGCAAGTGATATGTGTGTTGGCCAATTTTTTCGTGAACCGTGTACAGACCAATCCATAGAGACTGGAACTTCATGTGTTTGCCTTTGTCTTCATGGGGTTTATCCCATTTCAAGACTAAGTCACCCACAGCGAAGCTAGCGTTCCTTGCAGACTTATGATCGAACCATCTCTTGATACAGTTCTGGTGGAGTGTAATTTTTTTCTCTTGCTTTCATTCGTTCTTCCTGTAACTTGTATAATGTGTCCATCCTACACTAAATCAATAGACACGGCTTGCCCCAATATTCTTCGGATAACTGAAGAGCATGTAAGTAGATATTGGGTCACAGGATGGCTTCTTTATCGTATACAAGGAAGTATGGAGATGTGTTCAGAGAGGGCTTGGGTGTAACTTGGTCAGCCCAAAGTGCATTCACTAGGGCAGAATGCTAGTTTTTCTACTCAGAGTAAATGGTATTTTTGATGATGCGGATACGATTCTTGTTTGTTGATTCAACAATACCATTTCCCTATGGGTAGTAGTTAGATGAGTGTTTCAGTGCAATACCATATTGCAATGCAAAATCATACAATTTCAACAAATAAAAGTAAGTTGCATTGTCAAAAAAAAGTGATACGGGAATGCCAAACCTCGAGATAATGTTCTGCTGAAGGAAGTTGATGACTTCTTGTTCATTCACTTGTTTGAGTGGAACTTCTTCTATCCACCGCGTGAAGTAATCTGTAGCAGTGTTGCCTTGATGAATGGGGGAAGATTTCCCTAATGATGTCTAAGACCCACCATTGGAATGGTTCATCCACTACAACAGGCTACAGTGGGGCTGTTGACCTTCGCGTTCTATTGGTGCATCACTGACAGACCGGGCACTTGTGGGCATAAGCATGTGCATCCTTAAATAATGTGGGCCAATAGAAACCCAAATCTCATGATTGTATGCGCAGTTGTGTTACCCACAAAGTGACCTCTGGTTGTTCTGTCATGCATGTCATGTAGCACTCTCTTTGAATCTTGTGCCTCCAGGCACCTAAGCAAAATTTCGTTGTTGTGCTTTTTGTAAAGCAATCCATGCACCAACTGGTACGATAAGGCTTTGAGCTGAAGTTCCCTCTTCCCTCGCATGGAAAAGTGAGATGGAATGGTGTCATGCTCAAGGTACTGGCACACTTCTTCGTACCAAGAGTTTCTGTGCGAAGTGGGTGGCGCTCTCTCCATCTTATACATGTCGATTTCTTTCTCCCAACCAGCAAGCTCTTCTTCTTCCTCTTGGGCATGTACTGCTTCTGCTGCAATTCTACAGAGACCGTGACCTTTGACAGTGTGTACTGGCTTGATATTGAGATCATACCCTTGAAGTACTGTCATCCAGTTCACATGTCTTTCACCTAGTTCTTATTGAACAAGAAGCGCTTTGACTGCTGGCTGTGGCACAAAGACTATGCAGTGATATTTCAACAGGTAGGGTATGAAATGTTTCACCACCTTGTATACAACATATGCATGTTTATCTACAACGATACAATTCAGCTCGAGCCCCTGCATGCTCGCTCTCATGAAGGAGATGGGATGATCGTTGTTTACCTCGTCCTTTTGCGTGAGCACTACAGCGAGTGAATTGTTAGAAGCAAATGTATACAACATGAAATCTTTGATCAAATATGGGTTGTATAACACAAGTGCATCTGCTATTGCCTTCTTGATACAGGAAAATGCATCATTTTCCTTCTTTCCCTAGCTATAGACTACATCCTTCTTAATCATGTCTTGGATAGGTTTGAAAATCTACACATAATCTGAGATGAACTTCTGGAGGAAGTTTATATTTCCTAAGAGGGACTGCATAGCATTCTTATTGACTGGGTGAGGAATCTACGTGATAGTCCGAAATCTGTGTAGATCAAACTTGATCCCACTTTTGGCGATGATATGCCCAAGGAGGTTCCCCTTAGACACTGGAAATACACTCTTCTTGAGATTCAAGGATATCCCATACTTTCGACATCGCTCAAAAATCTTCTTGAGATGGCACAGGTGGTCTGACCGCTTTCTTGAAAATACTGTCACGTCATCAAGGTAGACCACCACACTCTATCTGATGAGCCCATGGAAGGCAATGTCCATAGTGCGCTGAAAGGTTATGCCTGTGTTTACAAGCCCAAATGGCATTCTTCTATAAGCGAATGTACCCCACTTGGTATGGAAGGTAGTTTTAAGTCTATCAGGTTATGCTACCAGAACCTGGTTATATCTAGAAAATCCATCAAGGAGAGAGAACATTTTAGCTCTAGATACTATCTGCAAGATGTGCTCCACAGACGACACAACGTATTTGTCTTTGTCCGAGGCCCTGTTAATATTTCAGAAATCTACGCACAGGTGGATCTCCCCAAACTTCTTCCTTACAGGAGCTAAATTCGAAACCCACATAGAATGACAAACCTTGTATATGATCTGAGCATCCAACAACTTAGTCAATTATTTATATATGAGGGGTTCAATTGACAGGTGGACTTTTATGAGTTTCTGCTGGAACGACTTGACCCCTTCTTTTATTGGAATGATGTTTTTTATTATTCGCATGTCATATGTTTACAAATCATCGTATGTCCACAGGAATACATCTCGGTATTGTCCTAATTGGAAGACAAAGGTTTACGCTCCTTTGATATGTAACATGTACTGAGATTTACAAATTTCAGATATCTTTCTATTGCCAAGTTGATTTGTTCATGCATCAATGTGGAACTGTGGTTTTTGGTATTCCTAGGCCCTTTGAAGCGGTTCTGCAAGTCTTAGAGTTTCTCAAGTGAAACCACACCCTTAGGGATGGGGTTTCCTTTGATGTCATTAGGGGTGTCTTGGAAACACTGCTCGTGCACGTCTTCATCTATGTTTGTGTCTTTGAAAATGTTAGCATTGGCCATAAAGTGTAGTATATGTTCATCATCATAAAAAATGTGTAATTTAGTTATGTTTTCGAAATAGATGGATTATACAAAATCTCAATAGTGAATCTATCCCTAAGAGGTGTCATCCTAGCAGCTACATTTTTCAGAGCATATGCAGTTGTATTGCACATTCTTGGTACATATGTGACATTAAAAGCTTAAAAATTAGAAATAAGCTGCCATACCTCTTGCTAGTAACCTTTAAGACAAGGTGAGACACAGTGTATGTTGTTACATATCTGCCATACCATAATCTCTGAATCACCTACCACTTTAAGCATAGTAACATTGAAGTTGAGGGCTTTGTGAAAACCCAAGACGAGTGCTTCATATTCAGCAATGTTGTTTGTGCACTCGAACTCCAAGCGGCTTGAGACTAAATGCTTTCTTTCACTTGAGTTGTTAAAAACACACCCGACTCTAGAGCCATCTTGTGTTTTTGATCCATCAAAATACAAGGTCCACAAATCATCTGTACAAGGACCGCTTCCCATGCTAGTACCACTAACACTACTGCTACTACTATTACAAACTATTGTACAAGTTTCATTTTCACCATTTAGGCAAGGAAGGAGACCCAACTATGTATCTGGTGGGTGGGGCTCGACTGTGCAAGATAACACCCTAGCTGTGTTTCCAAAAAATGATTTCCAAACAAAAGTTCTACAAAAGCCAACGGTTTATTCTGATCGTCAAAGGGAGTAACTTTGTGCTTCATATACCTCTCAGACAATACTCAAATATGGTTGGTTCTTCCCTGATATGAAAACTATAAGTGTGACCAGTCTGTAGAAAAATATCCTTGCAACTTGTTGGACTAGTCTCTACTAAGCAGTAAGCCATATGCTTCTGAGATGTCCACTATCACAATGTTGATGCACTAGTGAACTCGTCCGTCGGACGATAACCGAATGATCACATCCTGGAGTTCACCAATGGATATTACACATGTTTGATCAAGTTGGATGATCTTCGCGACTGTACTGCTCCATTGCGCATTGATATTTTTAGCAATGGAGAGTGGCATGACATTGACTGATGTGCCAAAGTCAACCAAACAGTTGTGGACATTGAAGTTGAAAATTTCGAAAGATAACAAAAATGGTGGGAGAGAGAGTTCGCTTATTCTCTGTAAAGAACATTGAGTACAGATGCGAGTGATACGGGAGGCTTACTTGATCCCTTTCTAGAAGAGGCAACATTGTCTATTGAGGTTTGCCCCATTTCACATAACAAAATATATTGCTGAGCCATGAGTTTGGTGTGTTCATACAGAGAGATGTTCACACGGGTCTTCTTCATGTCTTAAACAATATTGTAGTCCAAAGTGAGAAGACTCACCGAGTTGTTCGGGGGAAGACTTGTGTTTGTATTATCGTGGATTGTTCTAAAGTGAGCTGCTCATGGACGTATCTTTCATTGGAGCTGTCTTCCTGGACTTGTTTTGTGTTTTCTATGTTGAGGGTACGAGTGGTTCAAATTTTCTAAACATTTGCTTGAATTTATCTTTCGGTACATCAATCATAGTAGGAGCCCCTTGACTTATTAATTTATATCGACCGTTTTGTTTTGGAGCCTCCTTCTCAATGGTTGTTTTCTTCTAGGTAGCGTTTAGACCTTGATACATGTTAACCACGTGCCCAGATCTTAGAGATTCATTAGATGCAACATCCTCTTCATCATCTTCATCTTCTGGCTGAACCTGCTCATTGCCATGGAAAATTTTAGGGGCTGATATTCGCAAGTGGGCTAATTTTCCATGCTTTCTCCAAAAACAAAAATCATTAATTTTCTTTTTTTCTAAAAATTATTCGCCCAAATTTTATAGTATAAAATTGTTTTACCTTAAAAATCACCAAAATTGTATATAGAGACTATATAAAATTATTAGAAATTTGAATAATTTTACAAAAACATTTCCCAGTTCTGAATGGAGTTGACAGGAAGGTTGTGGTACCATATAGGTTCTTTGCCATCCAAGGTACATGGAAATATTATACATGCAACATTGTCATAACATACCTCGAGTGTCTGCAAATGTAGGTAGAACGTGTCTAGATGGTCTTCTGCCTTCACTGCTCTGTTAGGGTCATATTTTGTTAACATATTCTCTGCATGCCTTGGCATCTTATGTAAGGTACCATGGTGTGCCAATGGGCCCTATGTCATCTATTCTAAATTTTTATCAGCCATGTCTTCTTCTTCTTCTTCATACTCCTCTTCTTTTGAATCAAACAACTCAACCTCCGAATATGTTGATTCGTCTCCGCCTTTGCCTCATTCGCTGCCTTCCCCTCCGCTGCCTCCGCTAGAACCTGAGCCCATGAGTTTGTTGTTAACTTCTTCTCCTTGTAAGAAAGCAGGAGGTTCCTCTTCGTTCTTCAACAGACAAGACTACCACTCATGTGGTTGTAGTATTTTGTTTCCTTTGCGAAGAGGGAAGTTTATGTACTCTTGGGATCAATCCAACAACTTTGGAAAGCTGACAGGTGATGGGACAGACTAAGCAGAGGTGATGATATGATATTTCTTGTTCAGGCCTCGGAGGTGAGGAGCAACCAACTTCAAAATTGCGCATGGGAGAGAGGGAGTTCATGTTACTGCCTTGACTAGATGATAGATACATGGGGTTGAGAGGACATTTAGCCATAAACAACTGGTGGCCTTCCTTCTAGTGCCAAAAATGTTGACGGTGCTAAACCCGCCAACATTTATGGGATCTTCCTGGTATGAAGTCCCAACTAGACCTCACTTCGTTTGGTGTAGGAGTCCCATCAGATACGATGGCCTGGTTGTCATTATCTTAGATATTTTTTCTTAGCCCTTGTTGTTCAACACATGAGAGTGTTATGCTTGTAACTTCAAGAAAGTGAGGTGAGTGTGCCTGGTGAGTACGTAATGTAACTCTGTCTCTGGGTTCTCTTACTATCAAAGGGGGGAGGTAAAGTGAGCCTCTTGATGAGAGGAATAGTCCCAACCCAGGAAGAGACACATGTGAATGACAACAAGGGTATGTCCAGCATCCAGCGGAATAGTCCACAGCGGATGCGTCAATTGTGAAAACTAAAACTCAAGGGAAAACACATACACCATCCATCGGAATAGTCCACACAGGGGTGACGGTAGTTAACTCCACCATATACACAAATATGATCTATCTAATGTCTGACAGAATAGTCCACATGGACGGGACAACAGTGATAAAAAATACAACACATCTTCAACAATATGAATACTAAAATAACTGAAGTAGTTCAACTATCTTAGTACAGGTTTAGCAAATATGCATTACAAATGTTTAAAGAATAGTCTTACAAATGGATACAAAACATGCGTGAAAACTTGATGGCCTGAGACAGGCTTTTGAATTAAGCAAAAGATCCAAGACACATATGTACACCATACATCACTAGTCCCAGTAGTGGGACATTGGAGCCACTCCTTGCTCCACAAAGAACATATTACAGACTCTCAAGGCTATGTGGGAGGAGCCAAGGTGAAAAGTATTTTGCTCATACAATGAGAGGGTATATATAACCTGTTATCACTTAGATTTTCCCAAAAGTTGCAAGAAAGGGAAAGGGGTCCGAGGTAACCACAAACCAATCTTTTAGACACAGAATCTAGCCAATCTGTGTCCAGAGAGGGCTCTCTCTTTAAGTTTTAGCTTTTTTTTGAAAGATATTATGCTAGTTATGAAGTTTAGGAGTTTTGTTTGAGTTTGGGTGGTGAAATTCAATAGCAGAGGGGTAGGACTAAATAGTTTAGGCCATTGGGCAAAATGGAGTAAAAAAGATGGCTTAACTGGACTTGGTTTCTAAACAAAGGATGGTTTCACAGGGCAAGATGGTCGAACAAGGAACAAATATAGACTTGGAATATATGGAATAAGTTTAAAAATGGATGAAGGGCAATTAAGAATTCTTCAACCTATTTCAAGAGAGAACTTGCATGATTACTGATAAAGAGCAATTAAGTATTCTTTACCAAATAATCAAAATGGATGAACTAGCAAACAAGAGACATTAATATTTCACTGTTTATCCTAATTCAGAAGAAAACATAGAGAACAATAATGATTGAAAACAGAGTGCAATCAAGCATATTCCAAATTAATCTTTTTCTTTACCATTCAGATGTGAAACACATATGATATAATAAACAAAGAAAACTTTAAAACATAAGGTATTAGAGGACTTATTTATCTGGTGTTTGATTCAAAAAATCCGTGAAAAGTCCTTTGCTTCAATTCTTCATCTAGTAAGCCATACAAAGTTGGTCCAATCAGAACTTTATTCCAAATAATCAATATTACAGCAATGTCTAAGAATCCACCCTCAATACTCCAATTGAGGGGGTATTTATACAAAATATCTCATAACAGAGTGAGATATATTCTAGTAATGACTAATCATATTTTACAAAAAAATAGAGACAACTAGTCTCGAAAATAGGAGAAAGGTAAACTGATGTTGTGATGTTCCTTTTCTTCCTGAGTGTGCTAGAGGTAGGCCCTTTTATTTGGCTTGCTGCTGTCTTCTTTAGTAACTTCATGCTGGCTGCCCTGTTTTGACTGATTTTCTTTACCTGCTCTGATACACTTCGACCTGTTTGACCTTTGTTCATCTCTGCTCACCTTACTATGGTAAAAAGCCAAAAAATTAACTTTTACTAAGGATAAATTTAAAAAATTTCCAACATGTCTTCCCACCATTTTTGCTCTGGAAATTTGTGTCTCTGAAGTTTCCTCATAGTCTCATCAATTTCTGTGTATCTGAAAAATTTAGGGTGGATTGGGAACAAGTGCTTTATCTCATGCTCAACATAGAATAAGTTCTCTAAGCTGTCATAGTAAACTTGGCCTGTGGGGAGTGCTTTTGTTCCTGATGCACTTGTTGATAAACTAGCTTGACTGCCAGCATATTTATTCAATTTATCTACATAATCTATATGCTTCATTAATCTGTCATTAATCACCAAAGGACTTGGTATCCCTTTATTCTGCAAAATAGTGAACTTCTCCATAAAAGAATTGATTTCCACCTGCATATCTTGACATCTTCTCTCTAGATTCTGCATCAAAGTTTTCTTGGTTAACACCCTTTTGATTTGTAGTATAGTATTTGTTCTGTCGGCTATGCCCAGTCTTTCCAGTTGTTCCTTATTTCTGTTATTCAACAAATGTATAAGCCGGCTGGCTTGGTCAGGAAGTTGTCCTAATTGTGCTTTTGTCTGTTGAATTACTCCTTGTGCTGTGTTCACTAAATCAATCTGTTCATAGATCACTTGGATGGATGGCCAAACATCATTTATAGATTGAGTGATGTTGGCCCAAAGAATTTTCTTGATCTTTGCCAGAGGCTTGTCAAAAGTGAGATCTTTTTCTAATGTTTTCACTTCACTTTCTAAGGTTTTAATCTCCCTTGTTTTTTCCACAACACTTATTTTGGAGATATCATAATTCCTTTCCATTTTATCCAACTGCTCTTTTACCTTTTTTAATTCTAAAATTTGTAGTCTCATTTCTTCCATTGCCTTTATCAGCTCTTCTGTGCTCAAATTGGCATTGTTGCCTGGTGTTGTTCCTACTGTTGTTGTACCTGTTACCACCTCTGCTGCGGTTGCTGGGATGTTTGGGGCTAAGACTATTAAGGGACTGTTGTTGAGACTATGGGAATTACATCAGGGGGCTGGGAGGTCGACTCTCCCTACCTATCCTTCAGTGCTTTTTCTAATGCCTACTCTGTATCATTTAATCTTTCATTGAGTTTCAAGAGGAGATCCATCATCTCTTCTTCAGTTTTCTGCTTTACAACCTCAGCAGTCTGTGGATGCCTTGAAGGAAGTAGCTTTAGCTACTTCCTCAAGGTAGCAATGTCTTCTTCTTTCTTCTTGATTAGTGCTTCTACACCCTTTACATTTTTGGGATCATGTCCCAATCCAATGATGATTTATTCTAATGATTTTATTCTATTGTCCTTGGCCAGGGAAGAGGCTCTTTCTAAGTTTAGCTGGGTTGTTGTATTATCCAAAGAATTTTGTAGCCTGTGAGCCATCAATGCTTTACTAGTTAAGGTTGCATAGACCATTTCTCCAGTTTGCTTGTGAAGTTCAATCTGATCCAAAGGATTAATATCCTTAGCCAAGACTTCCAAGTTTGTTCTGATGTAATTTGTTGCTGACTAAGGTTGTTGCACCTTTGGCTTGAAGTAGCTCATTATCATCTTGCCTTCTTGAATGTCATAAGCTGACATCAATCTCTGCTAGTTTGTGGGGGCCATTTTTAAATACTGATTGTAAATTTGAAGTCTGACAGGATCATTTCTAGCCTTTATTTCTGTGAATGTCTTCTTGATGTCTAGGGCCTCTTTTCCTGGAGGTATGTGAGATGATACCTCTGAACTTTGTTGTTTTTCTTGCTCTTGCCTCTGTGAGCTAATGGATGTTTCCCCCAATGGAAAATTTTGCTGGCTAACTGCTCTTTCTTCTCTGTGGTTGTCTATAGTCTCTTCACCAATTTCCTCCTCTGAAAAAGGATTTAGTCTTTGCCTTTTTGTCTCAGGCTGTCCTGTAGAGGGTAGTGGTTTCCTTGTCCCTATTTTTATTTCTTTTCTCATTTAGAGGAGTTTGCAAAACTGGATTTTCTTCTACATTGGTTTGAGCTAGAGGAGTTGGCACTTGACCCTGTCCTTTGGATATTCTAGGCTGATCAGTCATTGTGCGCTATTCTGTAGTATCTATTTCCTTGCCTTTGGTCATTCCTGTGGCTGGTATGTTGACTTCTGGTGGAGACTGTTGAGAAGTTCCAGCAATGGATGAACTACCTGCTGATTTTTGAGGCAGCTTGAATGGTACCTATCCAAAATAATCTAGGTCAAGAGTTTTCTCAAGATCTCTCATAGCATTTTCGATGTTTTCCTACTCACTAACATCTTCTATTAGGGTCCCTTCTATCCATTCATCCAGGTTTGCAAACTGCTCAATTTCTGGGATCCTATGATGTATATAAGGGGATAACCTATTCTTCATCCTTCTGTCACATATAAAACTGCAGGGGTCATATGGTATCCACCTAAAACTCTTTCTCAATTTAAGGTGGTCTTCTAAAATATTTTCAACTTCTTCCCATGCATCCCTAGAGTTGATGACAAAAGGGCCTAGTTGGTTCTTAATTCTTAGCTGAGCTTTCTTCTTTGCACTACAAAAATGGACTAAGTCTGCATTTATGATCTGCCTGAAATACTCCAATGCAAATAATCTCATGGGAACATACTTCGGTAACTTAAAAGGACTAAGTTCACACCCATACATCCTGATTTCAGTGTGATTTTTGTATAGGTACCAATCACCTATCCTGTACTGCTTGGAGAGCTGGAGAATTTTCTTCATGTCACCATTAATCCTAGGAGGGGAAACTCCTATCAATAGAGGAGTTGTTGGATGTATAAATAAGTCAATGAACTCATTATAAGTGTAAGGGGACTTAATGGTGTTATGAAAGATTGAACTCCAAAAGATGACAAACCTAGGATTTCCTTTGGTGTCCATTTTTTTGATAGGGAATGGAAAGTTATCTGACTGGTGATATAACATAAGAAGGTATATGAAAGAGGTATATTTGAAAACTCCTTCCCTTTCCAAATTCAGGAATTGATCATGGATCTTGTTGGCAATGTAGGTAGCATAGTCATATCTGACAACATGGGACTGTCCTGGAGTAAAGATTGATAATAAGACTAGGGTGATATCATCCACATATTCTCTAGAATTAAACCCCATAATCAGGGCTATCATATCAGTAATGTGTCTTCTAGTTTCTGTGAAGAAAGCCTGTAGATAAGGAGGTGGACCTTTGGGCTGGTGATCTAGTAACATGAAATTTTGGGCAATATGGCTTATTTCTGATTGGGACAACTAAGTAAACGTCCCATAGAAATAGGAGCGAGGGGTTGACTGAATGGAATTGTAACATTTTATTGATGGATTTATCAGTTATGGGAAAGAGGACAGTTTGGTATGGAGACATGACAGCTCTCTAGTTGGGATCATAATTAACACAGCAATAATGAATTATCTCTAGGAAAACATGGACCAAGGGGAGGAAATACATAGGAAGGTTAGATTCCCATAGTCCAAAAATGTCAGACTTATTCAGTTAACTATCTCTGGTTTGGCAGAAAAACTTAATATGGTTTTCATTACCAGATAGGTCTTTTATCTGAAAATCTTTATCGTCCAGTGGTAGATAATCTAAGTCTTTGTGAGGAGCGTTCATGGGTGCGACATTTAGGGCTACAGGGGTTTCCATCTTTGGTTCTTGTGGATTCAAAGATGGAATTGGGGGAAATTCTGTGAAAAATAGGCAAGACAGTAGGTTGGGAGCTTTGTATGGCCAACACAAACGTGGAATAGACCTGAATTTGGCCGTTTCTTGTAGAATTTTAAGTAAAAAACCAAAATTGCAGGGTTTCAGTGCAGCTTGGATAAATACCTGTTATCAAGACGGTGAACAGTGCCAAGATGGAAGGATGACAGGTTCTGGGTGGCGTCGCTGCAAGGTTCTTAACCAGGTGGTGGTCTGAAAGCTCGAACAGTCGACTGGGACATTGTTTTGCATGGGAGCACAGTTTGCAGCGAATGACAGTGAAAATGACGTTTTGTTCGTTTTATTTAACAAAACTAAGGTTGGCAGGTCTTTTTGGATTTATCAGGCGTATGACGTAAGCGAGATGTGATATTTTGTCGTTTTATGGAGGGGCAGTAAGCGGTATGTGCTCGCACCACTTTTGGGGCTGGACGGTTTTGGACCGAGGGCAAGTGAGCATATACGCTGAATGACGCGTGGCAGAGGTACGGGTGGAAAACCGCCTGGTGATCGCGTGAGAAAGCGCGACCACTAGGGGGGCGCGATATCGATATCAACTGTTGGATGAAAGGGGATTGATCGGATGGCAGACGGACCTAGGACATGGCGGGGCATTAACTGCGGCGGGCCCAACTGAATTAAACATTTATTAATTGTATCGAGAGGATTGTGATTGGTCGGGGGATGGTTATTAATTAACCCAGAGGGTTAATTAATCTCATTTTCATGTGGTGGGGAAGGTTATTAATAAACTTCGGACAAATCTATTAATCCCTTTTAAACAGCGTTTATGGTTATATTTAACCGGGGTGGGAATATATAATAATTTGGGGATTTTACCTAATTAAATAATATGGGAAAAGGCAAGAATTTATTTGAGAGTCATATACTATGATGTGTTAAAGTTAATATGACTATGAAATGAAAGCGCCAAGTTAAAACATTTCACGTATATATTTAAACTTAGGCTAAAGATGAAAGGTGTTTTTTAAGTGATATTGTGCATTATTCCTAAGTAAAATAGGATTTTACTTAGGAAAAACTTTATGAAATGAAATGAATGGTTTATGGATTATATTAAGTACTTAGGCTTTTAAATCATTGGGCCGAGGGTCCAATCCTTCCAGAAGTCAGAGAAATGCTTTGAGCCCCTTTAATTTTCAAAGTCCTTAGTGCTTTAAGGGGAAATTAGTGAATGGTTAGGGAAAAATATGAAGAGGAGTTAGCTATTTAACCTTGTTTTGCTCAAACTGCATCAAGTATAATGTCTTCCTTGCACTTGTGATAAAACTAAAAGTTAACACATTTAGAGACATGATCCATCACAAGTATCATTCTGCAACATCATCTACCTACCTTACCTACTTTAGCCTAGCATTTTTTCTTCTTTATTTGGGTGCACTTAAACTGGCAAACCCTTATCAAATCTTCCTTTTCTTTTACATGGCAAGCCTACCTAAGTCTGCACTTATTACATCTGAGGGCTCAGATTACACAGTTGAGCTCCTTTTTATTTACTCTACCTATCTAGTTATCTACCAAGATTAAATAGTTTGGTCAGATTTTATTCTCTATCTCTATAGCATGAAATTGAAAAATGAATGAGCCAAGTTTAAACAGTTTGACTCTTCATCAATTGTGGCATAAGTGACAAGCTGCACACAATTTCTTATTATAGAAAATGAAATAGTAGTGGCATTTAGATTTGCACACTTTCCTGGTCTATTTTGTTTGGGGTTCATTTTTTCATTTTTTGACTAT
Source organism: Pinus tabuliformis (assembly GCA_031772625.1). NCBI lineage: Eukaryota > Viridiplantae > Streptophyta > Pinopsida > Pinales > Pinaceae > Pinus > Pinus tabuliformis. The sequence continues at coordinate 385,619,126 of CM062813.1, forward strand.
TTTATTCTTTTTACCCTTTGATTTTTGTTTTAGGGTATACCCTCTTTACATTTTTTAAATTTTTTGATTTTTTGGAAAATATGGAAAACCTTTGCAACAAGAAAAGGTATATACATATTACAAAGCTCATCAAGTCAATCATGAAATATGACACCTATTGGTATAGGAGCATAACACTGGCTTCACTTGGGGATGGCTTTTCCTAGTGGAAAGTCAAGAACAGCAGGTCAGATGGCCTTCTAAATGACTTTGAATGTGCTCTGAAATCTCCTTCTGCTAGTTTCTTTATTGTATGTATGACAGTATCACTTGTGAAGCTTAGGGCCTTCTCTTCAGACTTCAATTTCAGCAAGTTACTATCCAATCCAAACTGTGACATTACAAATGATATAGTATGTACATGTTAAAGTCAGTATACATTAAAAAGTTGGATCAAAATAATGTTTCAGCATTCGACCATTAACTGGCCCTTCTTCTATTTATGTACCATCAAGATTCTTAAGAAAGTAAGTATTGTTCCCTTGTAAGGCCTGGATAATAAAAGGTCCTTTCCATAGGAAATCAAATTTCCCATGTTTTCCCTTATCCTCTCTCCTGGAATCCCATCTTAAAACTTTTTCTCCAAGGTAGAAATCTTCTTCCTTAGTTCTTTTATCAAATATTTTCTTGAGTTTCTCTTGTAATACTTGGGATCTTTGATACACTTCCTCTCTGGTCTGCTGCAGATGGATGGTCTGGTTTATTCTCCTTTGAATTTCGTTGGGTTCCACTTGGGCTTCTTGAAGTAGTTTCATTATAGGAACTCCTAAAGATGAAGGAAACACAACCTCCATACCATAGACTAATTCATAAGGACTAGTTCCAATAGATTTATTTGTAGTGAGACTGTCTGCCCATAATGCATTAATAAGTTTCTTGTGCCAATTTTTCTTGTTCTCTTCCAATAATTTCTTGATAATATTAATTAGGCTTTTATTGGAAGATTCAGCTAGACCATTACCTTGAGGGTAATAAGTTGTGGAATGGCCTAAAGTGATATGGTATTTGTTACAAAAACTTATCATCTTCTTGGATTTGAAGGCAGCAGCATTATCAGTTATGATTTTTTCGGGTCAGCCAAATCTAGACAGTATATTGGTTTCTAAAAATCTTATAATGACTGTGTCGTTGGCTTGTCTGGAAGGAATGGCTTCAATCCATTTGGTGAAATAGTCTGTGGCAGTGAGAATCCATTTATGTTGGCCAGAAGAGGGAGGATAGATTTCCCCAATGAAGTCTAGGCCCCATTGTTGGAAGGGTTTTCAGTGGAAATAGGCCTTAGGGGTAAAGGTAATAGTTTTAACTTGCCTTCAAAAATTTGACATTTATGGCAAGCAGTGACAAATTTCTTTACATCAGCGAACAAGGTTGGCCAATAAAATCCAGCCCTTAGAATTTTGTCTGCAATTGATTTCCAATAGAGGTGTCTACCACAGTCTCCTGCATGAAATTCTTTGACAACCTTGTCAGCTTCTTCTTTTATTAAACAATTCAATAGAATACCTTCATGATTTTTCCAAAAGAGAGCACCATCTAAAATACAAAATTTTAAAGCTTTCATCTTTAAAAACCTTTTCTTTGTTCTGGATAACCCTGGAGGAGCCTGCAGGTTTAATAATACATGAGTTATATCAGCATACGAAGGTGAATCTAAGAAGGCTTAGTTGATTTGTGGAGTCGCCATCTCCTGTTCATTATCCAGTTCATTAATGTCTAGGGCTTGACAATTTGTTTCAGTCATGAGTTTGGCCAATCCCTATCCTTTTATAAGCTTTGTAGGTTTTATTTCAATATCATACTCTAATATATTAGCTATCCATTTACCTCGTTTGCCTTCAATTCCATCCTGGGTTAGGATGTCTTTGACAACAGCATTTGGTACATAGGCTATTACATGGGAGTACAATATATAGACTCTAAAGTCTTTAATAGCTTTCACAAGTGCAAAAGCTTGTTTTTCCATGATTTTGTAATTTAGTGGTGCATCCCTAAGTGCTTTACTGAAAAAGGCTATGGGTTTTTCACATCCTTGATCATCTTTTTGCAGTAAAACAGCTGTTATAGTGTGTTCTGATGCAAATGAAAATATTATGAAGTCTCTATCAAACTTTGGACTTGTAAGGACCGGTGTTCTAGTCAAAGCCATTTTAATTTCTTCAAAGGCTTGTTTGGCTTCAACTGTCCATTTAATACTTGCATCCTTTTTCAACATATTATTAAGCAATCTAATCAATTCAGCCAAATTAGATATGAATCTTCTCAAAAAGTTAATCTTTCCTAGGAAAGCTTGAAGTTCTTTGACATTTATGGGGTGGGGTATTTGCAGAATAGCTTCTATTCTAGCAGGATCAATTCTAATGCCATCTTTGGAAATGATATGGCCCAAGAGTTTGCCTTCCTCTAGACCAAACAGGGACTTTTTAGGATTTAAAGAAATACCATACTTTCTGCATTTTAAAAATACTTGTTTCAGATGATCTAAATGTTGTTGATCTAATTTAGAAAATACAATCAGGTCATCTAGATAGATAACCAGAAAATCATGAATTTCTTTTGCAAAAGCTATGTCCATTGCTCGTTGGAAGGTTGCCCTTGCATTCTTGAGTCCAAATGGAATTTTAACATACTTGAATGTACCCCATGGTGTTGTAAAAGCAGTTTTTTCTTGGTCATCAAGATGAACCAGAATCTGCTTATAGCCTGAGAACCCATCCAAAAGTGAAATCCTAGAAGCACCTACTACCCTCTATAAAATGTGATCCATCTTAGGTAAAGGGTAATTGTTCTTCAAAGAAACCTTATTTACATTTCTTAAATCAATACATAATCTGATTTCTCCTGTTTTCTTCCTCGTAAGTACTAAATTATACACCCACTCTGAAAACTTGATAGGAGAAATTATCCCTGCTTCATACATTCTTTTGATTTCTTTTTCAATTAAGGGAAGCAGTACAGGATTGATTCTTCTGAGCTTTTGTTTGAATGGTTTTTGATCTTCTTTGAGGGGTATGGTATGTTGAATTATAGAGGTATCATAAGATTTCAGGTCTTCATAACTCCAGGCAAAGACATCCTGAAATTCTCTCATTAGTTCAACATATTTTAATTTTTGGTCAGGAGGTAAAGATTTTGATAATTTGATAATTTTCGCATTTTCTTCTGTCCCTAAATTATACTCCTCAATATCTGCTTTTAGAGGTTTCATATTGGGTTTCTTTGGAATGTCATTAAAATCAAAAAGATCTTCCAAAGGAGTTAATCCTTTAGGCAAATAATTGTCTTTTAAGTTGATAACTTTAGATTCTCCTTCAATAATCTCATCAATATCCATTTCCTTAAGGTCCTGCATTTCTTTGTTGGTAAATTTTGTTGGGTGAAGCATTTGAGTTGCACTTTCTGTTGAAATGTCTTTTTCTATCTTATTTGTTTGATCAAACTCACTAACTGTGTCTATATCTATATTAACGCTAGAAAATTCTTCTTCTAAAGTTAAGAAATTGTTAATATGCTTATCACTATCAAACACTTGCCAGTTCTTCACATTGTCAGGTATGGCTGGCCTGTGTCTAATCTCAGTTGTGAACTAATGATTGGGTTCAAATGGAAATTTGCAGGTGCTGGCAAACATTGCCAGACTATGAGCTTGCAGGTTATGTTTTCTTGGGATTTTAGCAAGCTGAGTTTCCAGAAATGTATAGAGAATCTTGATCATTGTTCCTCTATAAAATCTTAATCTGGGATCATTTGTGAGAAATTTCCCTTTTATATGCTGAATGATTAAATCAGAATCTCCTAAGACAGATACTCTAATTGCTCCTAATTTTTTAACCAATTTAAGACCTAGCAACAGAGCTTCATATTCTACCATATTATTGGTGCATCTAAAGTTTAGTCTGTAGGCATGGCCTTCAGCATGATCGTTTTCAAGATTGTGCACCCAAACTCCTACTCCTACTCCTAATTTGTTAACTGAACCATCAAATTCTAAGTACCAAAGGATCTCATGTTCATAATTAGTGTCAGGAGTCTCAGGAATCTGTTTAATAGGGAGATCTAGTTTTTTGCTTTCTTCTGGTTTCTCTTGGGTATCTGATGTTTCATTGTTCTCGGAAATTTCTTGTATTTGAACACTAGACTTTTCATTTATAATTTCTTTTGGTTTTGCTGCTAAAACTTCTAATTCAGTTGAAGGATCAATTTCAGCATTGTAGAGAATGAAAGAATCCATATCAGAGTGGACAGAGTAGATAGGGAAATTTTGGGGTTTCTCCTGACTACTAACAACATATTTCATTAAAGTTTCTCTGTACAGTTTCTTAGGTTGACCAAACACTGAAATAGTAGCATAAGACATGTCCAATTGTAAAGATCCTTGAAGCTTTGCACCCCAAGACCTAGATAATATCATGCCATACTTTGGTGGAATATCTACTACTACTATGTCCATTAAGATGGTTTTGGCAGGATATTGAACTAGGGATACACACAAGTCTTTGATTAACCCTAAACATCTGACCTGACTTGAATCAATAGAGAAGAGGTCTTTATATGGCCTGGTGATGTCTAGGTCTAGTTTCTCCATTACAGATTTAGGCATTAAGTTATGAGAAGCACCAGAATCAAACATGGAATTATGAAGTATTTTATCATGTATGTTTAAACTTACATAAAAAGGAGGGACTCCTCCATCTATTAATTCTCCATTTACTTCAGGGCCAAAAATCAATTCAGGCTGGTCATCAAAAACATTTACTGAATCTTCATTAACAGAAATTTTGAGTGATTTATTTATTTGACTTCTGTAAACATCATGTTTAGCTAATTCCGACAATGGAACAACTATTTTTAATTTGCCAACTTCAGTCTCAATATTAAAAGGTTTTTCATTCTGAGTTCTTGTATTTCATACAACTGGATTCTCTTTTCCTTCTGTATTCTTTGTGTTTTTCTCCTTTTCAGGAGTGGGGTTATGAGCTGAAGTTGTTTCCAAATCAACTTCTGGAGGTTCTTCCACGTTTCCTTTGGAAGGAATAGAAGTGGAAGATAATCTATTATTTGGTTGATTATCGGATACATCTTCAATAATTGGGTTATTTGGGTTAGGATTTGTTCTGGAAAGAATATGTACAGGGGTGGTAGTGATCTTACCTCTATTAGGCTGCTTTGTATCTTTCTGTCTGTTGGTTTCAAGAACATCTATTCTTTTGCTTCTCAGATTATAATGCTTGTGGACTTCATAAATGGTTGTATCATATCCCTCCCTAAAGTCAAATGATTCACCTGACTGAGTTTGGAATTTTTTAAGCATGTGAGCTTCTTGATCCTCTTGGGTCAAGAAAACTTGTTGTTCATTATTGAGTCCCATCAAATTTATTTGAATGTCTTCTGTTGGTTCATCAGAAGTTGAGGCTTCAACATAATTTTCCTGGAATGGGGGCCTAATATTTTGGTCAGGCCCAGTTTTTCCAGTGTTCGGGTTTTGGTTCTTCCTGAAATTTGGATTTCTCCCAGTATTGCTTGGTTGACCATCCCAAGTGGAATTCTCTCGATTGTTTCTACTCTATCTCCGAGCATACTCATTCCTTTAATAATGGTATCTAATTTCTGTTCAAAAACCAAAGGTTCTTCTTTGAAAGGTATCCTCCTTTCATCTTTGGCTCTAGCTCGTTTAGATATCAGGTTGGCTTCAACACTGACAGCTATACTTTGCATTTCTTCTAAGGTTCGAGGAGCTCTTTCCCTAAGTTGGTATGCCATATCAAAATCAAATCCATCAGGGAATTTGATCAATGCCAAATCTGGAGGAGGTCTAAGATTTTGAGGAATAGCATTGTAAACATTATTGAACCTAGTGCAATAATCTTGCACTGTTTCTTGTGTACCTCTTTTCAGGTTTTCATATTCTGATAAAATATGGAGAGGATCTTTCTTCTTTTCCCATCTATTCAAGAATGTCTGATAAAGAGCTTGTAGGTCATTGATACTGTTTGCAGGGAGGGCTCTAAACCAAGTTCTAACATCTCCAGTCAAACTTTGAACAAATACTCTCATTCTAACATCATCAGCATCAACCTCATATATCTCAAAATAGTCGGTCATTTTCTTGGTATGTTGTTGAGATGTGTAGGTGCCAGTGCCATCAAAAGGAATGATTTTACTTTGATAGTCTTGGGGCATGGCACCCAAGTTGGCAGATAAATGCAGAGGAGTGTATCTGTTTGCCATGGCTGCAGAAATAGACGTGACCACTGGTGTGGTAGGGATAAAAATGGGAATGTGAGTTGTGGATGGAGGGGTGGAAGGGGTAGCTTGAGGTTGGGAAGTCTGAAGTGTTGATGATGAACTTGGAGAGGCTGTAGTGATCACAGAAAGGTTTGGTTTTCCTACAGGGGTAAAAAGCCAAAAATTTACCTTTTACTAAGGATAAATTTACAAAATTTCCAACATGTCTTCCCACCATTTTTGCTCTGGAAATTTGTATCTCTGAAGTTTCCTCAAAGTCTCATCAGTTTCTGTGTATCTAAAAAAGTTAGGGTGGATTGGGAACAAGTGCTTTATCTCATGCTCAACATAGAACAAGTTCTCTAAGCTGTCATAGAGAACTCAGCCTGTGCGGAGTGCTTTTGTTCCTAATGCACTTGTTGATGAACTAGCTTGACTGCCAGCATATTTATTCAATTTATCTACATAATATATATGCTTCATTAATCTGTCATTAATCACCAAAGGACTTGGTAGCCCTTTATAATGCAAAATAGTGAACTTCTCCATAAAAGAATTGATTTCCACCTGCATATCTTGACATCTTCTCTCTAGATTCTACATCAAAGTTTTCTTGGTTAACAGCCTTCTGATTTCTAGTATAGTATCTATTCTGTCAGCTATGCCCAGTCTTTCCAGTTGTTCCTTATTTCTGTTATTCAACAAATGTATAAGCCGGTTCGCTTGGTTAGGCATTTGTCCTAATTGTGCTTTTGTCTATTGAATTACTCCTTGTGTTGCGTTCACTAAATCAATCTGTTCATAGATCACTTGGATGGATGGCCAAACATCATTTATAGATTGAGTGATGTTGGCCCAAAGAATTTTCTTGATCTCTGCCAGAGGCTTGTCAAAAGTGAGATCTTTTTCTAATGTTTTCACTTTACTTTCTAAGGCTTTAATCTCCCTTGTTTTTTCCACAACACTTATTTTGGAGATATCATAATTCCTTTCCATTTTAGCCAACTACTCTTTTACCTGTTTTAATTTTGAAATTTGTAGTCTCATTTCTTCCATTGCCTTTATCAGCTCTTCTGTGCTCAAATTGGCACTGTTGTCTAGTGTTGTTCCTGCTGTTGTTGTACCTGTTACCACCTCTGCTGTGGTTGCTGGGATGTTTGGGGCTAAGACTGTTCCAAGTGTAGAAGGGACTACTGTTGAGACTATGGGAATTACGTCAAGGGGCTGGGAGGTCGACTCTCCCTGCCTATCCTTCAGTGCTTTTTCTAATGCCTGCTCTATATCATTTAATTTTTCATTGAGTTTCATGAGGAGATCCATCATCTCTTCTTCAGTTTTCTGCTTTACAACCTCAGCAAGCTGTGGATGCCTTGAAGGAGACAGCTTTAGCTACTTCCTCAAGGCAGTAATGTCTTCTTCTTTCTTCTTGATTAGTGCTTCTACAACCTTTACATTTTTGGGATCATGTCCCAATACAATGATGATTTCTTCTAATGATTTTATTCTATTGTCCTTGGCCAGGGAAGAGGCTTTTTCTAAGTTTAGCTGGGTCGTTGTATTATCCAAAGAATTTTGTAGCCTGTGAGCCATCAATGCTTTCCTGGTTAAGGTTGAATAGACCATTTCTCCAGTTTGCTTGTGAAGTTCAATCTGATCCAAAGGATTAATATCCTTAGCCAAGACCTCCAAGTTTGTTCTGATGTAATCTGCTGCTGACTAAGGTTGTTGCACCTTTGGCTTGAAGTAGCTCATTATCATCTCGCTTTCTTGAATGTCATAAGCTGACATCAATCTCTGCTGGTTTGTGGGGGCCATTTTTAAATACTGATTGTAAATTTGAATTCTGACAGGATCATTTCTGGCCTTTATTTCTGTGAATGTCTTCTTGATGTCTAGGGCCTCTTTTCCTGGAGGTCTATGAGATGATACCTCTGAACTTTGTTGTTTTTCTTGCTCTTGCCTCTGTGAGCTAATGGATGTTTCCCCCAATGGAAAAGTTTGTTGGCTAACTGCTCTTTCTTCTCTGTGGCTGTCTATAGTCTCTTCACCAATTTCCTCCTCTGAAAAAGGATTCAGTCTTTGCCTTTTTGTCTCAGGCTGTCCTGTAGGTCCACTAATGGGGGTAGTGGTTTCCCTGTCCCTCTTTTTATTTCTTTCCTCATTTAGAGGAGTTTGCAAAATTGGATTTTCTCCTACATTGGTTTGAGCTGGAGGAGTTGGCACTTGACCCTGTCCTTTAGATATTCCAGGCTGATTAGTAATTGTGGGCTATTTTGTGGTATCTATTTCCTTGCCTTTGGTCATTCCTGTGGCTGGTATGTTGATTTCTAGTGGAGACTGTTGAGAAGTTCCAGCAATGGATGAACTACCTACTGATTTTTGAGGCAGCTTGAATGGTACCTATCCAAAAGAAACCAGGTCAAGAGTTTTCTCAAGATCTCTCATAGCATTTTACATGTTTCCCTACTCACTAACATCTTTTATTAGGGTCCCTTCTATCCATTCATCCAGGTTTGCAAACTGCTCAATTTCTGGGATCTTATGATGTATATAAGGGGATAACTTGTTCTTCATCCTTCTGTCACATATAAAACTGCAGGGGTCATATGGTATCCACCTAAAACTCTTTCTCAATTTAAGGTGGTCTTCTAAAATCTTTTCAGCTTCTTCCCATGCATCGTTAGAGTTGATGACAAAAGGGCCTAGTTGGTTCTTAATTCTTAGCTGGGCTTTCTTCTTTGCACTACAAAAATGGACTAAGTCTGCATTTATGATCTGCCTGAAATACTCCAATGCAAATAATCTCATGGGAACATACTTGGGTAACTTAAAAGGACTAAGTTCACACAAATACATCCTGATTTCAATGTGATTTTTGTATAAGTACCAATCACCTATCTTGTATGCTTGGAGAGCTGGAGAATTTTCTTCATGTCACCATTAATCCTAGGAGGGGAAACTCCTATCAATAGAGAAGTTGTTGGATGTACAAATAAGTCAATGAACTCATTATAAGTGTAAGGGGACTCAATGGTGTTATAAAAGATTGAACTCCAAAAGATGATAGACCTAGGATTTCATTTGGTGTCCAGTTTTTTGATAGGGAATGGAAAGTTATCTGACTGGTGATATAACATAAGATGGTATATGAAGGAGGTATATTGGAAAACTCCTTCCCTTTCCAAATTCAGGAATTGATCATGGATCTTGTTGGCAATGTAGGTAGCATAGTCATATCTGATAGCAGGGGACTGTCCTAGAGTAAAGATTGATAATAAGACCAGGGTGATATCATCCACATATTCACTATAATTAAACCCCATAATCAAGGCTATCATATCAGTAATTTGTCTTCCAGTTTCAGTGAAGAAAGCCTGAAGATAAGGAGGTGGACCTTTGGTCTGGTGATCTGGTAACATGAAGGTTTGGGCAATACGACTTATTTCTGATTGGGACAACTGAGATGCTGATTCAAGTAAACGTCCCATAGAAATAGGAGCGAGGGGTTGACTGGAATGGAATTGTAACATTTTATTGATGGATTTAACAGTTATGGGAAAGAGGACAGTTTGGTATGGGGACATGATAGCTCTCTGGTTGGGATCATAATTAGCACAACAATGATGAATTATCTCTGGGAAAACATGGACTGAGGGGAGGAAATACATGGGAAGGTTAGATTCCCATAGTCCAAAAATGTCAGACTTATTCAGATAACTATCTCTAATTTGGCAGAAAAACTTAAGATGGTTTTTATGACCAGATAGGTCTTTTATTTGAAAATCTTTATCGGCCAGTGGTAGATAATCTAAGTCTTTGTGAGGAGCATTCATGGGTGCGACATTTAGGGCTATAGAGGTTTCCATATTTGGTTCTTGTGGATTCAAAGATGGATTTGGGGGAAATTCTGTGAAAAATAAGCAAGACAGTAGATTGGGAGCTTTGTATGGCCAACACAAACGTGGAATAGACCTAAATTTGGCCGCTTTTGGTAGAATTTAAAGTAAAAAACCAAAATTGCAGGGTTTCAATATAGCTTGGATAAATACCTGTTATCAAGATGGCGAACAGTGCCAAGATGGAAGGATGACAGGTTCTGGGCGGCGTCGCTGCAAGGTTCTTAACCAAGTGGTGGTCTGAAAGCTTGAACAGTGGACTGGGACGTTTTTTGCATGGGAGCACAGTTTGCAGTGAATGACAGTGAAAATGACGTTTTGTTCATTTTATTTGACAAAACAAAGGTTGGCGGGTCTTTTTGGATTTATCGGGCGTATGACGTAAGCGGAATGTGACGTTTTGTCGTTTTATGGAGGGGCGGTAAGCGGTATGTGCTCGCACCGCTTTTGGGGCTGGGCGGTTTTGGACCAAGGGCGAGCGAGCATATATGCTAAATGACACGTGGCGGAGGTACAGGTGGAAAACCGCCTGGTGATTGCGCGTTAAAGCGCGACCACTAGGGGGGGCGCGATATTGATATCAACCGTCGGATGAAAGGGGATTGATCGGATGGCGGACGGACATGGGACATGGCGGGGCATTAACTGCAGCGGGCCCGATTGAATTAAACATTTATTAACTGTATCGGGAGGATTGTGATTGGTTGGGGGATGGTTATTAATTAACCCAGAGGGTTAATTAATCCCATTTTCGTGGGGCGGGGAAGGTTATTAATAAACTTCGGACAAATCTATTAATCCCTTTTAAACAACGTTTATGGCTATATTGAACTGGTGTGAGAATATATAATAATTTGGGGATTTATACCTAATTAAATAATATGGGAAAAAGCAAAAAATTATTTGGGAGTCATATACTATGATGTGTTAAAGTTAATATGACTATGAAATGAAAAGCGCCAAGTTAAAACATTTCACGTATATATTTAAACTTAGGCTAAAGATGAAAGGAGTTTTTTAAGTGATATTGTGCATTATTCCTAAGTAAAATAGGATTTTACTTAGGAAAAACTGTATGAAATGAAATGAATGGTTTATGGATGATATTAAGTACTTAGGCTTTTAAATCATTGGGCCGAGGGTCCGGTCCCTCCAGAAGTCAAAGAAATGCTCTGAGCCCCCTTAATTTTCAAAGTCCTTAGTGCTTTAAGGGGAAATTAGTGAATGGTCAGGGAAAAATATGAAGAGGAGTTAGCTATTTAACCTTGTTTTGCTCAAACTGCATCAAGTATAATGTCTTCCTTGCACTTGTGATGAAAGTAAAAGTTAACACATTTAGATACATGATCCATCACAAGTATCATTCTACAACATCATCTACCCACCCTACCTACTTTAGCCTAGCATTTTTTCTTTTTTATTTGGGTGCACTTAAACTAGAAAACCCTTATCAAATCTTCCTTTTCTTTTACATGGCAAGCCTACCTAAGTTTGCACTTATTACATCCAAGGGCTCAGATTACACAATTGATCTCATTTTTATTTACTCTACCTATCTAGTTATCTGCCAAGATTAAACAGTTTGGTCAGATTTTATTCTCTATCTCTACAGCATGAAATTGAAAAATGAATGAGCCAAGTTTAAACAGTTTGACTCTTCATCAATTGTGGCATAAGTGACAAGCTGCACACAATTTCTTATTGTAGAAAATGAAATAGTAGTGGCACTTAGACTTGCACACTTTCCTGGTCTATTTTGTTTGGGGTTCATTTTTCTCATTTTTTGACCATTTTATTCTTTTTACCCTTTGATTTTTGTTTTAGGGTATACACTCTTTACATTTTTTAAATTTTTTTATTTTTTTTTAAATATGGAAAACCTTTGCAACAAGAAAAGGTATGAACATATTACAGAGCTCATCAAGTCAATCATGAAATATGCCACCTATTGGTATAGGAGCATAACATAACCAAGGGGGTATAACTAACCCTTGTGACTCTTCAACTTCCCTCATGACTATTTGACTTCCTATGAATTTTCAACTCCACATGACTCTTCGATTTCATATGTGGGTCTCTTGGACTTCCAATTTACATTACATTGATTACAACAAGTATGGCCCGTAGTAGTGATTTGGCCAAGACAACTCATGACACAACTCGACATGACACTGCTAACATGTATTGGCTGGCTGTGGTGTCTGTGTCGAGCTGATGTGCTGCTGAGTGATGATATGCTCTTGGTGTAACACGTCTTCTCCTCCACATGGAAAAGTGTGCAGGGTCTTTGATGGTATTGGTATTTTCTTGGCGGTGCATGTGAATGTGTCCCTTTCACTAACTTGCTTGATGTGCTTCATGTGTTCGTTCGACTGCAAGAAAGTCTTCTAGCATTCGTCTCTTTTCCATCCCGTTCGTCATTGTGCCATGTTTTATCCATGTACCTATTCCTGCAATAACTCATGACGAGATGACATCAAATAAAAAAATATCCTAGTCTAACATGATGCAATGTCTTCTATTTCGGTGTAGGTGACCGGAAGAGGAACAAGCCACTGAGACTGTGGAGAGCACAACACAGGCTGGGATGTGAGGCTCTAGAGCACTTTTGGGAAAAACTACGGAGATGTTATTGGGAGACATATTTTTGAAATCCAAGATAGTAGTGATAGCTGCAGGGTAAAACCTAGCTAGGAGGCAGAACTGCTCAATTTCTAGGAGGAAGGCCAGACAAGGTGTCAAGGAGCTGTTAGGCCAATTTGCGTAATTTTCCAAGGGAGCATTGGGCATGTCATCCTGCTAGGATCTGTGCAATTTTTTTGGGGAGGACAATGTGGGCAGCAAGAGACACTGGCAGAAAAATTTGTGTAGTTTTCTAAAGGAGCACAAAGTCGGGTTGCGGGAGTTGTTGGTCAAAACTGCTCAATCATAATAGAAAGTCCAGGCTTAGATAGTTCTGTGCAGTTTCTGAGTTGGTTGCAGAGCAGGGAATGAGGGCTCGTAAGGATAGCTCTGTGTAAGTCCTGAGCTTCTTGCAAAGTGGGGAAGAAGGGCTGGAAGGGCGGGATAGCTCTACGCGATTCTTGGGTTGGTTGCAGAGCAGGAAGGAAGGGAAGGATAGGACAGCTCTGCACAATTCCTAGGTTGGTTGCAGAGAGGGCAGGACAACTCTACACAATTTTGGAGCTTAGTACAACCCAAGGTCACAACTCAAGTTCTTTCTCTAGTTGACTAATGGGAGGCTTGATGGGAGCTCTTATAAGAAGTGCAAAGTGGATCGTCTTCTAGGATAATTTCTACACAGTTTTAGGAGTGAGTCAGTCGACTCATTTCCATAATTGCGTAGATCAGGCTGCCCAAAGGACAACCTCAAGATCCACTTAGTTTGGGTAGTAATGAAGGGCCACTTAGATCGGGTCTGGTTGATGGAGGATTGTCTGGTCGACAAATTTTCAGGAAAATTGACTAATTGTGAAAGCAAGTGTACTCATGCAGACACGAAAATGTGTTGGCTTAGAGGGTCCTAGCCCAGGTTCAAAGTTAGTTGCGCTAACCAACAAAACCCTACACTACTAGCCCTTTTGGAAACAACCCACGTAGCACAGGTTGCAGTCTCACCCGAAGCAGTATGGGGGGATGTTGGAACCAATTTTCTGCATCCAAAGATCAGTGTGATGTCTTTTAGCACCCAAGATTTGCCTTAGCGTAGATCGATAAGCCCTTAGGGCTCGTTACTGTAACTCTTCTAAAATAGCCTTCAGACCTTCACGAAGGTCTACGATCAGTATTTTGAGACCCTTAACAATCGATTTATCCACTTACGTGCATAAGAGAACAACCCTAATTTAGTGTTCACGCATATCTACTTAAGGTATTAGTGAACATAGCAAAATTCATCAGAGTCTTTGCAAAAGTATTTAATAGGCATTGCGTACATTCATAAAGACTTATTAAAGAGAATCATGCATCATTAGATCAATATTCCACAAACACATTATTCATCAACGAAATATATCATAAGCAAAAGTAAACAGAAATATGCAAGAATTCTTCAAAAAATGTCTTTATTTATCTTCAATTCAGGACTACATACTGAAAACTACCCTACACACTCAGTTGCAGGGGTCCGCGCACTCAGTTGCGGACTCTACCTAGGCCTCTGAACACTCAGCTGTAGAGCCTTTCTTCTCCTATATGACCCACTTCTCTTCACTATCACTTCTTTTCAATTGACCCATTACATCCATATCATGCCTTAGACTCTCTAAGACACACTTATTTATAGCATTTTTCATACAATCCCATGGTCCGCGAACCATGGGTGGGTCTCAAAACCAACTCAAAATTTACATAAACAAGGGGCTAAAACCCATTTGACTCCTAATCATCTGTGCTCTCCGCATCCACAAATCGTGGATACTTTACGTTACTTACAAAAACACATCAAAACTTGGGTTATTTTAACCCCAAAACTGACCCAAGGGACCCCATCCCAACAGGCCCCCAACACAAAGATCGTGACTTGCCCTCGAGTCACTCGGCTAGCGTTATGATCATACTTCGAAGATACCCCAACTCCATCTAGATTATTGTGACTTCGGCAATGCTCTGAGTTGCTACCTACTTGACGTCCTCAACTAACTTGTCTGTAGCTGGTCCCTCTGCGACCAACCTCATTGTCTGTTGTGTCTGTTGCAAGCCTTTAATATTATCTTGGATGGTTGTCATGATTTGATAGGCTTCTTCCAACCATGGCTGCAACTGGGCCTTTGTAGGTTTTAACCCCGTGCAGAAATTACCTACATACGAATTCTAAAACACAGAAAATAAACAATGTGAGAGCATAACACATAAAACACATATACACCGATACTTTCCCACTAGATCCAAAAACCGGGACCACCAGATTCATTTTTCATTATATTCCTTTCAATGTTATAATACATATTTATACATGCTGAAGCATCCAATACCATGGACCGAAAACCATCACGTCCAAAAAACATGTGTGAAAATCATGCACAAAACCATATGTGGGTCTGCCCAACCTAACATAGGTTCCAAAACCAAAATTTTCTGGGGCGCTACCCCGAACCCCATAAAGTGGGGTTACCTACACCCCTCAAACCCCCTATGACCCCCCCGCTATGCAATCGGTGCAACGAAAGGGCGGGGGGGGTGGGTCGCCCCCCCTCTAACCCCCCGGTTAACTGCATGGGCTAGTCGTGGAAAGAATAGAACACAACCCAACATTCTCCCACTTGTTGTTTTCTTTCCACAGGGGGCCATAAGAGAGCTTAGTCATTTATACAGTTTTGCAATGCCCATTTTTTCTCTATACCAAGAGAACTTCTCAGAGCTCACAGATTTTGTCAATGCATTTGCAGTATTCTTCAAAGTGTCCACCTTTACTAGCAACACCTTTTTGTCTTCTATCATATCCCTCACAAAGTGATACTGAACATCAATGTGCTTTGTCTTTGAATGATATGTATGGTTCTTTGCCAAGAAAATTGCACTTTGGCTATCACAGTCTATCCTTATAGCTCCCTATACTAACCCCATACTTGAACACAATCTCTGCAACCAAATTGTTTCCTTGCTTGCTTGAGTGGTTGCCATGTATTCTGCCTCTGTAGTTGATAGTGCCACTACAGATTGTTTCTTACTCATCTAACTGACTGCACCTCCAAATAGGTTAAAGACATACCCACTTGTAGATCTTCTCTGATCCAGATCTCCAGCCCAGTCTGCATCAACAAAGCCATGAATATCCAACACTTTGTCCAATCCTAGTCTTCCTTGGTAGCACAAACCATAATCACTAGTGAAAACCCACTTCATTGTTGTCCAATGCTCCTTTCCTTGTTTGGACATAAACCTGCTCAATACTCCCACTGCATGTGCAATGTTTGGTCTAGTACAGACCATTTCATACATCAGGCTACCGATTGCACTTGCATATGGAACACGGGACATATCCTCTTCCTCTTCTTATGTCTTGGGACACTATTTAGAAGATAACTTTACACCTATAGGAATAGGAACCTTCACCAGTTTACTATCCTGCATATTAAATCTCTGCAATATTGTCTCGACATACTTCCTCTGGTTTAACCAAAGCTTCCTCTTTTCTCGATCTCTTTTAATTTCCATGCCCAAAATATAGTTTGCAGCACCAAGATCTTTCATGTCGAATTTGGAGGAAAATTGGGTCTTCAAATCCTGGATAATTTCTTTGTCATTTCCAACCAGCAACATATCATCCACATACAAGACCAAATAAATAACACGATCACCAATTAATTTAAAATACACACAGTGATCTGCTTTGCTTCTGGTGAAGCCAAGTCCCCGTATAAATGTATCAAATTTCTGATACCACATCCTTGGTGATTGTTTTAACCCATACAGAGACTTCTTTAACTTGCATACCAGTTCTTTCTTACCTTTCACTGCAAAGCCTTCAGGTTGCTTCATGTAGATCTCCTCTTCCAGATCCCCGTGAAGAAATTTTGTCTTCACATCCATCTGTTCTACCTCAAAATCAAAACTAGCAGCAACAGATTAAATCAATCTAATAGAAGTTACCTTGGCAACAGGAGAAAAAATATCACAAAATCAATTCCCGGAACCTGGGAATAACCTTTTGCTACCAACCGAGCTTTATATTTCTCCACCTTTCCTTCTGCATTTGTCTTCTTCTTGAACACCCATTTGCTACCAATGGGTTTCCTTCCAACCGGCAACTCAACCAGATCCCAAGCCTCATTTTTGTGAAAATATGCCATTTCATCAACCATGGCCTCTTTCCAGAGTTTTCCATCCTCTGAATCTACTACTTCCTTCACAGTTCTAGGATCATCATCAGTAATAGATAAAGCAAAATTTCAACAGAAAGCATATGGACTATACCTTTCTGGCTTCCTTCTTTCTCAAACTGATCTTCTCACACCTGGAGTTTGTGGCTCTTCATCTTCTGATTCCTCCTCTGCTGTAGAGTTTGATTCTTCTTCCTTTAGCTCAAACTCTATCTTCTCAAGTTCCTTTGGTTGGACTTCACGTTTAATAACATCTTTCACCTCTATGAACACCACATCTCGGCTGCACACAACCTTCCTTGTTACTGGATTCCAAAGCTTATAACCCTTTAAACCATCCTTATACCCAATAAAGATGCACTTTTCAGATTTACTATCCAACTTGGTTTGTTTCTCCTTTGGAACATGTACATATGCATCACATCCAAATACCCTCAGATGTGAAAGAGAGGGTTTCTTACCAGTCCATACCTCTTGTGGAGTTTTATCCTCCAACGCTGATGAAGGTGATCTATTGACTAGGTAACATGCTGTCTCCACCACCTCTGCCCAGAATTCTTGTCCTAACTAGACACCACTGAGCATGCTTCTTGCCCTTTCCATCAACGTCTTGTTCATTCTTTTTGCAACTCCATTTTGCTGAGGTGTATATGGAGTAGTCTTCTGTCGTGCTATACCACACTTCTTACAAAATTCTTCAAATTCCCTACTGCAAAACTCTCCACTCTTATCTGTCCTTAGCACCTTTATCTTCTTCTCTGTCTAGCTCTCCACCAGAGCCTTGAATTCTTTAAACCTGTCAAAGACTTCAGATTTCTTCTTAAGGAAATATATCCATATATTCCTTGAGAAGTGATCTATAAATGATACATAGTACACAAACTTACCCAGTGATGGAACCTTCACAGGTCCAAACACATCACTATGCACAAGCTCTAATATATGTTTCCCCTCTTAGCACTAGAGGGGAAACTCACCCGATTCTGCTTCCCATATATACAATTTTCACAGAAATCAAAATCCAGAGAGCTATTACTCATACCTTCTACCATACCTTTACCATGAAGTATTCAAAGGCTCTTCTCTCCAATATTTCCAAGCCTTTGATGCCACAGCATGGTATTCTCTCCAGAGACCACTAGATTTTCTGCTCCACTTTCAGGAACCATAGAATTGTTACACCCATCAACAACCGTGCTACCTTGCAGCTTGTACAGAGTTCCAATCTGAACTCCTCGCATCAATACCAGTGCTCCTCGAACCATCTTGCAGGTATCCTTCTCGAACACTGTTTTTACACCTGCATCATCCAACTTGCTTACAGAAATCAGATTTCTGGCCAATGCAGGAATATGCAGAACACTCGAAAGTGTTCTAACCCTTCCACCTTGCAACTTCAACTTTACTTTTCGCAACCAATGATTCTAGCCTTCCTATCATATCCTAAGAAGACATCACCAACATCGTATTTCTCATACTCGCAGAACCACTCTCTATGGGGAGTGACGTGAAAGGATGCACCTGAGTCAATCAACCATGCCTCATGATCTACATGTGTACTTGAAGAAGCCAAGTACACATCCCCACCTTCATCTGAGGTGGTTTTCGCCTCTGCAGAAGGAGCATCATCAGATCCCTTTCCTTTATCAGGAACTTTAGATTTACAGTCCCTTTTGTAGTTCCCTTCCATTCCACATTTCTAGCACACCACCTTTACAGGTTTTCCTGGAGATTTAGATCTCCCTCTAGATTTAGATCTCCCACTCGATGATTTGTTTTTGTTTCTGTTCTAGGACCGTCCTCGTACATACAAGGCATCACCATTCTGGCTCTCCATATTTTTCCGTCTCATCTCCTCCGTCAACAAGGATGAGACTATTTCATCAAACTGCAAGGCAGTTGCATTGCTACCTATTCCAATAACCAGACTATCCCACGAATCTGGTAGAGAACATAACAAACTGATGCACTTATCTTCATCTAAAATTTTAATATCAATAGATAATAACTAACTTACCACAATATTAAATGCATTCAAATGCTCTGTCATTGAGTCTCCATCTTTCATCCTCAGGTTATACAGCTTTTTCCGTAGGAACAGTTTATTCACCAAAGACTTAGATTGGTACAAAGTCCCGAACTTGTCCCACAAAGCCTTCGCCATAGCTTCCCCTGATACATTCAGTAATAATGAATCTGAGACACACAATCGTATTGTGCTCTTTGCCTTCCAATCCAACTTCTTCCATTCTTCATCGGACACTCTCGTTGGTTTAGTACCTGGATCTACTGCGATCCATTGATATTTATCCACCAACAAATCCTCCATCTTGAGTTTCCATAACTTAAAACTCTGACCATTAAATTTATTGATCTATATCTTTCCACTGCTCACCATCTTCTTTCACCACCAGAATCGATCCTGTAGATCTCCCACTGAACAGGGTCTACCACAGGCTCGAGCAAAACCCCTCAACAACAAAGGCATCCCCTTGAAGCCAAAAGAGCTCTGATACCAAATGTAGGTTTTAACCCCGTACAGAAATTACCTGCATACGAATTCTAAAACACAGAAAATAAACAATGTGAGAGCATAACACATAAAACACATATACACAGAGATTTTCCCACTAGATCCCAAAACCGGTACTACCAGCTTGATTTTTCATTATATTCCTTTCAATGTTATAATACATATTTATACATGCTGAAGCATCGAATACCATGGACCAAAAACCATCGCGTCCAATACCATGGACCGAAAACCATCATGTCCAAAAAACATGTGTGGAAATCATGCACAAAACCATAGGTGGGTCCGCCCAATCTAACATAGGTTCCAAAACCAAACCCCCTACACCCCTCAAACCCCCTGTGACCCCCCCGCTACGCAATCGGTGCAACGAAGGGGGGGCTCCACCCCCCCTCTAACCCCCCGGTTAACTACGTGGGATAGTTGTGGAAAGAATATAACACAACCCAACAGCCTTTAGTAAGGCCTCCTTCTTCTATGCTTCCTCGACCTGTACTAGGAGTTGCTTTCCCTCCTGTAATTTTGCTAGGCCTACACTGGAGCTATGGAGTTCACCATTTCCCTAACTTCATCTTACTATCACTGCAACTCCCTGACCTCCGTATTCAATGTCTACAGGTTTGGATCCTCCTGCAGATTGGTTACCAACTCCATTTCTTTCTCAAATAATTCTGAATAGTCAGCGATTGTAGCATCCAGGGTGGCCATTCCTTCTTTTATCGAGACTCCGTGCTACTACCAGACCTCAGGAGAAGTCATGGACTGCAACTTTAATTGCAGCTTGATGATCTTCATGTTGAATTCAAACTGAACTCGGCCAACCTTACTTTTGGCTTCGTGCACACCAGCGGCTAGTTTTTTGATCTTTGCTTCTGGTTGTGCATCCTCAGGGATATGAATCTTAGGCACTATCATGCATTCCTCAGTGACGACCGACTCTAATACTGAACTATGTGCCTGCAACGTCTCCTTTTCCTTCAGAGCCTCTATCTTTTCAGCGAACATCTGCTCGTTGTTTAATCTGTACTCGCTGATGAGGTTGAGAGTGCACTTCTCCCAAGCTCTCAATTCCTCTGTCACCGCTGTATGTAGCGCATAGAGGATCTTGTTGGGTAGCACTACTATGTTCAGCTTGATGTTCTTGATTGTGCTCAGGATGATGTGATCATCGGCTGACTCCGTGCAAAGGGACCCATCTGTCACTGCAATAGTCCTAAGGTCTAGGGTCCTTACCAACTCGGTTGCTTGGCTCATCCCAGGTGCTAGGCTCCCTTGTTCTGCACTCACTTATCCAGTGCCCACTTGTATTCTGCTTGCCTGGACATGCATCTCGTGTAGATCTTTTTGGATGCTTCTCAGTGTCTACATATATTTCTGCTCGAACTGCGACAACACTTCAGTCGTGGTATCCCTGATCTTATCCCTGATCTCATCGAGATTGCTCTCCATCAAGACCATGGGATCACCCTGTGACTTGTCCGATTTATGCTTCTTCCTTATACCTCCCTATTGTTTCTTGTCACATCTCTTTAGAATAAATGGGGTGCACTACCCCTCATCTCCTTCGTTGCCTTGCCCTAAAATTTCCTCATCCTATGTTTCCGGCGAAGGTGACTTGTCACTTTTTTGTGACTCGCACTAATCCTGTTATGCTTTCTCCTTGGTAGCGCACTCTTGCTCCACTCGAGCCTTCTCTGCAGATTCCTTCTTTTTCTGTTATGTGAGTGTACGTACAGCTTTCTTAGCTACCTCCTTTCTCTTTTGTGCTACAGAACTTCTCGTGCCCTTGCTTGTTCCAGCATCTAAGTCTGAGGGGGTGCGCCACTCTGCAGGCCATCTCGCTATCACCTCTTGGTTCATAGGTGACAGACAACAAATCTCACTAGCAATTCCGAGAGCGTAAAGTGTTCTTTGTTGGACCAACACGTGTAATTTATAGGGGGTCCTGACCCAGGTATAGAGTTAGTTCTGCCAACCAACAAAAACCTACACTACTGGCCCTTTCGACAACAACCTGTGTAGCGTAGGCTGCAGTCTCACCTGAAGCAATGTGGGGGGATGCTGTAACCAAGTTTCCACATCAAGAGATCAGTGTGATGTCTTTTAGTGCCCGAGATTTTCCTTCACACAGATCCATAAGCCCTTAGTGCTCGTTACTGTAACTCTGCTAAAACATCCTTCAAACCTTCGCAAAGGTCTACAATCAATCTTTGTAGACCCTTAACAACCAACTTATCCACTTACGCACATCAGAGAAAAAGCCTAATTTAGTTCGTGCAGATCTACTTAGGTTATTAATGAACATAATAGAATTCATCAGTATTCATGAAAGCATTTAACATGCATTGCATACATTCATAAAGACTTATTAAAGAGAATCACATATCATTAGATCAATATTCCATAAACACATTATTCATCAATGATGTATATCATAAACAAAAGTAAACAACAATTTGCAAGAATTCTTCGGAAACTGTCTTTATTTATCTTCAATTCAGGACTACAGACTCAAAACTACCCTGTGTACTCAGCTGCAAGGGTCCGCACACTCAGCTACGGACTCTACCTAGGCCTCTGCACACTCAGTTGCAGAGCCTTTCTTCTCCTATTTGACCCACTTCTCTTCGCTATCACTTCTTTTCTATTGACCCATTACATCCATATCATGCCTTAAACTCTCTAAGACACACCTATTTATAGTCGTTTTCATACAATCCCATGTTATGCAGACCATGGGTGGGTCTCAAAACCAACTCAAACTTTACATAAAAAGGGGCTAAAATGCCTTTGAATCCTAATCATCTGCGTTCTCCTCATCCACATATCACAGAGACTTTACATTACTTCCAAAAATATATCAAAACTTGGGTTATTTTAACCCCAAATAACCCAGGGGACCCCATCCCAACACAATGTGATCACACACTTAGCACGACACGATGAAAAGGAACCTCAAATCAACAAGACAACATGTGCTCAGTGAGACTGACCCAAAGGTTGAGAGGACAAGTGCAATAGTTAAAATATGTCTTCGAACGACCGTGGTGACGCTTGTGCAACAATGTTTACAACCTAGAGTGTGAGTGCGATCGATGTAGACAAAGAGAGAACAACTCATACACACAAAGACATACCTTCAAAATTCTAGAACAAACTTGCAAGCATGACATAGTGATCAACACGCCAAAAGACAATCATTGATTGATCAAGTGAAGAGGGTGTGAAAGCTAAGTAAGACCTCATGGGATGAGCCTGATTCTTTGAGACCATCAAGGTAAAAACCAAGGAAGGCTTCGAAATTTGGATGTAGGCCAAAATTTTGGAGGGTGTTGCAGCTGCTACAACAAGTGGAAAATCTAATTAAAAAGCATTGTTACCAATCTGTTGACGGTGCTGGACCTGCGAACGTGTCAAGGGGATCTCCCTGTTAAGAAGTCCCAATTAGACCTCAGACTGTTTGGTGTAGGAGTCCCAACAGTGGGTCATAAGGTAATGCCTGATTGCGATGTCGCACAAAGGAAAGTAGAATAACTCTGTCAGCAGCAAGGGTGTGACTGATGCAGTGAGTCAAGGAAGGTGTATGAGAGGTTCCAACACTTTGAAAGGGGGAGGAGGTGAAGGTGAGTTCCAGGTTAAAAGGGATCAGTCCTAACTCAACTAGCAACACACAACACAAAATACATGCACAGCTTCTGGTGGAGCAGTCCACTCGGATGCGGCAGTCACATCATACAAGGTAAGATAACATGTACAACTCTCACGGATCAGTTCGAGAT
This sequence comes from Pinus tabuliformis, assembly GCA_031772625.1. NCBI lineage: Eukaryota > Viridiplantae > Streptophyta > Pinopsida > Pinales > Pinaceae > Pinus > Pinus tabuliformis. Next base: position 385,642,416 of record CM062813.1, read on the forward strand.
GAGTGTGACAGTTGTTATAGCAAGTTTCAAGTGAAAGGTTTGTCTGATGTCCAGCAGAGAATCTGACATGGATGATGACAAAATTAACAACATATGCAACACATTAACAACAAGATTCATATAATTGCATGTGAATCAGTTCATACACACGTACGTAAGTTAAACAACACATAGCATTAAATCAACCAAAGCAGTCCAACTACAATAACAATATATGCATGAAAATGTGTTGGCTCTTATTATATAAAGAAGTGTAAGTCACAATCATACAATACATCCATGTAAACCTGCTAACCCCAACAGTGGAACATTACAGCCACATTCGCCTGCTTGTCCAAAGATATGTACTAGCTTCATGCAGTGGAGAAGCCAAGGTGCGTTACAATACTGTCCAAGCCTTCTTCAAAATAGTCTTAGTAGAATCTTGGCTGACCAAAAGCCTATACAATGAGTTATGAGGGACTATTTATAGCAAAGCGTGGTGTGACCCTTGACATTCCCCTTTGTGACTATTCAACTACCCTCATGACTCTTCACCTACTCTATCACTATTACACCCACTCTTGACACTTGACTTACACTTGACATGAATCAACATTACAATGCATGTGTACCCATGTGAACAATGGTTTGGACAAGCAAAACTAGACATCATTCAGACTTAGACAAACATAGAAGTCCAATTGCTCAGCATCCTCATGTTGATCAAGAGTGACATATTGATGCCAAGATTGGTAGTCCTTGAGAGTGTTCGTGTGTTCTGCTGTGACATCTGTCTGAAACGTGAACCTTGCTTCCATAGCATCTGGGTACATTGCTCGGGCTCCTCTGTCCAACTCATCTATGAGCATGCGCATCATTGTATTTAGTGCTGCAGGACCAACAATGTACTTATGCATGATGTCTGCACTTATAGGTAAGTCTGGGCTAGTGGCAGTGCACATCATCTCATCGAAGTACAAATCAAGCTCTTGTTGGACATGCTTCTTGGTCTTTTACTAGGTGAGGGTCCCAAGTGATGGGATCGCATGAGTGTGCACTATAATCTCCATGATTTTGACTACTTGTGCATGGGAAGCCTGTATGCTAATGATGAGTTGCAGTAGGTCTTCATAGTTTTGGATTTGACTCCGGATACGTGCTTCCAGCTCGACCGCATTGGCCTTCATCATCTTTGGCAAGTGAAGCGGGGCTCCCTTGTACTTTATCGCCCATGCTCACATGTTATCAACAACAGTAGGTATGTTCTTCAAGATGCGTACTCTTTTTTCACATTGATGCCTCCATCTGTGGAGATGAACGACTGCTTGATGCATGGTACCAAAATTGGAGTACAATGCTCGCATAACTGTGTCCAAGGACAATACTTCATCTAGTATTGCCTTCTTCAGTTCAGCTCGAGTGAACATTGTCACCAAGTCTCCTCCCTTCTTGGCCACTTGTAGTTCCTTCGCCATTCGCTCATTCTTAGCTATGAGAAAATGAACACTTGAGCTAGTGGCTTCGGCATACACTCTAGTTGCATTGGCCAACGCAGCTAGATGCTTGTGCACATCAGTCACGATCACTTGCTCTTCAAATTTCGCAGGGGATGTTTGGTCCTCCAGAGTCGGTACTCTCTGAGACTGCACAACTCTATGATGAGATTCGTCAAAGGAGATGTTGTGCATCTCTGCTTCCGGTTGACCACCAAGGATCTCAGTACCTCCTTGGTCATTTGAGACTTTCTCATCATCTGGATGCATTGAAGCAGGTGAGTCGACCTCTCTTTGGTGAGGCATGAGGTCAGTGTCCTGTTCCAACTCCTGCTGCTCCATGTCTACATCCAACTGTTCAAGAGCCTATTCTATCTCATGAGAAAAGTCTTGCCCCTGCGAGGGTTCACCCTGTTCACCTGATGCCAGTTGTTCAGAAGAATCAACTACTTGTACGGGTGTTGCTTCATTTGTCTACATGTGATGCGCCCCCTACTGAATCTGTTCCTGTTGCGCTTCCTTCTCCTATTGGCGCAACTCTTATTCTTTCTGGATTTGCTCCCTTAGCTCATGCAACTCCTTCTCTACTTGTCATGTTGCTGCCTCTTTTGTTGAATAGCGATAGTTTCTTGTTCTACAAGTGGATCTGCTCGAAACTTGCAGCTTTTCTCCTCCTCCATGCGGTCGACAATCTTCCTCTTCCCTTTGTATCACACAGGTATGATGGGCTCTGCTGCCTCTACTATGCTGCTACTGCTGGTGTTCTCTATGATGCTACTTTATGCTGCTATGCTAACCACTCTACAGTGAAACCGACCTGTTCATTGGATCTGGAGGAATTGTAGAAATACATCCATGAGTCCTCCTCGGCCCAATGACATGCCCCATGGATCCAATTGAACTGAACTCTCATGCAGTGATCCTTCACAATGCAATGTGGGTCATACGGGTTGAAGCTTCGAAGGTCAAACAGGTACTTCTTCATCTGTTCATCTTCAACATCCGCTTGCTTGATGCTCCGGATCTCATATAACCCGATCCACAATGGAAGAGTGGGCCAAGGTGCCTTCTTCTTCTGCTGCAGCCTAGCTGTTAATCCTGCTGAGATATGATACGCTACTTCCTGCATGACAAGCATGTCCAAAGCAAACCTTGGCAGAACATACAAAGGCTTCTCCACACTGAACACTCGGATGAACATGTCGTCCGGTGAGGCATACAAATTTGCAATGCCTTATCATTCCTTCATCACTTCTTCTGACATTCAGGGTGTATCCTGTTTGAATATCAACCTATACACTGGGGTGACAAGATGGTCGAATAGCCGTATGATCACTCCTCTGAAACTGCACTCAGACAACGCCCACTCTAAGATTGGGAACTCATGTCGGGCATAGACTGCATCTAGAATGTAGGTGGACATTTAAATCTCTACATGCATGCCTTCGGGTGACTGTCGAGCCTTCATCACTTGCTCCTTCAGCTAATGAGCCAGTATGCCTGACCAGTTGCATGGTCTTCCTTCTCTATCCACTTGATCCAGCATGACCACCCAACTCTAAGGGAAGGTCTTAGTGCTCACTTGGCCACTTAGTCAACATGCGAATATGACCAAGTATTGGTATGCCTTCCTCAATATCTTCATCTTATAGATATGATTGGGGGTCATTCTAAAACGAGCTGACTCCTTTACCCAATCCTTCAAAATGTCTCTGGAGTGGCCTCTGCTGTTGGGAAAACTAAATGGGGGAGTCATGACAGTCATGGGCTCGGTCATCTAATGCATCTCATCATAATCTTGTTCCCAGAAGGTTGCAAGCTCCGTCCCATTGACACTGCTTAAGGTCATCGTCTCAGGGTTAGTGTGAGAAGCGCTCTAGTGAATCATGTCTATTCATGGGAATGCGGGGTATATACATGCAATCCGGTACAAGCCGGACTTATGAATGTCCACATACACCTGTAGGTCATTAAGGTCTTCCCCACAAGTACCTGCAAATGTTTCATTCACCTCTTGCCACTTCAGTTTGATGTCCTTGTCTAGATACAACTTTGTATCTTCATAGATTGACAAACCATAGAACACCTGCTCAGATTTTACTCCAGCTACCATACCATTAGTGTCCTAAGATACTGTTCTCTTGGAAGCCATTGAGATATATGAACACCTAAAATATCTGGAAACAAGCAACATGCATGGAAAGAAATATGTGAGTGAAAACAAAGCAAATCCATGGAAGGACACAACACATACCTGGGAAATTGATGAGCAAGATTGCACAAATTTCACTCGGAGGCTGAGTGACTGGTTGCCAGAACTGCGCAAAAGTAATTTTGGGCTATTTGGGAGGTTGGACTAGCTACTGGATCTCCGAAATGTGCAATCTAGTTGGGCAGATCGCTGCTGGGATTGCGCAATGTGCAATTCTAGCTGGGAAAGACTGTTGGCCTAGGGACAGACTTGCGCAATTCCTGGGCCAAGCAGCCACTATCCTCCAGGAATGCGCAAAACATTCTAGGAGGCTAGTGTTGGGCTAGAATGCACAAATCTGGAGAGGAAGGTGAGCCTTCCTTCCCCAGATTGCATAATGCAGCCTTGGTGAAGGCAGAGACCGGGCCAAGGTTGGCCCAACTCGCCGACAAGCAACTGAAAGCAAGTAAGTCGATGAAATGCATGGCGACACTAAGTGATAGCAGAAGTAATAAACAGTGCATGCAAAACATGAATGGAAGATTCAACAAACAGATCAACATGCATGTGGGTGAGGTCATTCGCTGGTTGGGCGAACGTCCGTGCAAAACAGTTTCATGCATGTGACAACAATGAGATAGAAACGAAAATTGAAACAGAGCTAAGACAAGCTAGAATATATGTAAATGACAGTAGGCATTCAAAGAAATCAAGCAAACAACACTCACACAAGCGAATACACAAAAGTGACAGAAATGTTGAAAAAGACAAGTTGAGGCCACTTACCCATGAATAGCTAAGCCGGATGTGTCGAAGAGTCCTGGATGTGATGTGGTATGTCAAATTTCCAAGATCAATGTGAATGAATGAGCTCTAATGTGTCGAATAAATAAGTTTGGTCTCATGACGTGCATGCCACAAATCTAGGAAAAAGCGACACTTGGAGGGAAACTTCTAAAACAACTTTGCATGTAACCCCCAGCTGCTAAAAATAGATCCTTGAATCATGGGATGCCTTTTGCATGTTGTCTCTTGCTATTCTGGGAAGATCAAGTCATGCATGCATGCAAGTCAAGTTTCCTCGGTCCCGGTGGAACTGGTCAACCAGAATGTTCATGCATGCGAGTGCTCAACTGCTCGGGAAAAATGCACATTCCTGGCTTGGAGCTGGGCTGACTACCCATGGGGATTGCGCAAATTTTGGGTAGAGCAGCTGACTGCTACCCAAATTTGTGTAAATCCTGGGCCGAACAGTGTGCTACTGGTAATAATTGCACAAATCTTGCTGGGAGGGTTGGTTGGCAGGATTACGCAATCCTAGAGCCCAATGGGCTGTCAGAGAGGATTGCACAATTCTTGGAGGGAAGGCTGGTTTCCCTCCAGGAATTCACAATTTTCAAGGGGAATCTGCTCAGCCTACATCTGGACCAAGTCTGGGTAAGCAGCCTATGAGGGGAATGGATCGACTATGATCGCCAAACTTCCTTTGTGCAAGGAAGACACTGAAGCTTGAGAACTTGACGAAGCAAGACAAAGTGTTGTGTAAGGTTGGTAGGGAGGCTCCAAAATACGCTAAGGAAAAATTTTGGAGGGTGGTTGTAGCTGCGACAACACTTGGCAACACACTAGTAGAACTCTAGCTCTCTACATAGACCTTGTTCGTGAAAAGCAAGTTTAACACCTCTGGAAGTATTGCTCAGTTCTTAGCTCATCTTGGTTTCACACTCACTTGATTGTAAGATGTAGCATCTCCCAAGCCCTTGGTCGATTGACACACATTCCAAGCCAAGGAAACACAGTTGTTTCGATTGGGGTTAAGGGGTATATAGGTGCACAAGCAGTATAATCGTCAGAGCCTTAGTTTCATCTCTGGTGTTGCTCCACTGCCAGCAGGACTGGATAGTAACCCGTGGAGTCACATAGGAACACAATCATGGCTCCATTGCCAATGAGCCTAGTCAGTACCCCAATGGAGTTACTTGCATCACCTCCTTGTGCAAGAAGCCTTTCTCTTCTTTCGCCTTATTTATTTTGAATTTTGAATTTTTTGACTTTTCATTTTTCATTTTCACTGTGCATAACACTTATTCATTTCAGAGGCAGAAGAGGGATCCCGACTTATTGATATCAAAGGAGGTTGTTCTAGCAGAGAAGTAGTTTATTATATCTCTAACGTGCCTACTGAGGTATTCCCCCTCACCTTACTCTACTTGACTGAGCTGACAAGGGTTAATTTAAAAACAATTGACTAGAGAAGGTGACACTATTTAGTGCGCAAGCGTTGTGTTTACACCAAGGTTCACTTTGAAGAGTACATATTTTCCTTCGATGTATCATGGACTAAGAGTAACAAGCTCATCATACAGAGGCAAGATGACAGATAACCAAGTAGTGATAGTTGTACAAGTCCTCTTGTACTTTACCCAGCTCGCTTCAAGAGTCATACATGGTTTCATGCAAGGCTAACCTACGAATGAAACAAACAAACCAACAAACATCAAAGAAAAGAAAAAGCAGAAGTGAAAGTGAAAGAAAAGTAGGTAAGTAAACAAGAAAGAAAACAAATACGCAAACAAAGCATATAAGAAAACAAGCATGCAAGCAAACAACTAAAATAAAACACTACTCCTACTCCTATACTAATTGTACATGGGCCTTATCACATGAAGTGATACTTCCAATGCAGCCACTGGTGCATTGGTAGACCCATGTTGGTGAAGGCTTGGTTTGCGAGCAACACAGTGGTGTGAACCAGCAAGCAAGAAAGATATAAAAATGAAGACAACCACACTTTGTGTTTCAAAGTGCCCATGTGACATAATTGAGTGAAAGTGCATGATGGGCAGTCTGTGGAATTCTCATGGTGTTGTGTGACACTACATGCAAATTTGAAGCATAAGCACACTATTGACTGTGACATGCAAGAAAAAGAAAGAAACAAAGACAACTTGCATCATGAACTAATGCTTGCAATGTAAGACTCCTCCAAAGCATGAGAAATGGGATCGTGCAGTTCGAGTGGAGGAAGTGTGATATGTGTGTGAGATTGATCTTCAATGCATACATATGAGTGATGAGGAGCCTTAGGCGATTGAATGATTTCATGATAGGAAGTGAGACTAACCTCAAGAGATCGAGGACCTGATATAACCATCAGCTCGGGCTGAATTACCTTGACAGTCTTTGGTGTCTCAACTTCATCATCAGGTAGATCATCATACACTGGTGGCTTCGAATATCAACTATGATAGATTCATGATCGTGATCAAAATTGGAAAAAAATGGATCACGACCGCCACGATCAGAAAAATCAATGAATTCATCGACATCCTCATGATCAGATGAATCAAATAGAGGGGTAGATGAAAAGTGAGTGAAATCATCCTCTGTGCTTCTGGAAAAGGCAGATGAAGGATCAAGTGGATCTTCAATGAATAACTTATCTTCTCTATTGTTGAACGATGGACTAACATCTAGTGAGTCTTGCGAGTGATCAACAATGGCTGCATCCCTAGATGAAGACACACATGCAAAACTATGGATGGAAGGTTCACCAAAGAGGCTAGGAAAGAACGGAGGGGGCTCGAACGAAAGGGAGTCATCCTTTGTTGAGTGTTGATGTTCAATCTCCCACTCATACTTTTCATGAATGACAACGCATGTTGGTTGTGCAACACCAACTCCGTCAGTGGGTTGTTCCTCGTTTACAACAAGTGAAGAGTCTGGAATGGACGAACATAAGACAACATCATCTGGAGGAACACCTGAGTGCGAAGACGGAGGTCGAAGAAAAGAATGCATATGGGAACTCGAAGGACTCACAACCAAATCTGCGCGAAAATTGAGTGGAGTGATGTTGGGAGAGTGTGAAGGATGAACAGGTGTACAAACATGATCCTCAACATCACTGGGTGATGGTGGAACTATTGAATGAGAGGGAGGCGGACAGTCTGTTGAGACAATGCCTACTCCCACATGAGATTGCGTAGTTCCATCAATGAAGAAGGTTGAGCAAGGCTTGATATCAAGATTTCTCTTGGGACGAGTAGATTTCTTATGACAATACTAAAATCGGTCCCAGAGATAAGGAAACTTCATCTGGCTCCTCGAAGCTTGAAACTGTAAGTCACAGAAGCGCTGCCAAAAATCAATAACGGATTCATGCGGAGCCCTCTGTTGCTGTAACAGTTTCCGATCAAGATGGTTTGGATCAAAATGATAGAACATGTCTTCAATAAGATCATAGAAGTGCTCAAATGAGTGCACGGTGTCAGCTGGTAGGCTGAGCACCCAACGAAATGGAGATTCGCGAAGTGTGAATGCAAGCAACAAACTGGCCTATTCGTCAATAAACTCATCTTCCCCATGAATCATGGAAAGAAAGTTATGTAAGTACTCAGGCCAGGCCACTTCGCCTTCACCATCATACGTGTGAGTGGACAAGAGATCAAAAAGCTTCCCCGAGATGGAGACATCTTCACGATTCGAAAAACACCTCAGGGGAAGAAGAATGCAAGACTCCATGAAAGATATGCAAAGGTTCAAAACTAGATGAGAGGACACTGCTTGTCATTAGGCCCTCCTTCTAGCACCAGAAATGTTGACGGTGCTAGACTCGCCAACATGTCAAGGGGATCTCCCTAGTAAGAAGTCCCAATTAGACCTCAGACCATTTGGTGTAGGAGTCCCAGCAATGGGTTGTAAGGTAATGCCTTGACCACGATGTCGCACAGAGGAAAGTAGAATAACTCTATCAACAACAAGGGTTTGACTGATGCAGTGAGTCAAGGAAGGTGTATGAGAGTTTCTAACACTTTGAAAGGGGGAGGAGGTGAAGGTGAGTTCCAGGTTGAAAGGGATTAGTCCCAACTTTGCTAGGAACACACAACACAAAGGACATGCACAACTTCTGGTGGAGAAGTCCACTCGAATGTAGCAGTCACATCATACAAGGTAAGATAACACGTACAACAAGCACGGATCAGTCCGAGACAAGTGTGATGGTTGTTATAGCAAGGTTCAAGTGAAAGGTCTGTTTGATGTCCAGTAGAGTAGTCAACACGAACGATGACAACATTAACAATATATGTAACACATTAACAACAAGATTCATATAATTGCAAGTGAATCAGTTCATACACAAGCACGTAAGTTAAACAACACATATGATTAAAGCAACCGGAGTAGTCCAACTACAATAACAACATATGCATGAAAATGTGCTAGCTCTTATTATATAAAGAAGTGTAAGTCACAATCGTACAATACATCCATGTAAACTTGCTAGCCCCAACAGTGGAACGTTACAGCCACATCTGCCTTCTCCTCCAAAGAGATGTACTAGCTCCGTGCAGCGGAGAAGCCAAGGTGCATTACAATACTGTCCAAGCCTTCTTCAAAATAGTCTTAGTAGAAGCTTGGCTAACCAAAAGAATATACAATGAGTTATGAGGGACTATTAATAGCAAAGGGTGGGGTGACCCTTGACATTCCCCATTGTGACCATTCAACTACCCTCATGACTCTTCACCTACTCTATGACTATTACACCCACTCTTGACACTTGACTTACACTTGACATGACTCAACATTACAATGCACATGTACCCATGTGAACAATGGCTTGGACAAGCCAAACTAGACATCATTCGGACTTAGACAACCATAGAAGTCCAACTGCTCGACATCCTCATGCTGATCAACAGTGACATATTGATGCCAAGATTGGTAGTCCTTGAGAGTGTCCGTGTGTTCTACTGTGACATCCATCTAAAACATGAACCTTGCCTCCATAGCATCTGGGTACATTGCTCGCTCCTCTGTCCAACTCGTCTATGAGCATGCACATCATTGTCTTTAGTGTGGCCAGACCAGCAACGTACTTATGCATGATGTCTGCACTGATAGGCAAGTTTGGGCTGGTGGCGGTGCACATCAGCTCGTCGAAGTACAAGTCAAGCTCCTGTTGGACCTGCTTCTTGGTCTTCACCTGGGTGAGGGTCCCAAGTGATGGGATCGCATGAGTGTGCACTATAACCTCCATGCTTTTGAATACTCGTGCATGGGAAGCCTGTATGCTAGTGATGAGTTGCGGTAGGTCTTCATAGCTCCGTATTTGACTCCGGATACATGCTTGCAACTCGACCGCATTGATCTTCATCATCTTTGGCAAGTGAAGTGGGGCTCCCTTGTACTTCATCGTCCATGCTCGCATGTTATCAACAACAGTATGTATGTTCTTCAAGATGCGTACTCTTCTTGCACATCGTTGCTGCCATCCGTGGAGATGAACGACTGCTTGATGCACGGTACCAAACTTGGAGTACAATGCTCGCATAACTGTGTCCAAGGACAATACTTCATCTAGTATTGCCTTCTTCAGTTCAGCTTAGGCAGACATTCTCACCAAGTCTCCTCCCGGCTTGGCCACCTGTAGTTCCTTTGTCATTCGCTCATTCTCAACTATGAGAAAATGAACACTTGAGCTAGTGGCTTCAGCCTACACTCTATTTGCATCGGCTGACGCAACTAGATTTTTGTGCATATCAGTCATGATCACTTGCTCTTCAAATTGCGCAGGGGATGTTTGGTCCTCCGAAGTCGATACTCTCTGAGATGCACAACTCTGTGATGAGGTTCTTCAAAGGATATGTTGTACATCTTTGCTTTCGGTTGACCACTAAGGATCTGAGTACCTCCTTGGTCATTCGATACTTGCTCATCGTCTGTATGCATTGAAGCAAGTGAGTCAACCACTCTTTGGTGAGGCATGAGGTCAGTGTCATGTTCCAACTCTTTCTGCTCCATGTCTGCATCCAACTGTTCAAGAGCTTGTTCTACATCATGATAAAAGTCTTTCCCCTATGAGGGTTCACCCTGTTCACCTGATGCCAGTTGTTTAGAAGAATCAATTACTTGTACAGGCATTGCTTCATCTGTCTGCACATGATATGCCCCTTACTGAATCTGTTGCTACTGCACTTCCTTCTCCTTTTGGCATGACTCTTGTTCTTTCTAAAGTTATTCCCTCATCTCATGCAACTCCTTCTCTACTTCTTCCATTATCTTCTTATCCCTCTACCTTCAAGCGATTCGCTTGTCGCGCTGCTGCCTCTTCTGTTGAATAGCCATGGCTGCTTGTTCTACAAGTGGATCTGCTCGAAACTTGTAGCTTTTCTCCTCCTCCATGTAGTTGACAATCTTCCTCTTCCCTTTGTCATGCACACGTATGCAGTTCTCTGTTGCCTCTACTATTTCTACTACTACTGGTGTTCTCTGTGATGTTGCTTCATGCTGTTGTGCTAACCACTCTACGACAAAACCAACCTATTCATTAGGTCTGGAGGAATTAAAGCAATACCTCCATGAGTCCTCCTTGGCCCAATGACATGCCCCATGGATCCAATTGAACTGAACTCTCATGCAGTGGTCCTTCACAATGCAATGTGGGTCATACGGGTTGAAGCTTCAGAGGTCGAATGGGTACTTCTTCATCTGTTCAACTTCAACATCTGCTTGCTTGATGCTCTGGATCTCATATAACCTAATCCACAACGGAAGAGTGGCCCAAGGGGCATTCTTCTTCTACTGAAGCCTAGCTATTAATCCTGCTGAGATATGATATGCTACTTCCTGCATGACAAGCACATCCAAAGCAAACTTTGGAAGAACATGTGGAGGCTTCTTTGCACTGAACACTCAGATGAACATGTCGTCTAGTGAGGCATACCAATCTGCAATGCCTAACAATGCCTTCATTGCTTCTTCTGACATGCAGGGTGGATCTTGTTCGAATATCAACCTATACACTAGGGTGACAAGATGGTTAGACAACCGTATGATCACTCCTCTAAAACTGCACTCGGACAATAACTTGAAATACATTCTCACAATAGTCTCCGTCGATGACCATGCCCACTCTAAGCTCGGGAACTCATGTCAGGCACAGACTGCATCTAGAATGTAGATGGACATGTAAATCTTTGAATGCATGCCTTCGGGTGACTGTCGAGCCTTTGTGACTTGCTCCTTTATCTGATGAGCTAGTATGCCGGACCAGTTGCATGGTCTTCCTTCTCTATCCAGTTGGTCCAGCGTGACCACCCAACTATGAGGGAAGGTCTCAGTGCTCGCTTGGCCACTCAGTCGACATGTGAATATGACCAAGTATTGGTATGCCTTCCTCAATATCTTCATCTTATAGATCTGATTGGGGGTCATCCTGAAATGAGCTGGCTCCTTTACCCAATTCTTCAGAATGTCTCTAGAGTGGCCTCTGCGTTTGGGCAAGCTAAACGAGGGAGTCATAAGAGTCATGGGCTCGGTCATCTAATACATCTCATCATAATCTCATGCCCAGAAGGTTGCAAGCTTTTTCCCACTAACACTGCTCAAGGTCATCGTCTCAGGGTCAGTGTGAGAGACTATCCAGTGAATTATGTCCACGCATAGGAACGCAAGGTATCTACATGAAATCCAGTAAAATCCAGACTTATGAATGTTCACGTACACCTGATGATCTTCAAGGTCTTCCCCAAAAGTACCTGCAAATGTTTCATTCACCTCTTGCCACTTCAGTTTGATGTCCTTGTCTAGATACAACTTCGTATCTTCATAGATCGACAAACCAGAGGACACCTGCTCAGCTACTGCTCCAACTGCCATACCATTAGTGTCCTGAGATCATGTTCTCTTGGAAGCCATTGAGATAGATGAACACCTGAAAGATCTAGAAACAAGAAGCATGCATGGCAAGAAATATGTCAGTGAAAACAAAGCAAATTCGGGGAAGGACACAGCACATTCCTAGGAAACGGATGAGCAAGATTGAGTAAATTTCACTGGTAGGCTGAGTGACTAGCTGCCAAAACTTCGCAAAAGGAAGTCAAGGCTATTTGGGAGGCTGGACTAGCTGCTCGATCTGTGAAATGCACAATCTAGTTAGATAACTAGCTACTAGGATTGCACAATGTGCAATTCTAGCTGGGAAAGACTGCTGGCCCAGGGACAAATTTGCGCAATTCCTGGGCCAAGCAACCACGGTCTTCCAGGAATGTGTAAAGCAATCTAGGAGGCCAGTGCTGGGCCATAATACACAAATCGAGAAATTCCCTGAGTAAGAACCCTGTTGAGAGACACTCCATCCTCTGATTAGGCTAGGAGCTGGAGAGGAAGGTAAGCCTTCCTTCCCTAGATTGCGCAATGCAGCCTTTGTGAAGGCAGAGACTGGGCCAAGGTTAGCCCGACTCGCCGATGGGAAACCAAAAGTAAGTAAGTCGATGAAATGCATGGAAACACTAAGTGATAGTAGAAGCGATAAAGAGTGCATGCAAAACATGAATGGAAGATTCAACAAACAGATCAACATGCATGTGGGTGAGGTCGTTCGTTGGTTGGGCGAACGTCTGTGCAAAACAGTTTCATGCATGCAACAATAGTGAGATAGAAATGAAAATTGAAACATGGCTAGGAAAATCTAGAATATATGTAAACTACAACAAGCGTTCAAAGAAATCAAGCAAACAACACTCACACAAGTGAATACACAAAAAGTGACAGAAATGCTGAAAAAGACAAGTTGAGGCCACTTCTATGAATAGTTGAGTTGGATGTGTTGAAGAGTCTTGGATGTGCTGTGGGATGTCAAAGCTCCAAGATTGATGTGAATGAATGAGCTCTGATGTGTCAAATAAATAAGTTTGGTCTCATGATGCACATGCCACAAATCTAGGAAAAAACGACACTTGGAGGGAAACTTCTAAAACAACTTTGCATGCAATCCCCAGCTGCTAAAAATAGCTTCCTGAATCATGGGATACCTTTTGCATGTTGTCTCTTGCTATTCTGGGAAGATCAATTCATGCATGTATGCAAGTCAAGTTTCGTCGATCCCGGGTGGAACTGGTCAACCAAACTGTTCATGCATGTGAGTGCTCAACTGCTTGAGAAAAATGCACATTCTTGGCTTGGAGCTGGGTTGACTGCCTAAGGGGATTGCGTAATTTCTAGGCAGAACAGTTGACTGCTGCACAGATTTATGAAAATCCTGGGCTGAACAACCTGCTGCTGGGAAAAATTGCGCAAATCCTGTTAGGAGGGTTGGCTGGCAAGATTGTGCAATCCTGGAGCCCATCAGGCTATCTGGGAGGATCATGGGTATATAAGGATGGGAAAATATCTCCATTGGTATGAGGCCTTTTGGGGTAAAAGCCCAAAAACAAATCCATGAGGGCTTAGGCCCAAAGTGGACAATATCATACCATTATGGAGATATGTGGTGTCCAGAGTCCTAACAAGTGGTATCAGAGCCATGCCCCGAAGTTAGCCAAGTGGATGAATCCTCGGAATGCCGAACGAAGGTGGTGGGCCTCGGTAATATCACGATGGGATCCGTGGATGAGCTCGGTTAGACAGGCAGTGTGCTCCGGATTCTTCATGGACGTGTCCTGGTCCCAACACGGTGAAGAGGAGTTGACCTGGGATAGAGCAAGCTCTCGAGGCAGGTGGTGCTTCCATGTAAGGCGTGTGCTTCCAACGCATTGGAGCGGAGAATCCTGGTTGGTAGAGAGTGGACGGATGGATAATCGTTTGAGGGGAGGCTCGATGGTCCTTTGTTCGAGGGGAGGATTGTTGGGTATACGACCAAAGTCCCACATTGACTAGAAGTGGGGAGGATCATGGGTATATAAGGATGGACAAATATCTCCATTGGTATGAGGCCTTTTGGGGTAAAAGCCCAAAAACAAATCCATGAGGGCTTAGGCCCAAAGTGGACAATATCATACCATTGTGGAGATATGTGGTGTCCAGAGTCCTAACAGAATGCACAATTTTCAAGGGGAAGCTATTCAGCCTGCAGTTGGACCAAGTCTGGGTAAGCAGCTTGTGAGGGGAATGGATCGACTGTGATTGATAAGCTTACTTTGTGCGAGGAAGACATTGAAGCTTGTGTACTTGACGAAGCAAGACAAAGTGTTGTGTAAGGTTGGTAGGGAGGCTCCAAAACAGGGTAAGGCAAAATTTTGGAGGGTTTTTGTAGCCGCTACAACATAATCTTCTCCAAGATTTTGAAAGCACCATATATGATTTGCTTGATCTTTTTACCTTCACCTTGTAGTCTTTCCTTACTGATGTACAACCAAACTTGATCTCCCACTTGCAAATAATAATCAACCCGATGCTTGTCATGTCTTTCTTTGTACTTTGCTTTGCTTTTCTCTAATTTTTCTTGTACCCTTTGATGCACTAGCTGAATTTGTTCAATGAAATTCTTTCCTTTATCCACATCATTATGTCCATCTATTTCTATATCTATACCAAAGATGAAATCCAAAGGAGACTTTGGGAAATATCCCAAACAAGATTTAAATGGTGATACTTGCATAGATGAGTGCTTGGCATGATTGTAGGCATGTTGGGCGTAATGCAAATGATCATCCCAAAGTCTAGGGTGCTTACCACAATATCCTCGAAGGAGATGCATTATTGTTATGTTCACTACTTATGTTTGGTCGTCGTTTTGTGGATGAAATGTAGTGCTCTTCTTCAACTTTGTGTCCATGATTTCCCATAAACATGACTAAAACTTCTCGACAAGTCGAGAATCTCGATAAAAGATAATAGAAATGGGTAATCCAAAGTGAACCCATACATTTTGGAAGAACATATTTGTAGTTTTTTTAGTTGTAACCTGTTTCTTACATGGCATCAACATGCACATTTTGTTGAAACAATCCACAACGACATATATATACTCATGACATTTCCTAGACATTGGTGTTCCCCCTACAAAATCCATAGAAACACTTTCCTAGGGATGAAAAGGAATAGGAAGTGGAGTGTACAAACCCAATTTCCTATAGCTAAACTTATTAGTAGCACACATGGAACATCCCTTTACATATCTTGAAATAGTTTCATTCATGTGAGGCCAATAACAATGCCTTTGAATTTGAGCAACTATTTTGCCTACACCAAAGTGACTAACAATAAGATAAGTGTGGGCTTCCCTTATGAAATTGACTCTTTCACCTCGTGGAACACATAACTTGTCAAGATGATAAAATAATTTGTTATGAACATGATAATCCAACTCTTCAACAAGATTTCCTTGACTCAAAGTTGCATAAACATCTTTAAAATCGTCATCTTAAGCATATTGTTCAATATAAATTTCATGCATGCTTGAGTTATGCTTAAGAGTAACATATGCATTAACAATAGTTCATGATAACATATCAGTTTGTTGTATATACCTTTCTTGTACTTGAATATTACAAAATGAAATTGTTGTAGAAATCCCATCCACCTGAAATGTCTAACTTGTTGTAGCTTGGCTTGCGATTGTAAATATTGAAAAGGTTTATGGTCAGTATGAATAATCATTTATTTACCCATCAAATAATGCTTCCATTTATTCATGCTTTGTACTAAAGAATACAAATATTTATCATAAGTTGGGTAGTTAATTACTGAATTGGTAAAGGTTTCGGAATGATAACAAATTGGCTTACCATGTTGCATCAAAACTTCTCCCATAGCATAATTTCTTGCATCGGTTTGAATCTCGAATGGATGTTTAAGATCTAGAAGTGGTATAACTAGTGTTGTACTAATTTTCTCTTTCAAAGTGTCAAATTCTTTCTCCTACTTGCATACATAGGTTCACACTTGTTAAAGCATGTAATCGTATTGCAATGAATGAGAAGTTAGCTATAAATTTTCTCCAATATTGGACTACTCCCAAAAATACCCTAACTTCTGTTACATTGTTGGGTTTAGGCCAATTCACAATAACTTCAAATTTTGAGGGATCAATCTTCAATTCACCCCCTCCTACAATATGACCCAAATAAACCAAAGAGGTTTTCCCGAATTCACACTTAGACATATTCAAATAAAACTTCTCTTTTTTCAAGACATCTAAAACTTGTTCCACATGCTTGACATGCTCTTCACGAGTCCTACTGAAAATAAGAATATCATCTAAGTATACTATGGAAAAATGATCAAGGAATGGTATCAAAACATCATTCATAACTCTCATGAATGTTGTAGGTGCATTGAAAATCCCAAACGACAT
The DNA here is from genome assembly GCA_031772625.1 of Pinus tabuliformis. Taxonomy (NCBI): domain Eukaryota; kingdom Viridiplantae; phylum Streptophyta; class Pinopsida; order Pinales; family Pinaceae; genus Pinus; species Pinus tabuliformis. The sequence continues at coordinate 385,659,163 of CM062813.1, forward strand.
AATTAACCATTCAAACAAACCTTGTCTTGTCTTGAAACAAGTTTTTGAAATATCACCTTCAGCAATCCTTATCTCATGATAACTGCTTCTCAAATATAACTTAGTGAAGTAAAAAACATCCTTTAACTCATCTAGCAAATCATCAATGCGAGGAAGAGTATAGCGATTAATTACCATGATCTTGTTCATATCTCTAAAATCCACACGCATGTGATATGTACCATCTTTCCTTGGAACCAAGACAATAGGAGACCCACAAGGAGATGTGCTAGGCCTAATGACCCCTTTGTCAAAAAACTCTTGAATTTGAAGTTTTTGGAGATATTGAAGCAGTCAAGGTGATCCTAGAGTATAGTAGAGAAGGGATTTTTTACTGGCATCAAACATGGACAAGAATTCCAGGTATTTTTACTAGTTTTCATTTTGGGGGCTAAAGAAAATTATTCTTGTGCCTTACATAATGACTAGGCTTTTGTTGCTTTCGACCGAGCAAGGATTTGTTGATGAGAATTATGGCATATGGTGGAGAAGGTTTTATTTACTCTTTTCCTTTGTGAATTATCTATGAGATTTTATGAATCTATCAATTGGTGTTTCACAAGAAGCAAGATGGGACCTTTTATTCCCTTCCCTAGGACTTCCTTCTAAAGGTAGAATCCCATTTGGCATCAAGAGTTAAACTAGAGTTTGACCTGCAATATATCTATGAATCTTATCTTTCGAGATGAACTACCACCTACGAAAGGGTTAAGAACCTCTTCTGTCATATCCAAAACTTCACCATTGCTACTAGCTATAGCCATGGAAAATACATCAAAGGTATGATCCACTAAGTTTCCTATGTTAAGCATAATGTTACTTGTTAGTCAAATAGATACTCATTTAATGCCAAGAATTCTCACCCTAAATTAGGGGTCTTCTCTACTTTGTATGGAGGAAATGATCGAATTATCACGTAAGTCACATTTGTAGAGTATGCATAGTCAACTTTAGAGAGAGTTTCCTAGCTCTTCCAAGAGGCATGGTGACAACAAAAGGATCTCATGATTAGGAAATCCATAGGCTCACATAAGATCTACATTGACTAGTGTAACAAACCTTTTCATTTTTGATATTACGTTAGTGGTTCTTCTAACCCTACCCACCACCCCTTCCTTCTAACAACCCATATTCTTCTAGCTTGGCTTTACACAAATCATCCTTAGTATTCTTCAACCAACTTAATGGAGACAAGCATGGGAAGGGAAGTCTGGAGGGCGTTGTTTTCCTTCATTGTTTAAGGTAGAAAGGCACATTGTCATTTATCCCGCTACTGGGAAGTAATTTGAAAGCACTTTAGAGGTCATATCAATGGAACAACATTTCAAGTGCGCCAAGCGTCTAGCTAACCCATCAAGAGGTAATAATCTCAAGAAGTTTTGCGAGTTGAGCTAGGACTCAACAAGAGTGTTTTTCTTCCTTGATGCCTAGACTTCATAATTAAGAGTATCAAAAGTTCTTCATAAAAGGTTTTTTCTCAAAGGGAAATTTAGATTTGAGAGGAATCAATATGAAGGATAACCAACCCTCCCTTCTAGCTATTTGAGGGTTTAGAGAATATTTGAGGGCAAGAAATATAATAAATCTTTCCTTTTTATGGTTCACTATTTTTTGGGCCTACCTTTATCTGATATGATTCTGGTGTGAGAAATAACTTCTATATCCCATATCCCTCCCACCTGAATGGAGCTACTCTACCATCGTTGGTTTTTGAGCCCCTATACTTCATAAATTCAACAGGTGTAACAAGGGCTTGTACCTAAGGGAAGCTTGAACTACTTGGTCTACTTCCTTAAAAGTGAAGCATTTTCTCTCCAATATTAGCGTGGAGAAGTATTCCAGGTGTTTTGAAAAGCTTTCATTTAGAGACATTTGACAAAAAGTCATCTAACTATGTTCTTACTTTCCACTAGTATAATAACTAGCATAACCCATAATATTTGATTGACAACATATGATCTAATTTAAGAATAAAAGATAGAGATAATGTGATGTCTCTGATTCCAACAAGCTGAGAGAAATTTGCAAAGGCTCAAACAAAAAAATATTACCTCCCTCTTACACGATTCTATCTTGTTATTCGTAGAGTCAACCATGTTTATTTTGATTCCTTTCCTTTCACAACTATTTTTCACTCAGAAGCATGATTGAAGTTGCTCATTTTCCTTTATTTTCCAATGCATTCTTCACTCGATCAGGAAACCTCCATATTTCCTAGTGCTTCATAGTTAAAAGCCTCAGGTTTTGTTACCATTACCAAACCCCATTTATAAGTTTTAAATATCATTTAATAGTCATTATTAAGCCCAAGAATGTTGTATACTAATGCTTTCCCTTCTACCAAACCTTAAATAAAACTTGAGTGTTGACCATCTCATGATTTAATAAGGAGAAACACATAGCTAGGTTATGATTTCTAAAACATCATACTATGGTTACCTAGATACTATGAGGCATTGCAAAACCCTCCTGCACAAAATATAACACCTAACAACAAGAATTGCAATTGAACACTATATCTCATTTCATGATAAATGAACTTGCAAGTATAAACCATAGACTCTATTGCATAGACAATATCCTATAAAATAAAATCAAGGTCTGGCTCCAAACATGCAAAAGAGAATGAGTGCAAATGAGGAAAAAGAAAGGCATAAAACATACACCAGATGTGGAATATAAAGTATAAGAAATCTAGACTCTAAATGAGTCTTGATAATAAGTTTAATCTAACAATAACATTGTTGGGAAAAATGTTTCAATTTTTTTGGTTTTTTTCATTTGTAATTGTCAACTAATGGAATTGACACTAGCACCCAAGTAGAAAATTAAACAATATGGAAACACCATATGCGCCATACCAAAATCTCTTGTATGATCTTAGAATTCCTTGAATTTTTTTGAAAAAGGTAAAAACCTCAATATGCTTGTCTTGAAGGCTCAATATGCTTGACCTTGACTACTACAAGATTGTCCTGAGAGGTGTAAAATAGCTCGCCATAGTGCAATTTTTCCCACAAAACCATTAGAGCCACGAAGGAGCCTTTAAGGGAGGGGCAAGTAACCAATTTTCCTCACCTCCTATACAGAAATTGCCTATGGGATTGTTCAAATTTTGTCCATAAAATCATCATGTAGCAAACTCCTGAAAGTGAAAATAAATTCAAGGTCTGAATTTTTCTTGCAAGATAAGAATGATAGTAGGAGAATGAGCTTGTTTTTTTTATTTTGCATGCAACTTTTCTTCCTCTAATCAACAACATAGAACTATTCCTCTCATCTCTACTCTGAAACCCTAAGTTTCTTTGAAAACTAATAATTGACAACATAATTCCCTTGTAAAAATTTGAAAAACTATAGTAGGGATCATGGGGGTTGGTTTCAATAGAAGAGAGCACATAGACTCATCAAGGATCCACCAACACCCTCCTGTCAAACACATCTTTGCAAACCCCTAGTGGTTGGGATTCTTTAAGAAATTCAAGGGGTTTGATGATGAAATTATTCATAAGTTTTTAGTATGCCTCCAACCTCTAGGGGAATATGGTGTTACAACCATTGTGAGAGGGCTTGTTATCAATTTAAATGTAGAAATCATAGAAGGGTAACCACATTTATGTTGGCATTATGACTAATGTGTTGTCCTTGATGACAACCTACTTGATGAGTTGTCCTTTGATGGCAGCCTACTTGATGAAGATGTCAACAAGATTTGTCTACATGTGATAGAGAGTTTGGTAAAAGGCACAAAAGTTCAAAGATAGAGTAATGATAAATATGAAGTATTCAATAAGTATATGCGGGTTTTTTGAAACAAAGTCACATACACACACAGGTATGAAGAAGGAAAGGTGCGTACAGTTTCTGCACCATGGTATTTCAAATACCAAGGGTATTTACCATGGTATTGAGCACAGTAATGGATATTTGATCCCGTCCAAGAATACCATTGGCGCTAGTATGGTTTTGACCTGTGGTATTGTATAAGGGTTAAGCTATATAAGGAGATGGACATCAAAGTGTTTTGTGTGTGAACGTGATGAATATTTCATGAATAGTTAGATCTAAAGAAAGTGTGCATGTAATGGGCTATTATTGATTTGTTTGATCTAAAACTAAGTATGCACCCTATAATTTGATGATGGATTAGATCCAATATATATATGAGATGAAAATTTTGATTATGGGTTGATTTGATTAGTGATGATAGTGTCTTGATGTGTGATTTTTCTATGTGTGCCAAGATCTGGGTATGTCTGAAGTTATGTCATGCAGCGAAGGTTTGTGCCAGTAATTACAGATCTGTACGTGATTTTGATAACTTGAAAGGCACATATACATGCGAGTTTAATACTCATAAGTCACGTATCTATTCAGATCTGTATACAGGTTTGCTTCTTGAAAAGTGCATATACACACGGAAATGTTTTGAGGAAAGTACGTATTTAAGCTAGGGTTTTGTTGGAAAAGATGTTTGATCAGTTTAACCAGTCTTTATGTGTTTCTTCTATCTGTCAATGAAGTCTTACTTGATGATCTGGGCTTAATAGTGATGTTTTGATCAATGATTGATATGTTAAAGAATGATAATCCTACTAGTTGTTTGTGATTGAAAATCAGTGATAGTTATGTGATTATTTCATAATGATGCAGTGGATTTGGGTGTGTTTCAATGTGTATTTCAGAGTGATAATGCTTCAGTTTCAGCATTTAATGTTTTGAGATTTGTACGTGAGTATGCTTCAAGGAAGTCACATATACACACAGGTTTGCTACAATAAAGTAGCGTATATATTAAGATAGTCTATTGATCTGGGATTTTAGTTGATTCAGTAAGTTGATATAGTGTTTGAGTTCAGTATTAGTATTATGGTTACAGTGATCTAACTGATCTGGTTGTCTAAGAATAAGTTCATTGATTTGTGTTTCAGTTGATTCAGTGATTGGTTGATTCATTGATTTAGTGATTAGTTGATTCAGTTGGTTCAGTGATTGGTTTGTTCAATGATTAAGTTTCAATGATCAGTTTTCAGTTTTTATGCTTGGTTTTGGGATTAAATAATGATAGTGGGTCCAGTCTGAAAATTCGATGAAACGTGGCCTACAAGTTGTGATGTTTTGTAGCAGGTGGATTCAGTATCAAAATTTATGAAACGTGGTCCACAGAGGTGTTGAGGGTTGGAGTCTTTAATAAGGGAGTTGAAGCTTCCTTCTAGTGGTAGCTGTTAAATTAGATCAAGGGGTTGGAGCTCCCTTCCGATGGGTGTTAGTAAACGAGGTTAGGGGGTTGGAGCTCCCTTCTAGTGGGTGTTGGAGAATGAGAGAAGGTTGTATCCTTCTGCAGTTGGATTCCTAGATGATGGTATGAGTCTGCGCCAATACAATATTGTAATAAGTATTTCTTTATAATAAAAATAAGGCAGAGATGATAACAGCAATGGTTTTTTCCCACATTGGGTTTCCACCTAAAATCCTAGTGTTCATGTGTGTTGATGTATTTATTATGTGTGATGGTTTATTTTTTTCTTACTGCACATGGTTACTGTTTAATTAATGTTTAATGATGTACTGATACACTAGCTCAAGTTAAACAGATGATGGATTAACTGAAAAGTAAGTTTACTGGATATACACTAGTTGTTTGCATAACAATCGTGTACATACGTGGTTTCCCTTCAGTAAAGTCGCATACATAAATCTGGATATGAAATTGAAAAGTTTAATGATTTTTTAAATACTGATTCACCCCCCCTCTCATTATTTTTCCCAACAATTGGTTTCAGATCAAGTCCTTCAGAAGAAGCTTGATCGCTTGAAGGAAGATTCATCAAGATGAGTAATCAAGAGGGGACAACATCTATCAAACCACCATTGTTTAATGGAACCAATATAGTTTTCTGGAAGGTAAGAAAAAGAGCTTATTTACAGTCATTTGGAGCAGATGTATGGGGAATCGTTGAAGGAGGCTATCAATATCCATCCTCCATTCCTAGAGATGAAGTAGAAAAGAGGAAATATGAGACCAATGAAAAATTTGTCAATGCTCTTTTAGGAAGCTTAGCTGAATTAGAATTTGTCAAAGTCATGCAACTAAATACATCAAATGCTATATGGGATAATATTATCCAAAGTTATGAAGGCGACACCAAGGTAAAAAGTGTTAAACTCCAAACATTCATAATACAGTATGAGACACTGAAAATGAATGATGATGAAAGAATTGCAACATTTTTTCTTAGGGTAAATGAAATTATTAATTCCATGAGAAATATTGGTGAAGAAATAAAAGATGCTACTGTTGTTAAAAATATTTTGAGATCACTAACTCCAAATTTTGAATCGAAAGTCTCTACTATTCAAGAAATGTAGGATCTGAAAAGTCTCAAAATTGATCAACTCCATGGAATATTGAGAGCATTTGAGATAAGGAAAGGTGGTCCTTTAGACATGAGAGAAGAAGCCTTCAAAACTACTACAAAAGGAAAATAAAAGGAAAAATCAGGTTATGTATAAGAGGAAGAAGAGGCAAACTTCGTAAAGAAACTCCAAGTGGGTACTAGAATATTCAGAGGTGATCTTCCCTTCAAATGTTTTTCTTGTGGTAGAGTTGGTCAATATGCTACTAAGTGTCCCTTTAATAAAATCACGAGAAACGAAAATAAGCTACAAAAATAAATAGGAGAAGGTTTGAAAACAAGAGAAGTTTTTATACAAATGAAGATAGTGATGGTCTTTGAAATGGTGAAGAAGGTTAGTCTGATAAGGAATGTCAATTAATTATGGCATTGGAATATAGAATTAGTAATGATTTTGATGCCATAGAAGAAAATGATATTTTTATTGAAAACGTTGACAATGATATATCATATGCAGTGACAATTATAGATGTCAGCAAATATTCAATTTTTGGAGCACCCCTCTTTCTATTAATCAAGAATGAAGAAGACAATAATAACGAATTATTAGGTATGGGATTTTGTTCTAACTGTTGTCCATTTCCTTGTCTATGCAATAATGATAGTGATGATGACAGTGAATCAAATGAACTTTCACTCATGGGTAAAAGTGAAAGTAAGCAATCTAAAGAACCATCAAATTAAAAAATGATGCTTCTAGAAGCAGAAGATCAAGGCATGTTAGAAGCAATAATCAATGCATATATGCTTATGCTGAGCAAAGATAAATATCAACAATGAAAAGAAAAAATGAAGTCTAATCTAATGAACCTTGATGTTTGGTATCTATTATGCAATGGGTACACTAGGATTCCTCCATCAAACGAGGAAGTGCAAAAGAATAGTAAGGCTTTGAGTGGCATCTTGTGTAGCATACCTGGTTCAACTTTAAATAAGGTTATGCATTATACAACTTCAAAGCCAGTGTGGGATAATCTACATGAAATCCATGAAGAAAACCCAGAGGAAGGTTGCTCAATAGGGGAACTACTAGATAAGTTGTAGGCATATTATAACAAGGATCATAGTAAATTAGTAAATGTTGTTATGGAATCTAAACAATATTGTGAAGTTCTTGAAGCTAAGATCATCTCTCTCAGATCAGGTCTTGAAAAACCAGATAAAAGGAATGAAGAACTACTTCAATAATTTGAAGAACAAGAAAATGGGTTGAAAAATGAGATTCTCAAATTAAAGGAGCAAGTGGAAGAAGGAAGAAGGGTGGAAGAAGTTATGAAGAAGAAATATCTAGAAAAGGAAAATCAATATCAGGTTGAGGTAAACATCCTAAAGGGTAAATTAGAAGAAAGAGTAAACATTTGCGATTTCAAGATAGTACTAATATTTTGGATAATATTATTATTATTCAAAGGTCTCCCGCCATCAAATATGGTCTTGGTTTTCATTAAACTATTGAAGGTGAATCTAGTTCACAAGATAATACAAGGAATTTAAAGGGTAACAATGCAAAACCTGAGATTCTCAAAGAGATAAGAAGCCAAATTGATCATCAACCAAGGAAAGTGGATCTTTTGGGAAAATAATTTACTCCTAATTATAGAAATGTCAATCGAGTCTCTCCTTTGAGTAATAATGTTGAATGTTATATATGTCATAATTATGGACACATTGCAGCTACTTGCAGAAGTAGATGGTTTCAATCACAAGCAAATAAACGCTTCACAGAAAGATCATCAATTTCCAGGTTCTTTAAGGGATATTGTTTTACTTGCAATATATTTAGTCACAAAACCATTGATTGCAATAGAAGGAATATGAAACAAAAATATTATGATTCCTTTGCTCATATAAGAGGTTATGGTTGTAACAAGTTTGGGCATATAGTAAAAGAATGCAGGAACAAATCTTTACAACATGGCAAACAATAAGCTAAGAATATTGATGTTATAAGACCTGAAAAAGATGGATTCACCAATGTTTCTCGTAACAAGCAAAAAGAAGAAGAATAGATAAGGTGTGGTATTTCACTTTGCTCATTTGAAGAAGAATATGAATGGTACATAGACAACAGATTCTCTCATCACATAATTGGAGACAAGAGTAAGATGGAACCTCTCAAGAAAAACCATTATGGTAATGTTATTCTTGGAACTAATGCTCCAGCAAAAGTTTTGGGAAAGGGTAAAGCTAGAATTAATAAACATAGAGGAGCAGTTGATGTTTTTTTAGTCCAAGGGTTAAAGAAAAATATTCTAAGTGGAGGTCAAATGGAAAATAAAGGAAATATAATTGTGTTTACATCAACTAAGTGCAAGGTTATGGATGAAGAAACTGGAAAATTCATAACAAGAGGATATAGAAACTCAAAAAAATTATATGTTCTTGAAGAATGAAATTATTGTAGATATGAGGAGGATTCAAACTCAGAGTAAAAGAAGATGATGCCCATTGCAGTCCATTATTCTTAACAAAATACTTCTAACAGTGATTGTAGAAGTGATGTCAGGTACATGACCTCACGAAAACAAAAGATGATTATTAGGTCCTCAATATCAACGATGTATAATCTCAAGGCGAGGAATACATGTTTTATGACTCCCATGGTTGTTTTGATATTCATATTGATTATACTACTATCAGTGCATCTGGTGTAGTAACAATAAATAGGTACATACAATACAGGCTCAGGGGGAGTTGAAGTTGTGAAATTTCAATATTTCACTTTCTATACGTAGATCCTATGAAGACAAGTCGTGTATATACGTGAGTACTGATCTGAATAGTCCCGTATGCTTTACCATGATGAAGAAACAATGAGAAAGACTCAGGAAAAGGCTCTAATATGCTTTAGCCAATTATTATTTGGCTTTCCTATTTTGATGGTGGATGGTTATAGTTTGTTGATGCTATTTAGAAATGGTTTTGGATTTTATAAGTCGTTGATGCCTTGATAGAAAACCGATTGATATATGAGATGATATGATCATATCACAGTGAACAGTTGGCACAGGTTCAGGGGGAGAATTTTCTATGCTTCTAATAATGCATTGTTGCAATTATGTTTTCTTTAGAATTCCTTGGTACATAATGATACTTTGAGAAATGGAATACTTAGTCACATATTGATGATGTTAAGGAATGATGCTATTTTGTCCTATCTTACTATGCTTGGTTCTCACATATGTTGATTGATGCATGAAAAGATATATTGCTATGCTTTGATGAACGTGGATTGAAACTCTTCCTACTAAGGGAAAGAGAAATTTGACCTCAATTAGGTCAATAGGATGAGTTGATAGTTGATCTCTAGATTTTGATGCTACATACTTGGTCACAGGTTGCTATGCATGTTTCTGCTGACAGGTGCTTATGGTGCATATCCTATATGGTGTATGATAGTTGTTGATAACTATCATGGTATTATTGAGGTCTTTTGTCTTGATTCTAAATGTCATATATGTCATTTTATGTAAAGGTCATGTAAATACCTATGATGTAATCATTGTCAAATTTAGTCATGTATGGACTATTGTGGTCAAGTATTTTTGGGCATATGATATAATTTGGAAGCCCACTGTGATTGGGTGGTTGATGTAATAATGAATTCAAATATGTAAACCCACTGTGACTAGGTGATTGAAGTAAGTTTGGGTCCTTGGTGATAAGAAAAGACATCTTCAGTCGAGTCAGCATTCAGTGTTCATACTCAGCAGTTCAGATCTATAGCGGTCAAGAGAGAAGCCTTCATTCAGCATTGGCTAGCCCTTTTCCCTTGATGTCAAAGGGTGAGAGAAGCTTGGTGTTTGGAGAATGCTTGGTATATATATATAGATGTGTTTCACAAGTATTTATAGGTTGTGGTGACCAAACACCAAAGTGGTTGCCATCAAGTCCAAAGGAGGGAGATTGTTGGCATTATGACTAATGTGTTATCCTTGATGGCAACCTACTTGATGAGTTGTCCTTTGATGGAAACCTACTTGATGAAGATGTCAACAAGATGTGTCTACATGTGACAGAGAGTTTGGTTAAAGGCACAACAGTTCAAAGATAGAGGATTGATAAAGGTGAAGTATTCAAGAAGTATATTTGGGTTTTGTGAAACAAATCCACATACATACGTGGGTATGAAGAAGGAAATGTGCATACAGTTTCCGCACCATGGTATTTTAAATACCAAGGGTTATTACCATGGGATTGACCTATGGTATTGAGCCCAACAACGGATATTTGATCTAGTCCAAGAATACCATTGGTGCTAGTATGGTTTTGACCTGTGATATTGGATAAGGGCTAAGCTATATAAGGAGATGGAGATCAAAGTGTTTTGTTTGTGCAAGTGATGAAAATTTCATGAATAGTTAGATATGAAGAAAGTGTGAATGTAATGGGCTATTATTGATTTGTTTGATCTAAAACTAAGTATGCACTAGGTAATTCGATGATGGATTAGATCCAATAGATCTGAGATGATAGTTTTGATTATGGGTTGATTTGATCAGTGATGATAGCGTCTTGATGTTTGATTTTTCTGTGTATGCCAAGATCTGGGTATGTCTGAAGTTTTGTTATGCAATGAAGGTTTGTGCCAGTAATTGCATATTTTTACGTGGGTTTGATAACCTAAAAGGCACGCACACACACAGGTTTAATACTAGTAATTCATGTATCTATTTAGATCTATACGCAGGTTTGATTCCTGAAAAGCACGTATACACACAAAAAATTTTTGAGGAAAGCACACATATAAGCTAGGGTTTTGCTGGAAAATATGTATGATCAGTTTAATTAATCTTATTGTGTTTATGTTTTCTGTCAATGAAGTCTTACTTGATTATTTGGGCTTAATAGTGATGTTTTGACCGAGGATTGATATGTTGAAGAATGATAATGCTACTAGCTATTTGTGATTGAAAATCAGTTATGGTTCTGTGATTATTTCATAATGATGCATTGGATCCGTGTATGATTTAGTGTTTATTTCAGAGTGATAGTGGTTCAGTTTCAGGGTTCAATGTTTTGATATCTGTACACGAGTATGCTTCAAGGAAGCCACGTATACACACGGGTTTGATACAGTAAAGTAGTGTATATATTCTGATAGTCTATTGATCTAGGATTTTAGTTGATTTAGTAAGTTGATGCAGTGTTTGGGTTCAATATTAGTATTTAGGTTACAATGATCTAACTAATCTGGTTGTTTGAGAATAAGTTGATCGATTTGGGTTTCAGTTGATTTAGTGATTGGTTGATTCAATTGATTCAATAATTGGTTGATTCAGTTGGTTCAGTGATTGGTTGGTTCTAGTGATCATTTTTTAGTTTTGATACTTGGTTTTAGGATTCAATGATGATAGTGGGTCCAGTCTAAAAATTTGATGAAACGTGGCCTACAATTTGTGATGTTTTGTAGCAAGTGGATCCAGTATGAAAATTTATGAAATTCGGTCCATGAAGGTGTTGATGGTTGGAGCCTTCAGTAAGGGAGTTGAAGCTTCCTTCTAGTGGTAGCTGGTAAATCAAATTAGGGGTTGGGAGCTCGGTGGGTGTCGGTAAACGAGATCAGGAGGTTGGAGCTCCCTTCTAGTGGGTGATGGAGAACAAGAGAAGGTTGTATCCTTTTGCAGGGGTGTGCCTATGTGCTAGTATGAGTCTGTGCTAGTACAAGATTGTAAATTTTTTTTCTTTATAATAAAAATAAGATAGAGACGCCAACAACGATGGGTTTTTCCCACATTGGGTTTCCACCTAAAATCTTGGTGTTCATGTGTGTTGATGTGTTGCTTATATGTGATTGTTTATTTTGTTCTTAATGCACATGGTTAATGTTTAATTAATGTTTAATGAGGTATTGATACATTGGCTCAAGTTAAAAAAATGATGGATTAACTGAAAAGTAAGTTTACTGGATATACGCTAGTTGTCTACATAACAGTCACATAGTCGCGTAAAAAAATATCGATATGAAATTGAAAAGTTTAATTATTTTTTAAATATTGATTCACCCACCCCCCCCCCCCCAAAGTATTTTCCCAACAATTGGTTTCAGATCAGGTCCTTCAGAAGAAGCTTGATCGCTTGAAGGAAGATTCATCAATATGAGTAATCAAGAGGGGACAACAGCTATCAGGCCACCATTGTTCAGTGGAACAAATCTAGTTTTATGGAAGGTAAGGACAAGAGCTTGTTTGTAGTCACTTGGAGAATATGTATGGGAAATCGTTGAAGGAGGCTATCAATATCCATCCTCCATTCCCACAGATGAAGTAAAAAGAAGAAATATGAGACCATTGCAAAAGTTATCAATGCTCTCTTAGGAAGCTTAGCCGAATCAGAATTTGTCAAAGTCATGTAGCTAAATACAAAAGAGTCTATATGGGATAAGATTATCCAAAGTTATGAAGGCGACACCAAGGTAAAAAGTGCTAAAATCCAAGAATTCATAATATAGTATGAGACACTCAAAATGCATGTTGATGAAAGCATTGCAACATTTTTTCTTAAAGTAGATGAAATTATTAATTCCATGAGAAATCTTGGTGAAGAAATTAAAGATGCTACTGTTGTTGAAAATATTTTGAGATCACTAACTCCAAAGTTCGAATTCAAAGTCTCCACTATTTAAGAAATGTAGGATCTAAAAAGTCTCACACTTGATCAACTCCATGGAATATTGACAACATTTGAGATGAGGAAAGGTGGTCCTTCAGACATGAGAGAAGCAACCTTCAAAGCTACTGCAAAAGGAAAAGAAAAGGAAGAATCAGGTTATGTATCAGAAGAAGAAGAGGAAAACTTCATAAAGAAACTCCAAGTGGGTACTGGAAGATTCAAAGGTAAGCTTCCCTTCAAATGTTTTGCTTGTGGTAGAGTTGGTCATTACGTTGCTAAGTGTCCCTATAGAGAAAATCATGAGAAAGGGAAAGAAGCTACAAAAATAAATAGGAGAAGGTTTGAAAACAAGAGAATTTTTTATACACATGAAGATAGTGATGGTCTTTCAAATGGTGAAGAAGGTGAGTCTAATCAAGAATGTCAATTACTTATGGCATTTGAAGATAGAAGTAGTAATGATTTTGATGCCATAGAAGAAAAGGATATTTTTATTGAAAACGTTAACAGTGATATATCTGATGCAGTGAAAATTAGAGATGTCAACAAATATTCAAGTTTAGGAGCACCCCTCTTTCTATTAATCAAGAATTAAGAAGATGGTAATAACGAATTATTACGTATGGGATTTTGTTCCAACTATTGTCCATTTCCTTGTCTATGCAATAATGATAATGATGATGATAGTGAATCAAATGAACTTTCACTCATGGGTAAAAGTGAAAGTAAGCACTCTGAAGAACCATCAAATTCAAAAATGATGCTTCTAGAAGTATAAGATCAAGGCATGTCAGAAACAATGATCAATGCATATGTGTTTATGCTGAGAAAAAATAACTATCATCAATGGAAAGAAAAGATGAATTCTAATCTAATGAACCTTGATGTTTGGTGTCTAGTATGAAATCGCGACACCAGGATTCCTCCATCAGATGAGGAAGTTCACAATAATAGTAAGGCTTTGAGTGAAATATTTTGCAGCATACATGATTCAACAATAAATAAGGTTATTGTTGATGGTTCTGGAAATCCGTCAACCAAGGGGATCTCCCCGATATGAAGTCCCAATTAGAACTCACATCGTTTGGTGTAGGATTCCCATCTGGTATAAAGGCCCTAATTTCCAAATCCTCAAAGATTTGACTTGGCTCTAACTTTGAGAACAGGAGAGTGATGTGATTGTGTCTTCGAATAGCAAGGTGAGTGTGCCTGGTGAGTGTTAGTGGAACTATGTCTAGGTTCTCTTACTGCAAAAGGTGGGGAGAAAAGTGAGCCTCTGAGTGAGAGGTAATAGTACCACCCAAGAAGAGACACACATGAACCAGAAGGACATGTTTAACATCCAGCGGAATATTCCATAACGAATGCAACAATAGTTACAACCAATGAACAAGGGAAGATCCATATAAGATCCAGCGTAATGGTCCACAGTGGATGTGATGGTCATTATAACTAATAAGCAAGGAAAGGTTTGTCTGTTATCTTGCGGAATAGTCCAGAAGGATGAGATAATAATAACAACCATTACAACACATTATCAACAAGATAAGCACTAAAATAATCGAAATAGTTCAACTATCTTAGTACATGTGAAAGAAAACATGAAATACAAATGTCCACAGAATACAAACATTCATAATTCATGCATGAAGAACGTGCCGACCTTAAAAGGCTTTGGTAATTAAGCAAAAGTTCCAAGACACATATTTACATTGTACATCAATAACCCTAGTAGTGTGACATTGGAGCCACTCCTTGCTCCTCAAAGAACTAGCTAGTCTCACTAATGCCTTGCAGGAGGAGCCAAGGTGAAAAGTTCTTTGCTCATACAATAAGGGGGTATATATAACTAAAGGTGATGCTTCCCCTTGTGACTCTTTGATTGTTCAACTTCCTATGACTTTTAAAATTACATAACTCTTCATATTCTTGTGTGTCCATTGGAATATCACTTTACAATACATTTTATTTACAATATACATGGCCCACAATAGTGATATGGGATATGAAAACTCATGAAATGACTTGACACGACACTGTTGACACAGACAGAATTGAAGGTGTGGCAATGTCAAGTCACTATTTTTGTTGAGTATGCTTTCTCTTCTCCACTACATAGCTTGATGATGCAGGGCCTTCAATGATTTTTGGTCTTGGGAGGTGGTTGAAAACTTGTGTCCCTTTACTTTCTATTGATAGGTTCACTCATATGTTCAGCTACAAGTGAGTCTCTAGGCATGATTCCCTCCTTCTTCTCCTTCTTCATCATCTCGCCATGACTTGATAGTGTACATGTTCCTACAATTCACTCATGACGAGACAAAATCAATCCGAAAACTCCCTAGTCTAAGACACTGCATTACTATCCATGAATTGAGCCCAGGACAAGTGAAAGACTGGGAGAGAGGTCCCATTAACTATGCATTGCATAGTTACAGGTCATGGGGAGAGGGCTTGATCACTAAGACACTGCAAAGCGAAGCTCAATATTGACTGAGGAACTTTTGAGCACATTCCCCACTAGGGAGAAAACTTTCACAATGGTCATTGGGAGTCAGGATTGCGCAGTTCAGGAAAAGAGTGGCTGGTGAAAGATGAGACCCTGGGAGATAGTTTTGCGTAGTTTCTAGAGGCAAGGAGTATTTTTCAGTAGATAGGCCTGGAGGAAAAATCTACGCAGTTCTTAAGGATAATGAGCTTCGGCTGCGGGAGGGTCATTAGAGGACACATTTGCGCAGTTTTGGAGGCCAAGGGAATTTGGGCTCTCTGCACACAGTGAGGTTCTAGTAGGCAAGCAAAACTTTTGAGGAATGAAAATGTGAATTGTGCAGTTCAAGTCATACTGGGAGGAACTGCTACATAATTTTGGGGGTGAAGGAAGGCTGATGGGTTTTTGAAATTACGCATTACAACTTCCTTGGAGGAAATTTTCTGCGCACTGTGCAGTTCTAAGAAACAAGGTCACATCACCGAGGGCTGAGACTCTGTAATGCGCAGCTCAATCGAGGCCTGATGAAGCTGAGTTGCCTGGTCAGGAATATTTTCCAAAAGATGGCTAAGTGCGGGAGGTAGACTGACTCATGATGTGATCACACACTTAGAATACTTCGATGACACGAAAACATAGACCACTAGGATAACGAACAAAGAATTACCCTCTGTGTGACTATCTCAGGTTAAGAAGCAACAAGTGCGACACTTGAGATAGACTTTAGGCAAATCGTGATGACACTTATGCCATAGTGCTCAAGTCTTTGTGTATGAGTGTGACAGGTGTTTACATCGTTAGGACAACTCATATACACAGAGGTCGACCTTCGAAACCACTAGATAAGGCTCAAAAACATGTAATAACAATCAAACATGCCAAGAGATGATAGTTGATCCAACAAGTGAAAGGGAGAAAAACAATTAGAGAAAGCACATGGAATGACTTTCAGTGTTTGTGACCATACATGTCATTAAATACATAATGATTTGACAATGATAAGTTGTCATTCATACTATGTTAAGAGGTGTATTTCAACTTCATTAAAGATGTTCTATGTTTTCATACCTATGCTCCAAAGGGTCTTGAATCATATGGAGTCGTCATGCGATCCTTATATTCTATCATACCTTGGGTTCCTTGGTCTTCTTATATGATAATTATATTTTCTTCTCAGCTCCTTAAGTATCATCTAACATGTCCTCCTTCTTCATCTCCTTCTTAATCACCTTACCTTAGCCTAGTAGAATTCATGTATTTGTAATCCACTCATGAGATGATGACATCAGTCTGATAAACCTCTATTCTAAGATGTTTTCATGATAATCCACTGACTGAGCCGGAACTGGTATAAGGTTAGGGGGAAGAAGGCTCGGTGACTGGGTTGGACTGGGGATAAGACTCCATAGTAATCACTACAAGAAAAATTTATGCAGTGCCCACTGAGGGAAAAAAATGTGCAGTTCAAGCAGGTAGAGGTTGTTGTAAGATGAGGCCCTCGAGGACAAATCTACATAGTTTTCAAAGGCAAGGGAGACTGGGCAGTAGAGATACTTGGAGGCCAAATTTGCGCAATTCTTGAGAGCAGTGAGATCCAACTGAGAGAAGGTCACTTGAGGTATTCTCTGCATAGTTTTGGATGCCGAGTAATGTTGGGATTTATGTGCATTTCAAAGTTCCGTCCAGGAAGGAAAAAGCTTGATGGTTGCAGATGTGAAGTGCACAATTCAGGAAAGCTCGATGAGTCTAGGTTGCTAGGAATCCTCCAGAATTTGGCTAAGTGTGGGATCAGTGGAACTGAAGTGAACAGTGAAAGAACCTGACTATGACCACACATTTGGACACTTATTGATACAAAATAGATCATCCATAACATATGAAAACATATTTTTCTTAATGCAACAACCTTTGTGGTAACTTACGACAAGCGCAGCTTCGATGATAGAATTTGTGAGGATAATGATGACACTTGTGTAATAGTGTGTGAAACTTTGGAAATGAGTGTGAAACATGTCTATATGATGAGAACAACTCATTTTCACAAATATTTCCCCTTGAAGCAAACCAAAACTTCCCTTTGCATGACAAGTGATAACTCCCATGCCCGAAGATGACACTTGCTATATAAATATAAAAGTGTGAATGACTCTTAAGATCGGAGAAGGGAGCTTGAAATCATTAGCTTACCAATAAGTGACTAAGGAATGACCAATCATAGGATCCTCAGTAGGCTCGCTAATTTGAGTGTAGGCCAAAATTTTGGAGTGTGTTGTAGTTGCTACAACACTTGGCGACACACTGGTAGAATCCAGCTTCTCTATTTTGGTTAACTCCTTCCGTGCAGGGCCTTGGTTCTTCAAGGAGTATTTATTCATCGTGTAGATCACCTTGGCCTTCCCACTTACCCCATGAACAACCATGGTCCCCTCTATACCTTCTCAGTCGAACACAACATAATATTCAACATAATCACAATGTTTCGATTTGGGAAGGGTAGTGTAGCTCATGAGCTTAAGATTTTCAGAGTATGACTTTTCATCTCTATTGTTGCTCCACTACCAGCAAGCCTGGACAGTACCCTGGAGGAGTCACTCAGGAACACAAACATTTCTCTGCTACCAGCGAGCCTGGAAAGTACCCTGGCGGAGTTGCTTGCTTCACCTCTCTGAACAGGAAGCCTTTCTCTTCTTTCGCCTTTTTTTTTTTAAAAAGAGAACTTTGCATTGGCACTTATTCATTTTGGGGAAGAAGAGGGATCCTGACTTATTGAGAGTAGAAGAGGTTTTTCCTTCAGAGAAGTGTATAAATACTTTAGGTTTTCTCATTTATATTTTTCCCCTTCTCCATTTCTACTAGTTGGATAAGCTTGAGAACACCAAAGCAGAAAATTGAGTATCGGCTTAAGGTTTCCAGACTAAACATGGGTTCATGGTTGGACCAAAACTCTCCTTACAGACGAATAATATTTTCCGTCAGAACTTCATCGGCCAAAACGTTTAACCAACACAAGGAAGACAAATAGATGGCTAGCCAAATGTTGAAGTATCACAAGACTCTTTATGGTTCGGCCACACACATGCTAAGAAGCCAAATAGGTCCAGGCACAACACTTATTCAAATAATGAAAACAAAAGGAAAAATTCAATAAGGAAGAAAGAAAACACGGAACCAGGAAACAAAACCAAAAGAAGAGAACAAAATGGCTAAAGAAAACATGGTGTAGAACCAGAATAAGAAAACAAGGAAAGATTACAAGGAACGAGTGCAGAATGAGTGCAAGAAGGGAAATCTAGGATGTAGCTAATCCTACTCCTAACCTAACAGCTAAAAGGTCAAGTAACGTGTAATTAAATTTATAGTGAAGCCAACATAATCGTTCCCGACCTACATCCACCGAGATATGAACAATTAAAATAGATATAAAGCATTGTACAACGGAAAAGATAACCACTTGAATAACTTTCCTAAGAAAAAGAAGGTCTTGCTCATGGGCAAAAAGGTGTGTCACAACCAATACTTTTATACAATCCACATGCTTACCTTTTCTATGAATACCATTTTTCAACATACATCAAAAGTTTCTTGCAGATGTGTCTTCATCTACACCGAGCTCCTTAGCAAGTGTGAGAAAAGGTTGAAACTTATTGTTTTCTACAGAGCTTTCCAAGTAATATTGTTACAACCATTTAGCGATTGGATTGTAAAATTCATGATGGTTGTCTTGAAAACCATGTAATTTTGAAAAAGGTGAAATTTTGATTAGAGAAACGAGAATACGATGGGAATCTTGTGAGGGAAAATAGAGCTGATCGTACTCAGTGATCATGCCAAGGTAGTGAGGATCTGCCATAAACATCAACAAAGTTTGAAATGCCTCACCTGCTTGAAAAAATTATGAAGAGAGATATGTTGAACAATGAAGATCAAGGGGTGTGAAACAATTGTCATTGGATGTGTTGATGGGAACATGATAGTTGAATGACAGTCACCAAAGAAAGAGAAATGATCAGATGATGTAATTGAAACATAAGATTCCCGGATTGCAATGAAAAAAGAAAAATCAATTTGAAAAATCTCGCGAATGTCCTGAATAATCGAACCAATTTCCTTGCAAGCCAAATATGACATACCACCTTCCTGCAACTGGGGAAAAATTGTACAAGCATCGTAGTCATCAAAAGAGTTTAAAAAGGATGCTAGCAACACAAATGTATGAGACTACTTGGGACATGGTGAATGAAGAAGAAATTTATTTGTGTGACAACTTGTGCGTTCATTATTACTCAAGAAGGTTTGTGGTGTGATGAGAGGACATATTTGCAATATAAAATTCGCAAGAAGACCAAGGAGATAACCATTAAGGGATAAATTTGATAAGTATGATTCCTTCAGGAAAAGATAGTCCTTAAGATAATCAACTTCGCAATTCCACAACTCTATGAGAGATGCACATTCCCAACCTGAGTTTGATGTGAGATATTTTCATGAAGATGAATGAACTGCAACAGATTCTTAACTTTGGTCATAAGTAAAATCTTGAAAATTTGAAAGGTCACATCCGAAATACCAAAAAAATTTCACACGAGAATTCACATCGAGTGAAACCATGCAGATATACAGAATGTGTGAGAGAAACCATATTTGATTTAGTTTGGGGGGCTTACCAGGGTCATGAGATCATAACATAACCATCAACGGAAGTTGAAGTGCCTCGACTCCTTGGCAGGTCCTGGAACTTCCCAGGATTGGAGAATCACATTTTGAAGCTTGAACCAGATCATGCATGGCTTGAGGATAGATGTTATTGTTGTATTTAGTAAGACCACTTCTCATTGGATAGCAATGATCTCTGTCACAGTTTTACCAGATTTCTCAATTGGAGATGCTCTTCTGATAGCATATTCAAAGATAAATGAATAAGTGAGATCTCATGAGAAAGTTGATTTAAAGAGTTGTCTTCATGCAGAATAAGAGATGACGAGGGATCAGAAGTGTACTCTATGATTTGACTGTTTTTTAATTTCGTAATGGATAGCCCCACTGCCTTGTGTCAATCGAGGGGATAACTCATTGGATTAAGAAACTGAAGTGCGTGGAGTATCTTCATTGCAAGCATATGTGTTGTAAATGGTAGGACACTAGGGATAGTGAGGTGAAGAGGAAGTTTTGATATGAACATATTCTTTGATTGAACTAGATTCTAGATCTAAATTACAATCTTCTTGAGAAATTGAAAGATCATATGATGTGCTTGGGAATTTTTCACAGCATACGAAAATAGAGTTATCATCATAAGAATGATCAATGGCCAGGTCTAGGGTTGATTGAAAGAATTGATTGTATTGAATTTTACACCGATATTAGCAAATTGAGAATCATTCAAGAATGGAAACTCAATGTTTTGACATGGAGGATTCTGAAACAGAGAGGAAATATTGGAAGCATCTTCACCTTGCTACTCCTCTACCTAGGTATTGTGATTTCTTTGCACCTAATCGCAATTTGGGATAGTAGCTTGAGAATCAAGAGAATGTGAAGAACTAGCTGGTGAAGCAGATGGATCAGGCGATTCGTGATATAAAGGCCCAGGGTATGTAGATGATAGAGGAAAACAAAAAGAAGGATTAGCTTTGAGATCAGATTTGTGAACGGTGACAACATCTTGTGGAATGGAGGAATGAGTCTTCACCGTAGACTTCATAATCGGAAGAATAATTAGAAGATGGACTGGAGGTTTGATTCACATATTTCCCAATTTTATAATCACTGCAAGGAGGGACCCTCATTAGGACCGAAAAAGGAGGAGGACAAAGAACAAAAGGAGTAGTAAGCTCCTACTCTAAAATTTGAGGTGCCTCATGATTTGAAAGAGTTTGAGAAGAAGAAAAATCATGGGGTTTAGGCTCACTGTATGAGGAGACATAAACCAAGCGCTCAAACACTTGTTTCAAGAAATACCAGTTCAAATGTTTTTCAGGAATTTCATAATAGAGGTGAAGGAACCGATCAGAAAAATCCTCAACTAATTCATCAGGATTCATTCTTAAATGATTTATTCTTTCACAAACATCTTGGTGGTTATACTTATCGAAGGATTTATGAAGCATCTTGGCAAGTTGATCAAATGAATGGATAGAAGCAATGGGTAATGTATGACACCATTGACTAACACGACCTTTGAATGTGAGGGTGAGTAATCTAGCCATGACATCTTTGGAACATATTCTGTGAGAAATAAAAAGATGGACAACTTGAAATAGATGTTCATGAAAATTTAATTCACTCTCACCATCGAACTTAAATTTGGACAGGTTATGAATAACTTCCGCAGGGATGGTACAATTAAGCTCTTTAGAAAAACATCCCAGGATTATGATTTGGGGAAGAGCCATTTTAAATAAGAGATTCAAACCAGACTCAATGGGCACAACCTGTCATCTAGCCATCCTTATAGTGCCATTTTGTTGATGGTGATGGAAATCTATCAACCAAGGGGATCTCCCCGATATGAAGTCCTAATTAGACCTCACACCATTTGGTGTAGGAGTCCCATCCAGAATAAAGGCTAGGTTGCCAAATCCTTAAATATGTGCCTTGGCTCTAGCTGTCAGCACATGAGAGTGATGTAATGGTGTCTTTGAACAATAAGGTGAGTGTGTCTGGTGAGTGTGCAACACAACTATGTCTAGGTTCTCTTACTGCAAAAGGGGGAGGAGAAAAGTGAGCCTCTAAGTGATAGGTAATAGTACCACCTAGGAAGAGACACACATGAACCAGAAGGACCTGTCCAACATCCAGCAGAATAGTCCACATTGCATGAAAGAGTGTTTAGAACCAATGAAAAAGGGAATATTTGTCTAACATCCATTGGAATAGTCCACAACGGATGTGACATTCGTTATAAACGATAAGTAAGGAAAGGTCTATCTAGTATCCCGCGGAATAGTCCACAAGGATGAGACAACAATAACAACCATTACAACACATTCTCAACAAGATAAGCACTAAAATAACCGAAATAGTTCAAATATCTTAGTACATGTGAAAGAAAACATGAAATACAAACGTCCACATAATACAAACATTCATAAGCCATGCATGAAGAATGTGTTGGCCTTAAAAGGCTTCTATAATTAAGAAAAAGTTCCAAGACACATATTTATATTGTACATTAGTAGGCCCGGTAGTGGGACATTGGAGCCACTCCTTGCTCCTCAAAGAACTATATGGTCTCTCTAATGCCTTGCAGGAGGAGCCAAGGTGAAAATTCCTTTGCTCATACAATGAGGGGGTATATATAACCAAGGGTGATGCTTCCCCTTGTGACTCTTTGACTACCCTCATGACTGTTCAACTTCCTATGACTTTTCAACTTACATGACTCTTCATATTCTTATGTGTCCACTGGACTTTTACTTTACAATACCTTTTTTTTACAATATTCATGGCCCACAATAGTGATATGCAATATGACAACTAGCGACATGAATTGACATGACACTGCTGACATGGACTGACTTGATGGTGTGGCAATGTCAAGTCACTATTTCTATTAAGTGATAGATGTGTTCTTGGGTATTCTTTCTCTTCTCCTCTGCATAGCTTGATGATGTGGGGCCTTCAATGATTTTCAATCTTGGGAGGTGGTTGCAAACTTGTGTCCCTTTGCTTGCTCTTGATAGGTTCACTCATCTGTTTAGCTACAAGTGAGTCTATAGGCATGCTTCTCTCCTTCTTCTCCTTCTTCATCATATCGCAATGACTTAATAATGTACCTATTCCTGCAATTCACCCATGACAGGTAGACATAAATCCGAAAACTCCCTAGTCTAAGATGATGCATAAGTATCCATGAATTGAGCCCCAGAAAAGTGACAAGTTAGGAGAGAGGGCCCAGTAACAGCGGATTGCGCAGTTCCTGGTGACAGGGAGAGGGCTTGATCATTGAGACTGCATAGAGCGCAACTCAAGATTTACTGAGGAACTTTTGAGCACAGTCCCCACTGGGGAGAAAAATTTCACAATGGCCAATGGGATTCAGGATTGTGCAATTTAGGCATACAGTGGCTGATGCAGGAGGAGAACCTAGGATACTGATTTGCACAGTTTCCAGACGCAAGGAGGATTGGTCAGCAGAGAGGCCTAGAGGAGAAATCTACATAGTTCTTGAGGATAGTGAGCTTTGGTTGAGGGAAGGTCACTAGAGGACACATATGTGTAGTTTTGGAGGCCAAGGGAGGCTGGGATCTCTACACACCACAGGGTTCCAATAGGCAAAGGGAAAGCTTGAGGATTGAAAGTATGAAATGCACAGTTCAAGTCAGACTGGGAGGAAATGCTACACAATTTTTGGGGTGAAGGAAGGTTGTTGGATTATGGATTTGTGCAATGAAACTGCCTTGGAGGAAAGTGTCTGCGCACTACACAATTCCAGGCAGCAAGGTCACATCACTGAGGGTTGAGATTGCGCAGTGCCCAGCTCAATCAGGGCTCGGTGAAGCTGAGTTGCTAGGTTGGAAATATTTTCCAAAAAATGGCTAAATGTGGGAGGTATATTGACTCGTGATGTGATCACACACTTAGCATACTTTGACAACACAAAAACATAGACCACTGAGACAACAAACAAAGCATTACCCTTTATGTGATTGTCTTAGGTCAAGAAGCGACAATTGTGACACTTGAGATAGACTTTAGGGCGACTATGATGACACTTGTTCGACAGTGCTCAAGGATTTGTGTATGAGTGCAAAAGATGTTTACATGGTTAGGAAAACTCATATACACAGAGGTCAACCTTTGAAACTGCCAGAGAAGGATCGCAAGAATTTCATAATAGTCAAACATGCCAAGAGACAACAGTTGATCCAATAAGCGAAAGGGAGAAAAACATTTAGAGAAAACACATGGAATGAATTTCAATGTTTGTGACCATACATGTCATTGACGAGATAATGATATGACAATGATAATATGTCATTCATAATACGCTAAGAGGTGTATTGCAACTTCATGAAAGATGTGATTTGTTTTCATACCTACTTTCCAAAGGGTCGTGAATCAGATGGATTCGTCATGTGGTCCTAGTATTCTATCATACCCTAGGTTCCTTGGTCTTCTTATATGATAATTATCTTTTCTCCTCAACTCCTTAAGTATCATTTAGCATTTCCTCCTTCTTCATCTCCTTCTTAATCATCCTTCTATAGCCTAGTAGAATTCATGTATCTGTAATCCACTCATGACAAGACGACATCATTCTGATAAAACCCTAGTCTAAGATGTTTGCATGATA
Source organism: Pinus tabuliformis (assembly GCA_031772625.1). NCBI lineage: Eukaryota > Viridiplantae > Streptophyta > Pinopsida > Pinales > Pinaceae > Pinus > Pinus tabuliformis. The sequence goes on from CM062813.1 coordinate 385,684,013, forward strand.
ATCCATTGACTGAGCCAGAACTGGTATAAGGTTAGGGAGAAGAAGGTTCGGTGACTGGGCTGGACTGAGGGATAAGACTTCACAGTGCCCACTACGGGAAAAAATTGTGCAGTGCCCACTGAGGGACAAAAATGTGTAGTTCAAGTAGGTAGTGGTTGTTGTGGGATGATGCCCTGGAGGAAAAATCTGTGTAGTTTTCAGAGGTAAGGGAGACTGGGCAGCAGAGAGACCTGGAGGCCAGATATGTATAGCTCTTGAGGGAACTGAGTTCTAACTGAGGGAAGGTCACTGGAGATAGTCTCTGCGCAATTTTGGATGTCAAGGGATGTTGCGTTTTTTGCGCATTGCGCAGTTCCAACAAGGAAGGTAAAATATTGAGGGTTTTAGATGCAAAGTGCGTGGTTTAGGAAGGTTGGATGAGGCTAGGTTGCTAGGAATCCTACGGAATTTGGCTAAGTGTGGGATCAGTGGAACCGATGTGAACAGTGATAGAACTTGACTATGACCATAGACTTGGACACTTAGTGATACAACATAGATAATCCAGAACATATGAAAACATAATTTGCTTAAGACAACAACCTTTGTGGAAGCTTACGACAAGTGTGGCTTTGACGATAGAATTTTTGAGGATAATGACGACACTTGTGTAATAGTGCATGAAACTTTGGAAATGAGTACGAAAAATGTCTATATGATGAGAACAACTCATTTTTCACAAATATTTCCCCTTGAAGCAAACCAAAACTTCCCTTTGCATGACAACCGATAACTCCCATGCTCGAAGATGACACTTTCTATATAAAGATAAAAACATGATTGACTCTTGAGATCGGAGAAGGGAGCTTCAAATAATCAACTTACCAATAAGTGAGTAAGGAATGATTGATCAAAAGATCCATAGTAGGTTACATACTTTGAGTGTAGGCCAAAATTTTGGAAGGTGTTGTAGCCACTACAATTGTTATGCATTATACAACTCCAAAGAAAGTGTGGGATAAGCTACAAGCAATTCATGAAGAAAACCCAAAGGAAGGTTTCTCAACAGTGGAACTACCAGATAAGTTGCAGGCATATGATAACAAGGATCATAGTAAATCAGTAAATGCTATTGTGGAATCTAAACAATCTTGTGAAGGTTTTGAAGCTGAGATCGTTTCTCTAAGAGCAGATCTTGAAAAATCAGATAAGTAGAATGAAGAACTACTTCAAGCATTTGAAGGACAAGAAAATGGGCTGAAAAATGAGATTCTCAAATCAAAGGAGCAAGTGGAAAAAGGAAGAAGGAATGAAAAATTTATAAAGAAGCAGTATCTAGAAAAGGAAAATCAATATCACGTTGAGGTAAACATCCTAAAAGGTAAATTAGAAGAAAAATATAAACATTTGATATTTCAAGATAGTACTAAGATTTTGGATAATATTCTTAGTAGTCAAATGTCTCCTGCCATCAAATGTGGTCTTGGATTTAATGAAACTATTGAAGGTGAATCAAGTTCACAAGATAATGAAAGGAATTTAAAGGGTAACAATGTAAAACTTGAGATTCTCAAAGAGATAAGAAGTCAACTTGATCATCAACCAAGGAAAGTGAATCTTCAAGGAAAATCATTTACTCCTAATTATAGAAATGTCAATCAAGTCTCTCCTTTGAGTAATAATGTTGAATGTTTTATCTGTAATAATTATGGACACATTGTATCTAATTGTAGAAGTAAACAGTTTCAATCACAAGAAAATAACCGCTTCACAGAAATATCATCATCTTCCAGGTTCTTTAAGGGATATTGTTTTACTTGCAATATATTTGGTAAAAAAGCCATTGATTGTAATAGAAGGAATATGAAACATAAATATTATGATTCTTCTGCTCATATAAGATGTTATTCTTGTAACAAGTTTGGGCATGTAGTAAAAGAATGCAGGAACAAATCTATACAACATGGCAAGCAATCAACTAAGAATATTGATGTCATAAGACCTGAAAAGGATGGATTCACCAACGTTTCTCGTAACAAGAAGAAAGAAGAAGAACAAATAAGGTGTGGTCTTGCACTTTGCTCATTTGAAGAAGTTGATGATTGGTACATAGACAGAGGATGCTCTCATCACATGACTGGATACAAGAGTAAGCTGGAGTCTCTCAAGAAAAACCAATATGGTAATGTTATTCTTGGAACTATTCTCCATCAAAATTTTTGGGAAAGGGTAAAGCCATAATTAATAAACATAGAGGAGTAGTTGATGCTTTGTTAGTCAAAGGATTAAAGAAGGATATTCTAAGTGTTGGTAAAATGGCAGATAAAGGAAATATATTTGTGTTTAAATCAACCAAGTGCAAGGTTATGGATGAATAAACTGGAAAAGTCATAGCAAGAGGATATAGAAACTCGGACAAAATATATATGCTTGAAGAATGAAAAACTCAGAGATATGCGAAGGATTCAGACTCAGAGTAAAAGAAGATGATGCCCATTGTAGACCATTATTCTTAACATAATACTTCTAACAATGACTATAGAAGTGATGTGAGGTACATGACCTCATGAGAACAGAAGATGATTATCATGTCCTCAAGATCGACGATGTATAATCTAAAGGGGAGAAATAATGTTTTATGAATCCCATGGTTGTTTTTATACTCATATTGACTATAATACTAATAGTGCATCTGGTGTAGTAACAGTAAATAGGTACATAGAATACAGGCTCAGGGGGAGCCGAAGTTGTGAAATTCCAGTATTTCACTTTTTGTACGTGGATACTATGAAGGCAAGTCACATATATACGCGAGTTCTGATCTGAACAGTCACTTATGTTTTACTATGATGAAGAAATAGTGAAAAAGACTCAAGAAAAGGTTCTGATATGCTTCAGTCAATTATTGTTTGGCTTTCATGTTCTGATGGTGGATGGTTACAATATATTGATGCTATTTAGAAATGGTTTTGGGTTTTATAATTTTTTGATGCCTTGATGGATAACCAATTGATTAATATACTTTAACGTCCTTACTGATATATGAGATGATATGATCTAATTTGACAGTGAATAATTGGCACAGGTTCAGGGGGAGCATTTGCTATGCTTCTAATAATGCATTGTTGGCATTATGTTTGGTTTATAATTCCTTGGTACATAATGATACTTGGAGACATGGTATACTTAGTCACATATTGATGATGTTAAGGAATGATGCTACTTTGTCATATCTTACTGCTTGGTTCTCACGTATGTTGATTTATGGATGAAAATATATATTTCTATGCTTTGATGAACGTGGATTGAGGCTTTTCCTACTAAGGGAAAAATAAATTTGACCTTGATGAGGTCAAGAGGATGAGTTAATAGTTGATCTCTACATGTTGATGCTACATACTTGGTCACAGGTTGATATGCATGTTGCTGCTGACATATGTTTATGGTGCAGATCCTATATGGTGTATGATAGATGTTGATAACTATCATGGTCTTATATATTGAGGTCTTTTGTCTTGATTATAAATGTAATATATTTAATTTGATGTAAAGGTCATATAAATACCTATGATGTAATCATTGTCAAATTTAGTCATGTATGGACTATTGCAGTCAAGTCTTTTTGGGCATACGATATAATTTATAACCCCATGGAGAACTACTTCAATACCAATTTGATCTATAAATTATCATGGATATTCTACTAGAGTAATTTGTCATAACATATCTTAAAATATTTTGAAATCTTAGATTATGCAATTTATTTCTTAGATCTTGAACCAATTATTACTAGGATATAGCTTAAATTTATGAAAATAGTTGAAAAAAAAAATTGAAAGAATAAGCACATGAACACACCACCACATAAGTGAATAGAGCATAGGTCTCACTATCTAGTTGGGTTTTCTCCCATTTTAGATCCCACTCAGTGCTTGGTAGATCCAGAGTTAAGATGCATTTAGGTTGGTTTAATTTCCTCCTTTAAATAGGCTATATTGATCCTGAATATCATGGATTTTCATAACATGGGTCAATGCCATGAAGTTATTTTATTTTAATTTTTTTTATTATTTTTATTTTATTTTGATCGAATAAAAATGTTTTCACATTATTAATTTTATTTTTATTTTTTATTTTTATTTAATTTGACAGGGTCAAAATTTTTACAGGACAAGACAAGGCATTACATCATCTCATGCATATTGCGCTGGAGAGCACCTCTCGACGCAACTAGAAAATGAGACCTATGCTTTGTTCTCTTTTTTAAAATTCTAAAGTTCAAGTACAAGGAAAGGGGGGCACTCACTATGGTGTTTCCTTTGATTTTGCTTCTTGAATGATTACTACAAAATCTTATTCCTCCCCTATTATACTTTCAATCCCACTTCTAGATTCCCTACTCAATTATGGAACAAGTACGGTACTAAATAATGGAACCCCCTCTCCTCCTAGTGGCCCAATTTAACATAGTATGATAGCCATCTAGGGTTAGGGTTTTTACATCTTCAACCCTCAATTAGTGATAAGGTTTTAGACCTTCTAGAATATTCTTGAAAATCCACACATGGATAGCCCCATGTGTAAATAATGGGGGTTGACGTGGCTTCCACTTTGATGGGCCTCCAAATTAGATACAAATTAAGGCCCATATAACCATCCTTCAACACACTAAACCTCTCTTTTTTCATTTGATGACATGTTTTGAGATATAATGTGTTCATTATGAAGGTTTAGATATAATTTCATATTATGCACCTAATATTATTTATTTTTATAGAATATTGTGAGAATATTGGACAAATTCTAAAGATTTGGAAGATGAGATAATCTAGGGACTTTCTCCTTGCTATAGGATGGACCAATAAATGAATAAATATTATAAAATCATTCACATATTCTGGAGCTTGAGTGATTTAAAAAATTTAGGAATGTGATGTCTATCATTTAATGAAGATTCCTACTGTTGGTAACTAGATCCACTTTTTGAGGGATTTTGGAAGGGAAAGTTATCTCCTTTCAAAGAGGATGCTTCCCCATAAATTTCTATAAGTACCAATTCAAATTTTCCTATAGGGGCATGTATTTCTTATTCTTCTTGTAGAGAAAACTTGTGAAGTTAGCAGCTCTATTTTCATTTCTAGCGGGGATGTACTTGGATTGACTCTAATAATGAATTTTGGTGTCATTTTTTGCTTCTAAAGATTGGGTTCTTTCATAGGAATTTGAGTATATTTGGGCTAGACCATATCAGGATCCTCAGAATTCTGTTATACAATTTCTTTATCTTCTTTGAATGTTTTTCACTTGCATCTCTTATTCTTGCTTTTCATATTTATGCATTTAGTATTCATGTTTCATTTTTTGTAGGTTATATTGGTTAAAAAATTGAAATGAGTTATTTTTCAGGTTATTTATAAACTCACAAGCATGATGCATCTTTAGAACAACTTTGCAAAGTCATATCCATGATTGAGCTACTTGAATTGGTTTACTAGTTCGTAATTTTGAAATTTCTAGAAGTATCCTATAACAAAATAGTAATAATTTTCTGCTAAATCTTATCACATGTTAATGATATTATTTTGAATTGATTCCACTTGGATTGAAGCTTAAAAAAATCCAACTTAATAACAAAATTTACCCCACATCATTTCACTTGATTAGCTTAGTCATTTGGGTGCTTAGATCAATTTACTAGTTCATTGCTCTCAAATTTCTGGTTTTAGTAGTAATTTTCTACTATTTTTTAGCACATTTTAACAAGGGTATTTTTTAGTGCCTCCAACTACACTGGAGTCCTAAAATATCCTAATTATTAATAAAAAATTACCCCGTCTCATTTTCATTTGATTTGATTGTTCATTCGATGAGATAACTCAGAGGACATACTCGCTATCAATATTGTAGCAATTTGCAGTAGTTTGTTTTCGAGCTGTTATTCACTCCAAATTCATGGTAAAAGTATATTTATAGTCTATGAATGCTATGAGGCCACTTTGGTTGAGATGAGACTTGGTTAGGTCACCATTTAACTCTTACATTGCTTTCTTTTTTAATGTTGATTTCTGCAATTAGTCTAGATTTCATTTCCGCAATTTACTTTAAGCAAAGTGTGACTTCTTTCTTTCAAGATTAATCTAGGGCTTTCCTTTCCTGAAAAATAGAATATATTTCCTTTAATGTAATTTCCTTTCCAGCAAGATACATTATATTTGTTTGGTTTTCATTGTGCTTTACAATTTTGCAAATAGAGTAGATTTGTTTTTTGACATTTACTTTCTAGCAAAAGTAGAATAGGTTTGTTTATTATTGGTGACTTACCTAGATATTTTCTCATTTGAGGTTTTTTTATTGCCTTCTTTCACCTACATCAAAGGGAGTCAGACTAGGAAGATGAAGGTGTTTGTTGCACATAAAGTGTTGGCCCCTCTAAAGTTTGTACAAACCCCAGGTTGATAATTTAAGTTGGTAGCCTTGGGAGTTGCAACATTCTTGTTGCAATACTGGGGCTCATCATTTTTTTTGCATCGCTTTTTAGGGAGGGTGTCAAATAAAACACTCTCTTGTTCTTGGAATGATTCCTTATTTATTTTATGCATTCATGTTTTCTACAAAAACAAAAAAATTGCATTAGGCATCTTTCATCGCATTATCATTCTCATTCAATTTTTTTTTTATAAAAACAAAAAAAAACTTCAACACCACAAACCCACCACTTGATCATGTGATGTAGTAAGAACCACATCACCATCCACTTTTTCAGGTAAAAGGAGAAAATGTGATAGATAATTTAGAAGGAGGCATGGAACAACTCTACTTTGCCAACCCATATTAACAAGGTTCTTATATTCCCCAACCTTTTCAACCATATCAAGCGTCTCATGCCATTCCTTCTTTTCAACCATATCAATACCCACCTCCTCAATGGGATGATCCATATTTTCTTCAATATTCATGGTCTTATCCTTCCCATTCCTCTTTTCCATCCATATCAACACCAACCTCCTCAATGGGGTGATCCATATTTCCCTCAAAATTATCAATATGCTCCAAACCAAAATCAATGCTATCCATCCCATCCACCTCCACCACAACCACATCCCAAACCACAAACATTTCAAAGACCCACCCCATCTCAATTAAGTGCACAACCATTTCCAAATCTAAGCAATAAAGTAACTCAACCCACTTACAATGTTGAGCTACAAAATCTCCAAACAAATCCTCTTGATCCAAATGATATTAATCTTGGATCGAGGAGAGTATTGCAAAGAAGATATTATTTTCCTTTCATTAAAGAACAACATCCAAAAGGATAAGATTTAGAAAAATCATGTACCACATTTGATGGAGAGCACCCATTGGAGCCTAAGATTGAAGAATTTCTATTATGCTTATCATCAGATCCTTTATGTGTTCAAGGGACTAATCAGAAAATAGTAGAATATTTAAATGGCATGAAAGAAGGAGACATAAAGAATGATCCATATAAGAAAGTGAGCTAAGGGCATCATAGATATATTGAACTTTGGTTCCAGAAATTCATTAAGTTGGAGCTCCACTTTCTTCTTCAACAATTATTGACATCATCAAAGCAGTTGGTCTCTCATATTCAGGTACACGTAAAAACACATATTTCGAGCCTACACATGACTTTATATGTCATCTTGTTATGCACATGGATCCATTTGAAGTATTCCTATACTTGAAACAAATTTTCTTTTCTCAAGTAGAGTAGGATAGAGGAATTAAAAAAAAAAAGGAAAATAAAGTCTTCGGTGAAAACCTCCTTTGAGGCACCTGAGATTGGCTCACTAATTGAAAACCTCTATGATGTGGTTAGTGGTTTGAAAAAAAGAGGAAAAAGGAAAAAAAATAAAAAAGAAGGAAATAATATCCTAAGTGAAAACCTCCTTTGAGGAGCCTAGATAGACCTATTGGTTGAAAACCCCATTGAGGCAAGTAGTAGGCTTAGAAAAAAAGAAAAAAGATGGTGAAAAAAATGAAAAAGAGAAATAATTATTTTCTCTCGGTATCTCTCTTTGATGAATGAAGGTTCTCTCCAACCTCTGCAAGAAACAAGAACAAGTTAGCACCATAAGAAAAGTTGATAAAATATCTAGTCAAGGGGAGTCAAACTTAAGCTTTCACCTCCTTCGCCCAAATGCCCCAACAAGACCAAGGTCATGTCAATCCATCACTCTCATCCATTTCCAACATCCACCCATCATTCCAATGATTTTCCATTCATTTTCCTTAATGTATTATAGTTGCTACAAGAAAGTTATGTGGTGCTATCGGATTGTAAAAAAAACATAGGGCAAAAATTATTTTTACCATATCTCGGAAATCATGCATCCATTGGATGAGTTGTTTCATGGGGAGATGTATAATGATGATGATAACATGCCCAAATTTTTTTAGCAAATTCCAGTGCATATTTTTTGAGAAATCGACCGCCATCAACTACAACCATTTTTAATTTTTCTTAATATTTGTGCATCCATAGGCTAAGATTTTTTATGGGAAGGTGCATGCTCGGTAACTTAATTGTTAGTTAAATTACTTGTCATTAAATTGTCAAACCCAAGGTTCATGAACTTGTGAAGCATACTTCACTATATGTGCTAGGCAATTGACTTTCAATTTTTTTTAAAATGAATACAAGAAATATGCAAAAATGTAATAAAAATCAATCTATGACTAATTGCACAGATTTTTTTTCCAATTCAAACTCAAGACTTGGAAATGAATTCAAAGCAAACTTATTCTAAAGAAAGGACTTTAAGATCTATTTTAACAATGGAAATTTCTATTCTAGTGAACTTGAAAGTCAAAATTATTCTATGAACTTGAAAAGGAAGATTACTCTATTTTGTTTTGAAAAGAAATTTAATCTAATCAATTTGGAAAGGAAACTAAATCTGTCAATTCATGAAAGTAATCTAAAGACTATAAATCTTGTAAATGGAAATCAAAGAGCATTCATAACTTCAAAGAAAGAATTAGAGAATTACTAATGTGCGCATCTTAATCTATCCAATGTGACAAATAAAGCATGTAAGAAAACTAAAGCTAACCTGGGAAATAAATTCAAAGTAAATGTTTTTGAAGTTTTCAATTTAATATTGGGCGCTCAACCTACTGTGAACAAAAGGCAAGTAAATAGTGCTTGAAAATATAGCAGTAAACATCTAACTATTCGAAAACTAAATTGAAATGAATGCTCAAGGAAATGAAATTGAAAGAACAACTACACTATCTCACAACTCCACCACGGGCACTCCTAGTAAACATGAGAAATTATAAACTTAGAGCACTTGATCTAAACCACCAATCAAATTCAAAATTGCGCCATAATAGAGAATGCATTCATTAAAAAAAGTAGAGTTTTTCTTCTTCAAAAAAAATTAACAATTACAAGTTAAGATTCATTATGGACATCTTCTCCCTCCTCTCATAAAAGAGATTGCAATTCATAGAGCTTTGAACTAATTAACAAAATCACAATTTTATTGTTTGAGTTCTGGTCATGAGATCTCAGTAATCGGTTTGAAAATAAAATCAAATATATTTTGAAGGATTTTAGGATCAAATATTATCCCAAATATGATTAGAATGATTTCCTTGCAAAGAATTTCTTAAGGAAGAACTTGTGCCAATCTTTTTGGTGACTGGGCATTGACTGACAAATTGGAAAACCATTTTCCCATGTAATATGCAAAATAGGGCTACAAAGAAAAAGAAAAATCCCCCAAACAATAACAAAATTGAGGAAACTACTCATCACTATTTTAACTTGCTCATTTTGAAGAAAACCCATGTTTTCGTTTTTTAAAATTTGTTTTCATTTAATTAGAATATGGGTTTGAAGTTGACTAGTAAAAATTGTTGCATATTTCCTTTGATATGATGTTGGAGGCCCACACATGCAAGCTGGGTGAAATTTTACCAACACAAATCCATGTTGGAACCTATAGAAACAACATCCATATGTCGAATTTCCTTCTAGAGTGGTGTTACTACGTTAGCCACGGAGATAGCTACAGAAATTGATTGCGTTGCAGAAACTTGAATTGGTCAATCTATCATTAGTAAAACCATGCAAAATTCTTCTTAATTCATTAAAAGTAAAATAAATAATAATAATAAACCATGTAAATATGCATTAGGGAGTTTGGTGCGTTTATGAAGAAATATGGTTAAGAATGATGACAATGGGTCAGTGGAATGATGTGAAAATGGATGGTTTGATCAACAAAATCATGACAAATTGGAGTTTCAACATTCCCCCACATCGGATATTTTGCATGTCCTTATGCAAACAAATATTTGCAAAGTTTCACAATCCAACTGATCGGTGTTCCTTTATTCTGGAATTTCAACTAAATTCATGACCAAAGCTCCAAGAGATTGTTGTCTATCTCAGTAAGATGTACTTTTTCTCTCTTTGTTTTTTTTCAAGATTACAAATATGGTAGCATAACTCCTTGTTTCCACGTTTTCTTGTTAAATTGCTAGTAGTAAAATGAAAAGCAAGAGCTACCCATTATCTTGTTTAAGTCTTCATTCCATATTATGTTGTTCATGAATGATATGATACATGTTTATTTGTTCTTCTCTAATAAAAAAACATCCTTGCATTACTTATTAGCCCTTTGCACATTATCATATACAATTTATACAAAATGAAAGGGTGCCCACATAGTAGCACATTCAAATATTTGTCATTTTTGTCTAAGCCTTTGCAAATATAGCTCTTTCATTGAGGTTCTTGTCACTACTTATTTTTTCTCAAATTGTTCAATCTTTGGTAGAATATCCAATATGCCATTGAATGCATCAATAAGAATATTACTACATCCATGTGTTTTCCAACCCTGTGAAATGAGTTTTTCATCCATGTTGAACAAATGTACACATGAAATAATCCATAATCATGGCTATAAATGATCATAAGTTGCAACCCATAATGATTCTCCTCTTATCATCCATGCATAGAAATATTTTTCATAGCAACCAATCATGCTTCAACAATGTTGTCAAATATTTTTTCTCAAGAACTCACCAACTAACATGAGTGTTGTCTTGTTGATCCGGATTTAAACAGGAACGCAACAAATTACAGAGATAACCATATACACAAAGATGTAGCGGAAATAATACTTCGTTTCATTAATGGAAAATACTGAAATATGCTTACAAACAGAAATGGAAATGAACTAGCTAGGGCGATGGTAGCTTATCTCTGAGAAGAGATGTGATGGCTACATGCCTCTGAACTGTGTTACAATGAGGCTCGAAGGCCTACTTATTGTTGAGAAACAATGGAAAAACCCTTAACATTCCAAAACCTAACCCTAGGAGATGAAACGCCAAACTGTGGGCCCCGTTTGGGGGTAAGTTGGTACATCAACTTCCCGGGGTCGTAACTTTGGCATATGATCTCCGTTTGACGCGTACAATAGCTCATTAGAAAGATCTATCCGAGCACTATCATTATTGGAACGGGAAACACCATTCCATTCCATGGACTCCTGTTGCCCCCGGATTCCCCAAAAAACGTCGTTTAGGGCCTCAAAACGGCTCCGGAAGTTCAGAACCCAAAAAACTGCTAAAAATAGTAAGTTGTGCTACAATTAAGGAAACTGAAAATGCTGAGAAAGACAATGGTGGGGGTCCAGGTGGACTTGGCAGGTGGCCACCAATATCCACCTGGATCATTCCTCCCCCCTTAGGAAGCAATGGTCCCCATTGCGTTGAGCTCCTCCATGAGATGAGGAAACTTCTGCTGAACTTGTTCCTTGGTGAGCCACTTGCCCTGCTGAAGGAGTTGGCCCGCTTTGACAACTCGATACAGTTGGATATTCTGTTGGCGAGTGTTCTTGATCTGTGTGTCCATGATCCGATCAGTTGCAGCTTGTTCCATGCAATCTGGATTTAATTCTGTGGGTTTTGAGCTGTTCTGCAATGTCGGATGTGTCTAGCAATGGTGGAAAGTATGGCTGAAGGCGGTCCACATTGAATACTGGGTGCAGGCCAAGGAATGGGGGAATGCTGAGCTCAAATGCATTGTCTCCCATAGCCTTAGTAATGGTGTAAGGACCATATCGGAGTGGTCTCAATTTCCGATAGGCTCCAGTAAGGCGTTCCTTTTGCAAATGCAACCAGACTTTGTCACCCACCTGAAACTTGTGTGGCACCCGATGTTGATCATGTCGCTGCTTGTACTTGGCATTTGATTTCTCAAGAATGTCATGGACCTGCTGGCGAATATGTTGGATGCGCTCAATGAAGCTGGTGGCCTTATCTGTTTCGGACTGGACATGAGCTGAATTCATGTGAGTAGCTGCAAGTGGCATGGCCACATCAATGGGGCATAGTGGCTGGAATCCCAAACCCACCTAAAAAGGGCTATGGCCAGTGGAGCTGTGAAGAGCTCGGTTGTAGCTGTGCTGAACGTAGGGGAGGCTCTCGTCCCATGTGCGTGGATGCTTTGAGTTATACATGCGCAGAATGTGCACAATCATCCTATTGACAACCTCTGTCTGGCCATTAGTTTGAGGATGGAAGGCTGTGGACTTCGTGAGTTTGGTGTCCAGCATTGACCAGAGACTGGACCAAAAGGTGCTGAGAAACCGACTGTCCCGATCTGAGATGATAGACTGTGGGATCCCAAAGTGCACCCACACTCGTTCAAAGAAAAGTTTAGCAGTGGCTTCTGCTGTGATATTCTTCTTACAGGCCATCATAATGGCCATCTTTGAGAACCTGTCGACGACCACAAAAACACAGTCATTTACATGCTTAGTGGAAGGAAGGCCTGACATGTAATCCATGGAGATGGATTCCCAAGGTCGACTAGGGGTAGGCAACGGGGTATAGAGGCCTTGCTTCTTAATGGTCGGTTTGGCAATGGCACAAGCAGTACATGATCGGATGTACTTCCCAACATCCTGTCGAAGATTCGGCCAATAGAAATAGTTTTGCAGTACTGCCACTATTTTCTCGACCCCGAAATGCCCAACAGCCCGACTGTAGTGTGCTTCCCAAATCATCTTGGCACGCTCGCTTGAAGGAGCACAAAGGTGACCGAGGTGGCATAATAGGGCATCCTGGAGGTGAAAATCTGCAACCTGCCGACCCTCCAAGAGTGTCTGGTATGTGTGGCCGAATTCTGGGTCGCTTTTGTAGAGAAGTGGCCAATCAGAAGTCTCGTGCCCGCAAGAGTTGAGCATGGTGGTTAGCGCCATGATCGGTGGTCGACTGAGGCAATCTGCAACATTATTGGTGCTGCCCTTTTTATACTTGATATTCAAGTGAAACTGTTGCAGGTATGTAGACCACTTCTGATGGCGATCATTCTGCAATTTCCCTTGGGTCTGTATGAACTGCAGAGGTCGGTGGTCTGTGTGGATGACCATTTCCTTCCCCAAAATGTAATGCTTCCATTGTCGGCAGGCCTGTACAATGGAATACATCTCTTTATCATAAGTGGGGTACTTCCGGACTGTGTCTGAAAGTGTTTCACTGTGATATGCCACTGGATGTCCATGTTGAGTAAGGACTGCCCCAATAGCATAGTCAGAGGCATCTGTCTCGACCTCAAATGGTTGTTGTAAATCTGGTAACGCGAGCACTGGTGCCGTGCAGAGGCGATCCTTCAACTCCCTGAATGCCTTCTGTTGAGATTCAGAACAAAAGAATTTTGCTTTCGCCCCGCCCTTGGTGACTTGACTCAAGGGCCAAGAAATATGAGAAAATCCCAACACAAACCTGCGGTAGAAGTTGGCAAGACCTAGAAAGCTGCGGAGCTCTGTTAGAGTGGTTGGAGAGGGCCAATCCCGAATGACTTGGACCTTGGCTGGATCGACATGCACCCCCTGTTCATCAATGATGTATCCCAGACACTGAACCTCGGTCATGCCAAAAGTGCATTTCTCCAAATTGGCACATAGCTTGTGTTGCCGCAGTGTTTGGAGAACCTGTCGGATGTGGTGGAGGTGATCTTCCCAACTCTGGCTGAAGATCAGAATGTCATCCAAGTATACTACTACAAAGGAGTTGGTGAATGGCCGCAAGATGTCATCCATTAGCCTCATAAAGGTTGCAGGAGCATTCGTCAATCCGAAAGGCATGACCAACCATTCGAAGAGGCCCTCCTTGGATTTGAAGGCAGTCTTCCACACATCTGAGGGTTCAATTGGTACCTGGTGATATCCTGACTTCAGATCAATCTTGCTGAAATATTTCGCCCCCTTTAGTTGGTCTAGGAGGTCATCAATCCGCGGGATCGGGTACCTATTACGGACAGTGATCTTGTTCAGTGCCCGATAGTCAATACAGAGTCTCCACGTCCCATCCTTCTTCTGTACCAACACTATCGGGCTCCCACAGGGCGAAGAACTCGGACGGATGTGACCTTTCTGCAAGAGCTCCTGAATCTGCCTCTTGATTTCATTGTTCTCCAGAATGGAGCGCCGATAAATTGGTCCATTGGGTAGTGACGCACCTGGGGTCAGATCGATGGAGTGCTTGACTTGACAGTGCAGAGGAACCCCTGCCGGGGAGGTGAAGATGTCTTCGTACTCCTCCACAATCTTGTCCATCTGTAGCTGCTGTGCTGAGGGACCCCGTTTGGAGGCCGCGGCCACTGTCTTCTTCTTCCCTTGAGGGCGTATCATCAAGAAAACAAATTTCCTGGTTTTGGAAATGATCTTACTGCATTGTTTTGCAGTAATCAAAGAGATGGCGGCAGGTGGTGCTACCTCTGGTATCCTGAACAACTTATTTCCCAATGTAATAATAACAGCACGGGGCCTTGATTCATACACAGCATGTCGCTTCCACAAGTATGGTTGTCCTAGTAATACATCACAAACTTCAAGGGGAGCAATGTCACACAATACCTCATCCGTGAAGGGCTTGATGTTGTATGGAAGGCGGCACTGCTGGCTCACGCAGAGATCTCGCCCTTGGTGAAGCCACCCAATGGTGTATGGTTGTGGATGTGCTGTGGTCGGTAAGCCCAACCGCTTCACGACCTCTGTAGCTGTCGTGCTGAGGGACCCCGTTTGGAGGCCGCGGCCACTGTCTTCTTCTTCCCTTGAGGGCGTATCATCAGGAAAACAAATTTCCTGGTTTTGGAAATGATCTTACTGCATTGTTTTGCAGTAATCAAAGAGATGGCGGCAGGTGGTGCTACCTCTGGTATCCTGAACAACTTATTTCCCAATGTAATAATAATAGCACGGGGCCTTGATTCATACACAGCATGTCGCTTCCACAAGTATGGTTGTCCTAGTAATACATCACAAACTTCAAGGGGAGCAATGTCACACAATACCTCATCCGTGAAGGGCTTGATGTTGTATGGAAGGCGACACTGCTGGCTCACGCAGAGATCTCGCCCTTGGTGAAGCCACCCAATGGTGTATGGTTGTGGATGTGCTGTGGTCGGTAAGCCCAACCGCTTCACGACCTCTGCCGAAATGAGGTTCTTTTGACTCCCGCTATCAACAATGAACTGTATCGGGGAGCCCTTTACCCACATCTGGGAGTGGAAGAGACGCTCCTCCTCCTCTGGATCTTCGGGTTCATTTTTCTGGATCTTTGCGGTAGCAACAGTGGCGCTGGGATCCGCATCAATGATCTGCTTCCCTTTTTCATACCCCTTATCGGGTTCTGACTCAGAGTCGGAACATGCATCTGATTCTGAAACCTTTAGCTCAGCCACCAGTGATTGCTTGGCCCGACACTCACTTGTGTTGTGAGTGGAGCTCTTATGGAACTCGCACCATTTTCCAGTGTCCTTTCTTGGCTTCGCGGCGTTGCTCTTTGCTTGCAGCTTCGGCTGGTTGTCTTGGGCTGTCCCGCCTTGGCTTTGTCCTTTGTTCTGTGGTTTAGGGGCACCTTTCCCCTGCTTTGGATTCGCAGATCCAAAGTCTCACTTCTTTTGTTTAAACTTCTGCTCGACCTTGACGGCATACCGGTATGCTGCGCCGAGCGAGGGGATGTTTAGGAACTGTATTTCTTCCTGGATGTACTTGTGCAGGCAGCCACGGTATTTGAGTATCAAATGTTGCTCTGAATCCTTGATACCCAACTTTGTGCGAAGGGTATGGAAAAGATTGGTGAACTCCGGCACGTCTTGGTCCCTTCCCTGCCGCAGCGTGGTCCACTTTATGTATTCATCCTCATAGCTTCCGACAGGGTAGTACTGCTCCTTGATGGCATCCCGAAACGAATCCCAGGTGGGTGCAGCTGAAAATAGTGATCCAGTACTTTCATCCTTCTGCTCGCAGTAGGTTTCCCACCAGTCCTTGACGTGGGGGGCTGCTTTGAGAAGAGAAAAAACAATCTTTTCCCGACTCGAAAATTCATGAACAGAAAAATAACCCTCTAGCAGATTTAACCATTTATCTACAGCATCGGCGTCTATCTGACCCTCGAATATGGGGATTTCAAAATTAACTTGTACCTTAAAGGGTGTGGCGTTTCCAGAGGAGCTGCTGGAAGCCGATGCGCCGCTTCTGGGTAGCTGCTGAAGGATCTACGCAAAGCTGTCCATCATCGCGTTCCGTTGTCGCTCGAGCGCTTCTTCGAGCAAGATTTTGATGGGATCTCCTGCCCCCTCGTCTTTCTTCTCGTCCGCCATGGGAGGCCGTCGGGATTTGCGAGGCTGGTCTTGCAAAGGTTCAACCAGTTCAAGCCCTAACTCCTTATATCCCGACCTTGTTGGGGACATGCAAAGAAAAACAGAGAAAAAGCAGACCGCTTTGATACCACTGATCCGGATTTAAACAGGAACGCAACAAATTACAGAGATAACCATATACACAAAGATGTAGCGGAAATAATACTTCGTTTCATTAATGGAAAATACTGAAATATGCTTACAAACAGAAATGGAAATGAACTAGCTAGGGCGATGGTAGCTTATCTCTGAGAAGAGATGTGATGGCTACATGCCTCTGAACTGTGTTACAATGAGGCTCGAAGGCCTATTTATTGTTGAGAAACAATGGAAAAACCCTTAACATTCCAAAACCTAACCCTAGGAGATGAAACGCCAAACTGTGGGCCCCGTTTGGGGGTAAGTTGGTACATCAACTTCCCGGGGTCGTAACTTTGGCATATGATCTCCGTTTGACGCATACAATAGCTCATTAGAAATATCTATCCGAGCACTATCATTGTTGGAACGGGCAACACCAGTCCATTCCATGGACTCGTGTTGCCCTCGGATTCCCCAAAAAACGTCGTTTAGGGCCTCAAAACGGCTCCGGAAGTTCAGAACCCAAAAAACTGCTAAAAATAGTAAGTTGTGCTACAATTAAGGAAACTGAAAATGCTGAGAAAGACAATGGTGGGGGTCCAGGTGGACTTGGCAGGTGGCCACCAATATCCACCTGGATCACTTGTTAATGCAATCATATTTCCTACTATGAAACTTTGACAATATGAGTTGCACATAAGACAAAATAAGAGTTGTAGGTGAGGGTTGTACAATTTATCAAAGAGAAAATATATTTCCAAGTGATTTTAAGAGTATGTGAACAAAGACTTGTTGCAACCTTCTTCTTGTTGTGGCTATGTGCTCATCATTTCTTGGCTTCTATTAAAATTATGACGCTGAACAATATGACATATGATCCAAGTGCCCCATATACTTTTTGATCATGTGCTACAAACATGTACTATGATGGTTCATTAAGAAAATAATCTCCATATTTTGAATTAGTCTCATATGAAAGCCAAAAAGGTCAAATTGTTCATCAAGGAAGTAAGAATCAATTTATATTGCAGCAAGAAGAAAAAGTTAAACAAAAGAGTGGTGTGTGGCAACATTCTTACTATTATAAATGAAACAAGAAAATCTCAGTTTGACCTTGCCTTGTTCAAACTAGAGAAAAATCGAATTTCCACATCAACAGAATCTTGGAGGTAGTTAACTGAGGTGACATGGCACTTGTCACTCAGTTAACTCAGTTAATTTGAGTTGGGAAAGCTTGAGTTCAGTTCAGTATGATTGATTGATAATTTGTAACAATATATTTCAGTTAATTTGAGTGAGTGACAGTTAAACTAGTTCCAACTGTTGGAGAAACTAGTGGAAGGTCAAGTTGTGCAATGTAACTTCAATCACACTCAGTGGTCATCCAGTTAACTAATCAATCAGCCCAAAATAAATATTGCATGCAAAGAATTCGAGTTACCCAATTGAGATGGAGATTCCAAGGCAGTGTACTATCAATTGTAGACTAGTCCCATGTGTACAAGTGGTGCATGTAGTCAGAGAATGGGCCTACAGGAATTGTGCAATCCAATTGAAGAATTTCAATAAAAAATAGGGGCTAATTCCTCATGGAACAACACAAGTTAATAGGAGCTTAGGGGGTTGAAAATTGGCTAAGTATTGGCTAGGTTCAGTCAGTCAAGTAGAGAGATAGACTATACACTTGCAGGTTGTGCTCATGCTTGAGAAAACATTGTATTTCATCTCTATTCTTTGATTGATGCAATACAGATAGTAAGGGGTTTTGAGTAGTTTCTTTCCCCTAGATAAATATTTGTGCATGTGATGTTTTTTCTTGCATTTTGATGTTATGTGTTCACGATTATGAATTAGATTCTGCAGATCAGTAGAGTAGCTTCGAGTCTTGTGATTTAGTAAATTTCATGAAAAGTTTCGAATTTACACATTAATTTCTACATGGTATCAGAGCAGGATTCACAGTAGAGAAGATGTTTCGAAGTTGTCCTTGCAGGAGGATGGATTTGTGGGATCAAATCTTCAGAGCTAGAAGAATTTCTTTTTATCGACTAAGACTTGAGTATGCCCTTGATAGAAGCTTGACTTATGTTTCTTGGAAGGACCACATGGAAGTAGTGTTGGAAGATAATGGGTTGAAGGAATTCATTGATATTGATATCCCGAAACCAACAACAACTGATACTCAGAATCTAGCAGAATGGAAGAAGTGTGTAGTCAAGATGAGGAGAATCATATGAGAGGGAGTATGAGATCATATTGTCTGAAATAACCATGGGAAAGAGACTTTATATGTAATGCAGCAAGCATTGACAGATCTATTACAAAATAGCAACGACCACAGGAAATTGGTGCTCAAGGATAAACTTCGAAGTATCAAGATGTAGAAGAATGACTCAATTCAATAGTATCGGATTAGGTTCACACAATGTCATGATGAACTTGCAAGAGTTGGTTTCACAGTCCTAGATGATGATTTGGTGATCCTATCCCTTTTAGGCCTTCCCAAGAGCTAGCACAACTATCAAGATTCGATGAATGGGAGGGCGAAACTACCAAATTGGGAATGCTTATGGTCTGATTTGGTACAGGAGGAAATAAGACAGAATACCAAAGATGGGACTTCATCCAAGGGCGAGGATGAAGAAAATTGTGCCTTGGATGGAAAGGAAAAGAATGGGAAATGGAAGAAATTTGAATCCAAACGAGAAACCAGTCAAGGGGGGAAGAAGAAAGACTTGTCTAGAATCAAGTGCTTTCACTGTCATGCATTTGGGCACTATGCCATGAAGTGTCTACACAAGAAGGAAATAAATAGGACCTCAGGAGGAGTAGCAAGTGAAGCTTTGGCTTTACAGTTTGAGCTTGACTTCACCCTCATTGCATGCATGGCAAGCATAGTGATGGGGAGTGTGTGATATCTGGATAGTGGTGCCTCATTCCACATGACAGGGAACAAAGAATTTTTCAGTGACTTGGAGGAGAAATATCTCTAGATACACATCGAGATGGGAGATGATGGAAGGTACAATGCGACCGGGATTGGTACAATAACCTTTTAGAGGGAGTTAGGCTCCCCTCTCAGGATCAAGGATGTGATGTTTGTACCGGGTCTAAAGAAAAATCCGATTTTCATCGCGGTGTTGGAAGACCATGGCTATGATGTGATATTCAACAAAGGGAAGGAATTCTTGAGACACATCGCCATGGGACAAGTAAGCAGATTAGGATTTGAGTGAAGAACCTCTACAATCTAGATGTGGAAGACTGTGTTGCATTGAGCACAAAGGTGGATAAGGTGCAAAGTTAAGATTTTGCCAAATTATGGCATAGAATACTTGGCCATTTGCATCATGGAGCTTTGAATATCATGCAGTAGATCACCACAGGTCTCCCCAAAGGAGCACTAGAGAATCATGATACATGCAAAGGGTGTACCTTGGGGAAGTACATAAAAGCCACCTTCAATGATTGGGGTAGCAAGGTGCATGCAGTCCTTGAAAGGATCCACTATGATGTCTATGTACCTTTCTTGACAGCCTCCACTGCCAAGCACATGTATTAGGTTATATTTGTAGATGATTTTTCATGAAAGTGTTGGATATTCTTCACGCAGAAGAAATACCATACATTCTGCATGTTTGTTGAATTTAAAGCACTTGTTGAGAAAGAAACTAGCAAGAAAGTGAAGTCTCTCAGGAGCAATAACGAAGGTGAATATGTGTCAAACCAGTTTAAAAAAAATTGTGCAAAGGAAGACATTCGATGAGAGTTGAAAACACCCCACAACCCACAACAGAATGGGGTGGCTAAGGAGAAGAATAGAAGTATTGTGGGAGCAGCAAGGGTGATGTTGCATGACCAAGGCCTACCACTACATTTGTGGACTGAATCATGCAACAAAGCGGTCTATTTTCATAATATGAGTCCTCATCGGATTCTTGGGATGAGTACACTAGAAGAAGCTTTTCAGGGAAGAAATCAGATGTGTCACACTTAAGGATATTTGGAGCATCAATATATTTCCATGTCTCCATGGAATCAAGGAAAAAGATAGAGTTGAAAACAAAGTTGGGGATATTTGTGGGGTACACAGAAACACTTCACAACTATCGTGTGTACTTGCCATCCCTCGAAATAATAGTTGTTTGAATGGATGTGAAGTTTGATGAGGAGAAGGAAATGAGGTGTTCTCTTGGGAGGGAGCTTTAGTTGCATTCAGATTAAGTGTTTTTGGCTCCAAAGGAAGAACTCTAGGAAGTTGTGGAGAATCCACAAGTAGAGGAGCAGAGAGTGGAGACAACCACTCAAGCAGAGACATCTAGAGAAGGAAGGAAACAAACCAGGGAAGCTGACAAATTATTGCATGATGTTAGAGAGAATGTGGGAGCACCCACTTCACAATGCAGGTAGAGGAGGTCACCGGATCAGTACACTAGCTACATGGATTTGATGACTGAGCTAGTAGAGATAAAACCATCCTCATTCGAAGAAGCAGTAGAGAAACCTATATGGGTTGGTGTCGTGGTAGAGGAATATGATTCCATTGTCAGAAACTGTGTTTTGGAAGTGGTCCCAAGACCAAAGGATAAATCAATGGTGGGTTCGAGATGGTTTTACAAGGTGAATCATGTAAAATATGAAGCATGGAGAAAAAGAAGGCCAGATTTGTGGCCAAGGGGTTCTCTCAATTCGAGGGAATTGACTATGAGGAGGCCTTTTCTCCAGTAGCAAGGTACTCTTCCATCAGATCAATTCTAGCACTAGCTACACATTTGGGATGGAAAATCCACCAGATGGATGTGAAAACAACATTCCTCAAGGGATTTATTGCGAAGGAGGTGAATATAGAGCAACCAGAAAGCTTCGAGACTTTTGATCGAGAGTCTCATGTGTTCAGACTCAAGCGAGCGTGTACAGTCTCAAGCAAGCACCCCATGCTTGGTACATTAGGATTGATAGTTATCTCACTAGTTTGGGCTTCACCAAAATTGAACCGGATGCAAATTTCTATCATGCTTTGGTAGAAGGTAAATTGTTGCTTATTTTATTATATGTTGATTTTTTGATTTTAACTGGTGATGAAAAACTAATCAGATCTTGAAAGGAGGACCTTGTAAGAGAGTTTGAAATGAAGTACATGGGTCTTATGCACTACTTCCTCAGATTAGAAGTATGGCAAGGAGAAGGGGAACTGTTTTCCTCTCAGGGAAAGTATGCCAATGAGATACTTCAAAAGTTCTGCATGTAGAATCACAAACCCATGGAGACACCTTTAGCAACCAACTAGAGGAAGGAGGATGCCACTTTAGGTGAGGAAGTGGATTCTATTGTTTACATGAAGTTGGTGGGTTCAATCATGTATCTTGTGAACACATGACCAAACATGTGCTATGTAGTCAACTAGTTGAGCCAAGCTATGGTTCGACCAACCAAATTATTTTGGAGGGCAGCTAAGCATGTTCTATGGTACCTCAGAGGCACTACTCAGTTTGGACTATGGTAAAGATAGGCCGAGGGTGTAAAGCTATGTGGCTTCACAAATGCATATTGGGTGGGGATTAAATTAGACTAGAAAAGCACATCAGGAGCAATTTCTAGTGTTAGGTCTGCAATTGTTTCTTGGTACATCGGGAAACAAAGATCTGTGGCACTTAGCTTAGAAAAAGTAGAATACATGGCTACCATTCAAGAAACATGTGAGGCAATCTGGATGAGAAAAATTATTGTTGGATTATTTGGTTAGATGATGGATCCAACTGTGATCTACTGTGATAATTAGAGTTTCATCAAGCTCTCTGAAAATCCTGTTTTTCACGATCGATCCAAGCATATAGATATTTGGTATCACCATCTATGAGATTGTGTGCATAGGCAGATAATGTTGTTGCAATACATTCCAACTGAAGAACAAGATGCATATATTTTTACAAAGGATTTGTCATGAGGAAGATGTGAGTTCCATAGAGGCGGGATCAGGGTGGCAGATAATCCCTTTCTTGATGAGAGAGAGTGTTGAAAATGTAGCAATAAAATCTCAGTTTGACCTTGCCATGGTCAAACTAGAGAAAATTTTAATTTCCACATCGGCGGAATCTTGGAGGTAGTTAATGAGGTGACATGGCACTTGTCACTCAGTTAAATTAGTTAATTCAAGTAGGGGAAGCTTGAGTTCATTTCAGTATGATTTATTACTAATTTATAGCAATCTATTTCAATTAATTTGAGTTATTATCAGTTAAAGTAGTTCCAACTGTTGGAGAAACTAGTGGAAGGTCAAGTTGTGCAGTGTAACTTCAATCAAACTCGGTGGTCATCCAATTAACTAATAAATCATCCCAAAATAATTGTTGCATGTAGAGAATCCAAGTTACCTAGTTGAGATGGAGATTCCAAGGCAGTGTACTATCCGTTGTAGACTAGTCCCATGTGTACAAGTGGTGCATGTAGTCAAATAATGGGCCTACATCAATTGCACAATCTAATTAAGGAATTTCCCTAAAAAATAGGGGCTAATTCCTCATGGAACAACACAAGTTAATAGGAGCTTAGGGGGTTGAAAATTGGCTAAGTATTGGCTAGGTTCAGTCAGTCAGGCAAAGAGATAGACTATACACTTGCAAGTTGTGCTCAGGCTTGAGCAAGCATTGTATTTCATCTCTATTCTTTGATTAATGCAATACAGATAGGAAGGTGTTTTGAGCAGTTGCGTTCCCCTAGATAAATATTTGTGCATGTGTGATGTTTCTTCTTGCATGTTGATGGTAATTGTTCTTAATTGTGAATTAGCTTCCATAGATGAGTAGAGTATCTTCGAGTCTTGTGATTTAGTAAATTTCATGATTAGTTTTGAATCTACATATTAATTTCTAAAATAGGGAAAACATAAGATCTTACGAGGGAAAATGTTATGCAATCATACTTTGGGATTCAACCATAACAAGGTTTGTAGAGTATCCAATAAGCTATGAGGGTTGAAACAGTTATGTGGGATTGGTTATGCATGCAAAGTAGAATAGGAATGAAGGTTGATCACATGTTTACAGTATTTTTCTTATTATAATTTCCAAAATTTTCAATAAATCAAAAAGTTTAAAATTTGGTTTTGCCTCAAGTTTCTCTTTGTAGAAGATCAAAATGTTGAAATAGGTGTTGTAGGCATCAGAATAGAACCATTTTAGCATCAAACAATTCTTAAATTTTGAGTTATTGAATATTATGAAAATGACTTTTCATGCCATCCAATGTTGCTGCATAAAAAAAATATGCCACAAACCCAGTTGAGATGGAGATTCCAAGGTAGTGTACTATCAATTGTAGACTAGTCAGTCAGGTAGAGAGATGGACTATACACTTGCAAGTTGTGCTAAGGCTTGAGCAAGCATTGTATTTCATACCTATTCTTTGATTAGTACAATACATATAGTAAGGGGTTTTGAGCAGTTTCTTTCCCGTAGATAAATCTTTGTGCATGCGTGATGTTTCTTCTTGCATATTAATGTTATCTGTTCTCGATTGAGAATTAACTTCCACATATCAATAGAGTATCTTTGAGTCTTCTGATTTAGTAAATTTCATGAGCAGTTTTGAATCTACACATTATTTCTACAATAGGGAAAACATAAGATCTTATGAAGGAAAATATTATGCAATCATACTATGGGATTCAACCATAACAAGGTTTGTAGAGTATCCAATAAGATATGAGGGCTTAAACAGTTATGTGGGATTGGTTATGCATGCAAAGTAGAATAGGAATGTAGGGTGATCACATGTTTACAATATTTTTCTTATAATAATTTCCAAAATTTTCAATAAATCAAAAAGTTTAAAATTTGGTTTTACCTCAAGTTTCTCTTTGTAGAAGATCAAAATGTTGAAATAGGAGTTGTAGGCATCGGGATAGAACCATTTTAGCATTGAACAATTCTTGAATTTTGAGTTATTGAAGGTTCTGAAAATGACTTTTCATGCCATCCAATTTTGCATAAAAAAAATATGCCACAAACCCATTTTTATGCCAAATTGAGTGCTTCAAAAGGGAAACAATGTATTTTTACCTTTTTGATCATATAACATCTTCAAAATTCCATTTTGATGAAGAAAATATGTTGCTATGAAAAAATGCTAAATCCTATCTTGATATATTTAAAGTGGCAAAAAGTAAAAATCTGCCTTAAAAAGCCTCTAAAAAACCCTAGAAATTGCACTCTTTTTTTTAATTATGCCTGTATCTTACTCAATTTACCATTCTCTAAGAAAACCTAGTGTCTCAAAAAAATTTATTTCTGCTCCAATTTCTTGCAATATTTGTGCCAAAACTACCCTGGAACAAGCTACTACAACCAAAAAATAGGTTGCTACAACAATAGCTGCAAAGAATGCAACTTTCCGTAGTTGTTGCACAAAATGTCAATTTCTTTTAATAGTTGTTTTCTCTAAGTCTAATTTGTTGATTTGAACTGTTTGATGTATGATGAAGTAGAAACCATGAAACATAATGCATAATGACTTCAAATTAATGTAATTTGCTTGGAAAAAGAAATGAAATCAAGAAGATTTGTAGTAGTGCTTCATCATGTTGTTGTTGAATGACAAAAAGATGAACATGTTGCTACAATAAACTAATATACTACTGCAAGTTGTTGTTGATTCCATAAAACCATATAGTCTTCATCAAAATAAAAATCCATGGTACAATTTTTACCATGCGAATGAATGTGCTGAATTCAAGCATGGAAAGAAATCATTGGATTACCAATCACTAATGAAAATCGTTAACCAATGTAAGAAAAATCATTGATAATGTAACTACGTGTCAAGTTACCTAAGTGCATCTTGACAGGGACGAATGAATGTGTTGGAGTCGAGCCACCAGGAAGATCTAGCAATCAATAAACATTGTTGTATTCTCATTGTGAGTCGGTGAGGAGGCTTTCCATTAATGAATGCAAGTTCCAAGGCCCTCAAAAGAATCTCTAATCTTGGTCCTAGATAAGGTGTTGGAGTTGATGGGACAAAATACGTTGGAAGGTGGGCCTTAAGGAATCCCACATCAGCCAACTTGAGCATAGAACTAGAAATGATTTGAAGAACCATAATAAAATATTGAAACCATCATGAAATTGTAGAACTTATTTTGAAGTTTGCTCTCCAGTTGCTTGGTTTTCAAACAAAGCTCATGTCCAATTGCGCCAGTAAACTAATTTTCACAATAGGACTTATTTTTTTTCTCTTTAATTTTTTTTAGATGTCCTACTCTGCTTTGAAAACAGAATTTTCCTTCAAGTTCAGGAATACTTCCAATGGAACGATGTGCGTAACGCGATGACAAATAAACTCATATGCAGGTTTGAAAGATACGCTTTGATATATACCAATATATGAGAGACCAAGTGCCTTGATTTAGATCATGTCAGAAAATAATGAAGAATTTAGTATTGGGATTCGATGACTGTCTTGAACCAAGATTCAATGTAGTCTTGTCTTCCTTGGCTTCTTACTATCATGCCATGCAAGTCTTCATAGATGTGATCCCCATTCATAGAATCTGGTGATAGGAATGTAAGAAACCTTTCAATCTTAGGTTCTAACAATTACTCTTCATCAATGGGCATCCATGATTCTTTGACCTTATCTAAATCTTCTTCTTCTGGTTGTTTTTATTCAATGACAGCTAGAGAATCATTTTACAATACCTCAATATTGTAAGTGGATTGAGGCATTTTATTATTGGGGATCTGAAATGGTTATGCATGTAGTTGAGTGGGAATGGATCTTTGGGGTGCTTGTGTGGGTGGCAATGGGAAAAGTTGAATCGAGGTTAACTGAAGGTGAAACTGATGTTGTGGTGGAGGTGAATGATATGGATAACATTGATATTGGTATTGAGGATAGTGAGGAAAAGGTTGAGAATATGGTAGATTTACCTCTGTAAGGCCCTTTCCAACCTTGTTGCCAAGATTGTTTTTAAGGTTGGGACTGAGATGGCCAAGGTTGCCAAGGCAAGGGAGTTTGTCAATTACTTTGAGATTGTTGTGGATAACCTTGAAATTGTGAATTAAGATCTTGCATCATATCGGGTTGATGAGGCTGCCACAATCTTCTTGGAGCTACATAAGAGGATTGTTTTGGTGTTTGATTTGCTCCATGGTAAACTGCCTTTAACCCTGGTAATTGTGGGGAATCTTTAGTAGAATGTGATCCTGCACATATTTCACAAATTTTAATGTTATCGAGTGGAAATTCATGCAAAACATGTTTCTTTCTACATTTAGGGAAAAATATAAATGAAGCAACATTCTCAACCTTTTGCTTGTTTTTCATTCTTAGCATATCAATTTGTTCATTTAAATTACCCATAATGTCTAGAAAATTGTTAAGTTCAATTTGACTTACCAATCCTGATGCCTACTTACTTACTCTTGCCATAACTAGAGCTTGAGGGGATCTTCCATACTTTTATTTTCCTCTTGATATGTTCTTGCACCGTTCACAAATTTCTTGAAATGATAATTGAGAGACATCTCCTTTTCCCATCAGGTTAAGAAGATCAATCCATTCATCCCTTATAGATTTTAGTAGGAGAGTTTTTAATGTGTCTAATTCTAAATCATGCAATTTAGATCTTTTGACATTATAAGTAAATCTCTCCACTAAATCTTCTAGGATTTCATCCTCTTTTTGGTTCATCTTAAAGACTTCATTTCTAAGGTCATGGTGTATGCAATAATCTTTATATTTTTCCAAAAATACTTTTTTCATATCATCCCATGTCCTTATAGAATTTGTTCCTAAACTCATGAACCATTTAAGAGCTCTATCATTCAATGTTGCTGGAAACAAATTCAATTTTTGAGTGTGTAATGAGTAGCCATAAGATCTACATAGTATTTCAAATTCGAAAAGAAAGGTTTATGGGTCTTCTGATCTCATACCTTTAAAGTTAGGAAGTATGGATGGAGGGATTTTCTTGAATGGGAAATCCAAAAGGATCTTCTTCATGGTCATCATTTCCATCCATTTATTCAACCCCTTTTTTTAACCTCTTCTTCTATCTGTAAAAATATGAATTCATGATGTGGAAGGTGATGTGGCTCTTATTACACAGTGGGGGTGGTAGGTGATTGAAGCATTTTTTTCTACTTCTTGGATGTACTAAAATGAGATTAAATGGATGCATCTAAGAATGAGATGTGATTGGAAGCTAATACCTATGTATACTTCCCCGACAACGACGCCAAAATGTTGGGTAATTTAATTTTTAGTTAAATTACTTGTGATTAAATTTTCAAACACGAGGTACGTGAACTTGTGAAGCATACTTGCACTATATTTGCTACAGAATTGACTTTCAATTAAAAAAATGAAAGTAGGAAAGATGAAAAAATGTAATAAAAATCTATCTATGACTAATTGCATGTTTTTTTTTTTAATCTATTCAAACGCAAGACTTGGAAATGAATTCAAAACAAACTTATTTTAAAGAAACGACTTCAAGATCTATTCTAACAATGGAAATCTCTATTCTAGTGAACTTGAAAGACAAGATTATTCTATGAACTTGAAAATCAAGATTACTCTATTTTGTTTTGAAAATAAATTTAATCTAATCAACTTGGAAAGGAAACTAAATCTATCAATTCACAAAAGTAAAGCTAATCTAAAGACTATAAATCTTGTAAATGGAAATCAAAGAGCATTCAAAACTTCAAAGAAAGCATTAGAGAATTACTAGTGTGCGCATCTTAATCTATTCAATGTTACAAATAAAGCAGGTAAAAAGCAAAAGCTATTTTGGAAAAACAATTCAAAGTAAACGTTTTTGAAGTTTTCAATTTAATATTGAGCGCTCAACCTATTGCAAACAAAAGGAAAGTAAGTAAATTGTGCTTGAAAATAGAGTAGTAAACATCTAACTATTCGAAAGCTAAATTGAAATGAATGCTCAAGGAAACGAAATTGAAAGAACAACTACATTATCTCATAACTCCACAGGGGGCCCTCCTGGTGAACATGAGAAATTATAAACTCGGAGCACTTGATTTAAATCATCAATCACATTCAGAATTGCACCATAACAGAGATTGCATTCACTTAAAAACAAAAAAAAACAAAAAAACAAAACAAAACAAAAAACAAAAACAAAGCAAAAACAAAAACAAAACAAACAAAAAAACAAACAAACAAACAAACAACATAAAAAAACAAAAACAAAAACAACAACAACAAAGTTTTTAATCTTTAAACAACAACGATAATTACAAGTTAAGATCATCATGGACAACTAATCCCTCTTGTCATCAAAGAGATTGCAATTTATAGAGCTTTGAAGAAATTAACAAACTCAAAATTCTATTGCTTGAGTTCTGGTCATGAGATCTCAGTAAATCAATTTGAAAATAAAATCAAATATATTTTGAAGGATTTTAGGATAAAATATCAGCCCAAATCTTATTAGAATGATTTCCTTGCCACGAATTTACTAAGGAATAGCCCGTGTCAATATTTTTGGTGATTGGGCATTGACTAACAAATTGGCAAACTGTTTTCCCATGTAATATGCAAAATAGGACTCCACATAACCTGGAAAATCTCCCAAATGGTAACGAACATGGGGAAACAACTTACAAGGAACCTAATTGGGCTTGTTCTGAAGAAAACCCATGTTTTCGGTTTTCAAAATTCATTTTCATTTTATAAAAAACGCATTTGAAGTTGGCTAGTAAAAATTATTGTGTATTTCCTTTGATCTAATGCTATAGGTCCACACATGTGAGCTGGGTGGAATTTGACCAACACAAATCCATATTGGAACCTTTAGAAATGACATCCATGTGCCAAATTTCCTTCTAGAGTCGTGCTACTACATTAACCATGGAGATGTACAGAAATTGACTGAGATGTAGAAACTTGAACTGGCCAAACTTTCATTAGTAAAACCATACAAAATTCTTCTTAATACATTAAAAATAAAAGAAATAATAATAATAAACCATGTAAACATGCATGAAAGAGTTTGGTGCATTTATGAAGAAATATGGTTAAGAATAATGACAATGGGTGAGTGGAATGATGCGAAAATGGATAGTCTGATCAACAAAATCATGACAAATTGGAGGCTCAACAATGTATAAGGATGATGGAAATATGATCAAAAATTTCAGGTGTATCCAAAGTATCGTTTGAGTTATGCGTCAAACAATTGTGCTACATGAGTGTCCTAGAATCGCTACAAGATTGTCCAGATTTGCTACAGGATTGTGATTGACTTAGAAAAAGGGTTTAGATCTTATGTTTTTAATAGAGGAACAAGAAGAGGGGTCGACCACACCTTCATCATCCATCCTCCACACCATTTTTCCTCTCTTCCACCCAAATATTCATCTTTTTCCATAAAAGAACTCCATTTTTACCACTATTTTCATTATTTTCACCACAACCAAAGCTTCTAATCCTTATCCATGAGTTTAACATAAATTATCAGAGTTTTTGGATGCATTGTATGAAGTTTATTGTGATCATAGAGGGGTCTATGTGACTGCTACAGGAAATAACCCAATCATGTAGCAATATGCACAAACCCTCTAGGACCATAGTCAAAAGCACTTGGAAGCACCAAAATGAAGAATTGACCATCGTGAAGCATTGATGGATCATCTCCTTGATCTTGGGTAGCCACAAAACTTCTATAGGGTTAATACAGGGTCACTGATCATCTCTAACAACAACAACAACTTGATCTACCATTAGCAAGACCTACAGTGACAACACTCAGACAAGCACATCTCAATAAAATGTGTACCAAATAAAAAATGAAAAAAGTCTCCAACCATAACTGAAGCATGGAGCAACTAGTATGGGAAATGTCACCTCAAACAGTCAGCAGATCAACCACCATTTCTAAAGCAGCATGTAGATATCAAGGCAACCAGAGAAAATCAGGTAGGCACAAGTATGCATTTTTCTTCACCTCTCCTCTTGAGCGTATTATGGTTAAAAAATTGTTGTCAATGCACAAGAGAGAAGGTTTTGTAGGTTGAAGGCGCTTAGAAGTCTCGACCACCCTCGAAAAATTAAGTGAAGTTAACTTCCTCCATCATACAACATGGGAAAAACATCAAAAAGGGAAGGGTGATAATTTCGAGGAGTGGGCCAATGCATTTAAGAAGTTACGAAGGTGGTATGTGGGGACCAAATCATACAATGTGTTGAACCCACCACCAAACCACAAAAGGAGTAAAGAGCGAGCTTGAGCCACATTTGTACCAAAAGTCTCATTCCAAGAATGGTAAGAGAGGCCCACTGCATTGTCAAGAGTTGAGATAGCCACCACCAATGGTCCCATAGGTTGCCATAGAGAAGCTCCAAGGATGAACACTGGCTGCTATAGGATTTGGATTCAGTGCTACTTGATACATAATAGGTGCTACAGGATTCTAACTAGCTCCTACAGGATTAGCCCAAGAGGTGGAAAATGGATCAATTTTGTGCAAATTTTCCTCCAAAACCCCAAAGCCATGAAGGAATCTCCAAGGGAGGGGTAAGTAGTAAATTTTCCTCACCTTCCATACACAAAAAGTTGGTCAATTGATCAAATAGAGGCATCCTGTAGAAAACCACTAAAAGTTATTTTTTTCAAAACCTTGATTTTCCTTAGGCAAGAATATGCTAGTAGAAGGGTAAAATTGTTTTTAATTTTGCATATAATATCCCTACCTCTTATCAACAAAAGAACATCATTCCTCTCATCTCTACTCTGAAACCCTCGAATTCCCAGAAATTGATAATTAACAGAGAATTCATTGAAATGTTTTTGAAGAAGTACAATAGGGAACATGGACAATGAGGCTTTCATGGAAACCCAAGCTCAAGATTTACTAGAGCATGGAGAGACCAAAAAAAATATTTTTATAGAAGAATATGGAGAGGAAGGAGAAGAAAAAAAAGAAAAAGAAATTGAAGGGAAGGAAGAGGAAAAACCAAAGATAGAAGTAGAAGCCTTTGGAGGAACATCTAGGCCTCAAAAGAGGAGGAGACAAGAATAACAAACAAGACATTCAGAAGAAAACACTAAACAAGAATTGGTTGCCACCTTGTCATCCTAAGTACACCAGTCAAGATCAAAGGAAGGTAGCCAAAAAAAGGTCCTCTGTATTTCAAAAGAAGGTGAAGCACTAGACTCAAGCAAGGGAAGCCTCAACCTCCCTCAACAACCCCTCAGTAATTGAGGAATCAACCATTTACCAAAAGGAAAAATGAGAGGGAAATAAGAAGAAAATTGAAGGAGTAACCTCCCTCCAAGCCAAGGGGAAGTAGCCCCAAGCCTCATAGAGAATTCTAGACACCAGGGGAGTCAAGACTAACAAGCTACAAGAGGATTTTTCCCTTCTACAAGAAGGCAGATAAGTGCTACATGATCAGAACAATTTGGTACATGATTGAGACAGTATGTTATGGGATGCTTTGTGTTTCTACATGATTGCATTTGAGGGTGTTTTGAGGGTTCCAGAGTTGACCAAATGGTGGAAAAAGGTATCAAGAGGTTGGGAAAGGATGTGGAAGACCTTGCCAAACCTAGCCCATCTTGCACAAGAGGAAAAAGACAAACTAATGGTCTCCAAAAAAACAGTGATTTTTCTATGTGCAAACAATTTTGGAAAAATGAGTGAAAATGGAATGAAGGTGTTAAGAGAGAAGGTGTGAATGTAAAGGAGATGATGTCACTTTGCCTTACAAACCAACATAGTTCACTTGCAAAGAGGAAAGTTATGTTTTTGTGCTTGAAATATTGTTAAACAAATGCATGAAAAGAACAACTATATTTTTGTGTTTGTCCTTGCAGAACCTACAACCACGCTTCTTAAGGGAAAGGATTGAGAAATGTACAAGAGAGAGGCCACCAGGGCCATGAATGAGGTACAGTTAAGTGACTAAATTGCTCGGAGAATGAGCAACACTTTCAGTAGGGGGTATGATGGACCTCTAAATTAAAATAAATTAAGGCCCATCTAACCATCCTTCAGCACACTAAACCTCTTTTTTTCATTTGATGACATGTTTTGAGCTATAATGTGTTCATTAGGAAGGTTTCGAGATAATTGCATATTATGTGCATACTATTATTTACTTTTGTAGAATATTGTGAGAATATTGGACAAATTCTGAAGATTTGGAAGATGAGACAATCTTGGGACTTGCTTCCTGCTATAGGATGGACCAATAAATGAATAAATATCATAAAATCATTGACAAATTCTAGAGCTCTAATGATTGAGAAAATCTAGGAATGTGCTCCCTAACATTTAATGAAGATTCATACTTTTGGGAACCAGGTCCACTTTTTAAGGGATTTTGGAGGGGAAAACTGCCTCTTTTTGAAGATGCTTCCCCATCAATTTGTATAAGTATCAGTTTGAATTTTCCTCTAGGGGCATGTATTTCTTAGTCTTGTTGTGGAGAAAACTTGTTATTTAGCAGCTCTATTTTCATTTCTAGTAGGGATGTACCTGGATTGACTCTATTAATGAAGTTTGGTGTCATTTTTAGCTTCTAAAGCTTGGTTTCCTTAATAGGACTCTGAATATCCTTAGACTTGTCCATCCCAGAAGCCTCAGAGCTCTATCATACAATTCTTTTTATATCTTTTTTGAATGTTTTTCATTCACATCTCCTATTCTTGTTTTTCATATTTCTGCATTTAGTATTCATGGTTCATTTGTTATAAGTTATATTGATTAAATGATTGAAATGAGTTGTTTTGCACGCTATTTATAAACTCACAAGCATGATGCATCTTTAGAAAAACTTTGCAAAGTCATCTCTAAGATTGAGCTACTTGGATTGGTTTACTAGTTCACAATTTGGAATTTCTTGAAGTATCTTGTAGCAAAATAGTAGTAATTTTCTGCTAAATTTTAGCACGGGTTAGTGAGCTCCTTTTGAGTTTATTCCACATGGATTGAAGCTTAAAAAAATTCAACTTAATAACAAATTTTACCCCACAACATTTGCACTTCATTAGCTTAGGTATTTGGGTACTTAGATCAGCGTACTAGTTCATTGCTCTGAAATTTCTAGTTTTAGTAGTAATTTTTTGTTATTTTTAGCACATGTTAACAAGGGTATTTTTGAGTGCTTCCACTTGGATTGGAGTCCTAAAACATCCTTATTAATAACAAAATTCACCCCATCTCATTTGCATTTGATTTGTTTGGTCATTTAGTGAGATAACTCAAACGACAAACTCGCTAGCAATCCTATAACAACTTGTACCAGTTTGTTTTCAAGTTCTTATTCACTTTAAATTCATGGTAGAAGTATATTTATATCCTGTGAATGCTTTGAGCCCACTTTGGTTGAGATGATACTTGGTTAGGTCGTCGTTTAGCTCTTACATTGCTTGCTTCTTGAATGTTGATTTCTGCAATTAGTCTAGATTTCCTTTTTGCAATTTACTTTAAGCAAAGTGTGCTTTCCTTCTTGCAAGAATAATCTAGGACTTTCCTTTCCTGCAAAATAGAATAGATTTCCTTTAATGTCATTTCCTTTCCAGTAAGATAGATTAGATTTGTTTGATTTTCATTGTGCTTTACATTTTTGCAAATAGAATTTTTTTTTTTGTCATTTACTAGACTGGCAAAAGTAGAATAGGTTTGCTTGTTGTTGGCAACTTACCTAGATCTTTGCTTATTTGAAGTTGTTTCATTGTCTTTTTTCACTTGCATCAAAGGGAGTCAAACTAGGAAGAGGAAGGTGTCCGTTGCACATATAGTGTCGACCCCTCTTAGGTTTGTACAAACCCTAGGTTGATAATTTAAGTTGGTAGCCTTGGGAGTTGCAACATTCTTGTTGCAATATTGAGGCTCATCACACTTGATACCATGGTGGTCAACAAGATAGGTCAACTTGAAAGGGGCACAACTTCAACATACAAGCTTCCATTGAGTTGATTTTCATGTCATTGGAAAGGTTTTGATATGTAGAATATGGTTAAGGGTTGCAAGTTATGCTCACAAAGTTTTGACCACCTCAAAATGCCTCTTAAAGGTGCCAAACTTCAATTTTCCAAATTGAAACTTGTCATTAGAATGGGTCCTGCAAGCCAATTCCTCCAACTTTTCCACCCAAAAGTTACCAAGATAGATGAAAAATTATATAATGATCCATTTCACATCAATCACCAAAACAAATTATGATTTTATATTCTCCATTTCATTTTTATTGATTCAAGATGATATTATGGGAGTTTTCAACTTCTAGGGCTCACTATGGGGTTCAAGGGGGTGGCCCATTTTGCACATTTTCCACTAATTTCCCATGGTATTAGTGATCAATCCCACTCTACAAAAAATATTCTAATGGAGATGGCAACACTCAATTGCTAGAAAAAAAATCTCCTTTTGCTGTCCATCCCTTTCTTTTGTTTTTCAAAATGAGTCAAAAGAGTCAACAAATCATATTTTATTGGCAACTAGCTTAGAAGGTGCACAGTGCATCCTAGCTTAGTGTGTAATTGTTCTTTGAATAGGTTTGAGGCCCAATCTGATGCCTTTGGAGGTTTGGCCAATTGAACTAGCTAGTTCCAATTCTGGTTTGGTTGGTTTTTAAAACATTCTGGTTTGCTTGGTTTTTAAAACATTGGGTACAAGACATATAGATTACATTCATTTTCAAGTATTAAAGGGAAACCTAACCATGGTTATTATTTTTTTTTCAAGGAAAAGCTCGAAAGGAAACTTGGAACACCTCATTTCATTTCGCAAATGCTACTTCCATCAGCATTTATTATAGCACCTAGCTAGGTAATTACAAGCACACAACATAGGTAATCAAGCTAGAGATTGACCCTTGAACTCCTGCATAGAACCCATGCAAAACACTCAACCATTTAAGCTAGCCCACCAAGTCACTGATGGTTGTTATTTTCTATATAAAATTATTCTATATATACTTTCATCAGCCATGGAAATTTCAACGTTATTGAACATGCATAGCATTTGAATTTGTGAATTGACATTTGAGTGGAAGTTTAAAGTTTTATCATCATCTTTGTCAAATTGCTCCTAATGGTGGAGATCATAAAAATCTTGAATTATGACTCATTGATCAATTCTTATAGATGAGTTAACTTTGTGTTTAGAAAGCCGAATTTAGCTCCCGTAGAGGGCCACCCACAAGATTAATCCTTTTAAAGAGGTCAGGTAGGGGTCCTGGACCCATAGTAAAGTCGTATAGAAGCACAACTGCATTACTAATGACATGAAAGTGAACCGAAATTTAAGAAAAATTGAAGTTTACTGGACACCATGAAATTTACGGTGAATAGATTTAGTTTTTTACGACCTTGAGGCACTTTAAAACCTATTAAAAACAAGGATGGCTGCGAAGCAGCTAGTCCCTGCACATAGTTCTTTTACAGGAGAGCCTAATTATTACAAGAACGAACAACAGATTTTCATAGTGCTTTCTTGGAACATGTTACAGTAATGATAGCTAAGAAAAAGAACAGATCATGGTTTGCAAGATAAAAGGTCAGGAACCGATTCTCTCAGAGGGCGCTGTTGACAAAACATGAAGCTCTTCGTGAACTCCGCAAGCACCATGCCATATTGAAACTCAATGGGACTTGATCGTGTTCTTCAGACTGATGTAGAGGTTAGACACATGATTTTCCTTTGCTTTAGCAACTCCAACGAATTCTAGTTCAATATGCACAAGTACCTATCTGTAACTATTAATCGTGGGAATATGCAAATACAACATTAACATACAAAATATTCTAGAATCTCCGCTTCACTTGTAATTAAATGAAGCAAAGCAAATTTCCATGACTTAGCTCATGCTTATATATAACTCCACAAACAAAATATTCTAGAATTTCCACTTCACTTGCAACTAAGTGAAGCAAAGCAAATTTCCAAACTGTACAGTTGTTATCTAAGGTCTAGGAATCGCATCTGACGTGGTTGTTAGAATATACTGACCGTTGACATAATTAAATTATGCTACTGCACATTGCACGCTTAAATTACACGTGAAGTCAGGCCATGATAAAGGAATATTAATCGCTGAATAAGATAGAGATTTCATTAAAAAAATCGAAGGGATTTCATTAAAAAACTGGAGTGTCGTGCGGCATGAGTAAATCGCAATAAAAGCTCAGATGGCCCGGCACCTCAAGGCGACAACAGGACAGGGAGCAACGTCAATCATGAAAGAGTTATATTCCTTAGAAGCGTCGTTTACCATATTGTTTTCTTATTCAATTTAGTGACAGGCATAACGTGGCAGCTGCCAGGAAACTATGAAATGACAGAGCGAATGCCACCCATTTTTCGACCCCGTATATACTTGGATGACGTGTGAACTCAAGTTCGTGCGATGTTGCAGCCTCTCCAAGAAAATGTTAACTTTGCCCAGCACTTTTGTTGCAGCCAGATATGAGTTCAACGTGGAAACACTCATGCAGATAAATCATTGGCTGCATGTGCGGCTAGGGTAACTTGTCAAATGCACTCAGCTGTGTCATTGTCATCCCAGGATCGGTTTAAGGAAGGCCAACGAGCCAACGAGCTGTTCGTGAGTAGTGTAGCCATTATCGGCTTCACTGTGAGCAACCCAATGTCTCCGTCGCTCTCCCTCTCTGCCCAAACGACAGACTGCAATGTTTAGGCGAAGCCAAATAGTATGCTAACTGCCACGTAGCCCTGCTGTTGCTCTGCCGCTTGGGGTGCTGCTGCTGGTACTCATGGTTTGCGTTTTCGGTGTGCAATTGTACAGTGTTTTCTTCAAGCTTTTATTCAAGCACAGGCTCCAGAACCAAGCGCAAGTGGTCGATCATGATGCTGGGCAAGGGGTTACATCGAGGTCTGGATCAGGCAACGTGCCTGCAAATGCTGCATTCGTCGATGGGATTGCGACCAAGGACATACACATAGATGCCCTCACAAATCTGTCGATCAGGATTTTTCTTCCAGAGTCATCTTTGTTACCTGAACAGGTATCTAAACAGTCCCTGACTGGTCTGAAAGATGCAGGGGTGGGATCTGATAGGAGAACAAAGGAATTAGACACTAATAGAGGCTTTAGGAGGAGCAGCTATGGAGGGGCCATCGACACAAGTCATGGGGAAGGCAATAGGAGGAGCAGCTATGGAGGTATTGGCGAGAAAGAGAGGAGTTCCATGAACGAAAGGCTTAGGAATGGGGTTGAAGCAACAGGTTATATAACACAGAAGGAGGGCTTTCAGCCTAATGGGGGTACTAGATTGGGGCATGACGACACAGAAGTTGAGACAGTGCGGTCTAGATCTGGGGCAGATGCGGGGAAAGAGAAGAGAGTAGAAGCCGGGAATTACAAAGGCTACCTGCCCAAAAATTTAGAGTCCGTTAACCGGAGATTGCCCATCATCCTTCAGTTCCACGGTGGGGGGTTTGTCGCGGGTAGTAAGGATTCTTCTGCCAATGATTTTTTCTGCAGGAGGTTGGCCAAAGTGTGGAGAAGGTATATTATTTTCTTTGTTTTCTTTGTTACAGAATCTCGCCCAGAAAACCCTAGCGCAACAGGAATATCTATGCAAAGCGTCGGCGTTGCCGAATCGGACACAGTAGTAACGAAGGTGCAGACGCGTTGTTTGTTCGAGAACTTTATGCATAATTTATATCGCTTGAATATTTAGATTAAATGAACAGGAATATATAAGTTTGTGTTTACTTGTTGCAGCAAACAGCTGAGATGCAGGAGGAAGGGAGGATACTGTTGGCGGACGGCAACGGCGTAATGAGCAGCTTCTGGATAAACGTGTGCTTCAACAGGCTCTGCTTCTAGATCTTGCTCACCAAGGTATGGGTCTTTATCTCTAAATTCAGAATCCCAAGCATGAGGGAAAAATGTAAATATACAGGTTTAAAAAATTGAACCAGAATTTCTAGTAAATATGCATTCTCTGAGTCAATTAATTTGCATGAGCTTAGGTACTATACCTGCACGCCATTAGAATGAACAACCATCTCTTAGCCGTTGAGCTTGCATTTCAGGTCGTGTATATCTAGCGTACTTGGCGTTAGAACCTATAAAAACAGTAAAACATATCGTAAACCACGCAGCTGATTCTCTGAAAAAGCTAGACTGAATCCTAGATTAGCTCGACTTTACTGCGTGGCTCGTTTGTAGACTATGATAAGCTGTTCAAACAAAGATATTGTAGATATTGTATTCAGTCTCTGTAGATATTGTATTCAGCAAAATTGAATACTGAATGTTAATAGCGCAATCAAATATGTAAATAAAAAAAAAATGATGTGAAAATTTGGTATTCAGCTTACTACATTACAGTAACGCTAATCATGGATGATTTGCTCAGGTTTACCATCTGCAAGGGCTTTCTCCTTGACACATCCGTACATCAAAGAAGAGCAAAGAAGTATAAACAGAGTACGATTAATGGAATACATTACTGCTATTAACAAGCTCAGCATAGCTTCACAGAGGGGATGAAGAATACAAGCTCTATAAAGCAAAGCACAGCTGCGCTGCATCATCCACCTGTAACACATGCAAACACACTTGTAATTACCTGCGATTGCTAATGAACTTATGATATGTTACTTGTAACTACCTGCCAATCTCAAACATTTAATGTTTCAAACTAATGTTAACATTAAAACAAACCCGTTGACAGTTAGCCAAAATGCAGCAGGCGTAAAACCAATTTAAGCTATGGTCGGGCCTCTTCCGCCTCGGGAAGAGGCCAAATAAGATGAGAAAGGTTAAGCTGCGAATCCGACTTTGGTTATGTGCAGAGAACACCTCACAGCGGAATTCCAGACTTTAGTATAAGCGCCGTATAACAGACAACGAAAGCACTGAACTAATGCTAAGTCGGCACAGAACGATTACTATAGTCCCTGCCGGATG
This sequence comes from Pinus tabuliformis, assembly GCA_031772625.1. Taxonomy (NCBI): domain Eukaryota; kingdom Viridiplantae; phylum Streptophyta; class Pinopsida; order Pinales; family Pinaceae; genus Pinus; species Pinus tabuliformis. Next base: position 385,723,683 of record CM062813.1, read on the forward strand.
CCAGATGGCAGGGACTAAAAAAGACTATTTAGCCCATCACAGAGAGTAGATAATCATACACAGTGACCAGTTCCAAACTTTGTGATAGTTTTAATTTAATCGTACCACAAACAAATAAATTAAAATGCTTATATTTGGTGGCATAGTAAGAGGTCACAAATTTAACTGTAGAAGGGAGTACAATATATACATAAACTTGTGCATATGACAGCCAATTTAAGCTAATATAATCCTAACCAAAAATAGGATTTGAAATTCAGACAATACAGTACAATGCCACCAAAACAGAACTTCAAATACTCTGCAGAAACTAAGGCAATACAGTCAATGTCACCGAAAGAGAATTTCAAATACTCTCCTGAAAATAAACTAAGGAATAAAATAATTACATAAATAAAAATGTTTTAAAATATATTTTGAACATTGGTGAGGATGGAATTGTAGCCTTCCATCAGGGTTTCATTCCTGTAGTGGTTTGCCTCGTGTAAAAGGCTAAGAGGTCTATTTTATGTGGTCCATAAAGGGGTGTTTATGGAAGGATTTCCAAAAAAAGGCCAGGATAATTCAAATGACAGCAGTAACTTCAAAATATCCTGGACTTGGCTGATATGGATTCTCTATAAATTCCTTCACTTGATCCATTAAAATGACTGCAATAACTTCAAGATACACTGGGCTTGGCTGGGATCCTCTGCAATTCCATCAGTTGACCAAGTAGTAAAGTCAGGCATTTATTACCATATTCAATTAGCAGGTCTTCCTAAGCTTACAGACCACCTTTCTTCAACTTTTGCAAAACTGTTATAATGTAAAATTCTCAACCCAATGCGTCAGTTAAACAGTAAACAAATCCTCCTCAAAAACAGTGTCACATAATGATGTTTTTCTTTAATTTTTGTTTATACTCGTGCACATTATTGCATGAACTTCAGCAAAATGCAGAAACTCCAAGTTCCCATTGAGAAGGCCTTTCATGATTCATATAGAAAATAATTTCTGCCCCTTATACCAGTGCCAGAACAGTCTACACTGCTTCACCATCCTTTATAACCCTATAATGAACTATTATAATCCAATCCCCAGCAGAATCATAATTGTGTTTGACATCATTGTAATCAGCTTCCCTAAGGATAAAAAATAAAGCCTTATTCATCTTGTTAACACTTGAATGCCAGTAGGTCCTGTAATTGGTTGCAGTGAAGCCCAATTTAACGAATCTAAAAAAACTGAAGCATCTTTACTTCTCTTGGAAGTCTTCCAGGCAATTATCAGAATGTCCTGGTCCACTAACAGTGTGCACTAAATGGACCTGATTATCAGCTACATCCTGCCATAAATAACACAGCAAGGTATTTATGTCATTCTGCCCATTGTTTGTTAGAGTTAATTAAAGCAATACTTGTACCTATGGTTTGGAATCTGGATCATATAATTCACAAAAACATTGAATGGAAACAAGAAAAAGAAGACACTAGCCTTTGGAAGACAGCCATGGGCATTATCTGAAATTTCCTTCTATTGTAGAAGAAATTTTCCATTCTATGAAACTTGGTGTAATGTTAGATGAATTTAGAATATTTCAATAATAAAAGTTTTTAAAAGTCGATATTAAGAAATACTGTAATTATTGAGGTCAATTAGGTTTATTTCAGGTGAATGGGAAGAATCCCACTCAGATTGAATTTCCCCGTTGAATTCTTGCAAGTGACATGATGAAATTTAATGTACTGACTTCAAACCTTGTGATTAATAAAAACTAAATCGTTATGGTTAAAATTACACATGAATTCCTGTATGCAGATATTCCTATATACAAGGTCCATTGGTTTAAAGGAGATGCAGTTGTGGAACTGAAACATTACCTGTTTTATTTCCTCTACTTTACTGGATCATATCGGAAAAAGCGTGCTATAATTTGTGCCTTCAATGAAATATATCTGTTGATGACACATCATATAGTTTGTGGAGCCATTATTCTTGTTCATTGTAAAACTCTGGCTGCCATTCACTTTCATAATAGTTGTTTGGAAGACCTAGCCAAAACTTGAAAGCTTCCGCTGCTCTTTTTTTCTGAACTCGGCGAGCTTGCCGAGCTGGAGATGCGTGTCTGCTGGTGTAAATCCTTGAGTGCAGCTCAACAAACATGCGCTTATATTTGGTTTTCTTAGGTGGAATTTTCAACTGCTCCATGCAAGCTATTATCTCTAAAGCTCTCCTGAAAAAGGCTGCTCTGACACAAATGTCAACAAGTGAATCAAGAAGAACCTCGTCAGGTTCCAGTGGCTCAACACCGTCCTCTCCATTTTTCGCCATTGTCCTTTCTTGAATCTCTTTCCACAGGATTAATGCCTCACCCGGCTTTCGAGCTTTTGCATAACCATTCACTAGACTTCCATATGTGGCTACAGTGGGATGCAATTTCTGCTCTTTCATCTGTACGAAAATATTTTTGGCATCGTCCATCAAACCTGCTCTACTGTAACTTTCTATCAACATGTTCCAAGCGACTATATCTACTCTCACCCTAGGGTCTTTCTGCATTTCCTCGAACACTTTTTCTGCATGCCTTGTCTGACTGTTCATTGCAAAGGCCTTCATCAATGTGGTATAACTGATAACTGATGGAGGAATTGCAGCCTCCCTCATCTCATTGAAATATGTAAGAGCTCCTACATTGTCATCAACGCCAATGCAACCATTTATCAGCGTATTATACGAGACAACATCAGGAGCAATCCCTGCCTCCTTCATGTCCTGCACCAAAGCTTCGGCTTTATGCATCTGACCTAATCGGCAGTAGCCATTCAACAGAACGTTATAAGTGATGAGATTTGCAGGAACTTTGTTGGCGGCCATTTCCTGAAGGACTTTGCGCGCTTCATCCATCAAACCCATTCGAACAAAAGCTGAAATTGCAGTTGTATAGGTCACTTCATCTGGGTGGCTCTGGGAGTCATCCTCAATCTGCATTGCCCTCAGCATCTGCAACACATCATCCAATCTTCCTTTTTGCATATACCCTTTCATTAAAATAGTGTATATCTGTGAATTGGGTTTGTAACTCCTTGGCAATAACAAGTTTGCAGTAGAAACAGACGGCTTTTTTATTTGGTCCTGAGAGGACTTATTCTGCTGTGAAAGGCTGGCTTTAGTGTGTTGGTTCTGACTGAAAGTTTCCTCAGAATCAATAAGCACTTCATCAGAAGGCCCAACTTCTGCATTGATTCCCCTTAAGACAGCAGAGATATCTCTCCTGCCCTTTCTCATAGCCTGAACTATCCTCTCAGCCATCTCCAAATCATCAAGGTCCACATGGGCTGCCACCAAGGAATTAAAAGTAGTAATGCAGGGTTCTATATGCTGTTCCAACATTTTCTCTACAACACCCACCAACAAGTCCTTTCTCTCTATTCTTGTATACAGCTTGATCATGATATTATAAGTAAGAACATCAGGCCTTACTCCATAAAAATCCATTTGTTTAATCAGGTCCTCTGCTTTCTCCATGTGACCAGCTATGGCACAAGCATTGAGGATGGCATTAAAAGCACCTGTATCAGGCCTCATATGTGCTACACCATCATCACCATCCAATTCCCCTGCCTCCTTAACTCTTTCACAAATAGACTCAAACAAATCAAACGTTGAATTCAGTTCATGTGGGCACTTACCTAATCGGCTTAGCACTGCACTCCAAGCTTTGACATGGGGGAAGAGATCCAGTTTCAGCATCAATCGGATGATGGCTGCTCCATAACGAGGTACTCCAGTTTTAGCAGCAGCCATCGCTAACAGTCCCAGTGAACGGCAATCTAGGAGGTGGACTTTCTTCTCTTCCTGAAGGCGCTTAACAATTGACTGAGCTCGAGAAATGCTAGAGGGCGTTGCATGGTAGGACAATTGAGCAACCAAACGACTGAGGCATTCACCACTGGGCAGCTCTTTCAGTTGTCCCATAATTTTCCAGGCATCCTCTGTCCTCCTTTCTTTCAGAGCTATCAACATATCCTCCTTTTCCTCCTCCTCCTCATTGTCCAATGCAGGGGGTGAATCTATGGAACTGTCTGCAACTGCTACATTTCTCTGGCAGTTTACATGTAGAACAATCAATGATTTGGGATTATGAATTTTCCACCATGCGCACGTAAATCTGGGCGTGGGCTTCTTCACAGACTCAGTAAACAACAGACATCGGTATCTACCATGGAGCGAAGAACATGAGGACGCCGAGATATGTAAACAAGAAGTTTCCATAGGACCCTACGCACACGGACACAGAACAACCATTTTCCCATCTTATCTATTCAGAGGTGGAATACTATCCTTCCATTGGATGAGATTGTGCGACGCATGATATCAATACTTCTCTGTCCACAAACCCACCAAATGGGGTGACTTTTTCATTGAAAAATTCAGATACAAAAGTTAAACTCTCATAATAATTCTCCCGATGGAAAGGGTCTCGACCATACACCACCGATCGAATTTAGGTTGTGTAGGGAATTAAACTTATAACACAGAAATCATATCATTTTCAATGGTGATTTGGTGTGCACAAGCATGTTAGTTACTAATGTTTCAAACAAACTTCAACTCTAAAATGTCTAATAATGTTTAGAAAATTTTCGGCAAAATCACATAACCAATCTTTTGTCGACGCGTTTCGAACCAACCAGTGTGGTTCATCGTCAGGACAAGTTGAAGAACCAATCTGGCCTAGCTTGATTAAATAGAGGTGCAGAGACTCCAACGGCTAATTTTGACCAATGACTCTAGTCAAGTTAGTTAATCAATATTTAAAATTATATAATAAAGTAGTTAATTAAAAATAATTAAATCTAATATTAATTATTAAGAGAATTCATATCTTAATAATCTAGTTATCATGGTTATTTCGCGTTTATCCATATTTAATATAATTCCAATATATTTTCTACACATTATTAGGTAAATGGTAATAATGGTAAGTTAGAATTATAGAATATATTATTTTTATTTATTATTTAAATATAAGGGTCTATTCAAAATTAAATTTAGTAAGTTATATATGTTTATTAAATAAACCACTTAATAATTTATAATTCCAACAAATTGTTAAATCATAATTATTCCTAGAATTTAGCTCCTTAAGGAAAAAACAGATTTTAGGGTTGTTAAAATCAAATTGGTATATCGTAAATATCTATTAAACCTAATGGTCAACTACTCAATATTAAATCAATATTTCAAGTTTAAATATATCATAATATACCCATAAACAATCATTAATAATCCATATTTATTTAGAAAAAATAAAAATACTTATTAGACATAAGTTAAAGGGCAACTCGATTCTAAGGATATAATAGAAATAATAAAGATATAAGGAAAAATCAAATTTAATTATAAATTGCCCAATAGAAAAAACAGGTTAAGGTTAATATACCAGGAATCCCGAAACTAAAACATAACTTATAATGACTAAAAACTCCATAATACTAGGACAAACTTGCCAAAAGAGAAATTAAAGGAGGACAGAAACCCTAAGACCTAACACAAAGGGGGATGAGGAGGCTAGGAAGACAGGGCTGGGACCCAGCAACGGCTAATCTTCCAGCCATCATCCCTATTAAGATTGTTCGGCCTTTTCTCAATCTCCAGGGCCTCTCTAAATTTGCGATGGTGAAACTGGGGAATTTTGGCAATGACTTGAGCCTCCTCTATGCAAACATGATGCATAGTCTTCCCTGCATGCTCAGCCAGGGCCGAGGACTTGGTCCTACCATGTCTTAAGTCAGCCGAATGCTCGCTGATCCGCTGATTGATAGAGCGACCAGTTTCACCAATATAAGGGGTCCCACAGGAACAGGGAATGATATAGACACCCTTCATGCTCTTCGGGTCAACCGGGTCTTTTACAGACTTGAGGGAGCCACGGATAGTATTGAGAGGTCTGAAAGTTGCGGATACACCAAACTTTCTTAGAATCCTCGCAATCCTGTCTGTGGTTCCTTGGATGTAAGGAAGGTTCACACCTAGAACATGATCTTTAGGAACCCTTCGGATTGAAGGCTCCTTCTTGGCCTTGAGGAAGGCTTTCTGACCGAGGTGCCTATTGTAACCATTCTTCTCAAAAACTTCTAGGAGGTGAGCTTTCTCCGATTCCAGGCTCTCCTTATCCGAAATTCTCACAGCACGGGTGGCAAGAGTGCTAAGAACCCCTAACTTCTGAGCGGGGAAATGATGCGACGAAGCATGCAAGTATTGCTCAGTATGCGTCTTCTTTCTAAACACCTGATGAGAAAAGGAACCATCCACCTTTTTCGAGATGAGAACATCCAAGAACGGAAGACAACCATTCTCTTGGATAGAAAGGATTACAGGGATAAGATGGGGCTGCCGTTATCTTGGATAGAAAGGATTACAGGGATAAGATGCTTGACCATCTTTGTAATAGTGGTAGTTATAAGAAGCTTTCGAAGAATCCCCTCAAGAAGGTTTCCAGAGCGGTCGCTCTTGCGATCAAGTCGTGCAATGCCACGGTTCCTCTAGCCCAGAAACTTATTGAGGGAAACCCCATCACTCCTAGGATTTATGGTCTTCCCAAAATCCATAAGGATGGGGTCCCCCTGAGACCCATTGTCAATACCATCGGTGGTCCGACTTACCTCCTGGCCAAATTCCTCGCCGCTAAGTTAAGACCCTTGGTTGGGCAGACTGAGTCCTTTGTCAAAGACTCAGCTTCTTTTATCGAGGATCTTAAGAGAATTAATCTTGAGCCCGAGGACATTTTGGTTAGTTTTGATGTGGTTTCTCTTTATACTTGCATTCCTATCAATGAGGCCATGGTGGTAATTAATAAGCTGACCGACCCTGATATGGCTAAGTTGGTTGAGCTTTGCCTGACCTCTACCTTTTTCAGCTTCGAAGGAGAATTCTATGAGCAGACTTGTGGGGTTGCCATGGGCTCCCCCTTGTCCCCTGTTGTCGCTAATCTCTTCATGGAGGATTTTGAGTCTAAGGCTTTGGCCTCCTCTCGTCTCTTACCAAAGCTTTGGAAAAGATTCGTTGATGATACTGGTGTTGTCTGGTCTCATGGTCCTGACGAACTAGATAGTTTCTTTTGTCACCTCAATAACCAATCCGCCGCCATTAAATTCACGATGGAAAAAGAAGAGAATGGTTGTCTTCCGTTCTTGGATGTTCTCATCTCGAAAAAGGTGGATGGTTCCTTTTCTCATCAGGTGTTTAGAAAGAAGACGCATACTGAGCAATACTTGCATGCTTCGTCGCATCATTTCCCCGCTCAGAAGTTAGGGGTTCTTAGCACTCTTGCCACCCGTGCTGTGAGAATTTCGGATAAGGAGAGCCTGGAATCGGAGAAAGCTCACCTCCTAGAAGTTTTTGAGAAGAATGGTTACAATAGGCACCTCGGTCAGAAAGCCTTCCTCAAGGCCAAGAAGGAGCCTTCAATCCGAAGGGTTCCTAAAGATCATGTTCTAGGTGTGAACCTTCCTTACATCCAAGGAACCACAGACAGGATTGCGAGGATTCTGAGAAAGTTTGGTGTATCCGCAACTTTCAGACCTCTCAATACTATCCGTGGCTCCCTCAAGTCTGTAAAAGACCCGGTTGACCCAAAGAGCATGAAGGGTGTCTATATCATTCCCTGTTCCTGTGGGACGCCTTATATTGGTGAAACTGGTCGCTCTATCAATCAGCGGATCAGCGAGCATTCGGCTGACTTAAGACATGGTAGGACCAAGTCCTCGGCCCTGGCTGAGCATGCAGGGAAGACTATGCATCATGTTTGCATAGAGGAGGCTCAAGTCATTGCCAAAATTCCCCAGTTTCACCATCGCAAATTTAGAGAGGCCCTGGAGATTGAGAAAAGGCCGAACAATCTTAATAGGGATGATGGCTGGAAGATTAGCCGTTGCTGGGTCCCAGCCCTGTCTTCCTAGCCTCCTCATCCCCCTTGGTGTTAGGTCTTAGGGTTTCTGTCCTCCTTTAATTTCTCTTTTGGCAAGTTTGTCCTAGTATTATGGAGTTTTTAGTCATTATAAGTTATGTTTTAGTTTCGGGATTCCTGGTATATTAACCTTAACCTGTTTTTTCTATTGGGCAATTTATAATTAAATTTGATTTTTCCTTATATCTTTATTATTTCTATTATATCCTTAGAATCGAGTTGCCCTTTAACTTATGTCTAATAAGTATTTTTATTTTTTCTAAATAAATATGGATTATTAATGATTGTTTATGGGTATATTATGATATATTTAAACTTGAAATATTGATTTAATATTGAGTAGTTGACCATTAGGTTTAATAGATATTTACGATATACCAATTTGATTTTAACAGCCCTAAAATCTGTTTTTTCCTTAAGGAGCTAAATTCTAGGAATAATTATGATTTAACAATTTGTTGGAATTATAAATTATTAAGTGGTTTATTTAATAAACATATATAACTTACTAAATTTAATTTTGAATAGACCCTTATATTTAAATAATAAATAAAAATAATATATTCTATAATTCTAACTTACCATTATTACCATTTACCTAATAATGTGTAGAAAATATATTGGAATTATATTAAATATGGATAAACGCGAAATAGCCATGATAACTAGATTATTAAGATATGAATTCTCTTAATAATTAATATTAGATTTAATTATTTTTAATTAACTCCTTTATTATATAATTTTAAATATTGATTAACTAACTTGACTAGGGTCATTGGTCAAAATTAGCCGTTGGAGTCTCTGCACCTCTATTTAATCAAGCTAGGCCAGATTGGTTCTTCAACTTGTCCTGACGATGAACCACACTGGTTGGTTCGAAACGCGTCGACAAAAGATTGGTTATGTGATTTTGCCGAAGATTTTCTAAACAATGTTATGGATCACAGAAGTCTAAATTCCTTAATGTCTAATAATGTCAAGTATAATCTATCATTAATTGTAATATACTAGAGTAGTTTGAAGACTCATTTGATGCATACGTGATCGAAAATAACTATTTAATTTTTTATTATTTTATATATAAATGAAAAGCCTAAGTAAAATGATATAGAGTTATGGTTATTTATGAAAAAGAAAATAAATATTTCATATTTAATAATTTATTAATATTTTAACCTAATTTTATTAATATTTTAACCTAATTTAATTTTAAAGATGTATAATATTTTAGTTCGTTATTATTTTATAAAAAAATTGTTTATAAATATATTAATAATATTATCATTTTGTATAAAATTTATTTACGAATATATTAATATTATTAATGTTTCTAATATGATATAACTTATGAGGACTTAGGTCCAATTAATAAAGGTGAACAATTATGCTAATCTCTTTATACTAACTTTATGGGTATAATCGAAACAATTATGCTAATCTCCTTATACCAATTTTTATTGCTATAAGTGATTTCATGAGTGTAATGGAGCATCACCCTCAGGAGCAGTAATATTTGGATGTAACTTAGGTACCATAGATACTTCCCACTATAGTCACCTAGCTAGATTCCATAAAGAATGACTTCTAATGCACCACCTTACAATTGAATGATCAGGGGGATATTCGTGGGTTGAGACCACACAAATGGGTAGGGAAACTAAGCTTGAAGCCTCTATAATGAATTGTTCAAAGTGAATTGTGCCCTCATGATATCCATGTACACATAATAATTCAATGAGCACTAGAAACAAATGGGGATGTGATATCTCTCTATGTGTTTCCAATGCAACCTTGTGCTTGAATATTGTATTAGAGGAGCTTCTCGACAATCGATCTACATGACAGTTTTTTTTGTCACTCTCTAGTGATCTCTGGTTTTGGTTTTGATGGCATTGTAGATTTTAATCTCCAATCCTAATCCAATGCCCTACACCCTAGTCTTTTGTTGGTTTGCTATGAACAAAAAATGTCTAGATTGAGTTTATTAACACTTGATTTTAATGGATGTTGCTATCCAAGGGCATGCAATGAAACCTTGATGTTGTTTTAGATAACTCTTGACCAATTTAATGCATGCAATCTATATGATAGATCCAATTTTTAAATTTTATGAACACCATCTGAGGAAAGGTATAAGATATCTATTCCTTTTTTAGAGAAATTTAGAGACCTCACACTCTCTTAATGAACACCCTGTATCACTCAAGTATTTGAAAGACAAATTTGATTTACATCCAATCCAACCGTACCAATGAATTTTGAAACAATAACACTCAAAGGAAAAAATGAAACTTTGTTCTAAATAAAATGTGATGATTCACCAATCTAAGGCGGCAAACAAGCACACATAATTAGATAGCCAAAAAGGTTCATGGTTGTAGAACAATGGGGATAGACATGAAGACAAATTCTCCAATGCTACTACAACGAAGCACACCCAAATCGAAAGATGCAAGATCTAACTCAAAAACATTTGATTTTCCTAATGTTTCCTTGAGAAAACAAAGAAAAGAGTACTAAGTAGTTGGATCAAGCATTGGGTAACCAAGAACCTATTTTGGATCACATATGAATAAACAATTTACTCAAGCATCCAAATCAAAACATGCAATTCAACCACATTAAGAGAGATCCAACCTAACCAAATATGAGAAGATCCAATGATAATAAGGATCTCTAAGTATGATCCTAGAGGAAGGTAGTCCTCCAGAGCTTCTTGAATCCAAAATAGACCTCATTTAGGGATGAAACTACTTAAAACTCACACAAAAAGGGCTCCCACTAGTATCATTGTTCTGTTGTGGAAGAAATTGAGCAATTAAGGGGCAAATACCATTCTCTGCAAACTTGCAATGAGCAATGAAGGCAACAATATCACTATGTTAGCAAGGAAGCATAGCAATGAAGGCTCCGAGCAATGTTCTTTTGACCAAAACAAGATCATATCTATGGGATTAAGGGTGGATCTAACTCAAATAAAATATAAATATGATAGAAAACACCAGATAAGAATCGAGGAATAATAAAAACCAATAATTATCAAAGATTTGAGGAGAAATCAAGTATATCTCTCCTTAGTAGAGTCACTAGTTCTATTAACTATATTTTCCTCCTATGGCTAAGAGTTAGACTCTATAGATCTACCTAAGATCTGTACAAATAGAAGGGTGTACAATTCAATAGATTTCCCTAGATCTAAACTTTATTAAGAGTTGATAGATTGAGAGGAGGGAGAAGTAACTTGCATACCTTTACCTCTGAAGTTTGATGTAGATCATGATTGATGTAGTAGCTAAGAATCCTGCTCCAACTCCTAGGGATCTCGTCTCTGTTGATCCCATCTATCTTTTATACACATTAGAAACAAAGAACCCATATATTCTCTCCTACCAAAGAGCTATTAGAGTTATACACTAGCTCCAAGTTAGATCTTCCAAGTAAATCCAAATCCAATCAAAAGCATTCAAACGATAACAAAATATTGGGGGAAATATACTGAAATCCATACTAAAGAAGGTAGAATGGCTCACAATAGTTAACTTGGATGTAAGCTCTCCTTTCTAGTACCTAGTTTTGGCTCTTCCTTGACTAATAGTTCAAAGTTAGGCTCACTTGGACATGCAAAGAGGCTCATTTGAGAATTTCACTAGCATTTACTTATGATATTTCTCTCTATCTACCTTCCTCCCCTATGAATGGTCTCGTTATGTAGGATTTTGAAGGAGATGGGAGGTTGTATTTGGATATTGAAGGCCAAGAGAAGTTAGATGTAGGCATCAATTATTAGACCATTAACAAATCATTACCTCTCAACTCGAATTCAGGGATAATTTTAAGGATGGAATTTTATCTTAAAGTTTTGAAACCTTGGCCAATCCTACTAGTCCTTACGCAAACTATAAAATGTTTGGTGACATTTTTGTAAATGTGTTGAAAATTTTAATTATTTTATATTATCTCTATAAAATATTAGCGATTTTTAAGGTAAAATAAATTTATACTATACAATTTGGGCGAATCATTTTTAGAAAAATGGAATTGGCGAATCTTTTTTGTTTTGTTTGAAAAAACATAAAAAAATTAGCCCACCTGCGAATATTAGACCCTAAGATTTTCCTTACTTGAATTGATCTCCTTGGAAACAAGATTTTATAGAAAATAGACCCTTCATCGCTATGTTGTAGAGCATCTAGAGAAATGGAGGAAACTTCATCTCTCATTGGTGATTGCAACCAAGTGATGCATCACTTTTATTGCAAGCTAGTTGGAGTGATGAAGAATCAAATATTGTCTAATTAGAGTTAGGAGAAGGGTCTTTCAACTTTTCAACTAAGATAAGTTAGGGTAGGGTTTCTCTTGCATCTCTATGGGCTGAAATAGGGTTATAACACATGTGAATAATTTTGATGGTCTACAATATTTTTCTATATATATATGGAAATGGATGTTGAGTATTTACGTACATACAATGATTTGTTGATGCTTTGTAAATAATTGTTGTATATATTTATCATAGAATTAATGATATCAACTTATTTTAGTTAAATACCATGGCTTTGGTGTTATTCTTTTAAGTACGTATTTATTTTCATTTAGATAATATAAGATGCTAAGATATTTTCCATTATTTTGATAATATGAATAATATTTTGTGATCTAATTATTACTTAGAAAAAAGTTATATTTCATTAACATCAATTAATTTTTAGTGATTTTATGTTATGCAGATTTTATATTGTATTATGCATCATTATGATTGAATAATATTAATAAACAAATGAATTTAATGCATTATTTTATTATTTCGTTAATAACTTTCATTTTTATTAAGTTCAAAAGGAGAAGGAATCTACATTCCCAAGTGATTAGTGTTGATTTTTCCATGGCACTTAAGAATCAAGTTTGAGTCTAAGATCACAAACACAAACACACTCATATGCCACAACACAAGCACTTTGCACAATAGAAAAAATATAACAATGAATCAATATCATGCACATCACAATTTTTAACCCAAATCTTGTTTTATTACAAAATTAATACAAGAAATGTAGGGCTTCTATACCAAGGATCATGGCCCTTACATACAAACTTGATACAAGGCACAACTAGGGCTTGGTTTCAACAACTATGACCGCTAATCTTTCCCCAAACAAAATACACTTGAACTACTTGCTAAAGGTGTGCACTATAGTCATTTTAGTCCACACACTTTGAACACATCTAGCAGGTACTTTTCCTCTTCTTGTGATGATCACTACAACTTTTGCTACTTCATAAAGCTTGCATCTCCAACCACTTCAACTGCCACTACTAGTCTTCTAACTGCTTCTAGAATGACTGAAAATAGGCTCACACAAATTTCCCACCAGTAGCGACAAGACTGCTACATCATCGCTACTCTAAGGGACTTCCAAGCTACCCAATAACAATTTCCTCTACTACTCCAAAGGATCATGTTCTTAGGGTATTTGTACTCAGTCATCTTATCAATGATTTTCCACCCCAAATCCCTAAACTAGGGCTTCACCAAATTTGCCTCCTAACAGTGCTCCAAGGAATATTTTACATAAGGTCTTCTAGGGTTTCCCTCTTATCTTTGATATGCCGCTCCACATCACAGAACTAGGGCTCCAAATCCTACCCTCACACAATCCAGAACTCTAACTAATCTAGGGTGTCAAACTTAGCCCACACATATGTAATTTTCTTCCTTAAATTACACAAACTTAGGGCTTGTTACCGACCCACACAAAACCCTCTTTACTCCTCCAAAGAAGACAAAGATAAGGTCTTTAGCTGAGATAAGGTCATGGAGGTTGATCTGGAGACTAGTAGGGTGCGTGTGATCTTTACCAAGGTCATTTGTGACTACCATGGACTTGGTTGTGGTAAATCGTTCTCCCCTACCATTGGTTGTGGATTATTCTTCTTCTATGAGATGAGATGAGATTCCCTCATATTGAGACATGCGCATCTAGATGAGACACACGGTGCAGTCGAAAATTCCTCCCTAACTGAGAGGGAATGTTGAAATTTGGGGCAACTTTGGGATGAAATTCCCCAGGAGAAATCCAGTTACCCCAAATGAAACCCATCTTTCCCCATAGTAAATTTTATTTTCATAAAGGAAAATTATTATTTGGCTCTTCTCTCTACTATTTAATGTGACAAATTATTTGGGTGAGAAATCATTAAGGCATTTGTTAAATACATTTAAATATTATTTAAATTTGTGTTTTCCCTCCAAAGTTACAATTCAACCTCACAAATTTTTAGGTCAGCCTGCCCCAGTGGTCGTGACCCTTCACATGGAGAAATAACTATATAAAGGGCTAATTTTATCCTCCATTTGGAAAGTAGAAGCTCACATTTTTCTTGAGGTCTATTCGCTCATTCAAGGCAACATATAATCTATATATGTGGCAGATCATATGGTTTTCTATGGAAACTCGTTGGTGGCATCTTTGTGACCTATTTTGGCCTATTACATTGGCATCTTTGTGGCCTATTACAGTGGCATATATGTGTCCTATTGTGGCCTATTACAGTGTCATCTCCGTGACCTATTACAACCTATTACAATGGCATCTCTGTGGTGGTATGTTTCCTCTTCTATGGTAAAGTTTGCGGCCTAATGTGGCCTATTCGATGCATGGTTGGTTGGTGAAAATCTATGTACAACAAGCGATGTTTTCCTATGTCTTTTGGTGGTAGGGACGATCCCCTGTAGCATCTATTTGGGAAAGTCGAAAGACCAAGTTTGGATGAAAGAAAAGATCAAATTGTAGCTGGGATGAGGGTGAGTATCTCCAAAGGTTAAAACTGAAGTTTTAATGGGAAAAAGTGGGAGCTAAGCTAGGCTTTAGGTTTGCTACTTCACTGATGAAACCCTAAACACAAAATCTCAGTCTAGGTGATGCACAAGCCAAGGAATATTAAGGACAAAGTGTTACTCCTATGACAATGAAGTATGGCAACGTCCTTGTTATGTGATACATGACAACATGACAATGATTCTAGTTCAATGAAGTGTCTCAATGAAGTGTCTCAAGTGTCTCAATGGTCCTTATGACAGTGACATATATAGTAGTAATATGACATTTGTAAATGATAGTCCTTATGAAAGCGATATTTATGGCAAAGATTTCTATCCTTATAAAAATGGTATTTGTGTTTATGACTATGATGAATGCTAATGGTACTTGAGCTTATGGCTGTGATGAATGGAAGTAGTATCTGTGACAATGATACTTGGTAGTGAAGTGACATTGGTATGATAATGATTCATATATATGGCAATATGTCAATGATGTTTGGGCATGATGATAGTGATGTTTGGGTAGTGATTCCTATTTTTGTGACAATGATTGATATGATCATGGAAGTGACTACTTGAGACAAAGAGATATGCTTCTTGCAGTGATATGGAGGCAACCTTATGAAAGGCCATGTGACTACCTCATCTGCTGCCATCTTACGAGAATCCTATATGATCTGGGGTTGGGCCTATGAGGCCTAATGTGTTTGATGTTGAAAAGCATGTGTCTCATTATTATTGTACTTTGTATCTTAGTTGAACATTTGATGAATATCTAATGAAGAAGAATAATTGAGTTTTGGGATTTCCCCATTAAGGGGTTTTTCCCTAGTCTCTAACCAAAATCCTGGTGTCTGTATTGTGCATGATGTTCTAATACTGCTCCTTACTGTTCCACTACATTGTTTATGTTGTTGTTCTCTTTATATAATTTCTTATAATGACATGGAGTGAATGTAATGTGAAAAATGTTGAAAAAGTTAAAAATTCAATTATCTACAACATAGAACAATCTATCCCTAGAATTAATAAAGACTACCTATTGCTCCTTTCTCAAAAAAAAATCCCATATAACTAATTTAAAAATAAATAAACTGCAACTGTTAGATTAATTTCTTTAATAGATTACTTAGTATATTTCGATCTTTACTTTATACTTTCTAGTTAATTTTCTTTTGCTTCATTATTTTTCATTTAAGTGACTTGTTGGCTAAATAGAAGAATAAATTTAGGAATGAGATGGAAAGGAGAATGAAGGGCTTGCATGCTAATGCTTTCCTAGGAAAATATTGCACAATAGCATTTTGACTCAAGGGAAGTATTTGATTGTTATCATTCTGAATAAAATTTACATTGTGTTCTATATTTGATTGTTGGTCATCGTCCATATGATGACATATTTAATTTTGATGTAATGAACTTATATGGGTAGATTGTCATTTTTATATGAAATAATGAAAAAATATTTTTTACAATTAATATATGTTGTCTTGTACACAGTAATAAGAATTTTGAGTTTTCAAATTATTTCCATCTTAGATTAGGACCACTCCAATTGATTTTAATTCATTTAAATAATCATATGATTGAAGGTTTGGAGTTTTCTTAATGGCTATATTGTCATTGTTATAGCTCAAAAAGCCACCTCTTAGGGTCTAAAAGAAGGAAACAACCCTTTCCAAGTAAAAGGGTCAATTTGTGCTTAGTGGATACCTCCAAGAAATTGACTTTTGAGGCTTCAATGATTTTATTCAGTGTAAACTATGAAATAGTAGGCCTATCAACACCTTGGTTATAATTGCAAGTGAGAAACAAAGGGGAAAAAATCACACTCAAATTTTTTTAGCATATGAGTTTTGGATTTAAGTTGAGGAATGATTTAAGGACTACTGTAAATGACAAAAAGACTAGAAAATCCCCATAAAAAGGCAATAGAAAAAGATATAAAAATGCTCTCACTTGGATCTCCCCAGTGGAGTCACCATTTATGTTACGAGAAAATTTGAAGTACAATAATAAGCTACTTTTAACCCAATAGACTTTTGCCAAACTCTACCCAGAAGGTGTGTGTATAAAGTGAAGCAATACAAATATAAACATTCCAATCATGCATGCAAGAATTGACAAAGAAGAGTATTGGGAGTTACTGAATCCATTGCAGAATCTCTTTCTCTATTGATGCAACTAGCTTGAAAGAAGATATTCTAGAGATCACGACACTTACTCCTTTCTTGAAATATGCACACAAAAGAAAGAGAAACCTGCTTCTTCCCTGTAATCACAAGATTAGTGCACAAACCAAAATATAACATGAAACATATAATGAAATTACACAATGGAAATATGGAGAAATTTTCTTCACTTTGCATTAATTCCATTGGAGAATGTACATAGTTGAAGTAGTTGCAACCTTCGTCCAGATATATCTCTCACCTAAACTCACTAGCATCAAGGATTTTGAATACAATTATTATTGTAAGAGAATTTCGAATAAGGCATCAAAAAGGAAAAAGAGGCAAAAAGAGCATGATCGACTCTAGATATTGGCCGAGGCATCCTTGGTCCATCATAGCTCTTGATGAAGAAGGTCCAGCCCAAATTTCAAGAAATTTGGAGCAATTTTTGCATGTTGAATTTTTTTTGCACTAAAAAATAGGGTTTTCCTCCCTATGCGCCGCGCCACGTGGTGCTCGCTTTCGCTAGAGGGCTCCAAATCCAAAAAACTTTGCATTTCTGGATTTTTCATGATAAATTATGTTTTCCTACCTATGACCAAGAAATTTGGGCAGGTTTTGAGCCCTCAAAAGGTCAAAAAACACTCAAAAATGACCTCACTGCCCCTATTTTGACACGCAAGAAGCAGTCTTGGGAGATTTGATATTTGGAGGGGCAAATGGACACCAAATCTAGAAATTTCACTTGAGTTGGAAAGTAGATAGGCAGGGCTTTCCAACGAGCTATCATGAGATAAATTTTGACTTTGGAAAGTGCCTCAAAATCAGCTCCAAAGTGGCGCGACGCATAGAGAATTTGGGCGCAGCGCATAGAGAAATTTGGCCTCATTTTCACTCTTCAGCTCAGAAATTCGCCCAATTTTGACTAGTTTTACTTTTTGATGTAACTATTGATCTACCATGATGTAATTTGATGACCATGATGTAATTTTGGGCACATTTTTACTTGTTTTGGTAGATTCATTCACTAAAAAGTGAAAAACAACTGAATGAATCAGTTTCCTTTCATATAGGGGCAAGTTGTTTCATTGCCTATTTTTCAGTTCCTTGTTTAGATATGGTTGAAACAGCTCCTAGAATGATGAGCTCGACCCCTAGAGGCATGGGAAGGAGTTAGGCTTGTCTATATCATGTAATTTCTCAGTCATTTTCATGGTTGGATACTTGGGATTGCTTGGCACTCTATTGTACATTTCATTTCTGCAATTTTGGCAAAGGAAAGACCAGGGTTTTGCAGCACTTGTTGGGATCCATGTGGCTCTGTGTTTTGATGGTGTTTTTCTCTAAGTAATTGTAAGTTTACTGATGTTTATGTGTATCATTTTCCCTTCTCTTTTCTTCTGAAATTAAACAAATGAGTGATTGAGGTAGAATTCATTGGACTATTGTGCTCTGCCTTGAAATTTTGTTTAATTTTACATGTTTTCATCTGTTTGAGGAGGACTCTTGAGAATTTCTTGCCCTCCTTAGCCCCTCACCAGTCTGATCCATCCATTCATTCAATCCAAAGCATCAAAATGATTGCCTTCCTTGCCCCAATCAGAACTCTGCAAAAACTAGGCCTCATCCCCGGACCCAAATTTTCCTTTCCCTTTTTCCAACACAAAACCCTCAAAAACTCAAAACAAATCCTTGCACTTCATACCTAGCCTAATATCAGTTGTGAAATAAGTCATTTCAAGCCCCATCGATTATATTTCGCTAAGATTGACCCGGAGAGAGCCCTCTCCTGTCCTCGTAGGGCTAGTTACGAGGTTGAGCGTGGTTTGATGTGGACCTAGAACCTTGCCTTTTCAGCCTGAGGAAAATCTAGGCTCTAACACAGAGCACCAATATTTCCCCAAGAAGAAAAAGGACTAGGATCCCCCTCAAAAGGGATTCCTTGATTGGTGGATCCCGGATTTGTCTCCATATATCTCAACCTAAGATAAACTAAGGAACAAGGATGTTATTCCGAATTCACTTAATTTTAGTGACGCTTTGACACAACTTTGCTTTTTCAGCTTTTAAGAGTCAAGAAAAAGCTAAAGATGATTCTAGTCGCCTTCGATTTTTAATGAGCCTGAAGTGACAAGTGCTCAGATGGACCTTTTCTTTTAAAGAGTCGAAAAGGAACGAAAGTGACTACTATGTAAAATCTAGACAGAGGGATTACCAAACCAGTCGCAAAACTGCAATATACACCTTGGTGATAAATTAATGAGAAATTACCAAGGACTTATGTACGGCAGTCAATCTTCTCGAATGTTGTGTTCAGTGCATTGCGATCAATAAGGCGACAGACTCGGCTTCCTAGTATATAAGCCTATTATGGTCTCCCAATATATACGTGATGGTACGGGGAGCACAAGTCCGTGCTAGCACTTGTCGTATCAAGGAGGAGGAATCACCCAACCTTCAATGAAAATGATAGTTACTAGTTTTTACGATGCCGGAACACATCTCTAGCCTATAATTCTAGATGTGTTGCGTTAAGTTCCAAAGCGTTGTTAGGTTTATTGAAATTTATTTTAGAGTTGATCTTGTTTAAAAGTTTGCCTTTCAATGGTTCACCGCGTGATGTTGATTTGAAATTCCTAAAATGCAATCTACAATGATAAACAATCTTGGTTTATTTTGAGCAATGAAAATCCTAGCTACTAGGGAAAGAAGATTTCAATTCTTTCAAACAAAGAGCAAAGAGCACACACTAGTGCATTTTCCTAAATCATTATTCACACACAAACTAAATGCAAATGCAAATGCATGTATTTGTTTTTCATTCTCTTTAATGTAAAAATGCCAAAAAGGAAAATTAAATGCAATAAAGATCTGAAATATTTCTTTCAAAATAACATTTTCTACAATTTCTTCTTCAAAAGAGAAAGGAAGACTAAATGAAACTTTTCAATTTTGAATAAAAAATGCTTTCGACACTTTGAATATCAACAAATAAAACCAAATACATGACGAAAAGTTCAATCGACTATGCAGGGAAGGAAGAATCCACGACACTTCTCTTTTCGACACAAAACGATAGTTATGACACTTTTTGTACCAAAGCGACAGATCGATTTAAGCAACTTTTCGACAAAGGATTGTAAATGATGAACAAATACAAAAAACATTCACTAATCCTAATCAATGGGAGGCTGATCTATGTTATGTAAGGAGGTTTCAGTAATGAGGCACTATTCATAAGCAGCGAAACAACTAAATATGACTGAAAACAAGGTCAAAAACCCCCAATATCTAGAATGGAAATAGGTTCACTCAGTCATCGCACCTAGGCTTTACAGAAATAGGGATGCATTGAACTTTACACACTCGGGAGGTGCGATGCATACTGGTTTACAATGACAGACAATGCGATGGGCCAGGGAGCGCAACTGAAGTGGGTTTTGGCTCAGATGTGTAGCTACTTTCAGTGAGTTAAGCTGAGCTATGATGGAAAGTAAAGAGAAAAGTATAGAGAAATGTATTGAGAGGATACTGAGCTACCAAAAGGGCATCTAGAATGCTTGTAAGTCAAATGTTTAATTCATAAACTAAAATAGAGATTGACTAAAGCAGCATTCATCTACTATGCAATAGCAGAGCAAGAGCAGTTTGAAGGCTACCTAGATGATTTCAAGCTCTCTCTATAGTTTATAAAATAAACAATAACAACAAACAAACATCTATTCGCTCCCCAGCAGAGTCGCCAATTTGTTTCTGGGAAAACTAGTGTCTTTTCGAACGACTAGCCCTCTAGGTTTGGCAGCTACCCTAGAAACAACAGTTTAAAGAAATTCACGATTTCTTCTATGTATAATAGATAAGAGAAAGACAATGGAACCAACCTGGAACTTCCGCTTAATCCCTTGCTTGATCTCTCTCCCCCTTGACAGAGCTTGCAACTCCTCCCCGTACTTATCCCGCTTGGAGAGTACCTGTAGAAACACAGTAACAAAGAACCGTCAAAGCATCTTGATCTATTATATCACAAACATTACAGAATCAGATATATAATTAACATACAATAGCATTAAAAAATGATAACGTTCACAATTGCACAATCATATGGAAGAAAACTTGAAGAAATTTATTAAATAGAAGGGAGAATTACAACCCAGTTGTCTGATCCAGTATCATCCTCCCAGCATCAATCCCTCTTCACCTCATGAAATAGAAAGATCACACCAAAAATACAATGCTCTTTCCTCAAATACAAACTATCAGCACTTCCTTGCAATTCCTAATAATCCAGCCTCTAGATCTCTTAGATGAGGGATCCATTTATAAATGTGTGCAAGGGTGTGAGTCATCTCTGGGTTTTTTATTAGTGTCATTCCACTTGTTACAATTGGTTCCACTTGGAGATTTCTTGGATCTCTTACTCATCCCTGGGCGAATTCAAAGAGGCAAGTGTCATAGGAGAAGTTTCTAGAAGATTCCATGAGCATCCACCTAGCAAATTGTCTCGGACATTCGTCCATCCTTGCCCATTGCACCCTATAGAAGGCCCAAACAGTATGCATCGCACCTAAGTAGTGTAGCACTCAGTATGCATCGCACTTGGCCAGTATAGCAATCAGTATGGTTCAGTCTAGGCCATTTCTGGATGGTTTTTTAGGTGGAACTTTTGGGGAATGATGTAATCATATGACCATGTTCTTCTAGGGTATGAAACAACTCTTTTAGGGGTTGATGAGCCCTAGTTTATTGACATATAAGATTGGGGTTGAAATGCCCAAATATGTCTATAAAAACTATGAGGTGACGGTGCGACAAGACGATCGCGCGAGAGCAGAGAACAAAATAGAAAATGAGTTGCATGTGCTGAAGCAACAACTCAAGGAAGAAAAGGAGCTGCATAGACAAGAGAATGAAGTGCAACAGGAACAGGTACAACATGGGGCGCAACATGCACAGACAGATGAAACTGTGCCCGTACAAGTTATAGATCCGTTGCAGCAGTTGGCACAAAGGAAACATGATGAGAAGTGTTGTAAATTGCATGCAAGGGAATTCAACAACATGCATGTCATTGTGCGCATGCATGTGATCCCACCCATTCAGCACACTCACTGAGGCAAAGACAAGAATCATGTATGACTGGAGCTAAACATGAAATTGACAGTTGATGTGCATGACCACCAACACACAATGGAAGATCAACATGGACACCATGCATCAGTGTGTTGCTAGTTCAACCGCACCCAAGAAGACCATGTGCATGCTAGCAGACGAGTTGGATGGGGCCATACCAATGCACCTAGATGCAACGGAGGCAAGAGTTCTCTTCAGTAAGATGTCACCATGGAGCACATGCACACCATAATAGACAACTAAGATTGGCATCAGCTCATCACCTTCACCATCACAAGTATGTCGGAGAATTGGTCTCACCACAATGGACCGAGTGTCAGTGATGTCTTGCATGGCTTGCTTAAGCCATTTTGTCTCACATGGGCACATGTGCATTGAAATGTAACGTCTTTCCAAGTGGAAGTTCAAGTGTCGATAGTTGGATGTAACAGTCATAGAGTAGATGAAGAGTCATGAGGGTAGATGGATTGTCACAAAGGGGAATGTCAACGGTCACCCCACCCTTTGCTATAAATAGAACCTCATAACTCATTGTAAAGGCTTTTGATCAGCCAAGCTTCTGATAGGACTATCTTAGAGAAATCTTGGACAATATTGTAACGAGCCTTGGCTTCTCCACTGCGCAGAGCTAGTACATCTCTTTGGAGGAGTAGGCGGTTGTGGTTGTAACATTCTGTTGTCGGAACTAGTTGTTGGACATGGATGTATTATATGATTGGAACTTACACTTCTTAATATAACAGAGCTAACACATTTCATGCATATGTTGTATTGTATTCTATGCTATCTGATTTACTCTAAATGATATATGTATTTTTTTCCTTACACATGCATGTATGGACTATTAGGTATAAGTATGTATGAATCTTTCTGAAATGTGTTGTTGGTTTAACCATCACTTTGGATTGCTCGCTAACTTTCTTTCTAGCTTGTGATGTATCTTCACTCGTGTATTCCCTTCCAAGCTACGTACTATTACAGGTTTCCAAGGGATGCACTCACTTCACCCTTAGTGTGTTAGAACCTCTCATGCACCTTCCTTAACTTACTGTAGCTGTCACACCCTTGCTACCAACAAGGACATCTTACTTGCCTCTTTGTAAAATTGCGGTCAAGACATTACTGTATGACCCACTGCTAGGACTCCTACACCAAACCGTCTGAAGTCTAATTGGGACTTCTTACCAGGGACATCACCTTACATGTTGGTGGGTCCAGCACCGTCAACATCACCAAATTGGTGCTATATCAAATTTTCACGATAGTCCATGACCTAAAAAGCTAAGAGTACTTTCGAAAAAATCATGTTTCTCAAGGGATCATGTTAGGCCCCTATACCACTAGTGTAACCCCTTATTGTTATTAGTACAACCCACTTATTATATTGATGTACCCATGTAGTGCCCATATTGTTACTATTGTGCCCCATAGAAGCCCACTATTGTTATTATTGTGCCCTTACATTATTATTGTTATGTCGACTCTGATTATGTTATGACCCCTTAGACTTCTATATATAGAAAGGAGGTCTTTTCATTTGTATCATCCAAGAATTGTTCATTTATGTAATATAAAGGAGGTTGCCCCCTCGAAGAGGCTGAATTCTAAGGCATTGATCTATCTTTTCTATCTTTTCTTGAGCTGGTTTCATAATATTTGGTATCAGAGCTTTGGATTCTAGGGTTTCGCTGCTCCAAACAGGTCATCGTGGCATTTTCGCTATAACTTTTTTCTGTGACGTTTCAGAAGTCGCAAAAAAACCCATTTGAGAAGAATTCGCGCTAAACCTTGGACCCGAATTTCAGAGCGTTTTGCGCGATATTTTGGGAGATATGATCTGAGGAAGTTGGTCTTTTTGCAGACTCCTAAATTACATTCAAAACAGGTGACCTGGGGAAAATCGTCATAACTTTCTTTCTGAGCATCGGATTGAAATTTCGTAAGAAGGTACAAAAAGAGGACGGACTGTAGTTTTCTTGTGTATATTTTTTAGAGTCAAAGGTCAAAACAGTGACACGTGGCACTTCATACAAGTTCGCTCTTCTGGAAAGGTCTATAATCAGGTCATCTTGGGAGATTGTCAATAACTCTTTCTTAGAGAATCCAATTTAGATCAGATTGGTGGCATTGGAAAGAGGACATAGAGGGCTACTATAGGTTGCATTTTCAGAACTTAAAGATCTGAAAGTACAGAGTTATAGTCGTTTCAAGGTCGAGCTCCTAAAATCAAGAAAAAGCAAGATGAGGAAGTTTGATGGCAAGGATCCAGTAAATTGGATACTTCAGATGGAGCAATATTTTGATCTACATGGTGTACAACTGTTACAAAAGGTATGTATTGCATCTTCATATTTAGAACCAGACCAATTTTTATGGTACGAAGGGCTTTGTTCTCGTAAAAAACTTGTTACATGGTCAATTTTCACGGAGGAAATGATAGCACATTATGAGGATACAAAGAGCAACACCTTCTTTAGAGAAACACCACAACAATTGGAAAGAGTAAAAGGGCTTTGTGACATAGTGGAAAGAAAAATTATGGAAACCAGGAAGCGTACCTCTCACAACTATAAAGATGGAAGTGTTGTTTCTCCTAGCCTTCCACAACCTACAAGGGTTACACCACAACAATTGGAAGAAAAAAGAGAAAAAGGGCTTTGTTATAATTGTGATAGCAAATGCACTAAAGGTCATAACTGTGCTGAGAAGAAATTATTTTACATAGAATATGAAGAGGAGGAAGAAAAAGATCAAGAAACATCAAAAGAAGAAGATATATGCCAGGACCCCACCCCAGAGAAAGAAGAAATGAATCAGACCATATCTTGTAAAGCATTGGCAAGAATTACCACTCCTCAAACTCTCAAGATAAAAGGACATATCAAGAAGAAAAATGTGCAAGAAGTGAAAGATCACATCGAGAAAGAAGAAATGAATCCAACCATATCTTGTAATTCATTGTTCGAAATTACCACTCCTCAAACTATCAAGATAGAAGGACATATCAAGAAGAAAAATGTTCAAGAAGTGAAAGATCACATCGAGCATCAAGAAATGAATCCGACCATATCTTGTAAAGGATTGGAAGAAATTACCACTCCTCAAACTCTAGAGATAGAAGGACATATCAAGAAGAAAAAGGTTCAAGCAGTGAAAGATCACATCGATCATCAACAAAAAGTTCTCCAACTTTTAAAGGATAACGCCACTTCGATGCAAAATAAAACAAAACAACAGGTAGATAAACATTGTAGTGAAAAATTTTTTGATGTAGGTGATTGGGAATTTTTACTGCTACATCTCAAGCAAGCTATTTATGAGAAGGAAATGTTGGCAATACTACATGCACTTAAAAAATGGCGACCTTACCGAATGGGAAGACTCTTCAAGGATGAGGATGTGGAAGCATTGTTTTGTGCTATTTATATTATCCAACCAGATTGGATAAACGAAGCAAGGGATGACTGGAAGAAGGATGAAGAAGTATGGCCACTTATTCAAAAGTTGCAAAAGATCCCAATTCAAACAATATTGCCAGAAATTGAAGAGGAAGGAAAATCATATTGGAACCTGGAGCAATCACAGAAACAAGAACCTGACAGCTACGAAATCGATCAATTTCAGAGTATCTCATCAAGTGGAAGAACTTACCCGCTGAAGATTCCACATGGGAGGACAAGAATTTTATACAGAAGCATCAAGAACTACTCAAGCGTTGAGGACAACGCTTTTTGAAGGGGAGGGGCATGTTAGGCCCCTATACCACTAGTGTAACCCCTTATTGTTATTAGTACAACCCACTTATTATATTGATGTACCCATGTAGTGCCCATATTGTTACTATTGTGCCCCATAGAAGCCCATTATTGTTATTATTGTGCCCTTACATTATTATTGTTATGTCGGCTCTGATTATGTTATGACCCCTTAGACTTCTATATATAGAAAGGAGGTCTTTTCATTTGTATCATCCAAGAATTGTTCATTTATGTAATATAAAGGAGGTTGCCCCCTCGAAGAGGCTGAATTCTAAGGCGTTGATCTATCTTTTCTTGAGCTGGTTTCATAACAAATCATGAGTGCCCTATAAATAGTCTTGCAAGGGGGGGGTAAAACTAAGGCTGACGTGCCATGTTTTAATTTAAACAGCCACCTCTAATATTTAGGGCCAACCTCAATTGCCTCCATTAAAACATTCACCTAACATGTATTAATGAATTCATGCTTGGTCAAGGTACTTCATTAATAATTTTGGACTAAGAAATTCTCCTAGATTTCTTCTTCAGGGAATCTTGGGCATGCACATGAACCAAGATATGTTCAATGTGGGCATTTGACAATATTCATGGGTTGCTTCTTTGGATCATACGATGGTATACTATCATGTGGCATAACTTTGGTCAATGCTTAACACTGGCTTCTTCTCAATCAAGCAATGATGGACCAAGAACCGATCATAATGGTGTTGGAGGTATTTGATGATGCTTGGATAATTTTTAACATGATTACATCATGTCCTTGGTTATATTTGACCATAGGGCTAAACTATCAACTACACCAATCAACTTCATCTAGCCATATCTGCTCAATTGTGAGGAGTTATTGTTGGCTTAGGTAGGTTGTAACCAGGTTCAAAGTGTGCTGCACACCAACAAAACCCTCAACCATTGCCCCCCTCGACAACGAACTACAAGAAGATCGCAGTCTCACTTGAAGTGATTATGGGAGGTTGCAGAAACAGGTTTCTGCAGCCTGAGGGATACTGCACTATGGCACCATTATATTCTTTTTATGCCTTAATTATTATAAAAAACTTCATCTTAATAAAAAACTTCACACTTATACTTTACTCCACGGAGTTACATTCATTAATTAAGCATAACATAAATATTCATAAACTGTACAAAACTGAAATAAAGTGTGGATAATAAGCAAATGAACACTAAGACACAAATTTTACTGTGGTTCATCCCAATGTGGGACTACGTCCACAAGAACTATTGCTTATAATTTGGAATTCGATACAACAAATAGTTCTTCCCTGCACACATAACTGCAAGGTGTCTGCGCACTCAGCTACAGACCCAGGCCTCCATGCACAGTTGCGGAGCCTCGCTCATCCTAAAAAATACAGACCACAAAAGTATCACATAAACACATATCTATTCCAATACATCCTCATCATAGGATTACTTCTCTTCTTATTATTCATCCCTATATATATTATTACATGGGGGATTTACATCGCTATATTACCATGGACCTGATACCATGGTTTCTGAAATATAAGGGGTTATGGCCCAAAACCAACAAATTCACAATATTTTAATGTTTTTACAAAATAGAAGGGGCTTCGCCATGAAACCCCGATGCTGCGTGGTGCCTTTGTTGCACATTCTTTGTCATGCTCCGCTTCTCTGCTATGTTGTTCACTTCGTACTTCACAACATCC
Organism: Pinus tabuliformis; assembly: GCA_031772625.1. Lineage (NCBI taxonomy): Eukaryota > Viridiplantae > Streptophyta > Pinopsida > Pinales > Pinaceae > Pinus > Pinus tabuliformis. The sequence continues at coordinate 385,751,213 of CM062813.1, forward strand.
TTTCTAATGCGTGCTTCCACAAAACTTGGATTTATTTCCAAAATATGCCCAAAATTTGGCCAAGTTTGGTTGTGCCCAATAGGCCCCCAACACTCACATGTGACTCATCTCGAGTCACTCAGCTACTATGCCCCGAATATTTGTCACAATGCTCATGTAGGTAGTATTATATTGCTGAAGAATTCCTGCTACTAGTTTCTCCTCTCGGTGCACTTCTTCGAGTAGTGCCTCTGTTGTTGGTCCGAAAGTCTTTTGAAGCACTTATTTCTCCCTCTATCGTAGATCCTTGAGCCTCTTGTCTACTTCCTGTGAAAGTTGGAGAGCCTCATACTGCCACAACTGAGTCCTCTCTGTCAAAATATTCTCCTTTCTCCGAAGATCTTCAATCTGCTTTTGAAGATCCTGTCCTTTAGTAATTCTGGCAAGCCTCTGTGAGATTGGTAAGGTCTTTGCAATTGCTCGAAGTTCTTCCAACTTCTTTTGCTTCATTTGGAGATCCTCTTAAATCATTTGAATGTTTGGATCCTCCTGTAGTGACATCCAAATATGCATAGTTTCATCTAGTAGTTTTCCATAGTCCGCCACTGTGTCGGAGATGCCTTTCAGTGCAGGTTTTAGATATGTTTCCCTTTGCTCACATATTTTTGGTTTCGTTACTAGCTACAGCCTAATTTTCAGCTCAGTAACCTTCACTTCATACTTGAACTTCATTTTTTCCAGCTTATTCTTTGAATCCCTTATTGCGAGGCCAAGCTTCACGACTTTTTCTGCCAGTGACTCTTCTCCGCGGACCTTTACGTATGGAACTATACTACAAGTTTTTGTGATGAATTCCTCTAGTTGTTACTATTGCTGGCATGCTCCATCCATTTCCTTAATTAGCTTACCGATCTCCTTGTTCAAAGAATCTCTTTCCTTCTACACCTGAATATTTAACAACAAAGTGTGTTGTTCTCGCTCCTACAGTTCAACTGTTATACCTTGGTGGAACTTCTGTAATGTCTTATTTGGCAATGCGACGATGTTGATATTGACACAGTCCCACCCTTTTGCTCGCTCTTTGTCTTCAGATGATTCAAACTATAGCACTCCAATTGATATCTACAGAATCTTTAACCTAAATGTTGTTTCTATCTGTCGCTCTGGCTGCAGTTGTTGACCTATCTGCTTCGGTTGTCTGGTTTTCTACAACAGTGCCTTTAACTCTGAAATAACTTTCTAAACATCTTCCAAGATTGCTCTATAATGATTATCAATCTTTTCCTAGGTTTTTTTTGTTGCTTCCTGTACTTTGTCTCCAATTTCGTTGATGTCCCTATCAATGAGGACAAGTGGTATTGCGCCCTTCTATTTGTTCATATTTTTCTTCTTTCTTGTGCTCATCATAGGCGCTATAGGTACCCTCTTCTTGATGATGAATGGCAATTCCTATTCTTCCTCTTCATCGCTGAGAGGGTCCTCAGTACCCTATTCCTGCTCTGGCTCTATCTCTTCTGCATGTTTTCCTTTGTCCTTTCCACTTGGACCTACATCCTGCACGATGTCCTTCTCTACTCGATGTCTTCTATGGTTGGAGTCATCCACTTTGCTGAACAGTGTTGTATTGTCCCTAGAAGGTCATATTCAGTGACCAAATATGGCAGAGGATGCCATGTTTCCATCAGATCCTTCCGAGCCTTTACATATACCCTGTGAAAATCTGATATATTATGATACTGATTGTACAAACTTGGTGACAACCTGGGATGCCGGTTCACCACCATGTACAAGTCCATGTCTAATAGTAAAAAGAAGATCTTGTTATCTTGTGTGTGCATTGGCTCCTTGGTATGCTAGAGTGAGGCCTACCATGCATCTTTGCATACATCTGCTTTGACAGGGGGAAACTGTGAATCCTCCAACTCCTTCCATGCTAACAATGTGATGATTAAGATCAACCATGCATATTGAATTTTTTTTTTCCTCTTCCTATGATTCCCAACAATCCTCCAAAAATTCCTTGCATAAATACCTGACCCAATTGGACCAAACCCCGTTATTGCACTGCGCGGCTAAGGAATACACAACTGCGGGGACTTCATTTTCTCTACACTTACTCATTAAATTTCTAGCTAAGATGTGTGCGGAAAAGCACACCGCTTGGTCGTTGATGGAGTTAATTTCATAGCCTCGCGACTTTTTGATTAGCCTGTACGTGTCCTTCATGGTTTGTGCCATTTCCTTGTCTTGGTTTTTTCCAACGAACTCTTCGGCAAGGTCCTTTCCTTGGTAGGGAAATCCAATAATCCTTCTTATCAACATTTCATCAATCAAGATCCTCTTCCCCAACCAGAGGAATTCTTCATGCACTAATACAAGTCACTGTCAAATACAGGTTGTGTTAGATGTGCTTATACCGAAGTGTGGCACGTTTAACATGTTCAGCAAGCCTGATCTCTGCAATCCCTGAGCCCTGGTATGGCTACAACCTTGTAACTCCGCTCTCCGGATAGTATACCTGCTGTAGGTACTTGCTCAGCTCAAATTGTGGATGCTTATTTCGGTCATTGAAGTTCCAATCCTCCATCTTCAATTAAGGAACTTTTCCTAGCAATTCTCCTTCAAATGGAGCTTTTTATGGTAGCAATGGTGTGAAAGTTCCAAATTTTGTGTATTTGGGATCTTTAACTAGTTTGGCATATGGTTTTCGTGGTGGCATATATGGTGGCATCACAGAGGGTATTTTTGTGCCCTTTATCTCCATTCGCTCCATCTCGGCTTCCTCCTCACTGTCATGGATTTGTTCTAGTTCTTTCTGTTGCACTGATTTCTTCGACTTTTGCACATGTTTCTTATCCTACTTTTTCTTTGTTTGCTGCTCTTCGCTACCTTCTTTCTTGGGGATGTCTTTAGATCTACTTTAGAGGGTTCAGCTGGTCTCTTTTCTTGTATCCTTTGTGGTTGTTCTTCCGTGATTACTTGCTTTTGCGGCGACTAGTGGTAAACTTGAAATTCCCCAATTAGTGCTTTAATGGGTTGATTCAAGAAATGCAGTGATCTGTGCATATCCTTTGATAATTTTTTTGTGATATCCTTTATGTGCCAGTGTGGTGCGAATCTGCCTCATGGTCTTTGGTGGAGGTAAATTCACAATAATTACAATCTTCGCAGGATCCACCATCAATCCCTACTTGCAAACAATGTGTCCTAGCAATATACCAAAAGGTACACATAATATACACTTTTTAATATTGAGAGAAATATGATACTATCTACATGTGTTGAGCATAAGTCTTAAGCTTGCAACATGTTTTCTACTGCTTTGACCAGCATTGACTTTTTGGTTAGGGTTGTTGACTTCTACAGGAAAATTCATATTTGATAGGACTAGTTTGATCATCATTTGGCAATTCAATTTGACTTTATTGTACTCTCTCTCTCTCTATCTGTTGAACATTTGATATTTATAATAAGAAGAGTTGATCAAAGGGTTTTCCCCATCTTGGGGCTTTTCCCTGGAATTCACCAAATCTGGTATCCTCTTGTCTTAGCTTGTCTTCTGCATTTTATAGTTCATGTTATATCTACAGTTAGTGTCAATGTGTTTAATGGTTAATGTGACTGATATTGGAAACTAAATAGGAAATTGTTATTGGGCTGCTAAAAGGACATTGAAGTAATTGTGCTAAGCATATAACATACCATTGTTAACTAAAATTAACATGGTATCAGAGCCTAGATGAAGACAAATCCCAAGCAAGAGAGAAAAACAATCACTAAGAGAGATCTGTTGGACAAGACCATTGGACAAGTCTCAATGGCTTCTACATCTTACTTCAAGACTGAGGGTAAGCTCAATGACAATTCCGACTATCATGCATGCAAGATAACTTTGGACCTGAATTTGGAGGAGCATGGAGTATTGGATTATGTGCAGAGAAAAGTGGTAGAGCCTCCTTCAAACGCAACAATTGCCGCTAAGACGAAGTATAGAAAAGGTGAGGTCAAAGCAAAGAAAATTTTGATTGACTCTATTCAAAAGAATTTGGTTGCCTATACTTCTTATTTGGGAACTTCTAAGGAGATATATGATAAGTTGGTTGGAATGTTCAAAGTGAACAATGCAAATCAAATCCTCTTTCTCAAAAACAAGTTGAAGGATATCAAGATGGATAAAGGAATTCTATCCAATCCTACTTCATGACAATAACAAAAATCAACAATGACCTACTATCTATTAGAGAAGTTATTTCTGATAAGGAGCTCACTCTCATTGCACTTGGAGGTCTTTCAAAACAATGGGATATATTTACCACCACCATTCTCAACAACGACAAGATACCTGGTTTCGATGAGTTATTAGCTAGATGCACTCAAAAACAGACTAGGATGATGGAGAGAGACAATCCCTCCAATGGAAATGAGCCTACTGCCTTCTCTGCTCATCCAAAAATGAAGAATAATGTTGGTCTTATTACCGCTCAAACTAGCAAGGGGTAGTAGAGGGGCACTTCCTAGGTCAAGAGAAACAATGAAGCTAAAGCCCACTTTCACCACAACTAAAGCTTCCTACTCTTTACGGACTTTCACCAGTGGGAAGAGACCCGATATATAGATAATCACTTATAAATGATAGATCAACTATGATGGGTGTGAAGTGATCTCGAGGACCCTTTCCTAGGGGATGCTCAAAAGTGGGACTTTCTTGCTTCTCAGGCAAGGTACATAACTTTCTTAGAGAGGGGGATGATGATTTAAGGGCTAGGTTTAAGGAGGATGAATTGTAAAGGAGCTTCCAAAACCCTAAAATCCTTGTTGAACTTGGTTTACCAAATGGTTTTTGAAGAGTTGATTTTTCAAAGGTATGGGACCACACGGGACCAAGTGGAACTAGGTTAGGTCAAGAGAAGGAGTTTAGCAACCAATGATAGACCTGACCTGAACCAAGAGGAGAAAGGGACCAAAGAATTGATTTTCAGTTAAAGGTGCAAAATGATCCCTATGAGGAACTAGCTTAGGGAACCTTAGGGAGAAAACCAATCTCAAGGCTAGGGATTGGGATATCTCACAACCCCACCATCAAAATTTACTCAAATTTGGAGGAGGCCTAGGAGACACACTAGCACAGTAGAGGCCAAGAGATTGAATTTTTCTTATGGGTGGTTTGTTGGGAAAATGATGCTTTAGGAGCCCTAATGTGGCTAGACCTAGAATTAAGTAGAGGTGAAGAAAAATGTTTCTTTGAGTGATCAGATTATGGTAGAACAATTCCTAATCCTTTGGGGAGATTGGAGTCAAGAAGAATATGAAGATATAATTTGTTTCTAGGTCAAGGAGGCCTTAAGATCAACTTCTCTTGTCACTAGGGCAAAAGAGAGTGCCCTTACAAGCTTTTATACTTCGTTTTACAAGGTCAAGTGGCTTATCAAGATAAATTCAACCATAGAAATATCCCTAGGAGAATTCGTTCAACTTACATGGCCCATACATAGATATATACTATATAGAAACATCATTCCACAATTTCACAGTAAAAGTGTGCAACAACTAGCCCTAATATAGTGAAAATGTCATTATCAATGCATGTGACAAAGTAAAAGAATAATCACATTAAATTTCCACTTACATGTAAGAGAATATATCCATGATATGAATTTAAATAGGAATGAAACAAATTACAAATATAACCATAAATACAGAGATGCAGAAGAAATAACACTTCCTTTCATTAATATAAAAAAAATGAAATATGCTTACAAACATAATGGAAATGAGACTAGTTGGGGCGATGGTAGCTTATCTTTGAGAAGTGATGTGGCAGCTACATGCCTCTGAACTGAGTTACAATGAGGTTCAAGGGCCTTTTTATTATTGAACAATAAGAGAAAACCATAAACAACCAAAACCCTAGCCCGAGGAGATGTAACACAGAATTTATGGACCTCGTTGGGGTTAGTTGGGAAACCAACTTCTCGGAGGTCGTAACTTGGTCATATTATCTTTGTTTGATGTGCATGATACCTTGTTGGAAAGATCTCTCTGAGGAATACAACAAAAAACATGATTTCACAGAAATTTCTCAAAGGAATATTTCTAAAAAAACGTCGTTTAGGGCCTCAAAACGGTTTCGGATGTTCAAGACCCGAAAAACTGCCAAAAATAGTAAACTCTGTTAGAATTAAGGAAACTGGTAAAAAAAAAATGACATAACAATGATGAGGCTCCAAGTGGAATAGGCGGGTGGCCACCAATATACACCTAGATCATTCCTACCCCCTTAGGAAGCAATGGTCTCCATTGCGTTGAGTTCCTCCATGAGATGAGGAAATTTCTGCTGAACTTGGTCCCAAGTGAGCCATTCTCCTTCGTACAGGAGTTGGTCGGCTCTGACAACTCGATACAGTTGGATCTTCTGCTAGAGATTATTCTTGATATGCTTGTCCATGATCCGATCAATTGCAGCTTGTTCCATGCAGTCTGGATTCAACTCTGTTGTTGTGAGTTGTTCTGCAATGTCAGATGTGTCCAGTAATGGTGGAAAGTATGGCCGAAGGCGATCCACATGAAAACTGGGTGCAACCCAAGGAATGGGGGAATGCTAAGCTCAAAATAATTATCTCCCATAGCATTGGTGATGGTGTATGGCCCATATCGAAGTGGGCGAATCTTGTAGTGGGGCCTTGCGAGGCACTGATTCTGCAAATGTAGCCAAACTTTTTCGCCCACCTGAAACTTGTGTGGCACCCAATGCTAATCATGTCGCTCCTTGTACTTAGCATTAGCTTTGTCCAATATGTCATGGACCTATTGGAAAATGTGTTGAATGTGCTTAATGAAGCTATTTTCCTTGTTGGCTTCGGACTGGACATGAGTTGAATCTACCGGAGTCACTACAAATGGTATGGCCACATCAATGGGACATAGTGGTTGGAATCCCAAGCCCACCTGAAAAGGGTTGTGGCCACCTAAGTTGTGAAGAGCCCGATTATAGTTGTGTTGGACATAGGGGAGGCTCTCATCTCATGTGCATGGATGTTTTGAGTTGTACATGTGTAGAATGTGTACAATCATCCTGTTGACGACCTTTGTCTGGCCATCAGTTTGGGGATGGAAAGCTATGGAATTAGTGAGCTTGGTGTCTAGAATCAACCAGAGACTGGACCAAAATGTACTGAGGAACCTGTTGTCCCGATATGAGATGATAGACTGTGGGATCCCAAAGTGTACCCACACTCGTTCAAAGAAGAGTTTAGCAGTGGCTTCTACTGTGATACTCTTCTTGCAAGATGCCATAATGACCATCTTCGAGAATCTGTTGACGACCATAAAAAAACAGTCACATCCATGCTTAGTAGAAGGAAGGCCTGACATGTAATCCATGGAGGTGGATTCCCAAGGTCAACTAGGGGTAGATAGTAGAGTATGGAGACCTTGCTTCTTGATGGTTGGTTTGGAAATGGCGTAGGCAATGCAGGATCTGATGTACTTCCTGACATCCTATCAAAGATTCGACCAATAGAAATACTTCTGCAGTACTGCCACTGTTTTCTCGACCCCGAAATGCCCAGTGACTCGACTCTAGTGTGCTTCCCAAATCATTTTCGCGTGCTCACTTGCAAGAACACAAAGGTGTCCCAGATGGCATAACAGAGCATCATGGAGGTGAAAATCTAGAACTTGCTAACCCTCCAAGAGTGTATGGTATGTGTGGCGGAACTCTGGGTCACTTTTGTAGAGAAGTGGCCAATCAGAAGTCTCATGCCCACAAGAGTTGAGTACGGTGGTTAACGCCATGATTGGTGGTCAGCTGAAGCAGTCTGCAACATTATTTGTGCTACCCTTCTTGTACTTGATATTCAAATGGAATTGTTGCAGGTATGTGGACCACTTCTGATGGCGATCATTCTATAACTTCCCTTGCATCTATATGAACTGTAGGGGTCGGTGGTCTGTGTGGATTACCATTTCCTTCCCCAAAATGTAATGCTTCCATTGTCAGCAGGCCTACACAATGGAATACATCTCTTTGTCATAAGTGGGATACTTACAAACTGTGTCTGAAAGTGTCTCATTGTGATATGCCACTAGATGCCCTTGTTGAGTAAGGACTGCCCCAATAGCATACTCAGAGGCATCTGTCTCGATCTCAAATGGTTATTGAAAGTCTGTTAATGTGAGCACTGGTGCAGAGCAGAGGCGACGTTTCAACTCTGCAAATTCCTTCTCTTGAGATTCATAGAAAAAGAATTTTTCTTTCACTCCTCCTTTGGTAACTTGATCCAAGGGCCAGGTGATATGAGACAACCCAACACGAACCTGCAGTAGAAATTGGCAAGACCCAGAAAGCTGCGGAGCTCTGTAAGAGTGGTTGGGGCTGGCCAACCCCGAATGACTTGGACCTTGGCTGGATCCACATGCACCCCCCATTGATCAATAATATATCCCAAATACTGAACTTGGGTCATGCCAAAAGTGCATTTCTCCAAATTGGCACACAACTTGTGTTGCCGCAGTGTTTGGAGAACCTGTTGGATGTGGTGGAGGTGCTCTTCCCAACTCTGGCTGAAGATCAAGATGTCATCCAAGTATACCACTACAAATGAGTTGGTGAATGGCCGCAACATGTCATCCATCAGCCTCATGAAGGTTGCAGGAGCATTCGTCAACCCGAAAGGCATAACCAACCATTGGAAAAGGCCCTCTTTGTCTTTGAACATAGTCTTCCATAGATCAAAGGGTTCAATTGGTACCTAGTGATATTCGGACTTCAAGTCGATCTTGATAAAATATGTTTCCCCCTTGAGTTGGTTCAGAAGGTCATCAATCTGTGGGATCGAGTACTTATTCTGAACAGTGATCTTGTTCAACGCCCGATAGCCAATACAGAGTCTCCAAGTCCCATCCGTCTTCTGTACCAACACGATCGGGCTCCCATAGGACGATGAGCTAAATGCGACCTTTCTACAACAACTCCTGAATTTGCCTCTTGATTTCATCATTCTCCAGAACGGAGTACCAATAGATTGGTCCATTGGGTAATGATGCACCTGGGGTCAGATTGATGGAGTGCTTAACTTGACAGTGCAGAGGCACCCCTATGGGGGAGGTAAAGATGTCCTCGTACTCCACAACTTTGTCCATCTGTTGTTGTCGTTCGGAGGGGCCCTGTCTAGAGGTCGTGGCCACAGTGTTCTTCTTTCCTTGAGGGCATATCATCAGGAAAACAAATTTCTTAGTTTTGGAAATGAGCTTACTGCATTTTTTGTAGTAACTAGAGAGATGGTGGTAGGCAGTGCTACCTTTGGTATCCTGTACAACTTATTTCCCATTGTAACAATAAATGTGCACATGTTGGGTTGTGTTATATTCTTTCCACGACTAACCCACGTAGGGAACTGGGGGGTTAGAGGGGGGCGGGTAGCCCCCCTCTACGGGGTCCGGGGCAGTGCCCCGAGAAATTTTTTTTTGGACCCTATATTAGGTTGGGCGAACCTACCTATGGTTTTCGATCCATGGTTTTGGACACAATGGTTTTCAGTCCATGGTATTGGATGCTTCTGCATGTATAAATATGTATTGTAACATTGAAAGGAATATAATGAAAAATCAAGCTGGTAGTCCCAGTTTTGGGATCCAGGGGAAATCTCTGTATATGTGTTTTATGTGTTATGCTCTCGCATTGTTTATTTTTCTGTGATTTAGAATTCGTATGCAGGTAATTTCTGTACGGGGTTAAAACCTACATTTGGTATCAGAGCTATTTTGGCTTCAAGGGGACACCTTTGTTGCTGAGGGGTTTCGCTCGGGCCTGTGGTAGACCCTATTCAGTGGGAGATCTGTGAGATCGATTCTGGTGGTGAAAGAAGATGGCGAGCAGTGGAAAGATAGAGATAGAGAAGCTCAATGGTCAGAGTTTTGAGTTGTGGAAACTCAAGATGGAGGATCTGTTGGTGGATAAAGATCAGTGGATCGCGGTAGATCCAGGTACTAAGCCAATGGGAGTGACCGATGAAGAATGGAAGAAGTTGGATCAGAAGGCAAAGAGCACAATACGATTGTGTGTCTCAGATTCAGTATTGTTGAATGTATCAGGGGAAGCTACAGCGAAGGCTTTGTGGGACAAGTTAGGGACTTTGTACCAATCTAAGTCTCTAGTGAATAAACTGTTCCTGCGGAAAAAGCTGTATAACCTAAGGATGAAAGATGGAGACTCGGTGACAGAGCATCTGAATGCATTTAATACTGTGGTAAGTCAGTTAGCGTCTGTTGATATTAAAATTTCAGATGAAGATAAGTGCATCAGTTTGTTGTGTTCTCTACCAGATTCGTGGGATAGTCTGGTTATTGCAATAGGTAGCAATGCAACTGCTTTGAAATTTGATGAAATAGTCTTAGCCTTGCTGATGGAGGAGATGAGATGGAAAAATATGGAGAGCCAGAATGGTGATGCCTTGTCTGTACGAGGATGGTCCCAGAATAGAAACAAAAATAAGTCATCGAGTGGGAGATCTAAATCTCCAGGAAAACCTGTAAAGGTGGTGTGCTGGAAATGCGGAAAGGAAGGGCACTTCAAAAGGGACTGTAAATCTAAAGCTCCTGATAAAGGAAAGGGATCTAATGATGCTCCTTCTGCAGAGGCGAAAACCACCTCAGATGAAGGTGGGGATGTGTACTTGGCTTTTTCAAGTACACATGTAGATCATGATGCATGGTTGATTGACTCAGGTGCATCCTTTCACTTCACTCCCCATAGAGAGTGGTTCTGCGAGTATGAGAAATACGATGGTGGTGATGTCTTCTTAGGAGATGATAGGAAGGCTAGAATCATTGGTCGTGGAAAAGTAAAGTTGAAGTTGCAAGGTGGAAGGGTTAGAATACTTCCAGGTGTTCTGCATATTCCTGCATTGACGAGAAATCTGATTTCTGTAAGCAAGTTGGATGATGCAGGTGTAAAAACAGTGTTCCAGAAGGATACCTGCAAGATGGTTCGGGGAGCACTGGTATTGATGCGAGGAGTTCGGATTGGAACTATGTACAAGCTGCAAGGTAAAAATGTTGTTGATGGGTGCAACAGTTCTGTGGTTCCTGAAAGTGGAGCTGAAAATTTAGTGGTCTCTGGAGAGAAGACCATGCTGTGGCATCAAAGGCCTGGACATATTGGAGAGAAGGGCCTTCGAATACTTCATGGTAAAGGTATGGTAGAAGGTATGAGTAATAGCTCTCTAGATTTTGATTTCTGTGAAAATTGTATATATGGGAAGCAGAATCGGGTGAGTTTCCCCTCTGGTGCTAAGAGGGCGAAACAGATATTAGAGCTTGTGCACAACGATGTGTTTGGACCTGTGAGAGTTCCATCACTAGGTAAGTCTGTGTACTATGCATGATTTATAGATGACTTCTCAAGGAATACATGGATATATTTCCTTAAGAAGAAATCTGAAGTCTTTGATAGGTTTAAAGAATTTAAGGCTCTGGTGGAAAATCAGACAGAGAAGAAGATAAAGGTGCTGAGGACAGATAATGGTGGAGAGTTTTGCAGTAAGGAATTTGAAGAATTCTGTAAGAAGTGTGGTATAGCACGGCAGAAGACTACTCCATATACACCTCAGAAAAATGGAGTCGCAGAAAGAATGAACAAGACATTGATGGAAAGGGTAAGAAGCATGCTCAGTGGTGTCGGGTTAGGACAGGAATTCTGGGCAGAGGCGGTGGATACTGCATGTTACTTGGTCAACATGTTACCTTCATCAACGTTGGAGGATAAGACTCCACAAGAAGTATGGATTGGTAAGAAGCCCTCTCTTTCACATCTGAGGGTATTTGGATATGATGCATATGTACATGTTCCAAAGGAGAAACGAACCAAGTTGGATAGTAAATCTGAAAAGTGCATCTTTATTGGGTATAAGGATGGTTTAAAGGGTTATAAGCTTTGAAACCCAGTAACAAGGAAGGTTGTGTACAGCCGAGATGTGGTGTTCAGAGAGGTGAAAGATGTTATTAAACATGAATTCCAACCAAAGGAACCTGAGAAGATAGAGTTTGAGCTAAAGGAGTAAGAATCCGACTCTACAACAGAGGAGGAATCAGAAGATGAAGAGCCACAAACTCCGACTTTGAGAAGATCAATTCAAGAAAGAAGGCAACCAGAAAGGTATAGTCCATCTGCTTTCTATTTAAATTTTGCTTTGTCTGTTACTGACGATGATCCCAGAACTGTGAAGGAAGCAGTGGATTTAGAGGATGGAAAACTCTAGAAAGAGGCCATGGTTGATGAAATGGCATCTTTGCACAAAAATGAGACTTGGGATCTGGTGGAGTTGCTGACTAGAAGGAAACCCATTGGCAGCAAATGGGTGTTCAAAAAGAAGACAAATGCAGAAGGGAAGGTGGAGAAATACAAAGCTCGGTTGGTAGCAAAAGGATATTCCCAAGTGCCGGGAATTGATTTTGGTGATATTTTTTCTCCTGTTGCCAAGGTAACTTCTATTAGATTACTTTTATCTGTTGCTGCTTCTTTTGATTTTAAGGTAGAACAGATGGATGTGAAGACAACATTTCTTCACGGGGATTTGGAAGAGGAAATCTACATGAAGCAACCTGAAGGCTTTGCAGTGAAGGGTAAGAAAGAACTGGTATGCAAGTTAAAGAAGTCTCTGTATGGGTTAAAACAGTCACCAAGGATGTGGTATCAGAAATTTGATACATTTATACGGGGACTTGGCTTCACCAGAAGCAAAGCAGATCACTGTGTGTATTTTAAATTGATTGGTGACCGTGTTATTTATCTGGTCTTGTATGTGGATGATATGTTGCTGGTTGGAAATGACAAAGAAATTATCCAGGATTTGAAGACCCAATTGTCCTCCAAATTCGACATGAAAGATCTTGGTGCTGCAAACTATATTTTGGGCATGGAAATTAAAAGAGATCGGGCAAAGAGGAAGCTCTAGTTAAACCAGAGGAAGTATGTCGAGACAATACTGCAGAGGTTTAATATGCAGGATAGTAAACCAGTGAAGGTTCCTATTCCTATAGGTGTGAGGTTATCTGCTGAACAATGTCCCAAGACACAAGAAGAGGAAGAGGACATGTCTTGTGTTCCATATACGAGTGCAGTCGGTAGCCTGATGTATGCAATGGTCTGTACTCGACCAGACATTGCACATGCAGTGGGAGTATTGAGCAGGTTTATGTCAAAACCAGGGAAGGAGCACTGGACAGCAGTGAAGCGGGTTTTCAGGTATTTGTGTGGCACTAGTGATTATGGTTTGTGCTACCAAGGAAGACCAGGATTGGACAGAGTGTTGGATATTCGTGGCTTTGTTGATGCAGACTGGGCTGGAGATCTGGATTAGAGAAGATCTACAAGTGGGTATGTGTTTAACCTATTTGGAGGTGCAGTCAGTTGGATGAGTAAGAAACAATCTGTAGTGGCACTATCAACTACAGAGGCAGAACACATGGCAGCCACTCATGCAAGCAAGGAAGCAGTTTGGTTGCAGAGATTGTGTTCAAGTATGGGGTTAGTACAGGGAGCTATAAGAATAGACTGTGACAGCCAAAGTGCAATTTTCTTGGCAAAGAACCCTGCTTATCATTTAAAGACAAAGCACATTGATGTTCAGTATCACTTTGTGAGGGATATGATAGAAGACAAAAAGGTGTTGCTGGTAAAGGTGGACACTTTGAAGAATATTGCAGATGCATTGACAAAATCTGTGAGCTCTCAGAAGTTCTCTTGGTGTAGAGAAACAATGGGCATTTCAGGGCTGGAAAAATGACTAAGATCTCCTTTGGAAAGAAAACAACAAGTGGGAGATTGTTGGGTTGTGTTATATTCTTTCCACGACTAACCCACGTAGGGAACCGGGGGGTTTGAGGGGGGCAGGTAGCCCCCCTCTACGGGGTCCGGGGCAGCGCCCCAGGAAATTTTTTTTTGGACCCTATATTAGGTTGGGCGAACCTACCTATGGTTTTTGGTCCATGGTATTGGATGCTTCGGCATGTATAAATATGTATTGTAACATTGAAAGGAATATAATGAAAAATCAAGCTGGTAGTCCCAGTTTTGGGATCCAGGGGAAAATCTCTGTATATGTGTTTTATGTGTTATGCTCTCGCATTGTTTATTTTTCTGTGATTTAGAATTTGTATTCAGGTAATTTCTGTACGGGGTTAAAACCTACAGCACAACCTTGACTCATACACAACATGTTGCTTCCACAAGTATGGATGGCCTAATAATACATCACAAACATCAAGGGGAGCAATGTCACATAATACCTCATATGTTAAGGGCTTGATGTTGTATGGAAGGTGGCATTGTTGGCTCACGCGTAGATCTCATCCTTGGTGAAGCCACTCGATGGTGTACGGTTGTGGGTGTGTTGTGGTTGGTAAGCCCAGCCGCTTCACAACCTCTACTGCAATGAGGTTCTTTTGGATCCCGCTGTCGACAATGAACTGTAGTGGGGAACCCTTTACCCACATCTAAGAGTGGAAGAGATGCTCCTCCTCCTCTGGATCTTCGGGTTCCTCCTTCTGGATCTTTGTGTGGCGACAATGGCATTAGGATCTACATCAATAATTTGTTTCCCTTTGTTATTCCCCTTGTCGGGTTTTGACTCAGAGTTGGGACATGCATCTGATTCTGAAGCCTTCAGCTCGGCCAGCAATGACTGCTTGGTCTGACACTCACTTGTGTTGTGGGTGGAGCTCTTATCGAACTCACACCATTTTCTTGTGCCCTTCTTCGTCTTCGCAGTGTTTTCCTTTTCTTGTGGCCTTGTCAAGTGGTCATGGGTCGTCTCATCTTGGTTTTGTTCTTTTTTCTGTGATTTGGGGTCACCTTTCCCTTGCTTCAAATTCAGAGATCCAAAGTCTCGCTTCTTCTGTTTAAACTTATTCTTGATCTTGACGGCGTAGCGGTACATCGTGCCGAGTGAGGAGATGTCCAGGAACTCCATCTCATCTTGGATGTATCTATGTAGGCAGCCACGGTACTTGATTACCAAATTTTTCTCAGAATCCTTGATACCCAACTTCGTGCGAAGAGTATGAAAAACATTGGTAAACTTTGACACATCTTGGTCCCTTCCCTGCCGCAGCGTGGTCCACTTTATGTATTTGTCCTCGTAGCTCTCAATAGGGTAGTACTGCTCCTTGATGGCATCCCGGAATGAATTCCAAGTGGGAGCAGATGAAAACAGTGAGGTCGTACTTTCATCCTTTTTCTCACAATAGGTTTCCCACTAGTCCTTGACGTGGGGGTGGCTTTGAGAAGAGAAAAAGTAATATTTTCTCGGCAAGAAAAATCATGAACAGAAAAATATCCTTCTAGCATATTCAACCATTTATCTACAAAATATGCATCTATTTGGCCATCAAATATGGGAATGTCAAAGTTTACTTGTACCTTAAAAGGTGTGGAGCCTCCAGAGTGGTTGTTGGATGTGGATGTAGGATCTAGGCAAAGTTATCCATCATCGTATTCCTTTGTTTCTCAAGGGCCTCCTCGAGCAATATTTTGATAGGATCTCCTGTTCCCTTGTCTTCATTTTCTTCCCCCATGGGAGGCCATCAGGATTTACGAGGCTGGTCTTGCAAAGGTTCAAATAGTTCGAGCCCTACCTCCTTATATCTCGACCTCGTTGGGGACATGCAAAGAAAAACAGAGAAAGAGAAGACCACTCTGATACCACTGATTTGAATTTAAACATGAACACAAAAAATTAAAAATATAACCATAAATACAGAGATACAGAAGAAATAACACTTCCTTTCATTAATATCAAATAATGAAATATGCTTACAAACAAAATGGAAATGATACTAGCTCGGGTGATGATAGCTTATCTCTGAGAAGAGATGTGAGGAATACATGCCTCTGAACTGAGTTACAATGAGGCACAAGAGCCTTTTTATTATTGAACAATAAGAGAAAACCCTAAACAACCAAAACCCTAACCCGAAAAGATGTAACACCAAGAGTTTATGGGCCCCGTTGGGGTTAGTTGGGCAGCCAACTTCTCAAGGTCGTAAATTGGACATATTATCTCTGTTTGACGCGCATGATACCTCGTTGGAAAGCTCTATATAAGGACTACAACTGAAAACACACTTTCAATGAAACTTGCCAAAGGAATATTGCCAAGAAAATGTTGTTTAGGGCCTCAAAACGGCTCCAGAGGTTCAAGACCCGAAAAACTGCCAAAACTAGTAAATTGTGCTACAATTAAGAAATTGGAAGAAAAAACAAAAATTTATAGAACAATGGTGAGGGTCCAAGTGGAATAGGCGGGTGGCCATGAATATCCACTTGGATCATTCCAACCACCAATAGACTTGCCTGTAGAAATTTTGAATAATATGACACTTATTCACAGAGATTATCCTGATTATACACTATTTGCGGAATGCATGCATAATACATAACCTCCTCTACTATTGATCATCAATTTGCAGTATTTAGAATCAATCACATGCGCACATTGAAGCATAAATCACACATATCAACACAATATATCACGGGGAAAGCATACGGCTGAAAACCCCCAACTATCTGTATATTATATTGATTGAGAACATGTAACAATACATAGTACAATACTCCTCACAAGTACTCAGTATTATCTCCACCTGTTACACACAAACTAGCTCAGATCTGAATCAAGTCACAGGTTCAAATCTCCTCCGCTGCTTGCCTGCCTCCACTGCTCAATCCTGCATGAGAATAGATGAGAATGGCTGAAGCAAACTCGTATTTCCTTGGCTGAACCATGCAATCCTCATTGACATTACTCAATCCATTGATTGTGCAAGATCTCATGCACAACTATAGTCACAACTGATAGCAATCTCAACCTCTAACACCTGTCTCCACTGAACTGTCCATGCACTGAGTTAACTGATGTATTCTTTAGTTGCTTTATGAGTTAATAATTAGTGAATTAATTTAATAGTTAATTCACATCACTCATCACTGGTGTATTTGCAGTTAAACTAAATACAACTAGTTCAACCAAGTCAAACTAAACACAACTCCATCAACTCCTCAATCAACTCCACCAAACTCAACCACATGAGTTCTAACTGAAGTCCATCATGCAATAGCTCAACTGACTCATAAGAAAAGCGTATTTCATTTTGACAGCTGCATTTGCCACATCCGTAGCTCAAACTGAAGTGCTCCAAGAGGATAAGATAATGTTTATAGTCCAAATATTATTATGAGCTAATAATATTCAACTGTTCTATTTTTAGCCTGGCAGTCTAAAAATAGAAACTGCTCATATGTCTAAAAATAGAAGTCCATCTATTTTTACCAACATGACCAATCATCCACAAATAGCATCCTGTAACTCATAGACCATGATCCATATGTCTAAAAATAGACATAGTCTAAAAATAGACTTTGCGCCAAAAAATAGCCTGCGGGCCCACTTAGTGAAGGCGACTTCTTTCCACTAAGCTCTATCATCTTGTTGCATTTTCAACACTCCCTCTCAACAAGATATGGATTATCTGCAACCCCTATCCTGCAACTCTGGAATGTTCTGCATGCAACACATTTTCCTGGTCCACTTGCTCCAACAACACTTGGAACAAAAACACTCCCAACTGACCACTCTGTTGGGCTAGGAACATACTCTGATGCTGAAGCTCTACCTGCTGCTGACAAGTGCTACCTCTCTGACATCTATGCTACTGCAACATCTCCATGAATCTCGCACCATTGCACACTTCTCTGTGCCACCTAGCACTGTGAAAAACACTTGTGCCTCTCGCATTGTTGCAACCTGCTAGCTATGCGCTATCCTGGGATTCCCTACACTGTCGCTCTCTCTGCCGCTCCATCCGCATCTATCTCTACCCAATCAGTCAGTTCCTGCTACTCCACATCGGGGCTTCCATAGCAAGGTCTCATCCAAGAGGTTGGGTACCTCAAGGATCCTGCCCCTCCTTCTTGGGACGATCACTCTATATCGCCCCACCTCCTACCTGGAGGTATGGCTGCATGTGATCCCTCAGCCCACCTGGCTTGAAGTTTCCCCCTACTGGAGGTCTCTGCATGAGTAGATGTCTCTACTCGATCTCCTCTCAGCTTCCCTTGTTGTGGCTGCTCCACAACCTCCTAAAGTTGTTGCACCAATCATGGCTCCTCCACAATCGTCTGAGACTTCTTTTGGCTTTGCATGTTGAGAGGTAATATACGCTCCCTCTCAACCACCAAGTCTCCATCAGTTGCCTCGCTGCTCAAGGTTTTACATGCATCTTGAACCTCAAGAGCATACAGGTTTTTGACCCGTGAACCAATCTGCTTCACCTGTCTAGTGATGATGTGTCTAAGGAAAACCTTTCCCTTACTGAAGACTACATCATAGCCTCTGTCTTCCAGCATCGCGATCGACACCAAGTTTCTCTTCAGTCCTGGTATACTTACATCGGTCAAGGTAAGGCGAGCTCCATGCTCCCTCTGAAAAATAACTGTGCCTACACCTAAGACACTATACTTCTCATCATTACCCATCACTATGAGTATCTGGAGATCTTTCTCCTCCAAAGTACTGAACAAACTTTTGTCACCGGTCATGTGGAAAGAAGCTCCACTGTCAAGAAGCCAACCAATTCCCACCATGGATGAAACCATGCATGCGAAGAGTGTGAAATCCAACTCGAACTGTGAAGCAAGTGCCTCACCTTCAAATCCTTCCCCGTATCCCTTCTTGGATTTCCTCCATGGACAATTTGCAACATAATGGCCCACCTCATGACAATGAAAGCATCGCACTTTTGATTTTTCAACCTTCTTCCCATCATTGGAAGAACTGGATTCGGAAAGAGAACCCTTCTCCTTCCCCTTCTTTGCTTTGGCAACCAAAGCGCAATCTTCTTCATCAGATGCCTTTGATGAAGATCTGTCCCTGGTATTCCCCCTGATCTCCTCTTGCGCAAGATCCGACCAAAGTCTCTCCCATCCTGGCAATTTCTCCCGACCATTGACAGAGTCCTGATAGGAATGCCAACTCTTTGGAAGACCAAGGAGAGCCAAGCTCACCAAGTCCTCATCATGGACAGTCACCCCCACACTTCCCAGCTCATCCCGGCATTGGGTGAACTTCGTGAGATACCTGGGCATACTATCTCCATTCTCACACTTAATGTTTCTGAGTTTATCCTTGAGCGCCAAATTCCTCTGGTCGCTCTTGCTTTGGAATAGATCTGTCAATGCTTTCCACATCAAGTATGGAGAAGCTTCTCCATTCAGGCTGTGATCCTTCATGCCCTCCAATAGAATCCTTCGACACTTTGCTGTCTTCTTTTGCCAAGCCATAGCTTCAGCAGCATCAGTAGGTTTTGGAAGCTCAGCCTCTATGAACTCCTTCAGCCCATTATCATCTAACACCGCCTCCATCCTGTCTTTCCATGCAATATAATTCGAGCTACCCTCAAGAGCATACTCCAATCGCAATCCGTTGAAAGACATTGCAACGTTGACACCAAGAAAACACTGCTGCAAATTCGAATTCCACCAGCTCAAAACTCAACCGCTTCTGATCTAAAATTCGTGAGAACAAAGTATTTCTCGTACATAGATTGACTGTATGGGCCTTTATCAGATATCTCACCTTCCAAAGGAAGGATGAATCTAGAGGCTACCTGGCTCGATTACAAACTCTGCCTGAAGAAATAAAATGTAAACACTTTCTGAATAATAGATCGGATGATCAACTCTGCTCCGATACCATGTAGAAATTTTGAATAATATGACACTTATTCACAGAGATTATCCTGATTATACACTATTTGCAGAATGCATGCATAATACATAACCTCCTCTACTATTGATCATCAATTTGCAGTATTCAGAAACAATCGCATGTGCACATTGAAGCATCAATCGCACATATCAATGCAGTATATCACGGGGAAAGCATACAGCTGAAAAGCCCCAACTATCTGTATATTATATTGATTGAGAACATGTAACAATACATAGTACAATACTCCTCACAAGTACTTAGTACTATCTCCACCTATTACACACAAACTAGCTCAGATCTGAATCAAGTCACAGGTTCAAATCTCCTTCGCTACTTGCCTGCCTCCACTGCTCAATCCTGCATGAGAATAGATGAGAATGGCTGAAGAAAACTCGTATTTCCTTGGCTGAACCATGCAATCCTCATTGGCATTACTCAATCCATTGATTGTACAAGATCTCATGCACAACTATAGTCACAACTGATAGCAATCTCAACCTCTAACACCTGTCTCCACTGAACTGTCCATGCACTAAGTTAACTGATGTATTCTTTAGTTGCTTTATGAGTTAATAATTAGTGAATTAATTTAAAAATTAATTCACATCACTCATCACTAGTGTATTTGTAGTTAAACTAAATACAACTAGTTCAACCAAGTCAAACTGAACGCAACTCCATCAACTCCTCAATCAACGCCACCAAACTCAACCACATGAGTTCTAACTGAAGTCCATCATGTAATATCTCAACTGACTCATAAGAAAAGCGTATTTCCTTCTAGCAGCTGCATGTGCCACATCTGTAGCTCAAACTAAAGTGCTCCAAGAGGATAAGATAATGTTTATAGTCCAATTATTATTATGAGCTAATAATATTCGACTGTTCTATTTTTAACCTGGCAGTCTAAAAATAGAAACTGCCCATATGTCTAAAAATAGAAGTCCATCTATTTTTACCAACATGACCAATCATCCACAAATAGCACCCTGCAAATCATAGACCATGATCCATATGTCTAAAAATAGACTTTGCACCAAAAATAGCCTGCGGGCCCACTTAGTGAAGGCGACTTCTTTCCACTAAGCTCCATCATCTTATTGCATTTTCAACATTGCCAATCATGAAGTTCCAAGATAAGAAAAGACAATCGATACATCAAATTCATCCATGCTCCAAAATTCCGTCCACCAAGAAGGAATAGTGAAAATCTCAAGAGAGATACAAGTCCAAACCAAGTGATGGTGAGAAATGAACTCTCATCATTTGTATTTATACTCTCCTAATGAGTTCGATTTACCCATTTGAGCCTACATTAGCTCCTAAATAAAAATAATGTGCAAATAACTAACTTTTGGTGACAAGCCCACCAAACTAGCTCATAAACAAAATAACAAGCCTCTCAAGAGGTCGAATAATCAATAATGCATGTCATTGGGATCTCTAAGAAGCCTGATGAAGTCCATAAGTGCCAAAATGATGAATAAGACTTCCAAAAGTAATGAATAAGGGGTTGGCCCCTTGTTCTCTACATAATAAACATGTGGTGCTCCCAATGGCTATGAGGCCACATAAGTGACCTCATGGGTCTCCAAGTAAGTCAAAGATTTTTGTAGAGCATCTGTAAGGGCTCATATGATGGTGTAAGTGATGCCACATCAACATACAAGTCCTAAGTCATCTTCCAAGTGCATGGTACAACTGTGTGGATGGCTGGGAAAAGGTGAACTAGGTGCCATCTTCCTTGTCTAATAGGTAAATCTCAAGCAATATCTGAACATCTCTAGGGATCCATGGAGTGTTGTCTACTATTGTGGAGGCCCATGTCTCTCAATACACACCCTAGATGTGTCAATGTAGCTCTTTTGAAGGCCAGGACCCCATATAGGGAGACTAAACCTAAGATGGAGACCACCTGCAATGTTACATAAGATCCAATGTGTCCCCTAGCCTTCTAGTACAACAAGTCATCAAGGAAATCGAGTAAAAGAGCTTAAAAACCATGGAAAACATGTGGGCACTTCATAATGGCGTACCCATCCCTAATGGACTTTGGCATGTGCTAATGTCTCCCAACTCCAAATGGGGTTAACCAAGTATCCCATTAGGTGGTTTCTACTTCTAAAGGGGATAATATGTCCAAGATACATCCTTTAAAAGGTGGTGGTAAGTGATAAAAGATGTCAATGGAGTAGCGAATGAAAAGGGGTAGCTCTGAGCCGCATGCTAAGGTACAAAGGTGTTGAAAAGTGTGCAACAAGAAATGCTAAATTTAGAATGTGCTAAAAATAGACCTGCTAAAAATAGCATGTCTAAAAATAGCAGTTTGGCTAGTAAGGTCATTGGCCACATTAGGTGAGAGGTGAAACTGCTAAAAACAAAAAGTTCTAAAAATAACATTTCTAGGTCCCTTCCTATTTATAACAGTGCCTAGTCTATCTATATGAAGTAAAATTAATTCTGATCTTAACAATAGTTGGAAATATTAATTAATTAATTCAGTTGAGTTAATTAGTTAAGGTAATTCGAATTTGAAGTCTTTGTGAGCATGCACATGAGTTGTCCCACTGATTGAAGAATTTATCCTTAATTTCCTCCACTGATTGAGGGAATAAGTATGAGTTCTATAATGAGAGAATCAATTGACTTAGTTCTAACTAGTCAAGTCCAGTTAGATTATTTTAACAAGTTGTTAAAATAATAAAATATAGTTTGTTAATGCTTGCATGCATGTGACAACTATTATTTTAGATAATTGAGGATTCACTCATGGATAATTGTTGCATGTCAGTTCTGTCAAAGACCCATTTGAGATCAGATGTGGGACAATGTACTATAATTGGATGAATATTTTTCTTATAAAGGAAGCTCATCCATGATGAGGATTTATCTCCTTTAGGTTTGTGCAATTATTTCAGAGGTCAGTGTTGTGTGTGAGGTGAGAATCACACAGGTTGCAGCTAGAGGACCCGAGAAAAACTGTGCATAGAAATAGGAGGCTTGGAGGGCAGAAGAGAAGGTTTGTGAGAAGCCTTTGACTGTCTATGAGTAGCAGAGGGATTGTACTGAGAGCTGGATAGTTTTCGAGCTAAGGCTTTGTATAATCTGGACTGTATTTCCACTTGTATGATAATATAGAGATGGGGTTTTAGGCAGGTGTTTTCCCCAGGTAAATTCTTCTGTGTTATATGTGATTGATTCCTTCTTATCAGTTATATGTGTACTTATTGATGTTGCTCATGGTTGATTAATCTTCTGCTACATTGTTTGTAGAAGTAGATCAAGTGTTTTGCTTTAGTACATTGCATTACCAAGTGATCTACAGGTGGAAAATTTCTGCATGGTATCAGAGCTAGCTGATTTGTAGAAAATGTTCTACAAGATATCAAATCTAGCTGATTTGTAGGAAAAAATCTACAAAATTCTACAAAAGGTAGTTAGTAAAAGGGAAGCCCACACTATGGAAATTTCTTAATCTAACAAATTAGAAATCCTATTGCAGTAAACTGATTTTCATTACCTACTTTGTTCTTGTTTTGAGCAATTTATTTTCAGAATTATTAAAAAAATATTGATGCAAATACATTGCAGCCTACACCAATATACAGGTCAAGTACTGAAAAATAAATGAGACAACCACACAAAGGACACAGTTATTTTTGGAATAAATGTCCTCGAAAAAACCCAATGTGCGAAAACCGGTGCAACAGATATGAGGGTTTTATTATTATGTAGATTTATGAATACAACTAGGGTGCCAAATTTGACTCACCCAATAGATAATAAACCCGACAAAAATACCTCTATCCAAAGACAAATATTTTGGCGAATCCAGTAACTAGATGAACAAACCCCACAAGTGACTGCGCTATCCCTAGCGCTGTGCAGCGATGGATCCTCCCAGCTCTACACTGGAACTACGTCATCTCCTTTAGGAGATGCATCACCTCCCAATGAGCCTTCCCGGCTCAAAAATTGATCTACTAAGCTGATGCTCGATCTGCCTCACAGCAACCCTAGTGCTCTCTCTAAGAGGTTGTGTTAGCCCTCTAGCCTTTGTGTCACCCTTTCTAGAGCTGTGTTGTCTCTCCCTAGTGATGGACTACTTCTATGCTATGTATTTTCAGCCTTGAACGAAAGTCCCTTTACCAAACTTCCCCTCTTTGCACCAGAAGCTCACTCTGAAATTCTCAACAAACCACGCCCCAAAATTTTGATCTAGCTAAGTGTTGCTCTCACTGTGTGTGTTCTCCAACGGACCCCAAGCCTTCCTTTATACTTTTCAGGGTTGAGAAATCAACGGTCGTGATCTAATCTCTAATCCATGGCTAAGATTAAATTAGACTTGATCCTCGTCACTTAGAAGCTTCTCACCCATATTACATTAATTCACTTTAATTATTTTAACTTTCTAAGTTTTACCTTAGGTACCATTAAAAATAATTAATTATTTGAATAACATGCAGTCCAAGTGGAATTTCTCCAAACGATTTCTGGGTCTTGGAGATCTCATGTGTTCTAGCCCCTCCACAAAATTTCGGAGCTAAAGCACATCCGATACTACCCAAAAATAAATACTCCCTCTTAGTGAGGAATGTGATCTATCAATACTTCCCAGCAGAAGTATCACACTGATCCACAACATCAGTCCTCTGCACTACTGATGCTCGACCTAATGTCCTTTATCCACTGCGCTACTGGAATCTATACTGCTGCCCATGCCACTGCCACTGCCACTGCTAACTGTTGCACTGCAACTCAGTTGCTGAGAAGTAAGCAATTGAAAAGCCACCCAAAAATTGACATGTTGGTCAGTCTGGATGCCCCTTGATGTTGAAGCTACCTCTGATGCTACTGGGCTATTGTTGTATCTGCTATTTGCCTTCCGCACTGCTGCAACACTCTACTGCACTGCTTCAGACTTTGGCACTCTAGCTCTGCCACTGTTGCTCCATCAACCCTCGCACCAACTAATTCCTGTCATTCTACTACTGTCATTAATGGCTTCCATAGTCGTACGTGATCCAAGAGCAAGGAAAATTTTAAGGATGGAAATTTATCTCAAAGTTTAGAAACCTTGGTGAATCTCACTAATCTTTAATATGCAATCTATAAAATGTTTGGCAATATTTTTTGTAAAAATATTAAAATTTCTAATAATTTATATAGTCTTACATAAATTTTTGGCGATTCTTAAGGTAAAATAATTTTATATCATAAAATTTGGGTGAATTATTTTTAGAAAAAAATTGAAATTAATGAATATTTTCTTTGGAAAAGGCATACAAAATTAGCCCACCTGCGAATATTAGCCCCTAAAATTTTACCTGCCCAAGAGTTTGGGCACCTCAAGGATCTTGCCCTCTTATGCAGTCCTCCCGACTACAACTTGATATCACCCCACCTCTTTTCTAGAGGTGCATGAGCACTCATGGCACAATTATCATCGTCCTCTTTTTCAGCTTGCACTAGAGTAACCTTTGAGTCATACTTCTCTTCTTTTCCCTTCTTCTTTTGAGGGCACTGCATGGTGATATGACACATTTCTCCACATATGAAGCATATAACTTTGGATATGTCCTTTGTCTTTCATTTATGTTGCCCTTGTTGTCCTGTTGATGCGAGAGCCACATCCTCCTCTTCATCCTTCTTGATTCTGATCCCTTTGCTGCTGCTTCCCGCATTGATCAATCATATGATCTCTTCCTGTCAAAGATATGCCCACATCTCCCCCAATTGGGAAGAGAAGCCCTACCCAAGATGCTTTGGACAAAGGTTTCCCATTTTTGAGTGATTGCATTCAGGGCAGTCCTGACCATAAATTCAACATCTGGTGTTGACCCTACGGAAGTTAGTTGGTCATGAATCCTTTGCAGCCTGAGAAGGAAGGGATCAATTTCTTCTCCCTTCTACATCTGAAACTGTCTCAGCTGACTCTTAAGCAACATCTTTTGCTGAATGGAAGTCCCCTGATATAATGTGGTCAAGACCTCCCACATTTCCCTTGTTGTGTCTTTCTCAGCAATATTTGGGATCACATGATCCTGAACCCCATCCAAGATCATGCACTTTGCTTTTTCCTGAGCCTCCTCGTACTTTTTGAGAGGATCAACATCAACCGAAACAACAACTGTCCTCAAGGCATAATCCTTGATGTAATTTTTATCCAAAACTACCAAGATCGTGGCCTTCCAGATGAGGAAGTTGGATGATCCATCTAACTTGTCCCGATCCCTCAGTTTGTTAATAACCATCTCTACACAAATGCATTTCAAACTGGTTCTCTTCTCCCTCTTTCGTTGCTGCCCTAACAAAACTCAAATCTGGATTTCTTTGGCACTGTAAATCCTCTAAGGAACAAGCTCCCTTTAAATTTCGATTTCCTTCACGAAAATCCTTCTTCCAACCACTAATGAACCACCCCTCTCTAATATCTCTTTGTTGCTTCTCAACACTGGATCTAGATTTCTTGGTAAGAAATATTCTAAGAAATTGATTCCCTCTACTTTTATTCATCCCCACTAGGTATTATTCTGCACCAATGGAATCAATGCCCCACCAACAACTCCAGATGAAATCTGCGCTACACCTCTAGCTACGGAAACCAGAAAAATGAGACTCAACATTCTCCACGCTGGTCTAGTAACCACTGTGCTACCCTCTGTAGCAACAACGTCACCCAATCATGCTGACTTAGGCTCTGCGTGAGCCTTCCTTGGTGACTGTGTCACCCCTCCTCTTCTCTCTTGGCCTGAAATTATGTTGTCTCTTAGGACAACTGTCTTCATGCACATATTTCCCTTTGTCCTTTCATTGATGGTTTCAGTCCTCCTTGATCTGTAATCGCTCTGATACCATGTGGAAATTTTTGAATCTAACAAAACAAAAATCGTACTGCAGTAAACTAATTTTCATTACCTACTTGTGTTCTTCATTTTAACAAGCTATTTTCATAATTATTCAGAAAATATTAATGCAATGCACTGCAACCTACACCAATATACAGATCAAGTACTGAAAAATAAATGAGACAGCCACACAAAGGACACGCTTATTTTTGGAACGTCCCCGGAAAAACCTAATGTGGGAAAACTGGTGCAGTAGATATGAGGCTTTTATTATTATGCAGATTTCTGAGTACAACTAGGGTTCCAAATATGTCTCACCCAATAGAGAATAAACTTGGCAAAAGTACTCCATCCGAAGATAAATATTTTGGCGAATCTAGCAACTAGATAAACAAACCCCACAAGTGATTGTGTTTTCCCTAGTTTTGTGCATCGATGATTGCTCCTAGCTCTGCGTTGGAACTACGTCACCCTCCCACTGAGCCTTCCCAGCTCATAAATCGATCTGTTGAACTGATGCCAGATCTTCCTCATAGAAACCCCAATGCTGCCTCTAAGTGACCGCGTCAACCCTCTAGCCTACGTGTCACCCTTTCTGGAACTGTGTTGTATCTCCCTGGTGCTGTGTTGCCTCTCTACTATGTATTCTTGGCCTTGGACAGAAGTCCCTTTGCTGAACTTCCCCTCTCTACACTAGAAGCTCACTCCAAAATTCTCAGCAAACCACGCCCCAAAATTTCAATCTAGCTCAAGTGTTGCTCTCATTGTGTGTGTTCTCCAACTGACCCCAAGCCTTCCTTTATACTTTTCCTATTGAGAAATCAATGATCATGATCTAATCTCTAATCAATGACTAAGATTAAATTAGACTTGATCCTCGTCACTTAGAAGTTTCTTACCCATATTTACATTAATTCACTTTAATTATTTTAATTTCCTAAGTTTTAACTTAGGCACCATTAAAATAATTAATTATTTGAATAACATGCACTCCATGTGGAATTTCTCCAAATGATTTCTGGGTCTTGAAGATCTCATGTGTTCTTTCCCCTCCACAAAATTTCGGAGCTAGAGCACATTCGATGCTACCCGGAAACAAGCACACACTTGGGTATATAATGTATAGGAGGGAGCAATTGTGGTACATGAGGTGCCCCAACCTTGATTTTTCCACACTTCTTTATATGTATTTTTTCTTTTCATGATTTTTCTTTAATTGAATGCTCAGGGCTCAAGAGATAAGAGCATGATATGTGAGATATACCAGTGGATAACCCCTTTTAGGTAGGGTGGTTCATTACCCTCCAGGGGTTGGGACAATCATGGGTTTTTAAATGATAAAGGAGGCTCATCTAGGGCCTATAGGAACTAGGGTGATGGCCATGATGATGGGGTAGAGATCATGCATTGGATTTTTCCCACATGCTAAATGTGTTTGTCCCGACCATATTTTGCATTTTATGGTACATTTTCTCGTAGGATGTGGCCAATTATGCTTTTACTTTTCTTTTTAGCCACATCAACCTCTGGGGCATCATTCTAGGCCTGACCCAATGTGTGGGAAAAGGGAAGGGGAAGGTTAACCCTATGTGGACCTAGTGAAGGAATGTGGACCCAAGTGGGAGAAATGATGAATGAGGTTATAATGAGTAGAAGGGGAGTAATATATGCATATGAGGGAGTGGGACCACACAACCAAAATCAAGGTTTCCCATGTAGTACCATCCCTAAATCCCAAGGGTCAATAAAAGAGATTCCACAGGACTAAGGTCCAAGGTTAACATCCAAAAGAGGTCTAGGGGACAAGAGCATAGACCTAACCCACTCTTTTTGCTGAATCCCCCCATTAATCCATGCCCATAAGTGTCCATTATAAGAAAACTACAATACTCAATTACCAAATGACAAGGCATGCCTTTAGGTTTGGGAGGCCCACCTTCAAACATATGATCATGGCAAATGGGTGAGGGACCATATAGTTGGCTCAGGTGGCGGAAAAGTGGCACAACAATCTAGTTAGTGGCTGCAAGGGGCTGCTGGTTTCTGGCTAAGGATCATCTTGGAGAATTATTTTATCCTAGGGATATCACCCATAAAATGGTGGGTAACATATAGCTCCAACTGGGACATGATCTCTTGAAGAAGTGGACGAATCTACTCAAACGAGAGGTCACGAGAACTTCAACAATATCTTGGTTACTGTAGACATGTTATCTGCACATATAATAGATGAAAAACGTGGGGCAACATGATTTTGTGGTGTTTCATGATCGCACATGCTTGGATTAGGCCCATAAAATAGACTAATAAAATTAAAATGCAGTTAATCTATCATGAGAAATATCATATGACATTAGTTCTAATGCAAAATCAATATGCAATGCAACCTGATCTACCATGTAAATGATACAATATCAATTTCCCTTGGGCTAATACTCTTTTAGGAGTTGTCCGTTTATAGGGAGGGGAACAGACCCTCCAACGAGGGTCTCTAAGTGGTATGAGTTTATCCCTGCCATATCACTTATCTTGAACAAACCTATCCAAAAGTTGTCCCACTTCTTATGCATGTCAAGTTTATCTCTTCTTTTGTCCCATAGAAGTACAAGATCATTGAGTTTGAAGGATTTGCACCGAGTATTCTTGAAATTTGCTTTCATTTTATCATGACTGCGATCAATTTGGTCAAAATCTTTCCTTCTATTCTCGTCATTCTCAATTATTTGATCAATATGGGATTGTATGGCATTTTGTCGATTAGGGAAAACTTTCAGACATTCAAGGATGGGTAATTGCATTTGGATGGGTAGTTTGGCCTCAGAACCATAAACTAATTGGAACGGGCTAAATCCAATGGAAGCCTTTATATTTTTTCAATCAACCCATAGGGCATATTTGATATTGCTATCCCAATCCTTCTTATTATTACTGATAGTTCTTTTGATCATTTTTATGAGGTTTTATTGCTTGACTCATCTTATCTAGTTCCTTGAGGGTAATAATGATCCAAAATGGATCTTAAACCCTCTAAAAATGTAAGTCTTCATATATATTAAACTATCAGAAAACAGAGATCACAGAGGAAAACACTAAGGAATGGCAGAAAATAGAGTAGAGCGAAGGTTGAAGTAACATTGCATCGGAGCCGTCGGATCGGCCAGATCAATGGCCCGGATTAAATCAGGACATCGCATCGAGAGTAGGCCAACAGAGTGTATTGGAGGTAGACTTATGAGAAATGTGACCGCGACCCAGTGACATAATGTGGACCGTTGATCGAGCGCACAAATCAACAGCCGAGATTACAATATCGCATTGCAGATTTCCAAAGGGAGGACTTACCGTAGGCCTAGAGACTCAGCGATATGCGATTGCGACTTATCGCATCGCAATATCGCATCGCAACAATACAAAGGGGTGATGCTGATAGACCGTGGGTAATGCAATTGCAATTGCGATGGAGCAATGGCATCGATCGACGATCAACGATCGGCTAGTGGACTGATGGAACAACACAAAGACCAGCGACTTCGTGATATGCAATACACCGATGTCGGTGATCGATGATCGGTGGAGGAATGGGATCACAACAATACAAAGGGGCTATGTCAATGCGACTTGCGATTGCGATCAAGGCGGAACCGAAAGGGTTTATAGATGCGTCTTTATAAAATTTGAGTTTTGTCGAGTTTTTCTGTGTTTTAGTGTATTTCTGTTGTAAAACCGAAATAAAAAGGAGACCATGGCATATGGGCATTGCGACTTGCGACAGCGATATAACATGAACCCAATAGGATTATAGGTCGGATTCAATATCATTTGAAGTCCGACTTGGTGGAAATTTTCACTGTTTTGTTGTATTTCCTGTGTGTTTCGTTGTGTAAACAGAGAAACGTATTCCCAAGGGTTTCACCCAAGACAGTGGTCCTTTCCGTTTGAAAATAGGTGGCCACCATACCTTAGAGAATTTTGCAATGATTGTTTAATGCTCAACAGGGATTTGAACAGACAACCGTCGTGAGCTAGAAAGCCCGAGAATGGAGCTGAACAAACAATGCTGCTAAATTTAAAAAGAGCCGTCCCATGGTAGAACAGAGGACAAGGGAGAATTCAGTTGAAGACAATCACAGAAAGACAATCAGTCAGTCAGATTGAGGCAGATTGAATAGAGGAACAAGACAGAGGGAGAGTCTATGCACTCTTTTAGACTCTAGGTTTTCGAGCTGATCCCTCTTTGATGTCACTGTTGGTTGAGACTCCATTTTTGAACTCACTCTTGTAATAATCTGTTCTTGAAGACTTAATATAGAGGTCGACACTGAAAGCTGGGCCAGGATAACGTAACCAGGAAGGCTGGTGAACTCCTTGATTATTTGTTGTGTTGATGTGTGTCTGTTATGTTTTCTGACTGTTAAATTCAAATAATCTTTTCGATATGTTGCACTAAGTAATATAGGCATTTTCCTGCACATGAGTCTATAATACCTTTTCTCATTAATTTAATATCCATTTTCGGATCAAGTGGTACCAGAGCATTTGGTTTTGTTAAGGTTAGACAAACTTGTGCTGGATTTTGAATGCTAACTAGATTAAAGCTCAGACTAGGAGAAGGAGAACTTGCTGAGGCTAATCTAGAGATTAGAAGAGTCTATTCTCAAAGGAGAATGGTAGAAGAAGCTCCATTGGGATCAGAATCTCAGTTTATAGAAAGTTTTATGACAATCCGAGCTATGGTGGAAGAGATGTATCTAGAGTTTAAGAAGGGTTGAGGTGAAAGCACAGCAACACCCAAACCAGACAAAGGAGCCGAGGAACCTTTTATAGTTGCCCCTTCAGAAGGCAAAGGGAAAGGGGAAATTCCTCCTCCATCATCACCTTCATCATCCTCATCATCTTCTTCGCATAACACTAGCTCTTCTAAGAAGAAGAAGAAAACTTCCTTAATCAAATTAGATGTGAAGTTTGATTTGCCAATTTATGGTGGAGAACTCAATGCAGAAAAGCTAGATAATTGGATAAGACAAATTGATGTATATGGAAGGGTACATAACATTGATTCAAAAAGGAAGAAGATTCAGCTATCAAAAAGAAATTCTATCTGTTAGCTTACATGCAGCAGGCAATGATGAGTTGGCAAACTCTTCGTCAGTTGAAGGGTCAAAGTGTACAAAGTTATACTCAGGAATTCAGAAAGAGAGCTTTAACTCTAGTTATATCATTAGATTCACCTAAAACTTTATTGAAGTATATAGGTGGTCTTCATAGCTATTTAAAGCATACTATTCTCATGTTTAATCCCACTAGCTTAGATGATGTATCAGTTCAAGCCACACATCTAGAAGGTAGAGGTAAGAATGTAAACCCAGAGGTTAGGGGATAATCTAAATATTCTGTAAGCAAGAGCAAGGAAAAGAAGAAACTAAAATGGAAGGAGAGGAAAGTAAACATTGTAAAGAAGGATAAACCTCCATGCACTCATTGCAAGAAAGAAGGACACGACGAGGCACACTGTTGGCTTTTGCATCCAGAACGGAAAGCTAAGAAGTTCGGTGGTAAGGAGAGAAAGAATGTTGCTACTATTCAACAGGACTTGGAATCAGATTTAGGCGATGAAACAACAATTACAGCCACAGGTATTAAAGGTAAAGATTCTGAAGCATCCACAAGTAATTTTGCACAATCTGTTGATAATGAAAATAATGAGAGGGAAAGAAATGGGATTTTTCGTATTAGAGTAATTTCCAAGCACAATAAGATTGATACTTTATTTGATAGTGGATCACAAGTAAATTTGATTTCTGAAACAATTGTAAAGAAGTTGGGATTACAAACAAAACCTCATGAGAAGCCATATCCATTAGTTTGGGTGTGTGATAAAACAAAGCTACAAGTAACAAGACAATGTAAACTTAGGTTTGCTATTGGATTAATATTTGTAGATGAGGTTGAGTTAGATATAGTTCCATTGGATATATGTTGTATTGTTTTGGGAAGTCCATACTTGTATGATAAAGAAAATATTTTATATAGAGTTGAGAATAAGTATCAACTCACTAAAGATGGAATAGAATATATTATAAGAGCTCATAAACTCAAAGATAACTATTCTCTCATAAAATCAGGACAGATGAAAAGAATTGTGAATTCAAATAAGCAGTTTTTACTAATGGTGGTAAAGGCAAAGGATCCTGAAAAATCCAATGCATTTGAAGGCTGTGATTCTAAACAGAAAGCTGACTTAGTTAAAGTTGTTTCAGAGTATGATGTTCTATTTCAAGAACCAAAAGTTCTGCCACCCAAGCGAGAAATAGTACATGATATTTATTTGCAACAAGATGCTCCATTAACTAACATTGGAATGTACAGGTTGTCAGCTTTAGAGAATGCAGAGATAAAGAAGCAGGTACAAGAGTTGTTCGATAAAGGGTTTATATGACCAAGCACATCACCATGTGGATCTCCAATTGTGCTGGTGAGAAAGAAAGATGGTTCATGGAGAATGTGCATTGATTATAGAGACTAATTAAAATAAAGATCAAGAATCGTTATCCTCTTCCTCATATTGATGATTTATTAGATCAATTGAAAGAAGCAGTTTACTTTTCTAAGTTAGACTTGTGAAGTGGTTATCATCAGGTCAGAGTTGCAGAACAAGATGCATGGAAGACTGCTTTCAAGACAAAGCAAGGACTTTATGAATGGTTGGTTATGCCTTTTGGCTTAACTTATGCTCTTGCTACATTTATGAGAGTCATGAATGATGTACTCAAACCGTTTATTGATGATTTTGTAATTGTTTATTTAGATGACATTCTTGTTTTTAGTAAGACATGGGAAGACCATGTAAAGCATGTAAAGCAGACTTTAGATGTTTTAAAAAGAGAAAATCTCTATGTAAAACTATCAAAATGTGAATTTGGTAGAACATCTTTAAATTATTTGGGTCATATTGTAGGGGGTGGTGAATTGAAGGTATATCCCTCTAAAGTTGAAGTCATTGTGAACTGACCTAAACCCAAATTTGCTACAAAGGTTATGAGTTTCCTAGGGGAAACACAATACTGGAGAAAGTTTACTGCTAACTTTTCTTTGATTGTAGCTCCATTACATGCTTTAACAGGATTGAAACAGGTGTTTAAGTCGGGAGGCAAACAACAGAACGCCTTCGACATCTTAAAAGAGAAAATCAATACAACACCAATACTAGAACTACCAGATCTTCAACATCCATTTTAGAATGAGACAGATGCCAGTGACTATGCCATGGGAGAAGTGTTGATGCAACACGGAAAATCCATATGCTATCATTCTTAGAAATTTACTTCTGCAATAGTTAATTATCCCACATATGATAAAGAATTGTATGCATTAGTACAAAGTGTGAAAAAGTGGAAACATTATCTAATGGGTAAAGAAACAATCATATATACAGATCATCAACCACTTCAATATTTGCACTCACAAACTAAATTGTAGCAATCAAGACATTATAGGTGGATGGGTTTTCTACAACAATTTCATCTTGTCATCAGATATAAGAAGGGCATACATAATAAGGTTGCAAACATGCTATCTAGACCAATCATAAATGCATCTACTATACTTAATCATAACTCAGTAATGCATGAAAGTTACATTGAACAGCATGCTCAAGATGTAGATTTTAAAGATGTATATGCAACTTTAAGTCATGGAAAGTAAGTAGAAGAATTGGATTATTATGTAAAGGACCAACTCTTATATCATTTGGGAAAGTTATGCATTCCACAAACTGAAAGAGTTAACATAATTCGAGAAGCACATATTTCTCCCATATCAGGTCAATTTGGTGTAAGTAAAATAGTTTCACAATTGCAAAGGTTTTGTTATTGGCCAATATGCATGAGACAGTTTCTAGATATATCAAAGGGTGTACTATGTGTGCTACAAGCTAGCCTAATAATAGAAAATTGGGCTTGTACACTCCACTTCCAATTCCTTCTTGTCCTTGGGAAAGTGTTTCCATGGATTTTGTTGGGGGATTGCCAAAATATAGGAAAGGTCATGATTATTTGTATGTTGTTGTGAATAGGTTCAGTAAAATGTGTACCTTGATACCATGTAACAAGCAGGTTACAACTGAATAAATAGCAAAGTTGTTCTTTCAGAATGTATGGGTTCATTTTGGGTTAACCACTTCTATTGTATCAGATCGAGATTTTCGATTTGTTGGGAAGTTTTGGTCAAATCTATGGGAGTTGATGGACACTAGGTTTAAGAAAAGCACAACATTTAATCCACAAATAGATGGTTAGACAGAAGTGGTCAACAAGACAATGATCCAATTGCTTAGAGGCTATTGCAGCAAGCAACCCAAGATTTGGGATGAGCATTTGTGTTATGTGTAGCATGCTTACAACCGTGCCAAGCACTCTTCTACTCATAGATCTCCTTTTGAGACTTGTTTTGGTTTTATACCAAAGTCTCCCTTAGATTTTGTCTTTGGTAAAGACATAGTAGTTGATGGACACAGTGATGTGGACAAAGCAACCAAGTTCATTGAACAAATCCAGGAAATTCACCAGGAAGTATAGGAACAGCTAGAAAGAAGTCAAGCCAAGTACAAGGCAAGACATGATAAGCATCGAGTTGAGCATAGTTTCCAAGTTGGTGATAAATTCTAGTTGTACATCAACAAAGACAGAATGCAAGGTGAAGGTAAGAAGCTAAAACCAATAAGGTATGGACCTTTCAAGATACTTGATAAAATTGGTGAAAATGCTTTTCACCTTGATTTTCCAGCTTATATGCAGATCTATTCAGTCGTTAATGCAGAAAACTTGAGATTGTATGAACCTTCATTAATTGAAGATCTTGAAGAGCAAAGTCAGTTTCCTACTATTGGGGATTTTTTGCCTGAATATCTCAATGAGTTACAAAAGGACACAGTTCTAGACAAGAAGGTAAGAACTACGTGTCAAGGGGATGTTGAGCACATGAGAGTGGGAATCAAGGGTTCAAATCCAAGCAAAGGATGATGGATTGAAGTTATACAGGTGAAGAGCAGTAGCCTCACTTGATTGATGCCTAAAACCAACTTTTGGTAGTCCAAAAGCTTTTTAGTGGGAAGGCGTGATCCAAAATAGATCTTAAACCCTCTAAAAATGTAAGTCTTCATATATATTAAACTATCAGAAAACAAAGATCGCAGAGGAAAACACTAAGGAATGGCAGAAAACAGAGTAAATTGAAGGTTGAAGTAACATTGCACCGGATCCGTCGGATCGGCCAAATCAATGGCCCGGATTAAATCAGGACATCGCATCGGGAGCAGGCCAGTGGAGTGTATCGGAGGTAGCCTTATGGGAAATGCAACCGTGAACCAACAACACAACGTGGACCGTTGATCGAGCACGCAGATCAACGACTGAGATTACAATATCACATCAAAGATTTCCAAAGGGAAGACTTACCGCATGCCCAAAGACTCAACAATATGCGATTGCGACTTATCACATCGCAACAATACAAAGCGTTGATGTTGATAGGCCATGGGTAATGCGATTGTGATTGCGATGGGTTGATGGTGTCGATTGGCGATCGACGATCAGCGAGTGGACCAATGGAACAACACAGAGATCCACGACCCCATGAAATGCGATACGCCGATGTCGGAAATTGGCGCAAGAATGGGATCGCAGCAATATAAAGGGGCTATGCCAATGCGACTTGCGATTGTGATCAAGGCGGACCCGAAAGGGTTTATAGATGCGGCTTTATAAAATTTGTGTTCCAATGTAAAGATTTTGTTGGGTTTTTCTGTGTTTTGGTGTATTTTCGTTATAAAACTGAAATACAAAGGAGACCATGGCATATGGGCACTGCAACTTGTGACAGCGATATAACACAGACCCGATAGGATTATAGGTTGGATTCGATATCATTTGAAGTCCGGCTTGGCGGAAATTTTCACTGTTTTGTTGTATTTCCTAGGTATTTTGCTATGTAAATAGAGAAATGTATTCCCGAGGATTTCACCCGCACTAGTGGTCCTTTCTGTTTGAAAACAGGTGGCCACCATACCTTAGATCGTTTTGCAATGATTGTTTAACGCTCAACAGGGATTTGAACGGACAACAGTCGGGAGCCAAAAAGCCCAAGAATGGAGCTGAAAAGACAACACCGATAGGTTTAAAAAGAGCCATCCCATGGCAAAACGGGTGAAAAGAGAGAAGTCAGTTGAAGACAGTCATAGAGAGACAGTTAGTCGGTCAGATTGAGGTAGATTGAATAGAGGAACAGGATAGAGGGAGAGTCTGTGCACTCTTTTAGACTCGAGGTTTTCGAGCAGATCCCTCTTTGATGTCACTATTGGTTGAGACTCTGTTTTTGAGCTCACTCTTGTAATAATATATTCTTGAAGACTTAATATAGAGGTCGACACTGAAAGCTGGGCCAGGAGACATAGCCAAGAAGTCTGGTGAACTCCTTGATTATTTTTTGTGTTAATGTGTGTCTGTTATGTTTTCTGACTATTAAATTGTCTATATTATTTTCAATCCATTGCACTAAGTAATATAGGCATTTTCCTGCACATGAGTCTGTAATACCTTTTCTCCTTCATTTAATATCCATTTTCGGATCAAATAGTTAAAAGAACGCGATAATATTATTTCGTACTCGTTACATAGGGATGTGTTGAAGCCCCGAAAATCAGGTCGACAACAAGGGGGATACCCACCCGGTCCGGACCTTGGTTGGCAGCTCCTTATCCGTTTGGTATAGTGGGTCCGACTGGGGATAATGGGACCAGTTTCCCAATCTAAGGGGTGTGTGTGTGTAGAGTTGGATGATGTTGATCTAGGAGTCTTTTAATCTAATTTAATTCAAACTTCTAAACTAACTCTATGCTATTGTAATCTAATAAAAAAAAACAACACATCTAATCTATGCTAACCCGGGGTGTATTTCTTCTATTATGCGATCTAAAGAGATTTCGAACAATAACTGGTAATAAAGATCGTTCAGCTATCATAAGAATAGAAATCAATTAAGATAAATCATTCTGCATAAAAAATTAAGCAAAACAACTGTGAACAGCATATCGCATAATAAGTTATTCATATATCAAGCACAAATAAACGACTCCACCATACAGAAGTGCCAAATGGTAACCCACACATTCATGCATTAACATATAAACAACTGAAAACTGCATATCACTTTAAGAATATAAGCAGAAATTGGTCAAGAGATAAAAGTACCATTTATGACTGGTTCCACTCATAAGCTTCAAGCAATAACGATTTATCTCTACTTGTTCTAACATCTACTAAGAGTACAAAAGTGCAACATCAGTAGCAGACATTAAATGCAAACATTGATAAATCTCGATCCATCCATTCACCAAAAACCCCCTCCGAGGGTGCAAAAGTGCATGTTCTGAGGACAAGTTTTTTGACAAATTTCTGGACCCTTCTCCAAATGCCTGAGAAGGGTTTAAATACTGCTAACTAATTAATCTTAATTACATAAATTTAGGACACGGTTTCAAATGAACGCCCTTCTACTAAAGCAAATTTATTTCTAAAAATTGAATCTAATTTCTAACCGTTTATGTATTTGCTCCTTAGTGTTGTAAGCAATGCAACATTCGCCTGGGAAGAGTCGGCTGGTTGTCTTCTCCTTTCGTTTGAGTTATGAAAATAGAAATAACAAGAGCTGGCACCGCTTTCTAACAAACTGGAAGATATTTTCCTCTGGCTTAGTGTATTCACTGTGTGTATACTTGGTAATAACCCAAATTTCTCTGAAACCAATTGTGCTGTTTCTATTTCGATTTCCGGCCTTGCGAATGACTGAATAAGTTAGGGACTTTGCTCTCTGAACAATTCTCTGTATTGAAAACTGCTTCCGTTCTTTGTTCCAGGCTTTTCTGGTGCGTTTTCCCTCTTTAGCGTTTTTCTTTTTGCTTTACCCAGTCTAAGCTTCAGGATCTTTTGTAAACATGCTGCTTTTGTGCGCCTTTGACTCTGAGTCTTGGATAGTCTATTTCCATCAGTATCTGTTGAGTGATACTCTGGAATCCGCGGTCCTGCTGCATGCGGCATTCGTTTGCGAAGGCATCTCTTCTCTGTTCTCCGAGTATTGACGCTTTCCCCTTTTCCTTAGATGTTTCCTGCACATTGATTTATGTTAGTTGCTGTCTTACAGTTTACGCAAAGGAAAAGAGTAATGACGAAAAGATTGACATGAAAGCTTTAGCTCTAATGAATGCATAATCATGACACTCATAATGAACTGACTCTTCGAAAAACACAACACAATCCTTCTCGGATACTTTGGCGTACAATCATTAAATTCTTTTAAGGCGCGTGCCCAATTTTGGTCTACAGACTGCTTTCCTTGAACACTGTGTCGAGGAAATTTTGCGATGAGTGATTTCAGCGACTCGCATCACAGTATCGAGGATTGCGTCGTCAAGATGTGTCATCGCAGGAATTGATGATCGCATTCATCGCAGATTGCAACGTCGCAGATCGCAAATCACAGATCGCAATATCGCAGATCGCACTTAATCATCCAATCATTGTGTGTTGCTTATGCGATGTTGCGATATGTGACGTCGCATATCGGCCGTCGGTGATTCCTTAAGTTTTTCATTTAAGAGCGCTTCACAATATAAGCGATGCGATGAATTTCGCATCGCTTCTTCGCAGCTTATTATGCGCATAGGAAAATGTCTCACTCTCTTCTCGCGATGCGATACAGCTTTAGGGAGTCAAAATAAAAAAAAATTTGATAAAATGTTTTTTTTATTATTTTTTGTTAAGGGTCCCCACTTGCTTGGTGTTATTGCTAATACCAATCAAAGAGGGGGGTTGTTGGTGACCACAACAATGGCGATTCACTGTGAAGAACCAGTTATCTCTGTTTTTCTATATTGAATTTTAACTTCCGAAGCAGAAAAATTTTCATATGTCTAAATTTTGTTATGGACAGATAGAGTATATTATGCCTTATCCTATCACTGATACTTCGTCTCAACCTTTTCATATTCCAATTGTTTGTTTCCTCAGGCTTAGTTCTTGTATTCACACCAGACATTACTTGGTCTTTTAAAGATAAAATAAGGTCTTCTCTGCGTGCTGGCTTTTAAAATATGCTCATTTGTCATAGGTAGAGCCTCTACTGCCCGCAAGCGTCCATAGCCTCGACAGGGTTACCTGTTACCCAGTAATGATCCTTTATCCTGCTTGAGGTTATTTACAACCTTTTCAGAGGAAAACCCTTTTTGACACTTTTTCCTTTTTTATTCTCTAAAGAACAATGTCTTGGTTTGGTGGCCAAATTATGACACAGTCATTCACTTGATTTACACTTTTGCTGAACAAGCTGGCTCGTGATGAGACCCCTTGTCTTTTGATTTAACAATCTTGAGTCGTTGCCCTGTTTTGGTAGACAGTATTGGCAAAGTCAGCAAGTTATAATATCTGTGATCATGATAAGCCGGCTCTTGATGAGACCTCTTATTCTTTAAGATACAATGTTTTCTCAGATTGTTCCTCTGAATGCTGCGATTTCCTTTAGCAGGGAGGAAGTCATTGTTTTTCTTTAAGAAAGCTCTGGACGACAATAATAGAGTTTGAAAACAGCAGCTTTACAGAGAATATTTATTTTATTATTGATACCTTTCATTGTGCTGATATAAAACAATTTTTTACCAAAGGTTGATTTCATCAAATTTTTGAAGTTGAAACTAGCATCATGTCTAGGCTAAAGTTAACTCTACCTGTCAATAATAAAAATCAGATTTTTCGAAAATTTTTGCTACTTGTACAAGCGAAAAGCTCAAAATCTGATAGAGGATTGGTGTCTTTTTCATGAACCCTTTTAGTGACCATCTACAACTGGTTTTATTTATAAGAAAGAGAAAAACAAATAAAAACTAAAAATATCCTACAAAAATAGAAGAGTGATCTTCTATGTAAAATATACTTTAAGAAGCTGTCCATTAACAGGCAAAGAATCTCTTCTACCTGCTAAATCCTGCAACACAAACGTCGATGGGCCTATGACTTCTACAATCTGAAAAGGACCAAGCCACAGTTTTTGAAATTTCGTATGTTTTCCCTTTTCTTCATGAGCCTTATTCCATTTCAAAACTAAATCTCCCATCTGAAAATTCTTCCTGGTCATTATGCTTGAGTCAAAAGATGATTTTATCAGCGCTTGGTGATGAGCATGGGTTTTCGTAGCTTGTTCTCGTCGTTCTTCTAATTTAATTATTTCCATTTGTCTTAGTTGTATGGAGGAGGTAGATACTTCATCGATGTGTTGTATCAAAGACAAAGAGGGGATGACTAAGTGAGTTGGAAGAACCACTTCTTTCCCATAAACTAAATTAAAGGGAGAAGTGCCGATTGAAGCTTTCTTCGTTATTCTATCTGCCCATAAAGCATTTACCAACGCTTTGTGCCAATTCTTTTGGTTTTGGTCGACTGTTCTTTTAATAATCCTGATCAGGTTTTTGTTTGTTGATTCAGCCAATCCATTACCTTGCAGATAGTAGTTGGCCGAATATTTCAGTTTGAACCCTCTTTTAAGTGCAAACTCAGTCATTGTATTTACAGAAAAGTATGAAGCATTATCAAACATTAAGGCCGTTGGCAATCCAAACCTAGTGATTATAAATTGATCTATGAATTCAATAATGTTTTCAGAATTAGCTGTCTTGAGAGGAACTGCTTCTACCCATTTAGTAAAATAATCTATTGCCGTGAAGATGTACCTATGCTGTTTAGAAGAATGAGGAACGATCTCACCTATTATGTCCAAGCCCCACTGGCTGAATGGTTTCTCGATGTTTACCGGCTGTAGTGGCATGGACGATTTCTTTTGTTTCCCTGCAGCAGTCTGGCAGACTTGGCATTTCCTCACGTAACTGTGTGAGTCTTTGAACGACATGGGCCAATAATATCCTGCACGTAAGATTTTATGTGCAGTAGAATTTCCAGCATAGTGTCCGCCTGCTGGTCCATCGTGGAGTTCCTGCAAAAACTTTTCAGCTTCAGTTTTCTCAAGACACCTAAGAAGCACAGAATCGTAATTCCTTTTAAACAGAACATCATTTATGAGCTGGTATTGTTTAGCTTTCAACCTCAGAGCTCTTTTCTTGGTATGATCCAGGTGTGATGGAGCATACCCGTTCTTAAGATAATAAATGGTGTCAGCATATAATGATTCTGCATCGTTTAGGCTTACCTCATACGTATGTACCTCTTCAGATGAATTCTCAGGAATTTGCGATGCTCCAGCCAACATTTTGCAGAAGCCTTGACCTCTTACAATGTTTGCTGGTTTGATCTCAAGATCGTATTCTTGTAAAGCGGTGATCCAATTTGCTCTTTTTTCGCCCACATCCTTCTGTATCAGAAGGTTTCTTACCGCTGGAAACGGTACTATGACCTTAGTATGGGCTTTAAGTAAGAAAGGTCTGAAATATTTGATCGCTTTGAAAACAGCATATGCCTGTTTCTCCACATCTGAATAGTTGAGTTCAGCACCTTGTAAATTCGAGCTAAAAAATGCGATTGGAGCTTCCGCTTTCTCTTGATTTGCTTAAGTTAGAATCGCGGCATAAGATTTCTCTGAGGCAAACGTGTATAAGATAAACGATTCTGAAAAATTCGGGGTCGTTAAAGATGGAGCGTTAATGATAGCTTGTTTGATCAAGTTGAATGCTTCATGCTCATCTTGACCCCATTTAAAATTTGAATTCTTTTTAATCATATTTTGCAAAGGAGAAACAATACGTGAGAAATTTGGGACAAATCTCTTCACAAAATTGATTTGACCAAGGAAAGATTGCATGGCTTTTTTGTCATGAGGCATGGATATTTCAGAAATTTCTTTGATTCTGTCAGGTTCAATGTGAATACCAGATTTTGACACTATAAATCCTAGAAGTTTTCCTTCACTTAATGCGAAAAAAGATTTCTTTGAGTTAAGTGAAATCCCATACCTTAAACATTGTTGAAAGATTTGTTTCAAGTCTTTGAGATGGTCACTTCGCTTCTTGGAGTACACTGTTATATCATCCAGGTAAATCACTACAGATTTATTGACTAAACCTTTGAATGCGATGTCCATGGCTCTCTGAAATGTAGCGCCGGCATTGATCAAACCAAATGGCATCTTCCGATATGCGTATGTGCCCCATTTAGTTCGGAATGTGGTTTTTAACTGATCATCGGGATGTACCAGCACTTGATTGTATCCTGAAAATCCATCCAAAAAAGACATTAATTCTGAGCCTGCTACTGCCTGTAATATCTGCTCCATAGGTGGGAGGGGAAAATTGTCTTTTTGACAGGCTTTGTTGAGATTCCGGAAATCGATACAAATTCTAATATCTCCGTTTTTCTTTCTAACGGGTACCATATTGGAGACCCATTTGGAATGTCTGACGGGGAAGATTATTCTGGCTCTCAATAACTTATTTAGCTCAGTTTTTATCTGATTTTCTAAATTGGGGTGGATTTTTCTGAGTTTCTGTTGGACAGGTTTTTCATTGTCAATCATAGGGATAGTGTGTTGAATGATAGAAGTGTCGTATGTCTTCAGCTCATCGTAATTCCAGGAAAAAACATTTTTGTATCGTCTCAAAAGACGGATATATGCTAATTTTTCATCAGGGGCTAAGCCGTGGCCTAGATTAACGTTTTGTGGTTTCTCATCGGTTCCTAGGTTTACTGATTCGTAGTTCAGAGTCGAACTGTAGAGCTTAGAATTGGTAGACCTTTTAAACTGACTTTTCAAATCATATAAGTCTTCTAACTTAACCACCGATTTAGGTATAGCATTATCAGTGCTATTTTGTTGTATTTGGTGATCATGATGGTCTTCGTCAATTATTTGATTTGAGTAGGATCCTTCAGAAGTGAGGAAATTTACAATGTCTGGATCGTCATTGAATACTCTCCAGTTCGTAATGTTGTCAGGGATGGACGGTCTAAAGATTAATTCTATTGAGAATCTATCTGGACTAAAATCTTCGGAGGGAATAAGTCTAGAGGCCACGTTAGCTAACAGGTCTGCGCTCGCATTTTGGAGTCTTGGGATTGACGAAATATTGAATGCTATGAAATGTGCAGTCAGATCTTGTACTAAAGATTGATAGTGCTTCAAATGACCTGATAGGCAATGTATGGTGTTACGTACCTGTTTGACGACAATCTCAGAGTCTCCGAAGACTTGAAGGTACTTAACGTTCAACCCGATTTCTTTGTATAGGCCTTGCACCAAGGCCTCGTATTCCGCTGTATTGTTTGTGCAATCGAATTCAAGTCTGCACGTAAGCATGGTCTTATTTCCGTCTGGGCTAATCAGAACGCATCCTGCTCCTGCTCCCTCGTTAGATTTAGAGCCATCAAAATATAATTTCCAAAACAAAGATGTATTTACGGGGTTATCTAAAAAATTAACACACTTCGAGTTATCAGTTTGGGAAAAATTTTCGACTTGGGACAAAACTGAATTTTCTAAGTAAGGTGAGGTATGAGCATTGAAATTGCCGAGGAAAGAATCTATCGAGTAATTGCCTATGATACTGTTGTTGTATGCTATTGCTTCATTTTCTCCCTCCAATTTCGTCACTATGTACTTCTGGTGTAGTTCTCGTTCAACCTTTATTTGATTCGGTTTACCATTGTAGAGTAACCACATGTGCGACTAGTCGGTTGAGAAATATCCATGGAGTTTTTCGAACCAATCCCTGCTAAGAATTAAACCATAGAATTCAGGGATATCAGCTACTAGAATGTCAATAAC
Source organism: Pinus tabuliformis (assembly GCA_031772625.1). Classification (NCBI taxonomy): domain Eukaryota; kingdom Viridiplantae; phylum Streptophyta; class Pinopsida; order Pinales; family Pinaceae; genus Pinus; species Pinus tabuliformis. Next base: position 385,795,617 of record CM062813.1, read on the forward strand.
CTGACATACCTTCGGGTTAGACGACAATCTTATGGTCACTTGATTAAGTTCACCAATCACTTCGACTTGGGATCGATCAAGCTGAACTATGCGCACTGCGGATTTTTGCGGTTGAACATTCAACTTGGCACATATTGATCTGGGTAAAATATTCGTTGAAGCACCAGAATCTACCAAACAGTTGTGCACGTTTTTGTTGAAAATTTCATAAGTGAGAAGAAAAGGGGGAGTGTGAGACCTTGATCTTCCTCCAATCAAGGCGATGTCATTTGGGTCAACCTTATTGATCGTGTTGGTTGGAGGTTTTCCCGTGTTGTGGGAAGCTACAGCTGTAGGCAAAGATGTAGTAGGCACGGCATGTAATTCTTTCATCATTATCTTCTGTTGATGTTTCAATTTGCTCAACTCATAAAGAGTGATATTAGCCCTAGTCTTTTTCATGTAATCAATAATGTTGTACTCCATTTCATCCGACACAATCAGTGTTCTTGATGGAGGTGTTTGATTTGATTGGACTGGGCTAGATTGAGTCGCTTTAGCGGTTGTTTTCTTTGTTGCGACTTTATCTTTTGCTGCAGGGCTTGCACCCTTCTGCTTAGGGGTAGTTTGGGGAGGATCAAGTTGATTTTTGCTTCGTGTGCTAACCGGAAATGCTTCTTGATCTTCTTCTTGCGGGAGGATGAAATCCCACATTCCTTGTAGTTCCACAACTTCTTCGTCATCGGTCTGCCCTTCAGTGGTATTCTCTTCTTCTTCTTCTTCTTCGGATTTGACGTTTGAGATAACGTTGGGTGGTTTCACCTCCATTAAAGGATTTCTTTTAAAAGCTCTGTAGGGCTTTTTCGAAGAAGTTTCTGCCACTTGTTTTTTTATGTCAATCATCTCATTGGACATGGTTTTTAACACTTTTTGTAATCCTTCCAAATCGAAAGGATCTTTCGATTGTTTCTTCTTGGGGTCTTCCTTGTAGGAGACTTTCTTAGATTTGCGTTCCTCTATCACAGATCTTTTTTCCAGAGCTACGACGCGTTTCTCTACTGCTATCGCCTCTGTCAAGTTTTCAACTAAGGTTGTCTTATTTGCCCTATCCACGAATATTGCCAAGTTCGATGGTAAGGCCGTAATATACCATTCACATCTCACTTCTTCGCTGGGCTGGGAAGCAACAGGAATTTTGTTGAGGATTTTATTGAACCGTAAATTGAAATCTTTGATGGGTTCTCTAGCCTCGGCTTTAAGATTGGATAGGTCATTGATTAACATCGCCGTTGATCTGTCATCACCAAATTTGGTAAGGAATTGACTTTGAAAAATGTCCCAACTTGTGATAGACTCGGAAGGTAATGAAAAGTACCATGACCCGGCTGTTCCTTGCATTGTGTAGGGAAAAATCCGGACGATAGCATCCTCGTTGGTAACTCCGTTGAGATTAACAGAAAGCATGAAATTATTAATATGCTCTTCAGCTAGCATGCCTACTTCTGTATTGAATTTGGGTAGCCATTTCTCAGGATGGGTCGGTATTGGGCTCAAGGGTGGAGGCATTAAAACTGCCCCAGGATTGTTCCATGGAGACTGGGCCATCGTTGAGCTGCTAGTAAATGAAAGTGCAGAGAATGATCCCTGATGCTGGGAAGATGAAGATACTATGATCCTTGATGATTGAAGAGGAGGGGTTGTGGAAGATGGATGAGTGGTTTGGAATGAAGATGTGGGTGGCTGACTTCGCGGTGAGGGAGTTGAGATGGACGACGTAGATGAAAGAGTCTCACTGTCAGACTCTGGTGGTGTTTTCCTTGCTCTTTTCCTGGTGGGGAGAGGGAATTCAGTTGGCTGGATGCCAAATTTTTCACTCTTTAATCTGGTCAGGCGATGAGCAGGATTGTACTGCGAAGTCACGCTGCTTTGAGATTTATCAGACTTCTGAGTAAAAATAGAAAATCCCTGGAGTTTGCGAATCAGAGTTTGAACTTCAGGGGGTTCAATGATAAGTTGGTCTGAAATATTAGGGTATGTAGCAGTGGTTGATACTCGAGCGACTTCTGACTCTGGATTTAAACGTACTGGGGAAGTCGGGGGAGTTGATGAGGGCGATTTACTCTCAGAATGGTATTTATATTTTGATTTAGGTGCCATTCATAGTTCGGGCCCTCCTTCTAGCGCCAAATATGTTGAAGCCCCGAAAATCGGGTTGACAACAAGGGGGATACCCACCCGGTCCAAACCTTGGTTGGCAGCTCCTTATCCGTTTGGTATAGCGGGTCCGACTGGGGATAATGGAACCAGTTTCCCAATCTAAGGGGTGTGTGTGTGTGTAGAGTTGGATGATGTTGATCTAGGAGTCTTTTAATCTAATTTAATTCAAACTTCTAAACTAACTCTATGCTATTGTAATCTAATAAAAAAAACAACACATCTAATCTACGCTAACCCGGGGTGTATTTCTTCTATTATGCGATCTAAAGAGATTTCGAACAATAACTGGTAATAAAGATAATTCAGCTATCATAAGAATAGAAATCAATTAAGATCATTCTGCATAAAAAGTTAAGCAAAACAATTGTGAATAGCATATCGCATAATAAGTTATTCATATATCAAGCACAAATAAATGACTCCAACGTACAGAAGTGCCAAATGGTAACCCACACATTCATGCATTAACATACAAACAACTGAAAACTGCATATCACTTTAAGAATATAAGCAGAAACTGGTCAAGAGATAAAAGTACCATTTATGACTGGTTCCACTCATAAGCTTCAAGCAATAACGATTTATCTCTACTTGTTCTAACATCTACTAAGAGTACAAAAGTGCAACATCAGTAGCAGACATTAAATGCAAACATTGATAAATCTCGATCCATCCATTCACCAAAAACCCCCTCCGAGGGTGCAAAAGTGCATGTTCTGAGGACAAGTTTTTTGACAAATTTCCGGACCCTTCTCCAAATTCCTGAGAAGGGTTTAAACACTGCTAACTAATTAATCTTAATTACATAAATTTAGGACACGGTTTCAAATGACTGCCCTTCTACTAAAGCAAATTTATTTCTAAAAATTGAATCTAATTTCTAACTGTTTCTGTATTTGCTCCTTAGTGCTGTAAGCAATGCAACATTCGCCTGGGAAGAGTCAGCTGGTTGTCTTCTCCTTTCGTTTGAGTTATGAAAATAGAAATAACAAGAGCTGGCACCGCTTTCTGACAAACTGGAAGATATTTTCCTCTGGCTTGGTGTATTCATTGTGTGTATACTTGGTAATAACCCAAATTTCTCTGAAACCGATTGTGTTGTTGCTATTTCGGTTTCCGGCCTTGCGAATGACTGAATAAGTTAGGGACTTTGCTCTCTGAACAATTCTCTGTATTGAAAACTGCTTCCGTTCTTTGTTCCAGGCTTTTCTGGTGCATTTTCCCTCTTTAGCGTTTTTCTTTTTGCTTTACCCAGTCTAAGCTTCAGGATATTTTGTAAACATGCTGCTTTTGTGTGCCTTTGACTCTGAGTCTTGGATAGTCTATTTCCATCAGTATCTGTTGAGTGATACTCTGGAATCCGCGGTCCTGCTGCATGCGGCATTCGTTTTCGAAGGCATCTCTTCTCTGTTCTCCGAGTATTGACGCTTTCCCCTTTTCCTTAGATGTTTCCTGCACATTGATTTATGTTAGTTGTTGTCTTACAGTTTACGCAAAGGAAAAGAGTAATGATGAAAAGATTGACATGAAAGCTTTAGCTCTAATGAATGCATAATCATGACACTCATAATGAACTGACTCTTCGAAAAACACAACACAATCCTTCTCGGATACTTTGGCGTACAATCATTAAATTCTTTTAAGGCGCGCGCCCAATTTTGGTCTACAGACAGCTTTCCTTGAACACTGTGTCGAGGAAATTTTGCGATGAGTGATTTCTGCGACTCGCATCACAGTATCGAGGATTGCGTCGTCAAGATGTGTCATCGTAGGAATTGATGATCGCATTCATCGCAGATCGCAACGTCGCAGATCGCAAATCGTAGATCGCAATATCGCAGATTGCAATATCGCAGATCGCACTTAATCATCCAATCATTGTGTGCTTCTTATGCGATGTTGCGATATGCGACGTCGCATATCGGCCGTCGGTGATTCCTTAAGTTTTTCATTTAAGAGCACTTCACAATATAAGCGATGTGATGAATTTCGCGTTGCTTCTTCGCAGCTTATTATGTGCATAGGAAAACGTTTCACTCTCTTCTCGCGATGCGATACAACTTTAGGGAGTCAAAATACAAAAATTTTGATAAAATGTTTTTTTTTGGATTTTTTGTTAAGGGTCCCCATTTGCTTGGTGTTATTGCTAATACCAATCAAAGAGGGGGGTTGTTGGTGACCACAACAGGATGTTAGAGCCATGGGGTCAAAAGATTTGGCATTATCAGTGATGATCTTGGCAGGAACAATGAACCTGGTAATAATTTTATCCTTAAGGAAATCCATAACTACCTGGTCAATTGCTTTCTTGGTTGGTATTGCTTCAACCCACTTGGTGAAATAACCAGTTGTCATGAGGATCCATCTATACCCACTGCAAGAATTGTCTTTGAATTCACTGATAAAGTCTAAGACCCACTATTGGAAAGGTGAATCGATGGCAACATTTTTTAATGGCATAGCTGCAAGGTTTTTATTTCCAGGGAATAGTTGGCAAGGTTGGCATCGTTTTATGGAGTTTAGGGAGTCGGGGAAGATGGTTGCAAGGACCACATCCATACTATATATTTTTTATTTTTATTTTAAATAAATCACAGCAAAATACAACCAGAAGAAAAACACATTAGGAATTCAAATTTATTCAGCATTGTCTAACATATTCCTGAAATTCATTTGAGGAAACATATCATAACATTTACATACATTTAACTAAGATCAAAATAGTATTGCAACACATATGTGTGTTCACCAGAAGACGAGACTCCACTTGCTTTGTTGTTACGGGTATTCCCTTGCTGCCCATCACCTCTGTGAGTGAATGACGACGTACTTGATTTGAATGCAATGACCCACCAGTTAACCTCCTAGCCTATTCCTTGGGTACTCTTCTTCCCCGCGGACCCCCGAGCTGCAATGGGGTTGTACAATGGAGGAATGCACTAGTTGGTAGAGGAGAGCACTCCTTGGCTCAAGAGTCCCCTCTCTAAAATCCTCTACCTCACCCAACTCACTATAGTTACGTAATCACTGCTCTCACATCATCTCATCCATCCAACAATATGGTTCCTCCAAAAAAGTCCCTTATCCCATGGCTTGCCCCTTCTTTTATAGGAGTCCTCATAGGTGACGCTTGGCATGTCATGCACAATTAATTATTATTTATAATTCAATAGCTTGATTATTCACCCACCCATGTGTCACTGTCTCATCAAGGGTCTTACAACATTATTTACTTAAATTTTAATTTAAAACTAATATTTTCCTCATCTCAACAAGATTCCTATTTCTTCTCCTAGTTGCCTCTTTATCCCCCTCTTTATTCCTTAATTTGTGTTCATTACTAAATTCAATTAATGAGTCAAGATTTGATCCCCCTATCTACTCCCTAATTTAGCTCAAGTTATCTCTTAGATGGATATTCTTATGTTGGTTGTTGTCACATGGAGGTTCTCTACATTTCTCTAAATTTAATTTATTATTCTTATTTTAATTCACCTTCCTCTTCTCTTAATTAGGTTTAATTAGTTTAGGATTAATCTTTATCCTTACAATTAATATTTTCCAATATGGGAAGGGCAGAGTTTTTAAGGTAACCTATTTTATTTCTTCCTATGATCCTCTTAACCCAAGTTTTATTTTTTATTTAATTACCTCGATTTTTAACATCATTTACCCTTGATGTAAACTTACTTAGTTTTCATTTCTTGATTATATTTATTAATTTATTTATTTTTAATGATTTCAAGGGTGTCAAGTTTGGTCGTGCTCTTTAAGAACTTCCCTTGAAGTTCCAAGGGTGCCATGCCTAACAATTTATTTGTGATGCCAAGGTGTTGCACAAAAAAAGTTCACCTTGACATTCTACAATCTGTGTGAGTCCATCACCACTCATACCTTCCTCCTTTGCAAGTCTTAAGCCTCAGCTCTTCATATCAAGCCTTGAAAACAAGAGAGTCAAAAGTCTCTAAAACTCTGGTTCCGCACTTTCTCTTAGCATTACCTGCAGTCCTGCACCTAATGGTCATGTCTCCTGCACACCTGACCACTCTGTCTCTGTGTTATGGAAGCAGACCCCTGTAAAAGTTAAAAAGGCGCAAGTATATTCTTAAAAACTCACTTTGAGTCATTTCTAGAAGTTTCTGAAAGGAATCTTGAGGTGGCAAGTTTGCTCCCTTAAGGTTCATGCATCCCATACCTTAAAAAGCTAACCCCTTGATGTGAGGAACTTATCCCTTTGAAGAAGGACTCTATCCCTTCATAGGTGTAACTGTAACCTCCTTCCTCTGCACTATAAAATGAAGCATTGTGCTGGTTACTAAGAGGGTTAAAGCTGAATATTTTTGAGGTGAAATGCTGCTAGAACTTAGTCTTCTTAATTGAGCTTTTATGAGGAAAGATTACATACCTCTTTGTTCTCATTTGGAAGAGTGTAAGGCTTGTCAAAGTAAAGGAGATTCTTGTTTCAGACCCTGGGAAGTGCTTTTTCAACATCAAGGCTGAAAAGGTTGTAAGGTTCTTCTACTTCAAAGTTAATATAAATGAGTTTGTTTTTCTCAATAAGCTGTTGTTTTATGGTTTATCTTATGGATTCCTTGATCACCATAATGCACATGATTTATGATATTAGCTATGCAGGTGTTATTTGATGTTTGTTTGTTTGTGATTACAGGTTCCCAAAAGGAAACTCTTTTGGACGATTGAAGGATGGCTGCTACAAACTAGCGTTGGACTTAAGGTAGGGTCTAAAAATCTCTATAGATTTTATTTATTAATCACATATGTTTAGAGAAAGATAGATTTGTTTGTCTGCTTGTTGCTAGATATCTTTTGATACTAGGGAGATCGGCCTTGTTCACAAAATCGATTTATCCAGCCAACAAATTAGCGACTCCACTGGGGAACTGAATTTGGTTTTTGGTTTTCCTTTTTCTTTGACTTGAGAAACTTGTTCTCGTTTCTGGTTTTTGCTTGATGTGTGTTGGGTTGGGTAGTTTTTAGGATCTGGATTATTTTTTGTTTTTCCAAAGTTTTTAGGGGACCGCACTTTCTCTTTACAGACAGTGCGGGCATCTTCACACTTTTCCTTTAGTACACAGAGCGGTACTGCATCTGGTTCTTCTAGAAGCCTGCGGACCCTATAATTTTTTTTGAAAAACCTAAAAATGTTTTCTTCCAGTTAAGTTTAGGTTTCATTTACGACTTTTAGTGTCTACCCAGATCTGCATGTGTTCTGTCAAAAATCTCTTGTGAGTGAGTTCCATTGGTATTTTTGTTTTAGATGATTTTCTAGAAGTTTTGCATGCCTGGAGTGGTTTTCACTTGGTCTCTGTAGTGAATCAAAGATCAGAAGCCTGAGAAACCTTAGATTACCCTGGTGTCTTTTTGTCTTCTTGATGAGTCTGACTGGGTTGTGAAATCTGTCCTTTGTGAGAAACAGACTTACTTTTCTCTTTGCAAATCTTTGAACGAACTTGGTCATAAGTTTTGAATTTCATTTTTATAAAAGAAAACATATTTGGATGTTTTTGATTGATTTGTTATTCTGAACGAATGGATCCTTAGTTTACTGAAAAACTAAGTAAAACATCCTCAAAAAGAATTGAAGCTTTTATACAATTAGATTTTTAGAAGTTTTTAGATCTCAAGATTAGTTTTGTAGTTTTGAGTGTTTTCTAGAACTTGTAGTTCTCTTTTGAAAGAAATTGTTTTTTGTAGTTTCGAGTTTGAAAAAGGAAATGGATTTATTGTGAGCATAATTAGTAGTCTCGTTTTGAGTTCTTATTGAAAAAGACAAAAGATTTTCTTTTCATTTACATGTTGAAAAAAAGATTTGTTTCTCAAAAAATTGCATTCTCGAACTCTTTCTTTTAGCTAGAAATTCATTGAAAGAAAATCAAAAATTTTATCATTTTAGGTGCATTTTTTTAGTGTTTTTGGAATCGAGTCTTCACACCATCAAAGTTTCATTTCCATACCTATTGACTTAAAGAACAACCCATAAAAGTAATGCTTAATTAAAATTGATCTAGCAATCTTTTTTATTCCTAGGGCTCTTATCACCAATATAGCTTAGGCTAGTATCTTGTAATAGGGAGTAATTAACTCTCCAAGATAGTTAAAACAAACAAGTAGCTATATCTTGCGGTAGGAAATAAATCCAATTGTAATTGATACATTCCAAGAAGCTTCTCTTAAAGGAGTCAATCACGAGATCATGTCCGAACCTTTGAGACAATCAAGTCTGTTTCATTGGGAAAGATAGAAGATTTTCACATATTATAAACAGTAAACCTCGAATTACATTGTCGAGGAGCCTGGGGTCACTTGTTGGTAAACCTCAGATTGATCATGTCGAGGAGCCTTCAAGGGGATTGAGCTTTGTTACTCTGCCCTTGCGCGTAGATCGGATCTTAGACTGTTCCCCCAGTTGTATTGGTTGATGCTGGTAACTTTAGTGTCCATAAACTTAAGATTATTTCCTAAGGTGATGGTGAAGGACGAGTCTCGCTATACCTGGAGCAGACGTCGACTAGACTCACTTGGAATCTCTAAGGGGTTCTCTTCACTCAAGATGGTTTTGTGAAGAAACTTGTGCCAGTTTGTTTCATTAAGCAGGTTGTCGAGGTAACTGTTCCAACTGCCCTTTCTATATTAAAATTCTACGACGTTGGATTTCATCACTAACTAGTGTTTTTAGTACGAGAACTCATTGTTTGTGTGTGGAACTCAATCGTTGAGCGCAGAAGAAATCCTTATGATTTCTGGTAGTATTCCGAATCCACAACCTCAAGGTAGTCAGTTACTGCCTGGGGGGAACTCCAAGGTAGTCAGTTATCGCCTGGAGGGCAACCTCAAGGTAGTCAGTTACCACCTGGGGGGCAACCTTCACGTAGTCAATTATCGCCTGGGGGGCAACCTCAAGGTAGTCAATTACCGCCTGGGGGGCAACCTCAAGGGCAATACATACTGTCAGGATAGTACATAGCTCAAGGTCTACCCCAAACTCAATACATACCTCAAGGTCAACCCCAGTTTCAATACATACCTCAAGGTCAACCCCTGTTTCAGTACGTGCCTCAGGGTTATCAACCTCAAGGTCAGTACCCAACTCAAGGTTTCCAACCACCTTCTGGTCAACCATTTGTACAAGGAGCTGGAAATGTACCGCTTAATTATCAGCCCTATGTTCAACCCGGTTATGGTCCTCCATATGCACAACCTTTTATGGGTCCATACCCCGGAATGAATATGGTGTGAGATCCATCTCAAACTCAACAGAATATGCAACCTAATGTGCATTTATCAAGTCAACTTGGACAACCTTTGGTTTCTGGTCCAACCCAGCAACATGTCTAGCCTATTGTTCAAACCTTTGCACCTGGTTTAGTTCAACAGCCTGGACCTAGTTCACCTCGAACTTCGCCTCAAATTGCTGCTGCAACTACTGCAACATCTGTTCAACCTACCACACCTGTTTCTGGAGTATCAATAGCTCTGGTTTCTATTATGCCTGCGTCAGTGCAAACTCCTCAAGCCTCTTTACCATAGTCAGGACCTACAGTTCAGACTTCAGTCCAGATGTCTGCAAGACAAGCTGGTCCAAGTACGGTTGTCACAAGTCAACCACAATTTACTTATCAACTGTACCAGGGACAGTATGAATTCGGTCCTACTATACAAAACCCATTTTATCAATATCAACCGTACCCTGGCTATACTTATCAGCAGCCTCAACAACCCCAGTTTGGTCTGGTTAATCCCAGTTTTCCGGGAGGTTATAATATTCCTAATGCAAATCTAATTCCCAGTTATTCTGGATATCCTCCTCCTGGGGCTGGTCTTGTTACCCAAGATTTTCGCGACCCTAATTGTTAGTTACCTTTTATTGCAACTTTGGATTTACCTGATTTGTCGCACCTTATGAACGATCCGATTTAGTATCTTCCGTATTGGCCGCCAATGCCTAATAAGTTGCCCAGTGATATCCCAAAGTTCGAGGGTAAGTCAAGAGAAGATCCGTCAAATCATGTGATGACTTATCACCTCTAGTGTGCATCTAATTCCATTATTGATGATTCAATTCACTTACATCTTTTTCAACGAACTCTGATTGGTCTTGCTGCCAAATGGTACATTGAGTTACCACGAGGCTCTTTTTATAATTTTAGTCAATTAGCTACTTCTTTCTTAACTTATTTTCAGTTTCCTGTCAGATACGACAATGGCACGGAATTGTTAACTTCACTAAAACAATCCACATCCACATATATTTCTGATCATATTCATGAATGGTGATGTAGAAGGCATTTAGTGAAAATTTTTATTCCGGATCAAATTTTAGCGGAATGGTTTGTTAAATCATTGTTACCTAAAATCACTAAAGATGTAGCTAAGGTAGGAGTTGTTACTGAAGAGCAAGTCATTTCTCAGGATCAGTACCTTGACCTTGTCTATACGCAGTCAGGTAATTTACATGAAAAAATCTCCGATCTTCCGAAACACGGACAAATAACTGCAGCTCCTTCTGGATCTCATGCCGCTGATGGTATGATTGGTTCAATTAGTACTAACAGCAAGAAGAAATCTTCTCCTATTATAAATTGACCAGATTCTCCGATAGGAGACTCTTCCGCTGAAATTCCTACCGATATCCATGTCGTAGAATCATCTATGGCCAAATCAAAATCCGGTGGTAAAAAGAAGGGGAAGAATAAAAACAAACGAAATTCATAAGAGATAATAGATAAAAATGAATCTACTAACGAGAAACGTAAACCTCGCTATCCTTGTCTCATTTTCGACGAGGATCATTTTACCAAAGGCTGCCCACATTGAGCAGACGTTTCAAAAATCGTCAAAGGTTCTCAAATGCCTGCTGTCTTGAAGGATCCTTTTCCTAATCAAGATAGTAAGATGATTGGTTCTTCCTCAAATGCCTCAGAAGAACCCATTATGATGATGTCTCATGTCAGGATTGTGACGCGGTCGCAAGATTATGGTAGTAAAAATCCTGTTGGTGGTAAAGAAGTAGAATCTGCTAATTCAAACCCATCAACTATAACTCCTCCTAGTTCTAATCCACTACAGATCGAAAAACCTAACCCTGACTTAGTAATCAAACCACCTGCTAAAGGTATACTTCGGAAATCAGCTTCAATCCACATGCGAGAGCTGCTCAGAATTATAACATTGTTGAAGACTTAGCTATTTCTCCTTCAGCAATGTTGGCTTTGGAAGTGCTGCAACCATGCCCAGCACAACATAAATTACTATTGTTTGCTGTAGGAGCTGTTGATATTCAGGATTCAAACCTAATAATCTTTGATTTAGAGAATAGTACACCCCGCCTACCTCATCAAATGGCTTTCTAGATTTCAGTGTTAATAAAAAACGGACCTTTCTTTCGGACTGTGATTGATGAGGGAGCTTGTACATGTATTATGTCGATTTAGTGTTGGAGATCGCATGGTTCTCCTACACTCAATGATCTGAAAATGGAATGTACTTGTTTAAGGGTGCAAGGTATCCATTTCCAATAATTTCAACTGTGAGCTAGACATTCCAAATGACCTCTAAAAATGTATAAACTTCTTATTTCTTATACAGAGATAGACTGTAGGGGCATTCACCGGACATGTCACCTCTAAAAACAGGATGAGTTCTAGAGGCTACCTGGCCCTCTACAGGATCTGCCTAAAGAAATAACAAAATAAACACTTAGAATTCTTTGACAAACACATACTTGAAGTTTAAGGTCTTACGGAAAAAGACAAGTAACTTTCTGCAACTGAACAGGTGATTATGTGTGTATGCAAGTTATATTTATTTGTTGTTTAATACTTTATATCAGTTTTGTTTAGCATATCATCTTCAGCAAATAAAGACATCAAAATGATAAAGCAGTTCACACCCCCCCCCCCCCCCTTGGGCTACATCTGCTGGACCAAACCTCTCCAAATAGGCTTGTCCTCTTGTATTAAAATTGCTACAAAGGCTAATACAAGAATAAGGGTGTCTCAAAGGATAGATCTGACTGTAAATACAAAATTAGAAGATAGGAATTAGCCAAACATGCTCTTTCCCAAAACACTAAACAATGAATTTTGTACCTTATACAGTACTTTCCCCAATTGGCCCTCGTGGCCCTTTAAACTTGCATGGAGAATTTCTAGGTGAAGATGACCTCAATTGGTTCTGAAACCTCTTCCATTAGACTCAGAAGGTCGAAAATAGTAGACATAGGCTTTTGAATCACCAAAAACGGATGAACAGAGCCCCCAAACAGCTCAATCCCTGAAATGACCCTCGTGGCCTTGAAAGCTTCCCTGAAGCTAAAAAGTGAGAAGAATGTCTCAGAAGGAAAAAAGAGCTATAGAAATGGATTCAGAATGCTGAAAAACTTCAGAAATGACCTTTGTTCCACATTCACTGGCTGCACA